>CM061914.1:75776156-75846149 GCA_031002005.1 Vandiemenella viatica
AAGCTTGCCATGGCGTTTCTTGGTTCGAATTTCACGTTAAACTGTCTGACCAACCAACCACCAATCTTCCGGTTGTGGATTTTTTTTTAGCCATTAGAAATTAACTTCAAAAATTCAGTTCAGGTGGGGATGAAATTTCCAATGCTGCACTTGCATCCATACTAATTAATGCTGAATTTTGTAAAAAAAAAAAAAAAAAAAAAAAAAAAAAAAAAAAAAAAAAAAAAAAAAAAAAAAAAAAAAAAAACCGCATCCATACTAATTTATTACGAAATTTGTTCCATTTTTCTGTCCTTTGTTTTATCACTGTCCTGCGGTGTGTTAGCAGACTCGCAACTAGTAATGGAAGATCAAATACTGAGGTAATCCTCATAGCTGTTAAACGGAATAGTACCGTGAAAAACAAATATTGGGGCTATATATAGTATATATATATGTTGCTATTCCGTTAATGTTTTATTTTCCATGTATGAGTAGAGCAAAGCAAACATCAATTTAGGTTTTGCAATGATCGAACCTAAAATACTGTTAACTGGTCTCAGTGTTAAAAAATTAAGTAACATAAGATTCTTTTTTGTGAATAGTGCTTAAAATATGAACTTTTGACGTATCGTGATAATTAAGTGAATGAATCGGAAAGCCGTCAACCATTCGAACGAAACATATTACACCTAACCTGCATACTGGAAACGCCAACATTTCAGTTACAACGGAAAATCCTTGCTGAGAAATCAAGACGGTGTAAAAACCGCCAGCCGATGCAATACTGACTTCGGCGCACGGTAAGGGTTAGTTTTTATCGATCTTATCACTAACCAGCACTGTAGGTACTGACCTCCAAACCCGTCAGCCTCCGTTCGTGGTGTCTTCTCATCTATATACAAATGAGTGTGACCGTGTCGATGATTTTTTGTGCGTGCGCTCTGGAGTACATAATTAGTTACGTAACGAAGTATTTCTACGAGCTGAGCTATTTTTTTATTGTGTAGGTGACATAGATACTTATCATTATGTAACATGGACCAGCCAGAATGGCTGCGCGTGTTAAAGCGCTACCTAGCTAGATCAGGAAGTTACCATGGGACTCCGTATATCGGCCGTACTGCTGGTTACATGATATCTTTGGTTCTAAGTACCCAGTAGAAACATCGGAGAAATTCGTAATTACAAGTCATGATGAGAATTAAGGCTCTGCGTGATCCGATAGGACGCATTCTCAAACAATCAAATATATTATTTCTATAAGGTATTTATTTGTCACAAGACTGTCTCTTCCTTCATACTTAACCAAAATCAATGAATGAGGTGTCATTTTAAAGCTTATGGTCTTCACTTTGGTCACATCATATTTTAAGAAATGAAGTTTTCGGAATTCGACCCTTAAAGGCCGAAAATGTCAATATTTCTAAAAAGCTGTTTTCTGTGTTACGAGTCATTTATCTCCCTGGATACCTATCTGAAATCGTTTTATGAAACATCATTTTAATGATTAAGATCTCCGCTTTAGTGACGTCATATATTAAGACAGAAATTTTTCGGAATTCGACCCTTAAAGGGCAAAAGTATCAATATTTTTGCAATTCGTTTTTGTGTCACGAGTGATTTATCTCCCTTAATATCTAACCGATATAGATGAATGAGGTATCATATTAAAGACTAAGGTCTCCGCCGTGGTAACATTATACACGGCGTTCGCCGGAAAACGCTACCCTCCCAGTCTGTTGCCGTCGGCAACTTGCTCGGACAGTGGCGCCAGCAACTCCCGCCACACGGCACCGTGAATCACCGCACTGTTTAACACCTCCGCTGCTCCAACAGTGCAGTGACGCAGTATAATGGGACCCTTACATTGTTAAGAACGGTTTCTTTGCATTGTAGCTAGTTTGTGACTTCAGTCTCTTATTAATCAGTGTTGTGAATAAACGTTTCTTTGCGGTTTGGCTGGTTTGGGGCTTCATACTCTGTACCGTGTTTGAGTGTGAGTAAAATTATGGTACGTTACAGTTTGCAACAAAGAATATTTCTCTACGATACATATGTGAAGAAGAAGTCGTTTAAAAAGTGTCGCAGTAAATTTCGTCGCGAATTTCCTGGCGCTTTACTGCCAGCTAAATCAACAATTCTGCGTCTGGTTAAAAAAGTAAGAGAAACGGGTTCATTTTTTAACAAAAAGAGACTGTCGGTCAACCGTATTCTCACAGAGGAGAAAATTGACGATATCGCTTTTCGACTAGAACAGTCACCAAAAAAATCATTAAGTCAGTTAGGGCAGCGTGTGTCTCGAAATATGTTCAGAAGATGTGAAATGTGCATTACACAAGAGGGTCAACACTTCCAGCATCTTTTATAAGGTAAGCTAATGAATTACGTCACATTTAAATGCTTAGCACATACAAGTTTATGAACTTTATGAAGCGTAATTATTATGAAATAGTCCGCGGCCGACGGTCGAACAATCCCGGAGTTGACCGCTCGCTCGCCGGGAGCAGTTTCTTCCATGTAGCGCTAACAGTGGGTTGCGTTTCCCGGCGAACGCCCTGTATTTTAAGAAAGGAATTTTTCGTAATTCGACCCTTAAAGGGCACAAATGTCAATTTTTCTAAAATGCGTTTATTGTATCTCGAGCCATTTATCTCCCTGCATATCTAACCAAAATCGATAAATGAAGTTGGATTATGAGGAGTAATGTATCTGCTTTGTGAAATCATATTTTAAGAAAGAATGTTTTTGGAATTCAACCCTCAAAGGGAAAAAGTATAAACTTTTCTATAACGCATTTTTGTGTCACGATCGATTTATCTCCCTTGATATTTAACCGAAATAGATAAATGATGTATCATATTAAAGAATAAGTTCTCCGCCGTGGTAACATTATATTTTGAGAAAGGAATTTTTCGTAATTGGACCCTTAAAGGGCAAAAATGTCAATTTTCTTAAAATGCGTGTTTTGTGTCTCGAGCCACTTATCTTTCTGGATATCTACCAAAAATCGACAAATCAAGTAAGATTATGAGGAATATTGTCTCAGCTTTGGTGACATCATATTTTAAGAAAGAAGTTTTTGGAATTCAACCCTAAAAGGGAAAAAGTATAAACGCTTCTACAACGCATTTTTGTGTCACGAGCTATTTATCTCCCTTGATATCTAACCGATATACATAAATGAGATATCATATTCAAGACTAAGGTCTCCGCCGTAGTAACATTATATTTTAAGAAAGGATTGTTTCGTAATTCGACTCTTAAAGGGAAAAAGTATCAATTTTTCTAAAATACTTTTTTTGTGTTTCGAACCATCTATCTCCGTGGATTTTTAACCACAATCGATAAATGAACTAGGAGTATGAAGAGTAATGCCTCAGCTTTGGTGACATCATATTAAACCTCACTGTTCATTGCATTTAATTCGCGAAATTTTCGCACGGGTCGTCTAGTAATAAATAAAAATAATTATTTACAATGAGTTGCCGTCATCCTTGTTCCATAAGTTCTCCTGGTGTGGTTGACTAGCCTCGTTCTTCCGTCAGTGTATTCGTACAGCTTTCTTATCTCAAGCACAGTTCCAATATATTCCTCTCGCTTTTAAATCCTTTCTCATTTATCCAGGCATTTCTTAACTGAATTTCCTCTACGTCTTCTTGCATTCAACTACCTGACAACGCTTTGTCGTACAATTCATATTCATTTGGTTCCCGTAGCATCTAAGGTTTGTTCTGATAATAGATTTTATTAATGATCTGTTCACTCCCTCCAGCTTCTACTCTACATATTTTATCCTCCATGGTTTGTTAATTGGGCTTACAAATGTAGTTTGAATGGTTTCGATTTTATTAGTATCTTCAGCTGCTAACGCAAAATTTTCAAAGAGAATGGCAACTACGTGTTCTGAAGCATAGAGGCCGTCCATTAATTACGTGAGATGAAATGGGGGGGGGGGGTAGGGGCCGGCAAAAACTCACGAAATCTCACCAAGCGGGAAAGGGTCAACGAAAATCTCACGTGAGGTGAATTTTTTTTTTTTTTTAAAAAGTCTCCAAATGATGCCAAAGTCGACTTTAGGGGGGATATGGCCGACCTTTGGGGGGGGGCTAAAAAAAAGGTCTCAAAAAGTTATGGGGTTGATTACTAGGGGGGGGGGGAGGGGAGCCGTCAATATCTCACGTTATTTTAGAGGGGAGAGTAGTCCGACCAGATCTCACGAAGTCTCACCAGAGGATGGGGGGGGGGGGGGACCCGGAATACCCCGCAAATGTTGTTCTCCTATACTACCGGTCTGGTTTGGTTATGGTATATAACTAAAATTATTTTTGTTCCTTTTACGGCGATATTGGAGTTGGGTTCTTTTCTATATACTGTTGTTACTATTATTTTTTTTGTATATTTATTTAAAGATATTATTCAGAAAATTTATCCTTCCACAATTTCACTTCTGCCTTGATATCATCTTCCTTGCTCGCCTATGTCATTACATTACGTAGAAGTACCACAGTTTTTGACTCTCTAATTTAATACTTTTCATAATTTCACCCACAAAATCATGAACACCAATAGTGATAACCCAATTCTTCATTGAATCGTATTTTTGCCTATAGTCAGCTGCATGTTCAGATCCCTACATCTGAATATTCTAGAAACTTTGATTCAACTACGCAGCACTATCCAAAGTTTCACCCAAAATACTAACGGTAAATTTTTTTAGAAATAAAATAGCTGCTATCTTACTTTCCGCACTCCCACCAATTGCAAGGAAAATGCGAGCCATGAAAAATGATATTGACTGTCTTTCAAACTACTCAATTTCTACAGAGAATGCTATTTGATTTTTGGCTCCAAATGCTATCATAACACTGTGCTTAACTTTATGTCTATAAAGCCGATGAAACTGGAATGTTAAACGTATTTATGAGCGTTTACCTTGAGGGAATAAGGTTTTACTGTCTCAAATGATACTATATGACTGCAATTCTGAGTCAATCTCTTTCAAACAGTATAGGACGATCCGACAGTGTACAGTTCTAGTAGTTTATACCGGGAGGATCTACATAAAGTAAGGGGACTGAAGGCTTCGGGAGGATTGGGCAGCCATATCCGACACCTGCTGCTGTGGAGTGATGTCTTTGGACTGCGGACACTGCAGCAATAACCTCCCCTAGCGCCGCCTGCCGGCAATGGACTGCCTGGGCCCTGCTATTGGACGCTGCCGAACTGAAGGGTTAAGAAATCTTCATAAACCGACCCCCCGTCGATATGGAGGTCATTACTGTAGGAACCGCACACAGAGTATTCGGAACACGGTTCGGAAAACCGGGTCAACCGGAAATCGGGATGCCTCTGCACAGATACAAACGTTGCGCCATTCGACTGCACTGCAGTCACTCATCACTAAACATGAGTTATTGTTTCATTGATACAACCGTCTGAATCACAGGGACAGTAGAGGTCTCCGAATTACTCAGATCTGACGCATTGTGAATCCTTTATTGAACTACCGAATGATGTCACCTCCGCGAAGTTCATCACTTACGTCAGAATGGACGTACATTCGGCTTGTAAGAAAGGCATTTGACACCGATATTTTATGCATAGGCGATTTCTTTTTTATATTTATTTAAATGGCTTTCGGCCTTGTCGGCCATACAGCCAAGTTCCTTTACGTTTTATGACAATTCACATTACAATTCCTTTACAGTTCTAAATACATAGTTTACAGTTCTTTACATTTCATAACAATTTACATTTCAATTCCTTTACAGTTACATATACATAGTTTACATTAATTTACAGTTCTATACGCAACAGTTTACATTTTGAGCTTTTACATTTCAATTCCTTAACAGTTCTATATACAGGGTGTCCAGAAAAGGACTCCCTGATTTCAAAATTAAATATCTCGAAAGATCGATAGAGGAATGCAGTAAACGGTATGTTTATCGTGACAGCTGTAAGAAGTGTATACAGCAGTTTGAAATAATACTTACTGCATTCCTCTATCGATCTTTGTTTTCGAGTTATTTAATTTTAAAATCAGGGAGTCCTTTTCTGGACACCCTATATATATATATGAGTTTACAATCTTTGTGTTATACTATGGTGTGTCGACATGTAATTAGTTACTTTCTTATATCTCTTATCTGCGGCCTAGAGTGTTTATTTTACAATTTTTGGGATTTTTGACACTATCTTAATTCTATTTCCTCAGTCTAAAGCATTGGTGCCCTAATTGTTAACTATGGCCTCAAATTCTAGTATTATGTCTGGCTGATATGTATGTGGATACCTCTGTTCAGGTGGAGTACTAATATAGGCGATTTAAACATTTGTTACTGCCTGGTGAATGAGTGGTTAAATATTGGGCCTATCTTTGGGAGGATAAGGGTTCGCATCTCGCTGTGGTCAAATAGATTTCGGTTTATCATGATTTCCCGAAATCACTCCAGGCAAATGTTTTCTTTCAAGGGTCATGCCGTCCCCCCCCCCCCAAATTCCTCTCCAGACTTTAATCACTTCGACAAGATGCAAATGAAAAAAACACAAACACACTCATTGTTTGCGGAGCTCCCTCTCTCCCTCAGATGTATTTTTCAAACTTTTTCCAGAATACTCTGAAATTGAACTATCGAGAATCCTGTACGCGCATGTACTTTTATTCCCATAATTTTTCGATTTATTTGTCATTCTTCAAATCATTATTTTTCCAATTTTTTTTTTAATAAAAATGTTCGAACTGTTCGCTATTCTTCGGAATAAATTAACCTCGCAGTTGTATTAAAAATTATTCAAAGCTCTTGTTACATCGTGTAGCATGACGACACAGGATCAGTTTCTGTTTCATTAGTGTTTAGTACAGATAGATATAAACAGATAATCAAAATTCTTACACCTCAAATATTCAACGGCTGAAGATATTCTGCTCTCTAAGAAGAAATTATCGTCTTCTTAATGATTTATTTTGCTACAGCCGGAAAACCAACCGCAATAGTTTCCTTAAAAGCAACTGCACTGTGTGTTTTTTCGTTAGTAACAAGACGTGGGCAGCTAAATAAAAATCTAAAAAACTAAGCGAATAGTTTTTGAAAATATTAAAGATCGAAATTTGAGAATGAAAATGTTCCTCTGTATGTTGTGAAGCAGTTTGGATAAACAATCAAATCTTATTTATTATTTTTTTATTGTATTTTATGGCTCGTCGACGTCGAGGTTATTAGAGCCGGGAGAAGAAAGAGGAGACAAATCGTCCATAGCCTTTATAAGAGCCATCTCAGCAATCACGGGAAAAAATTATGGAATCCAAAATCTGCACGTAAAAACGGAAATCGAACCCGATTCTTCCGAATGCGAGGAACCTAGAGTTAACTGCAACCCAATCAACACAATTCTGTTACTTTTGCCACTCCTGAATTAATGATTACACTTTGTGTGTTTTACAACTATAAATTCCAGTTCAAATTCATGATTTTTTTACTTTGCATTTTTTTTTTTTAATATGGCATTACACATCGTCACCGTGGAAGTCATTAGAAGCTGGAAATAATTGGGAACAAGGAACGGAAAGAATTTGGCCATGGCCTTTTGAAGGAACTATTCCGGCATTGGTCTAGAATGAGTTGGAGAAACCATGGAAAACCCAAATCTGGATGACTGGACGGCGATTCCTATCCACATCCTCTCAAATATGACGCCAGAGGTATTGATTTTAGTTCTGAGCCACATTCCTGTCTTAGCTTTATGTTCGTGCTGTTGACTAGTTTCCTGCAGACATTCTCTGTCAACAGAAACTAACGTTGTTCCCATGTTGTTATTAATCATTTTATTCGGAGAAAAAAGAAAGTCATCAGGAATGGAAATAATTTAATGAGGACCGTAACGTCGACAGCTTAACTAAACACAAAATGAGAGTTCTCCGCCTGCGGTCTATAATTACAAGGGACAGACATAATGGAATACTTTGCAACAGTTTCTTCGAAACTCTTCCAATTATTGCTTCCTCACTGAGGCAAAGCCCAAACTCACTCACCTCTCTCTTTGCGGTTCTTTATTCCTTCCTCTGCAAATACTTTTCTGCGCGAGACTAATTAAAAAATTTTGAATTAAAATACTGCAGATTCCGATTCGGGCCTGTAATTATATTACTACCTCGATAGGCACCACGCGGATTTAAAACGCAAAGTAGTTTGAGAGTTCTCTCTCTGAAGGGAACGAAAAAAAAAAAAAAAAAAGGATCGTCTTTAGGGCGGAGGACGAACAGAAGCATTAAATTCGGAAGACGGCCATTAACGGTGTTTACTGAATCATGAACGTGGCGACGCCCTTATTGCAGAAATATTCGGCGGAAAATCTGAATGAAAAATTAGACTGCAGAGGTGCGCTCCTGTGCTGGACTCGTTAGAAAAACTGGCAAAAAATGTCGTCCGATACGGGGTCGCTGCGTTGGAAATATTGAAAGTTGTTCTAACGACCCGGAATGATATTTCGGGACTGTGCGATCACCAAGGAACGGTAGTGTTACAGGTGAATGGGTCGGTATGATTTTTCTCTTCTGTTAAGTAATTCTCATGTCTCTGCAGCAGCTATTCATGAAGGAAAAATATATATTCAAATTTGTCTGATATAGTTACGTTCAACCGTATCAGTACTCCTCGCTTGAAATCAACGTCCCTTCAGGCGCGTCTATACTCAGCCATATCGCAAGGCGTGGCAAAACTATGTGGCATAGCGTGGCTAGTGGGGACATACAAGATGGCCTGTGGCATATGACAAAAACGTGTCATGTCGCTTGCCATCTCACATCCAACAAGTTTCGGTGCACTTCAATGGAAGCCGTGCCATTCCTGAAGAGAATAGATAGTGGTGACATGTCGCTTGGCGAAATAGTGTGAACTAACGAGAAAGTCTATGCAATAATAGAGCTTTACTGCACTCATTATGTTTTGTTGAATTGCTGATTAGAAGAATACAAAGATCGTAATCAACGGCTTAGTGTTCTCACGGAAATAGAAATTAGTTTAGGTGTTAATGAGGAAAAAATTAATACAAAAATAATGAGTATAGCTTGCCAGTTTTCATAAGCACTAAACAGCTGGAATAGTTCTTCTAAATGATGTGTCAATCTTGATGATTTTCGACCCTATCAAACTGAGAAGAGTCTCAAAAATATATCAAGAATATTGTTGTTCTGCATGGGGTTAATGGAGGCATTGGAGAAAGTCCAAAGAAGAGCCGCCCGATTCGTGACAGGTATATATAGCTGGAGGGAAAGCGTAAGTACGAAGTTGATGGAGTTAGGTTGGGAAGATCTGCAACATCGAAGGCGTTGCTCTCGGCAGAAGCTAATTACAAAATTCACGACTGACCTATTTCAGGATGACAGCAAACATATATTACTTCCAGCAACGTTCATATGAAAGGAATGACCGAGAAAATAAGATAAATCAGGGCCAGAACCGATTCATTTCTATACTCATTTTTTTCACGAGCGATTAGGGAATGGAATAGGAAGGATTTATCAAGGAAACTTAGAATCCGATCTTCAGTCGGACACCTTAACCACTGAGCCACTAAGTCACTGTCAGTGAAACACTCAAAATGCTTAACTCCCATTTCAAGAGTGTTGATTGAGTTACTCTGTATTTTTCCGGTTCGAGACGGAAACTTTAACTGAAACCGACTAAAATCAGCTACTATTAGTTGTCTACATCTACATCTATACTCTGCAATTCACAATTACTGTGGGTGGTAGAGGGTGCTAAGCACCGATCCTAATTCAGTGCATTCCAATACCGAACAGAACGAGGAAAGAAAGGATACATAAGTGTATTTCTCGAATTTTATCCCTCCTGTCATTGCGACCTAAATAGGTTGGCTGAAAAAGTATTTCGTTGCACTCGTAAATTAAAGATTTTCGCATATTCTCCAACAAATCAAACGAAAACGACGTCGTCTGTCCGCCAAACAATCCCAGCCCAACCAACGTATCAGCTCTGTGACACTTACGTAATGACTGTAACTAGCACTCACGAATCGAGCGGCTCTCCTCTGTACCTTCTGTAATGTGTCAATCAATCCGTTGCGATACGGATCCCAAATTCCAAAACAATATTCCAAATGCGGATGTACTAGTATTTTGTACGCTATTTCCTTTGTATGAGCATTACAACTTCTCTTGTATATGGCAGGATTAAAATCTGTAATGTTCATGTCGTTCTGATAGCGACATGTTTAATTCATTTAAAAAACACAGGTGATAGATTTAGAACTGATTTTCGTGCTCTGTGGCTTTGTGTTGCTTGGGCGATACTGTTCTTTACATTAGGATGCGTAGGAAAGAATGGTCGACAAATCGGGAATGATATTACTAAGGAACATCCCATCATTTCCCTGGAATGAGTCAAGGAAAGATGGGTGTTCTGGTCATAAATTAAAACTGAAGACCTTGCTTGAACAACTCTGCCCTGCTCTGTTATTCAGAAGCAAAGGGTTAGCTAAATTGCTCGATACGTATGGAGCAGACAACGGATGAGTCGATGTTGGGGTTTTATTTTCTTGCTCAGAATTTTCCCTGGAACAGTTCGAAATTTTGTTTTTACAAGTAGGGGTTTAAAGGAAAACGCTGACAAGCTGAGTCATTTTTACTTCCGTCTAGAACATCGCTGGAGAAATTGATATCGCAATTTAAAAGTATGCAAAACGTATAAATGTGTGACAGAAAACGCATCTGGTATTATGTTCACCAGACTCCTCAAACACTGATGCAAAAATTTCGGTATGACCTCCACTTAAGTAGACTATTAAATAGAGACGTTCTTAATAGAACAAATTATTAGTTGTAATACTTGGGAACCACTTACTTAAAAATTCATTCCTATTGTCTGTGTTTTGCAGTCAAGTTGTCGTATATGCATCCTCCATGAATGTATACAGAACAGCGGTTGGATGCTATCTACATTTAACAAGCGCCCACAGTATTTTTCTCACCCCGGACTATCTATGCCAGCGTTTTTCAACCTGTGGTCCGAGATGATGGGACAGCTGATCCACAGGAAGAATTTTAAAAATTTGACTTTAACTGAATTAAATATCATATTAAAAAATGAGTAAGATTTATTCACATAAAAATGGATACCATACTCGTACTGTATAAGGCTACAAGCGAGTTTAAGAAATAAGTCAAACTTTCTAAAAGCCATGAATAAATCAACGACCACCAAACATGTGATATTTCCAGGATAAAAAGATATGACTGCATAAAAGTATATTCACTAAATACGTTTCCAAAGAGCTTAGAAAATTTAGTTAATTATCATTTCATGAGGGCCTTATTGTAGATATGTCTAAAGACCGCGGTATGTGTCCATAACAATTGGTAAGGTTGGTTAATAATATACACTGCGGTAAGAAATTAAGCCCATATTTGTTAGAGGTCCGTAGAATTATTGTTGACATTTTACTGGTCTTCGGGTTGAAAAATGTTGAGAAACGCTGATCTGTGCGATTGTAGGAGCAGGTTTTTATTTCTCAGTTATACAGGATGAGAGTAGTGTAGGTCCCAGGGTTGATACCTGAGGTTTTTCGGTTTGTTGCAGTCGTTTCCCCGCAGCGCAGACCGGAGTGGTTCTCCGGGACAATGCCCTGCCGCTCGAACAGGTAGATTGCAGCCCGCCCCATCACGGGAACAAAAGACCTGCTCTCCTCTCAAGGCCTTCCCTCTCTGCCAGCTGCCGGACGGGGGCGGGCCGCCCCCACACCACCTGACACGCGGCTCCAAAACACCTGCTAGCAGCTCAGACCACTCTGTATCCTCACACAATTACACGGACCAAAAACACCTGTTGAGACTTTGATTTAATTGATTTAAACGTTTCATCCAATAGATAGAGGCTTCTTCCAAGAACAAGCAAATAAAACTACTGTACTAAACATGCTAGGAACGATTATTTCAGTCAAAGAGCAATTTGTCCTACGTAGTTACTAATTTTGTAGTCTCTCTTCAGCATTAAGATTACTTAAAAAGTGTTGAGCTGTTCCACGTTCGTCGGTTTGGTACTAAATCTGTAATATCGAAGTGAGGGCGCCTATACCTTGTTCATTCTTAACTAGCGGTCCAGGGTCATGTTATCCTTGGCCCGTTCCTCATCTCACCAACCCCTACCGTTGCCTACCCCTCCGAATAGACCGCTGTATCCATCGAGGCTAACCCACCAAGAATACCAGAGGAAATGCTATTTTTTATTTTTTTTTGTATACGGTTTTACGCCTCGTCGACGTCGAGGTCATTAGAGGCGGGATGGTATTGGGGACAAGAGACGGGAAGGAATTCGGCAAGGGACTTTTGAAGGAAGCGTCCCGGAATTCAGCTGGAGTGATTTGGGGACACCATTCAGCGGAGGATATGGATCCCGCTGAAGATCTCTCGGCAAATGCTGACTATTTATACTACAGTTAGCGGTAGAGTAGTACAAATTGTACCAAAATAGTAGTGGTGGATTACTTAAGGGGCTATGCAACTAATAGTAGTTTTATTTAAATTTAACCTAGGCGCAGTCAAATACTTAAATTTTTGTTTAACTTAACTTAGTCCTCAACCCGAAGGTTGGTTCGATCCTCCCGAAGGAGGCATACTAAGCCACTGTGTCAGAGGTAGGATGGCCAGTTCCTTTCCTCTGGGACCTACAGTTTAACGTGGAATCCGATAAAACGCCTATCATTACAATAGTTTGTAAAACTTCGGTTATATTTAATTTAAATAACAAACTAACTTGATTTTATTGCACAATCTTGAGCATTGCAAAGCCAAGTAAAACTTCACTGAATCAACTTAAATATCAAATCCAGTCCTGTACACGCTGCCATGTAAAACTACTGTAACTTTAACTACTGGATTTACATAGTTTTAAAACAGTCATTAGGAAATTGCTTAATCCGCCTAATGGCTGGTATCTAGACTCCGTTTATTTTTGTAACCCACGGTTGAATAGCTAGTGTTTTCACAGAGAACTCAGTATTCAAACATTTTAGATGATAAATAAGCGGTAAGATCTGGCCACATTTGACACACGTGATCACGGAATGCAAAAACCACACATTATATTTTCACAGTTTTAATAGTACAATACACCGACCACCAACCGAAAATTTATGAAAGTAAAAACATTTAAGTTAAATAACAAACGAAGTAGAACATATTCCGAAGATTGCAAATTTTTACGAGTGAGAAATAAAGGTTCAAGCTAGTCTAGGCAGCAGTTAGTAATATCGCATAGCCATGTGCGAATCGATTAATCGAATTGACATCCCGAATATCATCAATATATATAAACATACAACGACATATTATTAAATCACTCATTGCTACATGAAATAAAGAATCGCTGGCATACTGTATGGTGACAATTTCTCTAACTTTAAACTATAAAATCATTTGGTTTCGCCAGGTAGCCGAAATCTACGTAACAATTTAATCACAGTCTGATTTTAAAAAAAGCTTAATTGAGATATTAGATTTCAGGCTATAGAAAATTGTAAAGAAATAAAAAATAACAAAAATTCCAAGCAAGTTAGTGGCATATTTATCAGTGGAAACTCTTTCCCCTTCGTTTGTAGGGGTAAGGGCAACGGAGTGGGGGTAGAGCACAGTGACCTTGAGTCACCTCTATTAACTGAACGCACTATATATTCTATCTTTAAGTAGTAGAGTTACTGTATATTTGTAAAAGTCTAATTAGCAAATGTTCAGTGCAATTCGCTGTGGTTATTGTGTTAGGAGGATAAAATGTGGAAGTAATTAGGGTCTAGTAATTAGAAAGACACTGAGGAGACGTATATTCTTAACGTTACAACCCCTCAGACGAACAACTAGCAACAGACTCGTGTGCACTCACTTCATACGAAGTTCAAGGAGGTTTGAAATTTAACAAAGGCCTCTGGTCACACAATCAAGAGTTCACGAAATATGAACAACCACTATTGTTATCCTGTTGGACAAACAACGAACGATAATATTAGTTTCTTCCACTAATGGGAATCGAATCAGCAGAGCATAGTTACTGGGTTAAATGACTTCGCTTAGAATTACTTCCTACAAACTAAAATAAAAGTGTACAGCACATGTAGTAAAAAAAGAAACAATCGATTTGAAGCCGTGGTATCTTTAACTTATAAGATTACTGCTAACCGAGCATTTAAACAACAGTGAAAACTGTCAGTCATCTACTCTGTCGCCGATACTTTAAAGGCAAATAACGCAGAAATCCTTTTATTTTCAAAATTTGTTAAAAAACGTACTTGAACAAACAGCTCTTAGAAACCAAAGAATGTAACTTTATTTAAGTCAAAGACTTACGCCCAAGCAACAAAGGGAGCGTGCATAAATCACGTAGCTCCATTTTGGCCTCCTGTGAACCCCCACCTCCCCCGCACGTAGCCCTACGTGGCTTTTGCCTATACCCCCCTCCCCCCCCTCCCCCCCACACACACACGTAGCTTTTTTCCGTTTTGATTCCAGAAGACATTTTGTACTGTTTTCTCATGTCAGACTATTGTAAATTACATACTGAGGTAATTAACCGAGGAAAATAAATATTCACATGCTGTTTTGGTTCTGTTCCTCATTTTAACCGTGAAAAATGTAATGAAAGGAAAGCTACGTGGCCTGGCTCGGCATCCCCCCCTCCCCCCCACGTAGCCTAGCGTAACCTTCTAACCAACCACTCTCCCTCCCTGGACGGAGCCACGTAGTTTGTACACGCTCCCAAAGCGCGAAATTTTGTGCGACTTGGTTATTATTGTTGGAGTCTATAAATCTAAGAACCCACCGGTGTTGGGTATGCTAGTACCAATGATATCTGAACTTTAAATGAGTAGTTCTCTGGTGTTGCTTTATTTAGTAAGCGTGCATGAAACAGAGTAGGTTAGCATGTAATGTTAATTAGTGTCGAGCATCAATCCGTGCACGTTAATCAGGACGCATCTTCACTAATAGCTGATTATGCGTTGAAATATTCACAGTACAAAGTAATCAGACAGGAATTAAGATGTAATGGTACCCTGCGATTCTAAGGACGAAGTACGCTCTCCTAGTTAAATCAACAGTGCAGATAACTATGGCTTGTCTTCGTATCTAGGATTGTCCCAAGATGTGAGGTCCCTGCGAGAAACGACATGTAGGAAGCCGCAAAAAGTACACATTCAGTGTTAAAGAAAGACTTGAGAGGAGTTTAGAAGAGCTTGAATACGGGGGTTGCTTCGAGTGGAAAAGTCAATAAGATTTCTAATATTAAAATTAGGTACGGGTCCGCGATTCAATTATGGGTACAGTAAGGGATTTAGAGCAGTTCCCATGTCACGTATTTAATATTATACAAAGTATTACAGCGATAGTAACAGCTTGTACTATGCCAACTTTCGAAAAATATAGCGTAGCAGGAAGACAAATATTACTTGTGTAGCCCAGTGACCGTCGTTGTCAGGAGTCAGAGGGCGCTGGTGCGGCAGAGCGTGGAGGGGGGAGGACGGCCCATTGTGCGGGGGCGGCGGGCCGTCACGTCACGCAGTCCTGCCAACTGTACGAAACATCTGCCTCACCTGCAGACCCGCTGGCCTACAGCACTACATCTCCACTCACGACAAACCTGAGTTTTGAGAGTAACTGACTGGCTTTAAGATTAATACTTGAAGGGCGGATCAAGAAAAACAAAGATACTGTTATGACATTTGTTGATTTAGAAAAAGCTTTTGATGATGTTAGGTGGGACAAGATGTTCAAAATATTAAGAAGTCAGGTCTAAAGTATCGAAGTAGAAGAATAATTTATAAACTATATAAGAATCAAGTGGCTGTAATAAAAGTAGAAAATCATGAGTGGCAAGCATCAGTTAAAAAGGGTGTGAGACAAGGTTGTAGTCTATCACCGTTAAAACTCAACCTGTATATAGAGGAAGCAATAAAGAAACTAAAAGAAAAATTTCCATGTGGCATAATTGTTCAGGGAGAAAAAAAAATCAGTATGCTACGATTTGCTGATGACATTGTATTGTTAACAGAAAGGGCTGAGGATATTGAGACTTTACTGAATGGCATGAACAAAATACTGAAGGAAGATTTTGGACTGAATATAAATCAAAGTAAAACAAAAGTGATGAAATGTAGCAGAAATGATACCAATACTAGTAGATTAAATATAAAAACAGGATGGAATGCAATTGGATAAGTAAGTGAATTATTTTACTTGGGAAGGAAAATTACAACCGATGGCCGAAGCATGAATGATGTTAAAAGCAGAATAGCACCAGCAAAAAGAGCCTTCATGAAAAAGAGAAATCTTTTAGTTCAAATATTGATCTAGGAATTATGAAAAACTTTTTAAAACTCTATGTGTGGAGCACAGCACTTTACGGTAGCGAAACATGAACTTTAGGAATACCTAAAAGAAAGAAAATTGAAGAATTTGAAATGTGGTGCTACAGAAGAATGCTGAAAATTAAGTGGACAGACAAAGTACGAAATGATGGGTGAGGAAAGAAGTTTGTGGATGAAGCTTACAGAAAGAAGAGACAGGCTGGTAGGTCATATATTGAGACATGTTGGATTGGTTAATTTACTGTTGGAGGGAACAGTCGAAGGTAAGAACTGTAGAGGAAGACAGAGATTAGAATATATGAAACAGATAATTGAGGACTTGGGTTGTAAGGGATGTGTGGAGATGAAGAGGTTAGCACAAGATAGGAAGGGATTGAGGATTGCATCAAGCCAGTCCAAAGACTGATGACAGAAAAAAAAGAAAAAAAAAAAGACACCAGATTCGCGGTATCTCTGCTCAGCTGGTAAGATTGTGATTTGGGAGGGGGAGGAGGGGTTGTACCACAGAAATATTAGATCACTGCTTGAATATGGTGGAGGGGTGTGTGGCCCACATTTTGTGTATTCAGAAGACGGACGGGCTTCAAAGGGACTGAACAATCTCAAACATAGTAGGCGTACAAAATTACATGGAACCACTGTAGCAGAAGAGCAGTGTCTCATAACGCGTGACCATGACATTACAACATGTTTTACCAGAAGCCTCACATGCAGCAGAAACCGTAGTAATCAGAGGAATGACTAAAATTAGTGACCTTGAGAAACATAACGAAAGATGCTTAGGAAAATTCACAGTGCGGCCCTACGAGACGGACCCACAGAATTATACGAAAACACGGATACCATCAAAAACATGTTTAGGAAAAGACGGCTACAATTCAACGGTCAGCTATGCACTATGGGAAAGACACACTCGGGAAAAAACTTTTAATAGCCTATCCTCAATACAAGTAAGTAAATTAAAGACAAACTGGATGACAAACAAGAAAACTGGAAAAACTAAAAATTCCCAGACAAAGAAATTAAGGACAGGAAAAATTTCTGAAAGTTCTTAGAGGCGGGAGAGGATGTGGGGCAAGGAACGGGAAGTAATACGTCCATGGCCTTTTAAAGGAATAATATCGGCATCCACCTGGAGTGATTTCGGGAAACCATGGAAGACTGAAATCTAGATGGTAGGAAAGGGATTCGAAGGCACGTCCTTCCGAATGCAAGGCTAGAGCGTTACCGCTCACCCATCTCACTAGGTCTGCAGATTTTATGCTTGATCATAAGCTTAAAACTGTGAAACCCCCAACAAAATATGATCGGTAGTTTCATTACTAAAAAATCCTCACGAAATGATTCGAAGTAAAACATTAGGCAGTGAAATCGAACTATTTGCTTCAAGCATTTCTTCGTTGGACAGTCATTTGGTTTTTATATTGGCCGAAGTAAATAAAATATAGTTAAAATTCTGAAAAAAGATTCTAGCTCTTTTATTATCATTATTAAGCTTCGTGGAGCTTATGCAGCATATCAATTTCCTTATGCACATGCTTATGCTTTATTTACTTAAAACTCTTTTCCTATCTTAAGTACATTGTTCTCCACTTTACATGTAATCCTGTTCCTTCATGCAAAAAGGAAAAATTTCACTACTCTCTTACAGTCGAAATCAGATAATAATGTATTATGATTGCCCAAGCTGTTCTTCAACATAATATTCCTTCAGATCTACCAATGCCTAGCCAGAATTCATCCTGAAAATATTCCTTATATTTAAACAGGTATATACGGATACTAGTCCAGTCATTTAAGCTTAAATTAGGTAAGAATCTCGGAATTCGAGATACCCAGCTGTAAGTCTGTAAATACTTGTATATTGACACCCTAAAAGTGGTCTCAAAACCTACATATGGTAGGGTGTGCGCAACTATTAAATTTCGAGGTCAAAGGTCACAAAAAATCGTTTTTTTTGCGCTTTTTTGTAAATATCTCATTTCCTATGGCTTTTTTCCTATTTGTATTTATTATCAATATTGTAGAATACAAAATTCTCTACAAATTTTGTCTAAAAATTTTTTTTATACGGTGAACCGTTTTCGAGATAGAGGGCGGAGAGCGCGCGGTCACAGCATCACTTCAGGTCAAGCGGTGCCTCCGGTCGAAAACGCGCCATATATAGTTGATGAACTATCGATAAATCAATGATTATAAATATTTGTCAATTTTTATTAACTATTATATTATATTTTATCATTTTCTTCGTGCATTAAATCTATATCTATTCAATAATACTGATAACCGTTTCCTGAAATTAAAAAATAATTAAGGGAAAAACTTAAATCATATTATAATTATATTCCCATTTACACTAATGACATTTTAAATAGAAAATAATTAAGTGCATCTTCTTTAAAATCTGTAAATTTTAAAATCCTTCCACTACGTCAAAAATTATACCTGGGAATTATACGGGCCCCTATTATACACTACGGACCTTTCTATTTATAGCCAGTAGGGATAGATGTTCAATTGTATTGTATAGTTACGACCGTCTTCTCTTTCTTTCAGTTTGAATCGTATCTTGGTAACTACAGACGTACAATTTCAAGAACTATGGCTGATTTGTGTTTTCTATGTAATAAGTCAGATTCGGGAGGTGAATCGCTTATTGAAGTAGTGCGCGGTATGAAATCTCTACGAACTGCAAGTGTCGAACGAAACGACGGAAAAATTGATTATTTAAAATCAGTAACCTCTGTTAAAGTGCATGAAAAGTGCTGATGTGTTTACATTAGTAAAAACTGTATCCAAGCAGCAAAACGGAAACAAGAAGGAGAAACTATAACTTCTCCATTAGTACTCCGTAAAAAACGAGGTGAAGTGTTTGATTTTAAGAATCAATGTTGATTTTTTGGCGAAGTTGCTGATGAGGCTGCAGAGAAAAAGAAAAGAGAAAAATACAGACGGAAGATAAAAAATGTGAGTACTCTTGAGTTCAAAGATACTGTTATCAAAAAAGCAGAAGAACGTGGTGATGATTTCGGAGAATTGGTGAAAAGTCGTATAATTTTACAGTATGATTTGATCGCTGCTGAAGCGAAGTACCATGCTGCTTGCTTTACAATCTTTTCAAATAAATCATCATCATCATCCCTCTTGAGAAACCTCGTCAATATAATCAAGTTATAGAAGCTATGTTAGAGATTTACAATTACATCGAAAATAATAATGATTCTCAATTCACACTAAAAGAGCTTAGAGATGTCTTGACAGGGTATGTGCCAGATGATAAAACTATCATTACAAGACTACAACAGAAGTACTTAACCGATATCGTAATTACGAAGAAAGTTGGAGCTTTCACAATCATTTCTTTCCGTGATGCACAAGCTAATATTCTATCAAAAGCTTGGTACGAAAGTAAAAAAATAGATCCTGAAGCAGAAAGGCTAAGAATTGTAGAAGCTGCAGCAGCAATTATTAGAGAAAATATCCGAACATCTATAGTTGAAACTAAATCTTAACCACCTCCTAGTAAAATGTTGGATAATGTTAATCAAGAAATTCCAAAAACTTTATTACATTTCTTAGAAGAAGTCATCGTCAAAAACAGGAAAGGACAAATTGATCATTTAAAAACAAAATGTACTTCAATAAGCCAATGTAATGGGCAAGCTTGTCTCAATGCTCTACCATATCAGAGCGACATTAACGGAGATGGAACCTTTGACCCCGAAATCATGGAAGAACTTGAGACAAATGTCGTTGAAGACGATAATGAAGACCAGTTTGAAATTTATCAGCAGCCGGAAGACGACGAAGAAGAGGAAGAAGATGATTAAAATTATAAATTGTAGATTTTGTACCCTTTATTCCATTTTTTTACTTTTAATAAAAATAAATGCATTGAATGATATTTTTTAATAAAAAGATAAATTAATAATTTATTTGTTTTTTTTTCATCATGAAAGAAGTTATTAATATTAATTAGGTTAAAATTCAAATATAATTCCCATATTTTCATTAACAATTCTGCAATTACATGGGGCAGATAAGTGTTGTTAAATAAATTAATACTGAATAAAAAGTGGATAGGTTAGGAAAAAATGATAAAATATAATATAATAGTTAATAAAAATTGACAAATATTTATAATAATTGATTTATCGATAGTTCATCAACTATATATGGCGCGTTTTCGACCGGAGGCACCGGTTGACCTGAAGTGATGCTGTGACCGCGCGCTCTCCGCCCTCTATCTCGAAAACGGTTCACCGTATAAAAAAAATTTTAAACAAAATTTGTAGAGAATTTTGTATTCTACAATATTGGTAATAAATACAAATAGCAAAAAACACATAGGAAATGAGATATTTACAAAAAAGCGCAAAAAAAACGAATTTTTGTGACCTTTGACCTCGAAATTTAATAGTTGCGCACACCCTACCATATGTAGGTTTTGAGACCACTTTTAGGGTGTCAATATAAAAGTATTTACAGACTTACAGCTGGGTATCTCGAATTCCGAGGTGAACTTACTATAATGACTGGACTTCTTTTTATTATTCCCAGTTCCAATCTTTATAATATCTGTGACTGTGTTGTGAGAGAATCTGCTCTCAGCAAGAACTGATGGAGCCGTTAATATCGTGTGGCTGGCGGACCATTATGAAGGCTTGTCACGATCTCACGGCGTATGAACAGGAGACAATGCTAGTGATCAAAGATGTAATTCCACACACGCGACATCTAGACGGAGTGAAAAGGAAGTACGCACCAGCTATCACGCATTCGGCCACACAAGTAACAACAGGGAGAGATAAACCCGCGACGTCGTCAACTATAATAAGTTACAGCAACGCGAGGGTCTGTTTCGTGGGATTCCTGCGTGTGAACTATTGACAAGATTTTACGGGGGCTATTGTTGAATAAATATTAACAGTTTACAAGCGTTCGCACTTTCCCGGACGAAAATAACTTGTATGGATGTACAATAACAACAAAATAACACTTTTTATTCGAAAATATAAGGTGATTATAAAAGAATAACCAAAAATTTGAAAGACTAAGTTTTCAAATAAAAAAATTTACATACTGATTAGCTAATAACTTTGAAAAAAAATCATAGTACAATTATATACTGAACTGCCGTAAGTCATAGGATATCTCCAATATTGCCAAAGTCCATAACTTCCCAGCAGCAAAACAGTACTGCAAGATTCGGAACCTGGTACTGACTGTGACATTTGTGTTTTAGTATCGACATCATTAAAAAGAATGCCATATTCTATTTTCAAGAACCGCTTATCACTGAACTTCCAGCGTTAACAATTTTTTTTTAATGGCATTTGGCAACGGAGGCCATACAGCCAGCTCAATGTAATTATTATAGATTTCAGTGTATAAGTCGTCATCCAGTATGTATATTGTATTTTACCAATGTATGGACACCACAGGACGGACAGGACATTCACACAACACTTAACATCCATGCCCGCGGCCGGATTCGAACCGGCGGCCTTCGGCACGCGGAGCTAGCACTCTAGCCCCTACGCTACCGAGGCCGGCAGCGTTAACAATTATCGTACAGTTGTTGGAAAAGATTGGTAACCACTGCTAAGGGTACATGCCAAATTTCCTTATGTTTGTAAACACTTGTCGAATTAACTCTGAAGTAGACAATTCTTAAAACCCTATGATATTCACAGTCCCTTGGAAAATTCTAATCCATTTTGAATCTGGGGATTGGATAGCCGAAGAAACCTTCCAGGAGTCTCGATAATGTCCGAAGTATTAGTTACCTTATTGCCAGCACCACACTGCTTCACTAACCAGGAAACTTCAAATAAATAACTGAAACTGACTTTATTTGCACTTGTATCGATAAAAGGTTGTAAAATTGCGATGACAATTAAAAGGCAAATGTCTGTTGAAAAAGTAACTGCACACAAATAACAAATGCAGAGACAAAGAAAGTATAATCAGAGGCAAAGATATGCCAACTTCGTTTATATTTGCATACAGTATCACTATTTGTTTATTTACAACGATGAAATGCATAAATTCATGTAAAGGGAACGCAACCTGATTCTTAATATCTATTCTCCGCAGCAATTACTAGAACAAGGTCACAACATAACCTAAGAAGGTCTTGGTAGGAGATAAGAAACAAGGAAGTTTATTAAAAACAGAAAAATGTTACACGAAACGTAAGAAATAACGAAATGAATCAAGCAAATAAATAATTGTTATTAGTTTTTGAAATTATGCTTTCCTAGAAAGTTTTTTTGCAACAATAAAAATTTCCGTCATTTTTGACGGACTTTGTTGAAGTAATTGCTAGTAATACAAAACGGATGGTAGAAATACTAAATATTATAATACCGAACGGAGATGCGATGTTCATTTTCTCACTGCTAGTCTGTTTTTATAACTGTATATTCTGTTTATCTCCCATTGCCTGTTGTGGAAGAAGTAGCAGAAAAAACGAAGGACAGATCTGGATTCTGCTAAGTAGAAAGGTATTTTTTCTATCGCAACTTATAAGATGGTTATCGGTATGTACTTTTAAAAAATTTCAGTACTTACGTACGTTCCCAATATAAAGGGCTTTATCCTAACAGTCCCACTTCTATGAAAATATCGTATTTAATATTTTTTTACAGAAGTTATACTATAATTTCTGTATGGGATGAAACTTTTACCGAAGTGATTTTTCGAAATGAGGTATATTACTATTAACATTTTCCAGGGGACGGCAGTGTGATGGAGTTTTACGAATTCTTGACGTCAACGTTAATGTGACATGCGGTTACGAACGTAAAGCAATCTGCCAATGAATAAACTTTAGCAGAGGCTACCAATCTGCTCCAACAACTGTACAACTGTATATGTAATAGTGCACCATACTGCGCCTGCTCCTCACAATTTTAGAGCTGCAGAGAAACGAGCGGGTATAATTTAAATCAGGGGTGGCCAACACGCGGTATGTCAGCATGAAAGCCACGGAGCTGGATCATTAAATACGTCAACTTTAACTTCCAACAGTGATAACAAACACTACAACACTAATTTAACCTGATTTTAAATCGGTATCATCACTCGTTTGATCTAGAAAAGGATGGACAGTGGATACGAACCATTTGGTGAACTTATTACAAGTAGTCAGCGCTCTTTTCGGCATCAACTTTGATGCTTTTTTTTTATTTATTTTTTTTACTTATGGCTTTACGCCTTGTCGACGGCTAAGGTCATTAGAGGCGGGATGGGACTGGTGACAAGGAACGGGAAGGAATTCGTCCATGGCCTTCTTGAAGGAAACATCCCGGCATTCGCCTGGAGTGATATGGGAAACAATGGAAAACCCAAATCTGGATGCCCGGACGGGGATTCGAACCCGCGTCCTCCCGAATGCGAGGCCAGAACGTTAACCGTTCCCCTACCACGCTCGATAAAACATTGATGCACTTGGTTCTGCCAAACAAAGTCAAAAGATGAGTTACATAATTTTTAATGCTTCATTAAGTATGTTTTCCAAGAAAGTATATCCTGCGATCCGATGGAATATTATATTTTTAAAATTTGGCTCGTTTGCTGAAAAGGTTAGCCACTATTGCTTTAATCCTGACGACGATTCACTGACCAGTTTGGTTACGGTTGTCCAGACCTGCGCATTACCAAACAAACGCTGATAATACTGCTCAATACACGTTATAAAAATACGCAATTCGCAAATAAAGCAGTTAGATGGAGATACTCAGCAACATATGAGCACTTTCATGAACGTTGTGGTGGAAAAGACAGTCGCGCAGTAAACAGAAGTAACTTGCTCCGTGGGAAAAACTGCGGGGAAGAGAACGGCGTCTGGCCATGGGAATTGACCGGCCTGAATACTGGGCAAACCACGAGCTTCCTGTAATCTGCTCAGCACCATCCGTGACAAGCTAGCGTGCGCTTTCTGCGTCGAATTGAGGAAATCAACGCATCCTGTATTGATGTGTGAATGCATCCGATATTCTTTGGGATCTTATATGTCAACAAGTTATCTATATTGCTTCCATGAGTCTGCTTATTCAAGTTCAGGACCTCTCCTTTCCTCTATAGTTACTACTTTCGATATAGCTACTTTAACAAATGTATAAATTAATTAATTCAATTTAATTGCCATAGAACGCATGCTCCGGTGGCCATTTCCCGACACATCTATTTACTGTCTCATTAATTTTTATCTGAAATACTCGAGTTAATTTCCCCACTCACCGTCTGTTGCCCTTTAAGAATTTTAAATTCATTCAGTGTTTTTGGTAAACTACTCCGAACATTTCCCTAGGTAATTTATTCCGTTACCTGACTTCCTTACCTACAGAAGAAAATTTACCCACTCTCTTATGCATGAAATCGAGTGCCAACTTGTGGTCATGGTCATCTGTTCCCTTCCATGCACTATTTCTAATTTTTCTACCAATCCCTTCTGGTATCCGTTCTTTAATCATTGTCCGTGCAAATCTTTCGCCACTTGTTACTTCGAAGAAGTGCCTCCTAATTTTTAACATTCTTCTATAACATCACTTTTCATAACTTATTCTTCTGCTTCTTCCTGGCCTTCGAATCGTAAAAAATTTTCTCGTTTATAATATTCTGTGTTTTAGAAAATACTTTCCCAAGTTTGAAGGTAAAAGGTTTCCTGTTTTTTAAGAAGGATTTCTTGTTAACGCTAATCTGTTTCTATCTTCCTTTTTTTGCTTCTAGGTTATGCTTTTTTAATTCTCTCAAATGTTTTTATAGGATATACTAGACGACCCGTGCGAAAATTTCGCGAATAAAATGCGATGAATAGTGAGGTTGAATATAATATCACCATGTTCAGTAATTACTCTTCATACTCCTACTTCATTTATCGATTTTGGTTATAAATCCAGGGAGATAAATGGCTCGAAACACAAAAAACATATTTTAGAAATATTGACATTTTTGCGCTTTATGGGTCGAATTACGAAAAATTCCTTTCTTAGAATTACCACGGCGGAAACCTTAGTCTTTAATACGATATGTCATTTATCTATATCGATTAGCTATCAAGGGAAATATAAGGCTCGTGACACAAAAATACGTTGTAGAACAATTTATACTTTTTCCCTTTAATAGTTGAATTCCAAACACTTCTTTCTTAAAATATGATGTCAGCAAAGCTGAGACATTATTCCTCACAATCGTACTTGATTTATTGATTTTGGATAGATATCAAGGGAGATAAGTGGCTCGAGACACAAAAAACGCATTTTAGAAAAATTGACTTTTTTGCCTTTTATGGGTCGAATTACGAAAAATTCCTTTCTCAAAATATAATGTTACCACGGCGGAGACCTTATTCTTTAATATGATACCTCATTTATCTATATCGGTTAGATATCAAGGGAGATAAATCGCTCGTGACACAAAAATCGGTTATAGAAAAATTTATACTTTTTTCCTTTAACGGTTGAATTCAAAAAACATTGTTTCTTAAAATATGATTTCACAAAGCTGATACATTACTCCTTATATTCCTACTTCATTTATCGATTTTGGTTAGATATCCAGGGAGATAAATGGCTCGAAATACAAAAAACGCATTTTAGAAAAATTGACATTTCTGCCTTTTAAGGGTCGAATTACGAAAAATTCATTTGTTAAAATATAATGTTACCACGGCGGAGACCTTATTCTTTAATATGGTACCTCATTTATCTATACCGGTTAGATATCAAGGGAGATAAATCGCCCGTGACACAAAAATCGGTTATAGAAAAATTTATACTTTTTTCCTTTAAGGGTTGAATTCCAAAAACATTCTTTCTTAAAATATGATGTCACAAAGCTGAGACATTACTCCTCATAATCCTACCTCATTTATCGATTTTGGTTAGATATCCAGGGAGATAAATGGCTCGAGATACAAAAAACGCATTTTATAAAAAGTGACATTTTTGCCCTATAAGGGTCGAATTACGAAAAATTCCTTTCTTAAAATATAATGTTACCATGGCGGAGACCTTATTATTTAATATGATACCTCATTTATCTATATCGGTTAGATATCAAGGGAGATAAATCGCTCGTGACACAAAAACGCATTGCAAAAATATTGATACTTTTTCCCTTTAAGGGTCGAATTCCGAAAACTTTCTGGCTTAATATATGACGTCACTTAAGCGAAGATCTTAATCTTTAAAACGATACTTCATAAAACGGTTTCAGATAGGTATCCAGGGAGATAACTGAGTCGTAACACAGAAAACAGCATTTTAGAAAAAATTACATTTATGCCCTTTAAGGGTCGAATTCCGAAAACTTTCTTGCTTAAAATACGATTTAACCAAAGTGGAGACCATAAGCTTTAAAATGACACCTCATTCATTGATTTCGGTTAAGTATTAAGGAAGATATAGGCTTGTGACAAAAAAATACCTTATAGAAATAATATATATGATTAGGTATGTGACAGTAAAAAAGTTATTTTCGTCATGCAGTTTCCTCTTTTTTTCTTTTTTCTTTGGAATAATTGTTCTAGATGTACCCGGTAGCTCAGTAATTAAGGAGTCTGACTGGCGATCGAAACGTCTCCGGTTCGAATCCCTGTCTCAGCGGTGATTTTCATAGTCACTTAACCCGATCTTCACCTCTGGCACAGCTTGCTGTGTAATGTGAAGTACGCCAGAACATTTCAGTGGTTCAGATTGCACGTTAAACTGTAGGTCCCTTTCACCTGGTAGGATTACCGTGTTAGGTTAGGTAAGGAAAAAAGGTACAGGCCATCCTACCTCCAATACCATGATAAATATACTTCCTTCGGGATTTTCCAGCTAACTTTCGAGGTCAACACCAAGCTTACTTTTTCAGTTGTTCTAGTGTAGAAGATTTGAATGTTTATGACCGAGCGTGGTGGGTGAGCGGTTAGCGCTCTGTCCTCGCATTCGGGAGGACGGCGGTTCGAATCTCCGTCCGGGCATCCAGATTTGTGTTTTCCATGGTTTCTCCGGATCACTTCAGGCAAATACCGGGATGCTTCCTTCAAAAGGCCATGGCCAAATTCCTTCCCGTTCCTTGTCCCCAGTCCCATCCCGCCTCTAATGACCTCGACGTCAATGAGGCGTAAAGCAACAAGTAAAAAAGAAAAGGAATGTTTATGGGCTCGATATTGTTATGCTCAGTGTCTCTTCGTTTTAAGAAGGTGAAGAAAATTGAGGCTGAAATGAGATATTGTCTCGTCGTCTGTTGTTAGTAGGAATCACTAAGGAAGTCATATTTAATGTCGATATTTCATTTCTTTCTTTTCTCGTGTCCAGGACATAACAAGTTGAAAAAACAAATAACATTAATTAATTAATATTAAAATATAAACACAATTATATAGAATGTGACCAGAATTCCGCAATCTTGATGGCCTTCTCGTTTGCCCTGTAAAGGTCGTCGATATTGCAGGTTTCAGGGAGATTCCTGCATATCAGAAGATGTTGTGGGTTCTGAAGCTCACCACATTCACATAGATCGTTGTCATTAGTGTAGCTCCATTTTTTAATATTATATTTACATCGGGACACTTCTTAATCTGTTTAGAGCCTTCCATATAGCATATGGCTGATTACATCCCGCAGCCGGTGCCTCTTTGATGTTCCTCCACTGTTCTTCAGGCAACGAATTTCGCCATAGTTCTAGACGGCGTGCTCCAGTAGAAGATGTTATGGCTGTAGTTGATTGTACGAAGCTCTTCCTTGACTTCAGCCTTGTGGGTTGAGGTTCGTGTCCAAACAAAGGGTGTCTGGGGTCTGTTTCTTGTTTCCTCTTCTCCCTCTCTGCAGCTGTTTTCCAACGAATGTCAGATGGTGCTATACCCATGATTTGGTATATTTTACTAATAGGAGTTGGTTTTAGGCAACCTGTTACAATGCGACCGGTATCATTCAATGCTATATCAACCTGCTTAGCATGTGCAGAGTTTTGCCAAACTGGTGCTGAGTATTCTGCTGCAGAGAAACTAAGTGCCAGGGCAGATGTACGAAGCACATTTCATGATACACTCACTATCAACAGTGTCAAATGTCTATACAACATAATCACTTCAGATGAAGGTGGCATAAAAACAGGAAATTGTTTTCAAATTTGGGGCTAGCTCTTAAGTAGTAGACGGTGAGATTTTATTTTTCTACCACAAAGACGCTAGCAGCTAACCACCACAAGCCACAACGCTGGGACGCCCAAGAAACAAACAAGTAGTTATGTTTCCACTTGGCTGGTCGAGGGTTCCGTGAGAACAGGGTGTGGTGTCCAGTAGCCCAGTGCACCCCCAACATTCCCACGACAGCCTGCCTCGTTCTCCACCTGTTTGCCCACCTGGAACGCTAATAGGATCGTATACACTCCCTTCACCAGTAAACGCCCTGCCCACATCATGGCGCTAACTATTCCCCTGAGGCATTAGCTTTGTAGCATGTTTACCATCAAAGCTTATGACCTGTTTCTCTTATTCGTAGGGGTATAACAAGGCCGCACTAACTAGATGTGGTGATTTTTTTCAAAAATATCGATACTTTTGTTCCTGTATTATGTACTAATATTAACCGATATTCCCACTTACATTATATTATTTCAACTAATCATACAAAAACCTTTATTTTTCGGTGTACGTTATAAGTCGACTCTTCTCAAAATTTATCTTCATTCCATGCCAATCTAGCAAACTAGACAGCCTTTCTAGATACCTTTGTATTTGCTCACAATAGTCTCTCGATATAATCCCATTATGCAGCATATTTCTTCCGCAAACAGTCTAAATTCTGACTGTGGACTAACAAAAGAACAGTGCTGCTAGCCTCTTGACTTTAAATATCCGTAGATGGCCGCTAAAATTTCTGTAGATTGGGTACAAAAATCCGGAGACTCGCTAACTAAAAGACTAAAACAATAATTATTGAAGAATCAAAATTTAGAATACTTTTTATTTCCAAGTCTTTAAAATTCGAAACACAAAATAATATTATACATTGAAAGTAAGAAACATCTCTGAACATGTTTTATACATCGTCAGTTTCATTGCTGCTGCTGCTGTGCCTATTCTTTTTTTTGGGGGGGGGGCGGGGGGGGGGGGGCCCATACATTATCTTTGTTGACATTAAATTTAGCATATCTTCGGTAATAGGAAATGTCAAATACTGCGAACACTTTGACTCTCCGATATCGGTTAATCCTTCTCGGAAGGCAATGCTAATGTAAGCTGAGCCAAGGAGCGTGTCACCGTGCATAAAGAGTGTGCCAATAGTTCTGTATTACTGTCTTTTAAGATCTATAAAATCCATAATCAAACAAAATATCGTTCACACGAGCGGTTGCAAGGAAACGATTAACAATTATTGACAATTCTGTAATGCATTAACACTAAGTTTAACAAAACACAAATATAAGGAAAAATCAACAAATAGTAAAAAAATAGCAAAAATCCGTAGATGTTTTACAAATCCTAAATTTTTATAAAAATCCGTAGATCTACGGATAAATCCGTAGAAATGGCAGGACTGCAAATGAATAATTTATTAGAGTGTGGAATAGTGGCGGTCCCAATACACTAACCTGTGGAACACTGTTCCTCACTTACATCTTCCTTGATATTGCATCACCTACTTTCATTATTTGCTTCCTACATCTCAAGAATTCCTCAAAGATATTCGGCGAAGATTTATCTTGGTTTACCACTATGGTCTCTGTCAAATGCATATGAAAGATGCAGTGCCACAATATCTACTTGGCACATTACTCCATAGATCCTGTAAACTTCGTTGGATCTCTCGTGCTTTTAATAATATCTACACATGTAGTTTCCTAACGTTAGCTCTCTAACCTTTATCTCTCGCCATATTTTTCTAGAAACTTCCGTGTATTTGAAGGCAGTGTTTCCAAAGGCATGACCAGCCTCAAAGCGCTCGAGGAAGAATCACCGGAAGGACAAACCGCAAAGCGACCACAAGGCTAGAGGACGGAAGCGGCCAGCGTCATCGGTCCACAGATACCGTCCCAAGAATCCATGTTTCACCACACATAACTGAAGAAGCACAAAATAAGAATGACGCTATGTTTTATACATCTCACTAAAACGGTACCTCTTCCTTCGGAAGGCACCAATGGTTGATATAGAGGAGAATCGGGTAATATGGAATACCGAGGTTTCTCCTCTGCCAAATGCTGCTGTATAGTGGAAGTACCATCAACTGCTGCTCAAAACACCTATGATTCTTTGTGTTGAAGGTCGGCCATTTGGGAGCTGAACTGTGTTTGCTGTCCGACAAAGTTTGTCTTTCCACTTTCGAGAATTTTTGCAGATAATTTTTCTAAAATATATATATAATATTAGATTTGTTTTGTTGATCGCTAGTCTTAGTGTAATGTGTACTAAAAAAGTGATGGTTTGTTGTACAGTTCTCTTTTCTGGCTGGAATATTTTTTTATAATATCATCAAGCCTATTTTGTCCAAGATGGTGATTCGGGTAATATGAGATACTTAGTATTCTACAAAACCAGACATAAAACTGTGGTATTCCATACAACCCGAAAAATAATTACTGAGTTGAAATATATTTTTAATAAAATATAAGTGAGAGTAATACGATTTTTGTTAATATTGATGGAAAATAATAAACTAACAGTTGGGAAAGTAAATATTTCTGAATTAGTTTATTAATTATGTTTTGTTTTATGCATAGCCAAAAAACAAAGAAGCAAAAGCTATTGAATCCGACAAGGATGATGATGATGATGTTGACTAAAAAGTATCATTAAATCCATTTTTCTCAATTCCAGATAGTTTACGTTATTTGAAACCTTCTATTCCAAATTACCCACCTATTCCATATTACCCTCCAAACGACAATTTTTTATAAAACTAAATTTTACTAATTAAAAAAATGTGTTTTGACAGCTTTTTATTAGATATATGTTATCACAAGAAGTTGAAGGTTGTATTGGTTTTAGTTTCAGGTGTTAAATTATTTTCATTACTATTTTGTACAACAAAACATAAATGGTATTCCATATTACCCGATTCTCCTCTACGCGCAAGAATGAACTAGAAATGTAAACATCAGTACAATAAGGAAAAAACTTTAACTAACTGTTGTTATTTAACGTATCTGAATTCCTTTACATCTAATTTATACGGTTAACAGCGATATAATAATAATTCCGTGTAGTCGGAATGACCTGGTGTCAGTGTTTCTATTGGCTGCGCATTCCACCTCTGTCGTAGCCGCCTTAACCTAATCCGGCAAACCTACCGGGTGCAAGGGACCTACAGTTTAACGAGGAATCCGAACCACTGAAGTGTTCTGGTGTACTTCAAATTCCACAGCAAGTTGTGGCAGATGTGAAGGCTGAGTTAAGGGCCTATGAAAATCCCCGCTGAGACAGGGATTCGAACCGGGGACCTTTCGCTTCCCAGTCAAATACCTTAACCACTGAGTCATCAGAGCGCTCTTCAACCTGTATAATAGCCCGACGAAAATTAGGCGAGTGCTAACGCCGAAATTACTTTGAGACCTCATTAATTAATTGAAGTGTGTCTTTGGCATTAACTAAGCCTGAAACAGCAAGTTTTAAAGCTTGACGCATGCAACCATCATTTCGTAAGTGGTTGCGAAAGACATGATTAAACGTTGTAAGCGATGAACCATGAGTACCTCATGAACGGTATTTTTACCTCGCACACGGGATACTCTGCAAGCAGGGGGTAGTTATTTAATAGTGTGGAATGTATCCTATGGTGAAACTGAACTGTTCCGTGACATTGCTATCTTCATATTCTTGGTGACTTTGACAGAGTCAAGGTAGCTGATATTCAAACAGAAGTGTTATGCAAATTTCAACCCATTTACTGTTAATATTCAACTAGAATAGAGTGAAAAAAGAAATAAAAAGGATGTTTTAAGTTCAAGGAGAAAGCAGCATTAAGATATGGCTTGTTCTAGTACAAAGACATTCGTCCACATCGTTCTGCAGCTTGCGAAACAACTCATTTAATAACTGAAAAAAATTAAATGGCGTTAAGAGAATATTACGACAGGTTTAACAAAAAAAAAAAAAAACCTACAAAACCTACATTCCTAGAATGCAGTGGACGTAGTGAAAGAATCCAGAGGGTTTTGTTACTTCCGAAGTGTTTCTAAAAACTGTGTCCCATACATAAATTGATATATTCCTTAATTATAACAAAACAGGTAAACATCAGAAGAAACGAAAATACGTATGCAGCATCATAATAAAACCTTACCACAATTCCTTTAATTGTTACTGTTTCAGGCTTAATTAATGTTCAACACACATTTCCATTAAATAAGGTGTTCTCAAAGATCACAAAAAAGTCGTTTGTGAAGGGTTAACTTGGAAACAGGGAAGGGAAGATAGTAGCCAAATGGAACAGCTTGGTCCGTCGTATTGCAGAGCAATGCTGCACATTCAGTTCACGAATAAAGTGCACAAGGAGAACCCATAATCAGATATGATGCATCTACTATCGTTTGTAATCCTTTGATAGATAAAATTTTTAGTTACTGAATGAAGAATTTGGTCTAAAAATAAACCAAAGGAAGACAAAAGTGATGAAATGTAGCAGAAATCATAGCAATAGTAGTAGATTAAATACAAAAATAGGATCGGGTGCGATAAAAAAGTGAATTCTGTTAGTTAGAAACAAAATTACAAATGATGGCCGAATCAGGAATAATGTTAAAGGAAAATAGCTTTTTTCATAATGGTTTTATGCCTCGTCGACATCAAGGTCTTTAGAGCCGTGAAAGGATTGGGGACAAGAAACGGGAAAGAATTCGACCTTCGCCTTTTGAAAGGGGCATCCCGGCATTCACCTGGAGTGATTTGGGGAACCACGGAAAACCCAAATCTGGATGTCTGGACGGGGATTCGAACCCGCGTCCTCCCGAATGCGCGGCCACAGCGTTACCACTCACGCAGCGCGCAAAAGAGCTTTATTGAAAAATAGATATCTTTTAGTTTCAAATATTAATCTAGGACTAAAAACTAATGTTAAAAACTCTGTGTGTGCAACACAGCACTTCATGGCGGCGAAGCAATAGGAATACCAGAAAGAACTAAAACTGGGGTATTTGAAATGAATGTCATGCTATAGAAGGATGCAGAAAACTAAATCGACAGAAAAAGTACGAGAGAAAGGATGGTAGGTTATATTTTAAGACATGCGGGATTGGTTAATTTGTTAGTGGCTGGAACAGTTGAAAGTAATAACTGTAGACGTAGACAAAAATTAGAATATATGAATCAAATAATTGAGGATGTGGGTTGTAAGGGGTATGTTGAGATGAAAAGGTTAGCACAGAATAGGAAGGGATGGAGGATTCAATCAAACCAGTCGGGAGACTGATGACAGCAAAATAAATAATCCGTGAAAAAATGCAGTATGCTACGATTTACTAATGACAATGTCTTGCTAGCAGAAAGGGCTGAGGATATTGAGAAGTTACAGAATGGCATGAACAAAATACAGAAGGAAGATTTGGGACTGAATATAAATCAAAGCAAGACTAAAGTGATGAAATGATACCAAAACTAGTGGATTAATATAAAAATAGGATTGGATGCAATAGGAGAAGTAAGTGAATTCTGTTACTTGGATAGCAAAATTACAACCGATGGCCGAAGCAGGAATGATGTTAAAAGCAGAATAGCACTAGCAAAAAGAGCCTTCATGAAAATGAGAAATCTTAGTTTCAAATATTGAACTAGGAATTAGAAAGAACCTTTTAAAAAAGTGTGGAACACAGCACTTTATGGTAGCGAAACATGGACTTTAGGAATACCGGAAAGAAGGAAAATTGAGGCATTTGAAATGTGGTGCTACAGAAAATAAAGTGGGCAGATAAAGTAAGAAAGCAACGAGTTTTGGAAATGATGGGTGAGAAAAGAAGTTTGTGAAAGAAACTTACGGAAAGAAGAGACAGGCTGGTAGATCATATTTTGAGACATGCTGGATTGGTTAATTTGGTGTTGGAGGGAACAGTGGAATGTAAGAACTGTAGAGGAAGACAGAGATTAGAATATATTAAGCAGAAAATTGAGGACTTGGGTTTTAAGGGGTACGTAGAGATGAAAAGGTTAGCACAAGATCGGAAGGGATGGAGGATTGCATCAAGCCAGTCGAAAGACTGATGACCAAAAAAGTGATCTTTGGTACATCTTCGGAAATTATTCACCGTCGGGAGTGTTCCGGGCGCTGTTACGGCGAACAACCTGTAACCCGCAACTCACGGCCGGTGTCGGGTTGCCGACCCCGTGTCTCGCCCACTCTTGCGCACTGCACAGTGTTTTTTGTCGGGGCCCAGGCGGCCTCCAGTCCCGTAACGGCCGTTGCTGGCGGGAGTCCCGACTTGGCGCCAACATCCCAGCCAATCACGGGCTGCAGGTTCAAACGCAGGACACCACAGGTAGGCAACAGGTGTGTCGGCCGCCAGACGCCATTCACAACTATAAATCAAAGCTGGAGAGAGCGGCCTGGTAAAAAACCTACTACAGGATTTAATGTTTGTAAGACCATCAACCTAACAAAGGGATATGGATAAGAAATATAATCGTGGTCCTCAACCGGAAGGTTGGTTGGACCCTTCTGAAAGAGGCATACTAAGCTTGGTATCAAGGTAGGACTGCCATACGGGATAAAGCGGATGGAATCCGAATCACATAAGCTCTCAGGCGTTCTTCACACTACACAGTAATCTGTCCCAGAGGTGAAGGTCGGGTTAAAGGCTTTTCAAACTCCGTGCCGAGACGGATTCGAACCGAGGATCTTCAGATCTCCAGTCAGTAGCCTTAACCACTGAGCCGGATGAAGAAAGTAGATGTAGAAAAACAAATAGATGTGGGTTTGGATTAATGCAAAAAAAAACAAAACAAAACAAATAAATACAAATAGATAATGGCTTAGATGTATCTGGCAGGTGGGTATCGCTGAGGATGATATAGTAATGCAGGACTCTCTTGGATGATATCAGAACAAAACAGAAAACTATGTATGGCAGAGGTCTTTGTCACAAAAGGAGATTGGGGAACTGCACCACTTTCGGTACCTGCCAGAAACTGGTACTAACCTGTTGAAATTTACATCAGTCGCTTCGTCAACATGTCCTCTTCACGTTTTGCGATCATACATTGCGGAAAAGTAGCCAAGAATTTAATTAAAAATGCCGAAATATGAAAGGCTGAGCAACTGCTAAATGCTTTCAGCACTGCTAAAATAACATAAAAATTATCGGTACAGTGATCATTTCAACCTGAACAGTTTAGTTTTGTCATAGAAATCGTGGTTAGATTGAATTACGGTCTGGACCAAGTGATAAAAAATTACGAAATTTTGGGTATACGACATGTAACACGCAATGGCGTATCTGTTTACAATGGAAGCAATCGATTATCTCTGGTTGCTCGTTGCTATGTAAGATGACGGTCATCACCGTATTACAACTCGGATAAATATTGCGTGTTTGTCAATTTTGTGCGATTTTTTGCAAAGGAGTAGAGCTGAAAAGGCATGAAAACATTTCAACAAAGGATTAAATCAACATTTTAAGAGACTGTCACTGATTTTTTCAACGTTGGCGGCATATAACGGCTGTTCGTCTTGTCATATTTCGGCATTTTTAATTAAATTCTTGGCTACTTTTCCGCAATGTATGATCGCAAAACGTGAAGAGGACATGTTGACGAAGCGACTGATGTAAATTTCAACAGGTTAGTACCAGTTTCTGGCAGGTACCGAAAGTTGTGCAGTTCCCGGAGATTGAATTAACGAAAGGGGGCATCCATAAATTATGTGAGGTGAAATAAGGGGGGGGGGGGTTCCGGTGAAATCTCACCAAGGGGGTGGGGGTCTATGGAAATCTCACGTGAGGTTTTGCGAAAAATTGTTTGTACTGTAGAGCTAAAAAAAAAAAAAAGTCTATAAATTGCGCGATAGTCGATTTTAGGGGGTATTTCGTATAAAAAAGGGGTTTCGGGGGCGATAACTAGGGGTAACTAGAGGGGGGGGGAGGTTCTCATGGACCAGATCTCACCAGAGGGGAAGAGCAAATAGAATAGCTGTCAATAGGGAATAGATATTCTCTCGATTCCAGGTTTCTTTTCTTTTTTCTTTTCCCTTTAGGCTTTTCGCTTCGTCGGCTTCGCCATCATTACAGGTAAGAAAGGACTGACAGCAAAGAATGGGAAGGAATTCGGCCATGTTTTTTTTGAAGGTATTCGCCTGGAGTGATTCGGGGAAACCATGGAAAAACCAAAATCTGGATGGCCAAGCAGGGATTCGATACCTCGTACTCTATAATGCGAGGCCACTTCTTCTTCTTTACCATCTTTTCCCAACACTTTGGGGTCGGGTGACTTCAATGGGTTTTAGCCATCGTTGGCATGGTTAAATTTTGAGCTTTGGTTTTACTGCCCCATGCCCTAGCTGACGCCAGATCGTACTAAGTAATTATGGGGGAAGTGAAATATTGCCATCTGCTGCGAAAGTTGTAATTATGTTCTGTGTGTATTAAGTGTATTGTTTGTTTGTGAAATGCGTAGTTTATGAGGCGGAGATTACTGCGGAAAACAGGTTGGAGCTTGGGCTTGTGCCCCGTCCCGTCATACCCTCCCGATCCAGCGCACATGGACAAGTCTTTCTTCCTTGTCGCTTTTATTTTATGATTATGGTTATGGTTTTACGCTTCGTCGACGACGAGGTCCTAGAGGTCAGTTTTGTAGCTATACTGACTTCGCCAACACTGCTAAGACAAGCAGCAACTTTCAAGAAGGATTTTTCGATTAGTCACTATATCGATCAGGTAATCGATCGCAGTGAGCTAACGATACGTATGCGCCAAGAAATGAATACCGAAAAGGTTTCCTTTGCGGTGATCAGCGATAAAATACTCTTCCCTATACAGTAAATATGTTCAAGCAATTGCTTCTGTCATCTGATAAAGTAGGCTGTAATCGTAGAATCCTTAAAAGGAGCTCATTTCCGGCAATTTAAGGGGATAAGGAAGTGTGTATATTCGTATGAAAGTTTAATGAGATGCAAATCCGATTCAAGTTACGGTTGCACAATCCCAATTTCCGTTTATAAGTTTCCTGGAAGTCAATTCAAGTGCGGATGTTACCTTTAAAAATTATGCTCCATTTCGTTCACAAGGATGTTAATATAACCGTCCTTACACCCGAATCAGTTCACAAAAAAAAAAGTAAATGGACAAACTAAACCTTCCTCGCTTTGTATAAGCACTGCTGCTCCTAGTGGGATGAAATATACATTGATACTTGCCCTTCAAACTTCTTCCTAGCACTAATGGAGCGTCCATAGACCATGTAGCTCCATTTTGGCCTCCTGTGAACGACCCTCCCTCCCCCCCCTCCCCCATGTAGCCTGACGTGGCTTTTTTCTCTCCCCGCCCCACCTAGCACGTAGCTTTTTTCCATATTGATTCCAGATGACATTTTGTACTGTTTTCTCTTGTCAGACTATCGTAAATTACATAAGAGGGCATCCATAAATTTCGGATTTTCCGGATTTCCGGACCTCCCCCCCCCCTTGTTTGGTGAGACTTAGTGAGATCTTGTCGGCCCCCTCTCTCTTTGGTAAGATCTGGTAAGTAAGACCCCCCCCCCCCTCCCCTACAAATCACCCTCGCAACTTCTTGAGACCTTTTTTTAGGTCTCATCCTTCCAAAGCCGATTACTCACCTACTTTTTACTCATAACCTGTAATACGCGGGCTTTAATCAAATTAGATTTTTTATGGAATCAACGACATTCCGTGTAATCCCTAAAATCGACTTTCGCGACAATTGTAGACTTTTTTTTAGATCTACAGTCCTACAAAATTTTAGAAAATCTCACGTGAGATTTGCGTTGACCCCCCCGCCCCTCCCTTAGTGAGATTTCGCTGGATCCCCCACCTATTTCACCTCACGTAATTTATGGACGCCCCCTAAGGAGATAGCTAAATGACAGAAATAAATATTTACTTGCTATTGTGTGTCCTGTACCTCATTTTAACTCTGATAAATAATATGAATGGAAAGCTACGAGGCCTAGCTTGGAGCCCCCCCCCCTACCCTCCCCAAGTAGCCCAACATAGCTTTCCAGCCAACCCCTTCTCCCCAAGCCACGTAGTTTATGGACGCTCCCTAATGAAAGTTGCCACGGCTGCCGCATGAAAACTCTGAATATTCATCACCGAATAAACTAAGAGCTCTCCAGTTGGTGCCGAAGCCAGAGTCCCCTTTGAAGGACGTCGGTTCCAGTTTCCCGCAGACCTCGCCCCGAATCGAATCCCACCTCTCCTCGGGTAGCTCTGTTAGCCGGGGGATCAACACACAAAGGCCGCATTCAGGAGTTCCTGGTCGAAAGGGGAGCACACGCGTGCACAGCGGTACTCGCTTTGATGTCAAGCAACCGTCCGTAGCTATCGACCACGACTACTTGAGATGAGGACCAGGCCGTGGTAAGATACCTGATAGCACCAGACCGTCTTTTTTATTTACTCATAACCTATAATACGCGGGTTTAATCAAGTTAGATTTTTGATGGAATCAACGACATTCCGTGTAGTTATTAACCATGTATCCTCGATATCTGTTACAGTGGTTAACGATCTCGGAGGAAACAACCATCACGAAATACACTGATCAGCCAAAAAATTATGACCACCTACTATCATATTGGTCCACCTTTCAATCGCAATACAGCAGCGATTCGGCGTAGCATGGATTCTACAAGTCCTTGGTAGGTTTCCAGAGATATTTGACATCAGATTTCTACTCACAGGTCACGAAATTCCCTTAAATTAAGGGCCAGTGATTTGTGGGCGCGGGTTCTAGGAACGAGCATCTCAGAAATGGAGAGGCTGGTCGGCTGTTCGCGTGCTACTGTAGTGATTATCTATGGAAAGTGGTTTAGGACGGTGCAACCATTAGCAGGGAACAATGTGATGGACATCCACGCCACATCACAGAACGTGGAGGTCGGATGTTTTCCCGCTCTGTAAAGCAAGATTCGGAGTGATCTCTGGCAGATCTGACGGAAGAGTACAATTTTGTTGCTTCCAGAACTGTTTCAGAGCACAAGAATCGCGAGAAAATTAATAAACAGCAAAAATCGTTACACACAGAACACAAAAAACGAAGAAATCAATAGATTTTAGGGGCTAGGGAACTGTGTTTCCCTCGCACAGTTTAATGGGGGAAAAATTTAGAGACAACAGTGGATGCTATATATATATATTATTTTTTGAAATTGGACCCCGTCGGATCACGCAAAGCCTTAACGATTCAGTTTTCTAAGTTTCAATACAGCTCTCATTTTTGCTCAGTGGATTCTCTTCCTTTCTTCAGTCCACTTCGTCCCTGGTCTCTTAATGACGTCATTCTCTGGCGGTACTTCTCATTTGTTAATTTTTTGTCTGTACGTTTATCTACGATTTCTGATGAATTTATGTGGGCTTTTTCCAGGTCTTTTAAGATCTGCTGCACCCAGGGCATAGTTTTTAGCTACTTTATGTACGTCACAATTTTATGAATGAGTCTTGTTGCTGGGAGTATGTGGATATGTTCATAATTCCTTAATCTTCGTTTCTTGACACTGCCGCTAGGTTTGACAATGTTTCTGTTGTTTTTCGAGATTTTAGTCTATATCCGTCATCTGTTTCTTCTGGGCCGAAGATCTTTCTTATAATATTCCGTTCTTCTTTTAAAATGCTTTCTAGGTCACCTTTCCTGTGTAGTGTTAAAGTTTCGCTGGTGTACAGTGCTTCAGGTTTGATAACAGTGTTGTAATGTATGACTTTTGTGTATATGGACAAACATTTTTTTATTATATATGTTGTAGGTTCTACCAAGTATTTGCATGCGAACTTTCTGTGTTATTTTATCTCCTCCTGTGGATATATATATGTGTATATATATAAAAATTTTTGTTATTGTTTTGTCATATATTCAACAAGGAAGTATCGTTCCTATCTATTATCCAATACGCGAATCACTTTTATTCCTTGCAGAATGTGAAGTAATCGGGAAGAACATGGATTTGCTTTACAAATTGCTTAATGTCCTCACAGCTATTATTCGTAGCTTCATTAACACAGTCCCATTTGTCTCATGATAGGGGCTTATGCTGCAGCTCCACAAAACTGATTTATGATACGATTGAAACACATGGTGTTCCCACCAGCGTAAACTGACTGTTAAAATACGAAGCTTTATCCGAGACAGCCGAACTAATGTCTATCCTGATAATTACCAGCTAGGTAGTCGACGCGGGATCACTTCGCGCCGGCGCTAATCGCTCGGATTGTGTTTGTCCAATACAGGCTGATTATTTAAGTAGATCTGTTTGAACGCTCTGTCGGCAATCCGTGATAATTTCATCTGGCTCCCGTAATGGGGTTCAGTCAGAGCTATTTGCTCAGCCCTGGGGGCCCCAGTTCGACTCCAGGTCGCAATGTTGACAGAGGCAACAGGTGTCGCCATATGTCAATAACGGAATACCGACTGTGTTGGCACAACAGGTGGCAAAGAATGTAGCACTCTACGGCCTTGTAGGAATCCATCTTGTACAGAATTTATCAAGAAACTCAATACTAAAATCTTAATAAACTACACAGACGGAAAAAAAAATCCCAACACCAAGAAAAAATTATTGTAGAGTAATGAAATTTGGACAATGCATTTGTCAAGTTAACATGTTTAATTGATTAAATTTTCAAGATCACAGGTTAATTTAAGCTCAAGAAAATGCATTTCAAATGTGAAATACTGTTAAATTAATAGCCGGTGTAACCTCCAGAATTTTGAATGCAAGCCTGCAAACGTGAATGCATTGTGTCATACAGGTTTCGAATGTCACTTTGTGGTATGGAGTTCCATGCTTGTTGTACTTGTGCTGTCAATACTGGGACGGTCAGTGCTGGCTGTGGATGATGCTGGAGTTGTCGTCCAATGATATCCCATACGTGTTCAATTGGAGACAGATCTGGTGATCTCGCAGGCCAAGGTAACATGTCGACACTCTGTAGAGCACGTTGCGAGACAACAGCGGTATGAGGGCGAGCGTTATCCTGTTGAAAAACTCCCCCTTGAATGCTGTTCATGAATGGCAGCACTACAGGTTGAATTACCAGACTGACGTACAAATTTGCAGTCAGTGTGTTTGGTATAACCACAAGAGTGCTCCTGCTGTCATAGGAAATTGCTCCCCAGACCATGACTCCAGGTGTAGGTCCAGTGTGTCTAGGCCGCAGACAGTTTGGTTGCAGGCGTTCCCCTGGCCTCCTTCTGACCAACACTCGGCCATCACTGGCACCAAGGCAGAACCTGCTTTCATCAGAAAACACAACAGATCTCCAGTGTTGGTCAGAAGGAGGCCAGGGGAACGCCTGCAACCAAACTGTCTGCGGCCTAGACACACTGGACCTACACCTGGAGTCATGGTCTGGGGAGCAATTTCCTATGACAGCAGGAGCACTCTTGTGGTTATACCAAACACACTGACTGCAAATTTGTACGTCAGTCTGGTAATTCAACCTGTAGTGCTGCCATTCATGAACAGCATTCAAGGGGGAGTTTTTCAACAGGATAACGCTCGCCCTCATACCGCTGTTGTCTCGCAACGTGCTCTACAGAGTGTCGACATGTTACCTTGGCCTGCGAGATCACCAGATCTGTCTCCAATTGAACACGTATGGGATATCATTGGACGACAACTCCAGCATCATCCACAGCCAGCACTGACCGTCCCAGTATTGACAGCACAAGTACAACAAGCATGGAACTCCATACCACAAAGTGACATTCGAAACCTGTATGACACAATGCATTCACGTTTGCAGGCTTGCATTCAAAATTCTGGAGGTTACACCGGCTATTAATTTAACAGTATTTCACATTTGAAATGCATTTTCTTGAGCTTAAATTAACCTGTGATCTTGAAAATTTAATCAATTAAACATGTTAACTTGACAAATGCATTGTCCAAATTTCATTACTCTACAATAATTTTTTCTTGGTGTTGGGATTTTTTTTTCCGTCTGTGTATTTTATGTGGGAGCTAAAGTAAACGAATTATATTCACCATTTTCTATTATCAATTCCTCGACTGGTTTGACGCAGTTATCTCTTTGTTCCAATATAATGGCGACTGCTATGTGCGCACTGGACTTTCTGCTCCATATATTCCAATTATTGTCACCTAGAATTCTTCCCTTCCATTGTACCTTTAAAACAAATTAATCGAGATCTCACCTCTATGATCCAGGATACGACGAGCTTCTGTGAACATATTCATTTTATACTTTACTTTCGTTTTCTATCTTAAAACGAGCCATTAAAAAAAAAAAAAATGAGGTCCGTTTGCGAATGAGAATGTCACGCGATCACCGCAGTGCGCATGCGCTTATGCTCCCAGTATGCTTTGCGCGCGTATTTTCAGCTATATCGTATGTCTGTGTGCTAAGCTATAGAAGTTTACAATGCTTAAGAACATGATTCGCCCGCCGACGTCGATATAAATTTTATGTCAAGAATCTGGTCGAAGTCAACGTCATTTTAACTGCAAGATCAATAGAAAACCATGCATTCCACTGGAGTGATTTCGGAAAAGAACATTAAAACCGAATCAGAATGGCGTGACCCAGAGTAAAACCCAGGTATTCCTAAACGTCACACGCAGTTTTGTTATTTAAGACAGAAAACCATATAGAATGGAAACGAGTTAATATTCCAAAATATGCAAAATATACATTATTACTACTGCCCTAATTTTTTGTGCAAATTCTATATGAATCATCAATGCAGAATAAACTTACCAAAAAATCCATTATTATTATTAACTAACTAAATGTGACTGAGCTCATGCTCAGGTGATAATTTCCCTACTCACAGTTCATGCAAAGTTTAATCTTAAATTCCTTCACAGTCTCATCACATACTTCGGTAATATATTCCACTTCCAACTTCCTAGCTACAAATGAAAACTTTACTACTCCCTCATGTCTGAAATAAATTACTAATTTCTGATCAGGGACCTCTCTTACATTCAACATGCTGCTTCTAAATCTTCCTCCAGTATTTATACAGACCTCATCTCCAGTATATGCCTTGCACATGCCCCAATTCTATTCATCCATCCTGTAATGACTCCCAACCCACCTCTTAAATAATTTTTGTTACTGAGTGTATCCTTTGCACCCGCTTTAACTTCAGTATTTGACACCCATATTGGGGACCCCATGTCATTCCACGATACTCTTACCAAGGGCCTGATAAAAAATTTGTAACCCATCTCTGTTACTTCCTATCCAACAGGTGCAATACTCTGAATCTCTGTCACTACAGCCTCCACAAGATGTTCTTCCCAGTTAAACGCACAGTCAACTCGTATTTTCATTTCCTTATTACAACTTAATTTAAACCTCTTCCTCTCCTCCGTCTCCTTCTCAACCCCATTTTTTTTCTACTCTTGAATCTCGCATCGTGCCTCATAGTACCACAAACAGGTCCTTATCCAAAGTATTTTTGTGTTACTACTGGCACTTTTTTTTTTATCGTCTCCTCTTTAGTTCGTACCCCTAATAAACACATTTACTTAATCGATTTTGACAGGTTTGGTTCCTCCATATTGTATTACCTACCGGTATTCTACTCTTATTTGGAATTTTATTAATAATTCTTATTAATTTGTTATTTATAATTATCTTTATCAAGGGTGGATTAGTAAACTCAGACTTTAGCATATTGAACACATAATTAAAATAAAATTGATTGGTTGTTAACAATACTGAATAGGGGATTCATTTCAACTACACTATTAAATCATACTCCATAAAAATAATATCATCATGTTTTCAAGATTTTAAAGACAAATTATAATTGAATTTTTTTTTAAAACAATAGCGGATACGTGAGCACCTCAAAAAAAATAACGTTTTTACTGTTGCGCCGACTAGTATCAGATATTATTCTTCGAGCAGAAAAATTTATGCCATGTTGGCTAATGTAGTACACTCGTTCACTACAATATCCATCTCTGCATCTGCAAAAACCGCCTCCACATGTCCCACCTACCAACTCAGTGTTTTCATTTGTAAGTATCTTGCCAAAAATTTCACTGGAGTAGGCTTAGTGATTGTTTGCGTAGTTATAAGTTGCCGCTGCTGCTCCAGCGGTAAGTGATGGGATCTTTTCCCAATGTATGGATTACATTAGGGGTGACCAACTCGCGGCCCGCCAGGAACATTTTTCCGGCCCACGAGATTCATCACAATGTTACAAAATATATTTATTCTATAATGGCCAAAGTAGTGAAAACCAATGTACCAAAAAAATACATTAATTGTGCATCCATATATTCAAAAATTATCTGTCGAAATTATGAGTTTAATTTTTACTATATTATCTATGTTTACATGTAAGAAAATAGGAAAAACAATAATAATAACTCATTATGTTTGAATTTTCACTTTAAATAAATGTATATAGTGAGTCTAAATCTAGTATGGGGATGTGTAATTTATATGTGGCCCGCGGAGTTATGATGCATTTCCATACTGACCCGCAATATCATTTGGGTTGTTCACCCCTGGATTACTTGATGAATGAATTCTTTTCTATCATGCAATCAAAAATGTTAAACAGTGTCATTATCATCATTTTGTCAGTATAATTTGACTTTTGCAGAAAACACGGTGTGACTATCCACACGTTACTTTGTATGGGCGTGGGAAACTGCCTGGAAACGCACTAAGCTAGGTGTCGCACCTGACTTTCGCCGTGACGAATTCCTCGCGTAGTCTCACCTTGGCGGGACTCCGCTAAGCAGCTCGTGTGCCGCTTTCCACGGCAATGATGTGGTGTATACTGCGGTGTCGCAATATGTTGGCTTCTCCCAACCAAAGGTCAGCAGAAGGTCGACCAGCTAATGGAGCCTTCACCAATCGAATTGCTGGGAGTCGCGCGCCATCCAGTTATTACCGCACGTTAGAGAGCACCACATAGCGAGCTGCAATTAGCTGATCACTCTCTCTGATGGGATACTAATAATGGAGGAGAGGAAACGCTGTTACGTATCTGCAACGCAGTGGTAGAACGACAAATGAAAACCCAACTACGACTACCATCATGTGAACGTAGTTCCACGCATTATCGTACAATCTCAAAAATGTAAATGCACTTACTGACTGGCCATTACAGGTCACGTGATAACAAAGGGTCATAAGCTTCGTTACGTCGCGTTGAAAATTCTGTTTCAATAAAGCTCTAAATTTAAAATTTCAAAATGTTTGATGTCACAACGGGAATAACGAAGTGTAACATGGCGTGAGAAGAATTAGGGGAGGGGGGAAAGGCTGTTAAAAAAAAAAAAAAAATGAAATTTCTGTGGCAATTTATGTACGGCCCCGTATCGGTGTTTGTTATCCAAGCAATTTTTGGAAACAGCACTAATTTAGGGTGTTACATACCACAGAAGAGGAATCTTCAGTATTTCTTTAATTAAGATCGACAGCGGGATGATTAAATGTGGGAGATATCCGAAGGCTATCAACATGTGGGGAGTATGTAAATGTATGTTTGTGATAAAATTTTAAACAATAATAGTAATAATAACTATAGATAGCGCTGGAGCGCTTGCTCAGGTGGCAATTTCCTTCACTTCGATTTTTTCCCGCTTTCCTTTTTCCATCAACTTTTTATCGCTACTAATTTCAACTTTAAATTCTTTTAGCTTTTTTGGTTAATTATTCACCATTTCTCTTGATAATTTGTTCCAATCACCGACACCCTTACCCACGAAAGCAAATCTTCCCACATACTGATGTGTGAAATCGAGTGTCAGTTTGTGGTCATGGCCATCTTTTTCTTTTCATGCACCTGTCCTAATTCGTTCCCCAATATCCTTGCATATCTCATTACCAGTACAAGCCTTGCATACTCCCATGACTCTCTTCATCCTCCTCCTGCATTCCCATGAATCCCATTCCAACTCATTTATCAAATCACTTATTTAATTTAATTGAAATGGAGCACAGGCTCCGGTGGCAATTTCTCTACACCCCCATCTTCCCCCTATCCTGCAGCCACCTACATTTACCCTCTACAAATTTTGTCTTTAAATTCTTTCAACGTTTTCGGTAAATTATTCATCATTTCCCTTGGTAACTCATTCCAATCGCTGACACCCTTACCTAAAACAGAGAATCTTCCCATTTTTGTTTCTCAACAAGGGTTTTTTTCCCTTTATTGTTCGGCTTTAACGATCATTCTTGCTTCGGCCATCAGCTGAATTTTGCTTCTTAAATAACGGAATTCAGACACATTAATTTAATTTAATTGCAATGGACCGCACGCTCCGGTGGCAATTTCCCTACCACCCATTTTCCCGCACCCACCTACATTTGCGCTCAACAAATGTCAACTTTAAGTTCTTTCAATGTTTTCGGTAAATTATTCATCATTTCTCTTCGTAACTTATTCCAATCCCTGATACCCTTTCCTAAAAAAGAGAATCTTCCCACACCCTTGTGCCTGAAATCGAGTGCCAGCTTGTGGTCATGGTCATCTTTTCCTTTCCATGCACTACTTTTCATACCTACCGCAATATCTTTCCATGCCTCATCGCCAGTATACGCCCTGTACACTCTCATGACCCTCCTCATCCTCCTCCTGTCTTGCAATGAATCGCATTTCAGCTCCTTTATCATATCCGTCACTGATTGCATTCTGCGATAATTTCCAGAAACAAATCTAGCAGCCCTTTTTTGTACCCTGACCAACTCCTGTATTTGATACGTAAAATGAGGATCCCATACTTCACTTCCATATTCCAGCAATATTGATTGTATTCTGCGGTAATTTCCGGAAACAAATCAAGCAGCCCATCTTTGCACCCATCCAACTCCTGTATTTGGTACCCAAAATGATGGTCCCGTACTACACTACCATATCCAAGCAATGGTCTGGCCAACGTTTGTAACCCACTTTTCTTATTTGTCTAGAACATCTCCTCATCAGTCATCACTCTCTCCTCCAGCAAGTGAAGGATCTTGAAACCTTTTCCTACCACTTGACCAAATTGTCCTACCCAGTCGAGTTTGGTATTAAAAGTTATGCCAAGATAATTACATTTCAAGTCTTAAACAAACAATTCTTTTCCCACCTTCTAAGTGTAATAAATACGAAGGGAGATAAAACACGTTACAGGAAATGATGATACTTTTTCTCTTTAAGGGCCAAATTCCAAAAAATTACCTTCTTAATTCTTGATTTTACCAAAGCAGAATCCTTAATCTTTAAAATGATACCTCATTTATCCATTTTGGTTAGGTATGAAGGAAGATGAGGGGTTCATCAAAAATAACTTTTAGAAATAATACACGTGTGTATACGGGAGAGCGTCCATTTATGATGCAGGTGATTTTCGGGAATTCCGGACAACTCCCCCCCCCCCAATCTGGTAAAACTTCGTGAGATCTGGTCGGACACCCCTCCCCCTAAAATGACGTGAGATTTGGACGGAGACACCCCCCCCCCCTACTAATCGATCTCGCAACTTTCGAAGACTTTTTTTTCGGTGTCATGCTTCCAAGGGCGGTTATAACCACCTTAAGCCTCACGTCAGATTCCGTCGACCCCCCCTCCCCCCCACACCTTGGTGAGGTTTCGTGAGATTTCGCAGGAACCACTCTCCCCCCCCCCCTATTTCACCTCACGTCATTAGGGGGCATCCATAAATTACGTGAGGTGAAATCCAGGGGGGGGGGGGCGGTCTGGTGAAATCTCACCAAGGAAGGGAGGGGGGAACGGGAATCTCACGTGAGGATTTGGTAAAAAAAAAATTTGGACTGTAGAGCTAAAAAAAAAGTCTACCAATTGCGTGAAAGTCGATTTTAGGGTGGTATTTCGTTGAAAAGTGGGGGTATATCCGGATTTTGGAAGGGTGAGACCTAAAAAAAAGATCTCAAAGTTTCAAGGGCGATTTCGGGGGTATTCTGACGGACCAGATCTCACCAGAGGGGGGGGGGGGGGGGTCCGGCCAGATATCACGAAATCTCACCAGAGGGGGGGGGGTCCGGAAATCCGGAAAAACATCTCACGTAATATATGGATGCCCCCTTAATGGACCCCTCTAAGTAATGTCAGTTTCTAATTAATTTTATTTTAATACTGTTATTGCAATACAGCATGTAGAGCGTATCGTACCGAAGGCTCTTCAGCATGTATCAGCAGAAAACTGATAGCTTCTTGTGAGTCTACCTATTCGTAACGTTGACAGACGGCGTCTCCGTTCCACCTAGCTCACGAGACAAAACGCGCGCCCTCTTCACGAATTCTTGCCTCGTGCTAAGAGCGGCGCTGGAGGCGAGGCGTTACAAATGTGCCCGGAGACCAACAAAGCAATCATCCAGTTTGGAGACACAAAAACAGCAGAGCGAGGCCATTATGCAAAGTGACCCACGTCGACGCCTCGACACTCCCACACCTCCGAGGCTTCACTTTCTGTCTACAGCGCTGGGACCAGTACGTAGAGAGGGAAAAATACAACACATCATCGGAAAAAAACACCTCACTTAAAAACTGCACCGTGCAATTGAAATGAAACCAGTTACCACACGTGAGTATTGTTCCAATTGGGAAACGTGTGAATCGCGTTATTTAAATTCTCCGTTAACTAACTGGAAAATTAGACAAAGCACTCAAGAAAAAGACTTGGAAAATGTTTAGTATGGACTGTGGCTCTTTATGGGGCAGAGAAGTGGACACTGATGCGAGAAGATGAAAAACGGCTAGAAGCTTTTGAGGTGTGGCTGTGGAAAAGAATGGAGAGGATAAGCTGGATAGATGAAGTAAGTAACTTTGAAGTGCTGGATAGGGTTGGTGAAAGGAGAAAACTACTCTGAGTCATGAACGAGAGAAAGAAGAACTGGATGGGACACTTGCTGAGAGGGTAGTGCTTGCTAAGACGCCTTGGAAGGACTGGTAGATGAAAGTTAACAATAAAAACAGTTGTTAGAAGATGCATTTTTATTCAAAAATATTTATGCAACGACTGCGGAACATGGCCTACAGCAAAGTTACTGTTGGAAGGACTAGTTTGAGGGAGGATAAGGAGGTGTAAAAATACAGACAACATCAGAGAAAACGGCAACTACATGGACCTGAGGAAAAAGGCAGAAGACACAAGATCATGGAGAACAGTCATGTGAAAACCTACCCCAGGGTAGAACACTGATGATGATGATGGTGATGATTATCCGTTATAAAATTTGCTACAACTTTTTAAGTGGACTGCACTGATTTAGCTACGCGAAAATAACAATAATATGTGAAATTTGGATTAACTGCTTCGACATTAGGTCCTCTTCACGTTTCCCACTTTCAGTTTACGGAAAAGTCACCACAAATCAAATTAAAAACGCCGAAATGTGAGAGGTGACGCACATCTATAAATTGCCGGCAGCGCTGCAAATTTCATGAAAATCTCTTGAAATGTTGTAATGTGGCAATCTCAAAGTTTTTGCTCCGGCTCTGAAAATTCGTAAATCTGTCACTTTCGGCACTTCAGCTCCTGTTGCAAAAAGTCGTACGAAATTTACAAATAGAAAATACTTGTCTTAACTGTATGCTAGAGATGACTGCCATGTTATATGGATAACAATCGATTGCTTCCACTGTAAACAAAAGTGACATTGCCGAAATAAATGCTGCAGAACGAAATTTTCGAAAAAAAATTCTCTTTGTTCCTGCCATATTTCAATCTTACCAAAACCTCTATGACAAACAAAACTGTGACATTTTTGCAGTGCTCAGTTGCGCAGTTGCTCATATTTCGGCATTTTTAATTTAATTTGTGGCGACTTTTAAGTAAAATGAGACTGTGAAACGTGAATAGGATATCGAAGCAGCTAATACAAATCTAAAACGAGTAGTATCGTTTTCGGGTAAGTAGAGAAAGTCGTGCAGTATTCATTTTTACTAAATATATGCCTCCAAAATTATAATTATTTTTCTTCTCAAACCGAAGATTTACCGGTTTGTATCCCGCAGAGTTTTAACTTGAGTGGTCTCTCATTGAATTCAACGGTGTAAAAGGATTTGTGTGTATCACTGATTGAGCTGGGGTATGTGTTCAGGGTGATGTATGATGAGAGCCGAAAGAAGAAAGAACATGAGACCCAGTGTCGCCCCATTCAAACCTGTACTCTCGAAATATACCTCTGTAGTGGTTATTATACTCATTCGATGAAAGATGGCGGTGCAATGAATCTTCTTGCACCACTTGTGTACAAATTGCGGAGAGATTTGTGATTTATTTTTTTACTTATGGCTATACGCCTCGTCGACGTCGAGGTCATTAGAGGCGAGATGGGACTGGGAACAAGGAACGGAAAAAAATTCGGCGATTGTCTTTTGAAGGAAGCATCCCGGCATTTGCCTGGAGTGATTTGGAGTAATCATGGAAAAGCCCAGATCTGTATGCCCGGACGGGGATTCGAACCGCCACCCTCCTGAAGGCGAGGCCAGAGCGCTAACCTCTCACCCACCACCCTCGGTTTGCGATCTAACCCAGGCGTTGGAATCTTGCACTACCATTTCTCCTACATTACTGGCCAAGTTTGTAAGGATGAAAATTTCTTCCAGTACTGGGACTCAAAGCACCAAAGCCTATGTTATCGAGCACCAGACATCATTAAAACATCTTAGTTATCTCAGCCAACATAATGGGTAGTATGACCTACTTAGTTCATTTATCGCAATGAACGCTCGCCGTTTAGTGCAAATGTAGTCTTCCCGATTTTTTTAAACTGCTTTTACGTCTCTCAACAGCGAGGTCTTTAGAGACGGGAAAGGATGGGGGGCAAGGATGGGGGCAAGGAATGGGAAGAAATTCGGCCATGGCCTTTTGAAGGAAGCATCCCGGCATTTGCCTGGAGTGATTTGGGAAACCATGGAAAACCCAAATCTAGATGCCCGGACGGGGATTTGAACCGCCGTCCTCCCGAATGCAGTCTTCCCGAGAGGCAACAGAAACAGTGTAGGTGAAGATAACAGGAAACGAATGACCTGAGAATCGCGTCTACCGGACAGGACGTTATACCCAGGAAACTGACTAACTCGTATACGGATGAGAGGAAGAAAGCGATATGCCAATTGTATCGTCATCAGTAGTCCAGAAACATAGAAGAAGTAAAACGGACACCCAGTTACCACGGGATGGATGGAGACAGAGCTCTGTATTCCATTCAGAGACTTCGAAACTAGAGTGCAAGGGACATCAATTAACTGTTAATTACTGATTATACAGCGGTCTGGTGGCTCAGCCGCTAATATGCTTACTTCCAAACATTCGGCGACGGTCCCTGGTTCAAACCCCGGCAGAGGCAAAGTTTTTTTAAAGTTATGTTTGATCATATGAAATACATTAGGAATTTCCGTGGTTCGGATTCCACGTTGAACTGTTGGTCTAGCCACGACGGAGGCGAAATGCGCTGCAACTTTAAACTCTATCGCCAGGTTGCAAGAGCACAAAAATTTACTTTTCATGAGAGTAAAATTATCCATCCACCTTTAAATCCGACCAAATCAATTCGAGAAGAACGCTAACGCACAGAAAAAAACTACGAACTGAGAAAGGTTGCGTGTAGGAACTGTTTGAAACGAGCAGGGGAATTGTTTTGAAGCTTAGATTGCGCACGTACGCAATAAGCATTAGAGCACCCAGCTTTTATTACGGTTGCAAACCACTCATCCACTGCTGAGATTAATACCGGCTCCACCAATGACTTGGCTTACCTCATCCCATTATGCTCAGTCACGTATATACCGCAAGGTTACCATAAAACAAGTATTTTTTGTTAGGAGACACATTACTCTGGATTAAAGATAGCGATTTCTTTGACCAAAACAGTTCAGTAATGAATGAAGAGTAGTTTTTATCTTCAAACCATCAATTTCTTATCACTTCCGCCTTTACTGTCCTCTAGTTAGGTAATAATATGCCGGTTACACATTGCATATTGTAGTATATTTTTTTAGGATGCATCAGTAAATAGATCAATTATTCATCTACAGAGTGGCAATATCTGCTACGAAAAATATTTTCGTATACTAGTATATTTGTTCCTCAGAGCGCTCTGCAACAATTAATGTTTTTCTTTGTTTTAATGTTCTTACATCAACTAATAACATTAAGCAACACACACACACACACACACACACACACACATATATATATATACTTTCCCTATTTAACAAGTTACAACATGGAAACTAATTACCATACGAGTACCAAACGTGGTAGCATCAATGTCCTGAGTATGGGAAGCGTGATTTCCATGCGTCACATCGCCACAGTCCAGTTCCAACTATGGCCACCAGGTGTCGTGATCAGTCATCACTCGTGAAATTCAACTGCTTCTCCGAAATACATTTGTAAACGATCGAATTATCCGTCAATCGTGTCCAAATGCTTGGCCGGCACGATCACCTGACCTCACTCCCTGTGATTTCTGGTTGTGGGGCTACCTGAAGGACAGGGTTTACCAGGGGAACATTCACACATGTGCTGATCTGAAGCGCAACATATCAAGAGAGGTAGCCAGCATACTTACGGACATGCTTCGTTCGGCTGTGCAGAATGCAATACTGCTCTTCTGGACACTGATGGGCGCCATATTGAGCCCTTTTTGTAGCAGTATTGGTACCGGTATGTAATGGTATGATGTACCATAGCAGCACATTAAAAGTTTTTCCATTGAACTGATTCTGCATTATTTCTCTTTCCCATGTCCTTGACATTAATGCTACCAAGTTTGGTACTCGTACGGTAATTAGTTTCCTTGTTATAACGTGTTAAATAGGGAAAGTTAAATTATAACCACCCGCAATATACACACGACACACTGCGTCGGGGAGGTTAAAGTTACCAGTTAACATTCTGACCTCGCATTCGGGAGGACGCGGGTTCGAATCCCCTTCCGGGCATCCAGATTTGGGTTTTCCCTGGTTTCCCCAAATCACTCCAGGCGAATGCCGGGATGCTTCCTTCAAAAAGACAATGGCCGAATTCCTTCCCGTTCATTGTCCCTAGTCCCATGAGGCGTAAAACAGTAAGTAAAAAGGATACATTGGATAGTTTCTTAATTACAAGCCACGAGGAGAATCGAGGATTGCTTGGACTGATAGGGGAGCATGCATAAACTACGTGGCTCGGTCTAGGGGGTGGGGAGGGGTTGACTGCAAGGCTACGCTGTGCTACGTGGGGGAGGGGGGGGAGGGTTCCGAGCCAGAGGTACAGAACACACAACAGCATATGAATATTTATTTCCTTCAATTAATTATCTCCGTAGTAATTTACAATAGTCTGACAAGAGAAAACAGTACAAAATGTCTTCTGGAATCAAAAGAGGGGGGGGGGAGGGGGTTCTAGAGGCAAAAGCCACGTCGGCGTACGTGGGGGGAGGGGGCTTCACAGGAGGCCATAATGGAGCTACGTGGTTTATGGACGCTCCCTAGGGTCAATTGACAAATACACTGATAATCTGCGATAGATATCTCAATTTTCTTCATAAGGTGACAGCTCGATAGTAAAGTGTTTCTTCTTACTTCCGAATCTCTTGTCGGAATTCTGGCAATTTATTTGTTGGCCAAAGTATCTTTAAAGCAGTGTAGTCACCTTTCTTCGACAGCTGTGCGTAGAAGCAGTTCTTTCATAGAGCCAAGTCTAGAAGAAACTATTGAAAACATTTTTGAGGATAATTGCAGCTCTGTTACACAATGCTTTCACTTTCACAGCAGCGACAGGTATCCGTAAACATTTTGACAGACATATTTGATCTCTTCCGCTACCTTGACTTCTTAATTCAATCATTATTGACGCTACCATAATAATGTAATAACGCAATTGTTTTTTTTCAGTTCTTTTTACACTAAAATTTAACTTTTAATCTCCTTCGGAAATGCGTACACCTATGTTTTCACAGTACGCAACTTTCCAGAAAATTATCACTGGCTGCTGAAGCTAAAACACTGGTTTCAGAGGAGCCAGCGGATTTACATTTCGCAAGAGTTTATACGACTGGCTTCCGGCTATGGACAGCGCCGCAGCAATACGTTTCTAGGATGTAGTGTGACAGCGGGGCTGCTGCTACAGCAGCGGAACAATGCGGCTTTGCGGGCCGCTGGGAGACCGGGGATTACCCGGTAATACTCGGGCGACAGCCGGCTCAATATGACGCTCGCAGCGCTGCTTGTCCAGCCCACTGACCGACCACAGCGTACCATCGCACTCTGTTCAACATCTATCACATCTAAAATATCCTTTACAACTAGTATAAACTATACAGCGACACTTTCAAAAACTATAAGACTATTTAGTTTCCCCGTATTGTAGTACACGCTACGTTTTGAAGGTCCAGTATTTGAAGCGAAGAACTTTTATTTGCGATTTCTATGTCACCGAGCGGGATGATAGAGAGTGGACAATGTTGCATCTCTGGAATTCCCCAGCTCTAAGGCCAGCACTCACCGAAAGCACCGAGCAAATGTAAGTTGCACACTCGTACATGACAAACGATCATGATGGTCCAGTTTAGTGGACTGAAAGTTTGTGCGTGCGTGGTGGGTATGAGTTGAACAACCAATTAAAAATTATTTTGTATTTTAAAACAATTATTGTTGGTAAAATTTTTATTCCTTTGTACCCACGTGGCCGAGTATCCCCAGTATAGAAGGGTGCTACCACACAACTTGTTAACACAGGGGGGCATACCTGGACAGTGGACACTGCATTCCGAGGACTTGCAGGAGACACGCTTTGGAGAAGGATCGAAGAGAAAAGCGTATAAATATGTGAAGGAGGATATCAGTGAGACTGCGTGTGGGACAATGCTAGTAAAATTTGTGCTATCTGTGGGCAGAAACATATGATGAACATCTATAATACTGTGGAGCAAAACTTCACAAAAAGGCAATGATACAAACATTGTTTGTGGGGACTGCATACCTCTTGATTTTATTAATTACAAACTGAAGCGCCCTTTTGATTAACGCTAACAGAGCGAAAATTTCTCTGCTCGAACTGTAAGAGACTAGTCGTAGTCGGCACTATAGTAAAAAAAAAACTTTGCTTATGGGGGCTCATGATTCAGCTCTTGTTTCAGGTTTCAGTTGTATTTTATTTTAAAATCTTGAAAATTTATGATGACATTTTGATTTAATATGATTTTCAAACCATCATCTTCTTTATTTTATTTGAATTTCAGTGTTCAAAAGTCGTAGTTATGAAAACACCCTCAGTAAAAATTATAACAAATTAGTGAGCGTGCACAAACTACGTGGCTCGGTTCAGAGGTGGTGGTGAGGGGGGGGGGGAAGGGTGGCAGGAAGGCTACGCTAAACTAGGTGGGGGAGAGGGGGGGTTTCCAAGCCAAGCCTCGTAGCATTCCTTTCATAACATTTTTCACAGTTAAAATGAGGAACAGTACACACAACAGCATGTAAATATATATTTCCCTCAGTTAATTATCTCCGCATGTAATTTACAATAGTCTGACAGGAGAAAACTGTACAAAATGTCTTCTGGTATCAAAAAGGAAAAAAAGCTAAGTGCGGGGGGGGGGGGGGGGTAGAGGCAAAAGCCACGTATGGCTAAGTGGGGGGAAGGAAGATTCACAGAAGGCCAAAATGGAGCTACGTGGCTTATGCACGCTCCCTTACCATTATTTTAAGTAATTAAACCATAACAACATAATAATAAGAATTTATGTAACACCGGTAGCTAACACAATATAAAAATATTTTAATGAAGATATTTCAATATTAGTTTACCTACGAGTAACGAGTCATTGAAAACGGTTACATGAATCAACTATAATAAATATAACAAAGCAAGTGTTCGTATAGTGTCAGTTTCGTACTTTCTTCGGAGTATTATAGCCGATGAATTATATTTAATACTTCGGAATGATTACATGGTTTGCTGAACGTATAAATTGATTTTTATACAAATATGAAAATATTGTTTTTACTTTTAACCAGTGTGACTGGTACGCATTGAAGCTCGAACTGATTGCTAAGAATTTCTGTGAAAGCTACAACTCGATACAGAATAATTTGAACAAAACTGCAACGATTTTGCAGTAAAAGTCTCAAAGCATTCAAATTGTCCATCTCGGCAACTAACGATAACCAACTGTGAACTTCATGATAATTATCAAATAGTCATGAAATTTTATACTTTCCACCGTCTATTTTTACCAGATATAGCTATCAAATCTACACTCAATTATTATATTTATAATTAATCGTGCTATAACTCTAACCGTAATTTAACAATTTCGATGAATTCCTTTTTATTACAAATGGAATGATCTCCAATAATTTCAGGGGCCGAGAGTGATGGGTGAAAGGTAATACTCTGGCCTCGTATTCGGGAGGTTGCGGAGTCGAAACCCATGCAGGATAACCGGGGAGAATTGTGATGGCAGGTGAACAGTTTGAAGTATGAGGGAAGTGTTTTAGAAGAAAGCGGAAGGAACGGTGGAGACACAAGCGAAAGAGGGAGACGGGCAGAGGCATTTTTAATGGTGGTTTCCCAGTGCCCGTGGTTTTATAGGCCGCGCCTTGCATGAGAATAGTACGGATGAGCACGCGCCACAGGCTAGCCCTCGCCACCTGCCCACCACCTTGCCTAGTGTAGTTTCAGCAAACCGGGCGTTTGATGTTTACCGACTGGGCGACGGATAGAGGCGCGCCAGCCCTACCAGCAGAGGCGGCTCCAATCCCACGGCCGGCAAATGCAAGGGCCGTCGAAGGCCACCTTAAGGAACATCAGAAGCCTTGTATGGAACAAGGGTATAGCACAAATAAGCAAGGGAGTAATTCATCGCACATACTATGTGTCTATACTGACATACGGTGCTGAAACGTGGACAATGAAGAAGGAATATTCAAGAAAGTAGAGGTAGAATAAGCGATAATGAATAGGATAAGGACCGAAACGATTAGAGATATGGTTAAACACGAACGCTTAGAGGAAGTGATAGAGTAGGTTAGACTAGGACGGTATGAGCGTGTAAAGAAAATGGAGAAGCCGAGAATCCCAAGAAAATTCAATGACATGAAGATGCATGAAAAACGATCCAGAGGAAGTCCAAAGTACGGATAGTTGAAAGGAGGGGAAGAGTGTGTACGGAAGAGAGGAGAGGATTGGACCAAGGTGGTGACAGAGAGGTGCCGGGAAGAAAGAAGAAAATGGAGATGTTTGCACACAAAGCAGACTCAGCCAGCAGCTTGAACACGTTGATGATGAATTTGTTGGAGAATATGCGAAAAATCTTTAATTTACGAGTGCAACGAAATACTTCTTCAGCCAACCTATTTAGGTCGCAATGACAGGAGGGATAAGATTCGAGAAAAAAGATGCCGTACTGATACATTTATGTTTTCTTTCTTTCCTTGTTTTTTCTCGGGATTGGAAAGCACTGAATTAGGATTGATGCTTATCACCCTCTGCCACCCAAAGTAATTGTGAATTGCAGAGTATAGATGTAGATGTAGATATTATGCAACTATTACTACCAATAACAGTAGTAGTAATAGATGTGCAACGTTTACAATGTTTCGAATCAACTTTAACAGATGCACGTGTTATCAGTATTATCCAATTATAGCCACCCACTCGTTGAGCCGTCCCAACACTTCAATTCAAATTCCTTTAATGTTACGAATATTTAAATGAATGCAATAAATTGTGTTTAAGGGTCTCCGTCATATTCTTTCAAAGCGATACACATGAACAAATTAGTAGCATGGTAAATCAAAGGCACCGCCGTATTATGAAACTTGCTGAAAGCTGTCCAAGTTACTGTCAGCCAGTGTTCACCACAACTGCATTAGCAAAATACATTACTGATTGATGAGCTGACACAAGGGATGTCGTTATTGTAAAGTAGATTACTATGGATTCGGTGGGGAGGGGAGTTTGAGGGTTCAATTAAATTACGCCAAACACAAAACGGACACTAATCACTCACTTTTCAACAATAATTAACTTCTTGTTCCAAATAGGGCACGTAATCAGAAAATGGGCAAGATTAAAGTGTTTCGGCATACGCCTGGGTTTCAGTTTAAAATTTCCTTAAAATACAGATCCGAAAATTACAACTTTCCTCTGTTATTACCGTTCATAAAACATAGTTAAATTATGAGAAACGCTGACTTTAGAAATTTCAAAATTTAGTCTCATGACGGTTTTGTTTTGGATTGATTTATCCGTGTTTGCGTTTTTTCGATCACAATAAAACAAATTAATCAAATTTATACGAAATTCTGAATTTAGCCTTCCAGTGACGCAGTGTCAATATGATTAGATTTCAATTTAATTAGAAACAAATGAGTTGTTGTGCTGTTGTTGTGCCAGCAGATAAATTCTATTTTTAGCTTTTAAATATTGATGCAATATGAGTTATTGTTTGTAATTTGAATCAGTAAACGATGACTCGCAGTGGGAACGGTCGATTTGGTATGGTTTATTCATTTTTAATTATCAGTATACAATAAACACGCATGTAGGCTCATAGATTCAGTATAAAAGACCGGTCTGAGAAATACTCGATCTTTAATAGAGACGGCAATGCTTTTACAAAACCATGGAACACATTATGAAAGCGAAGCGTTGACTTCGGAAATAAAAAAAAGAAGGAAAATTGAAGCATTTGAAATGTGGTGCTGAAAATTGAGTGAACGGAGAAGAAACGTGTTCTGGAATGATGGGTGAGGAAAGAAGTGGTGGTAGAGTCTTACAGAAAGAAGATAAAAGGATGGTACGTCATATTTTGAGACATGCAAGACTGGTTATTTTGTTAGTGGATGGAACAGTCGAAGGTAAGAACTGTAGAGGAAGACAGAGATTAGAATATATGAAGCAGATAACCGAGGACGTGGGTTGTAAGGAGTATGTTGAGATGAAGAGTCTAGCGCAAGCTAGGAAGGGATGGAAGATTGCATCAAACAAGTCGAGACACTGATGACAAAAACAAGGAACTATGCAACTAGTCTTCATGAAAACATGTCATAAATCTGTTGATCAATGCATCATAAAACAGTATATGGAATAGACTACAGTCTAAGCCGAGAATTTTTCAGAACACTATTTACTAATAACGTGAATACCTAGCAAAAACAAACAGATAGACGTGGAGTACCTGATAGGTGTCGTATAAATTTATACGACGGGAGGAGAAAATATCATAAAAAGTGGCAATTGCTGCCATATTTTACGGAATACTCTAACAATTGTTTACATTGTTCTCTTAATCCTTAACAGTCTACTGTCGCGGAATCGTTTGGTACCCTACCGTCAACGCGTTTCTAACTCGTAAATGTGTTTAGAACTGTGGAATTACGACGAAACTACGAACCCATCGAGTATGCAGATCAGGAGAAAGAAAACAATTTATTCCTGGTAACTTTCTTCTGGTGACAATGATATTTACTTTAACATTCAACTGATATCTATTTTTCTCTATCTCTCTATCTCGCGATTTCGGCGCTGTGTTAGATACTTCCTGTAGCTAAGGGGGCGTCCATAAATTACGTAAGGTGAAATAGGAGGAGGGGGACCGCGAATTGTCACAGAGGGGGAGGGGTTCAACGGAAATCTCACGTGAGGTTTTGGAAATTTTTGTTTGACTTTAGAGCTAAAGACTACAAATGACGCGAAAGTCTATTTTAGGGGGGTATTTCGTCGAAAAGTGGGGGTTTAACCGGCTTTTGGAAGGGTGAGACCTAAAAAAATGTCTCAAAAAAGTTGCGAGGGTGATTTCCCTTGCGGGGTCTTACTGACCAAGATCTCACCCGAGAGGGGAGGGGGGAGATACCAGATATCACCAGAAGGGGAGAGGGGGTCCGTAAATCCGGAAAAACACCTCACGTAATTTATGGATGCCCCCTAAAGCTGCTTAGGGAACGTCCATAAACTACGTTGCTCGGTCTAGGGGAGGGAAGGGTTAGGTAGAAAGCAACGCTGGGCTACGAGGGGGGAAAGGTGGGGGAGGGGGCGGGTTCCTAGACAAGCCACGTAACTTTTCATTCATATAATTTGTCACAGTTAAATGAAGATACAGTATGTGAATATTTATTTCCGTCATTTAATTATCTCTGTATGTAATTTAAGATAGTCAGGCAAGAGAAAATAGTACAAAATGTCTCCTGAAAAAAGAAAAAAACTACTTGGGGGGCGTCCATAAATTTCGTGAGGTGAAATAGGGGTTGGGGGTACGGCGAAATTTCACCAAATCTCACCAAGGGGGAGGGAGGGGGGTCAACGGTAATCTCACGTGAGGTTTTGGAAATTTTTGATTGACTGTAGAGCTAAATGTCTACAAATGACGCGAAAGTCGATTTTAGGGGAGTATTTCGTCGAAAAAGTGTGGGGTGTAACCGGCTTTGGAAGGGTGAAACCTAAAAAAAAGGCCGATTTCTGGGGGGGACTCACGGACCAGATCTCACTTGAGGGGGGGGGGACAGGGTAGAACGGATCTTATGAAATTTCACCAGTAGGATAGGGGGGGGGGTCCGGAAATCCGGAAAAATACCTCACGTAAAATATGGATGCCCCCTGCCACGCGGGGAGAGTAGTGCGGATTCACAGCAGGCCAAAATTGAGCCACGTAGTTTGTGGAACTTATGAACTGGACTGTCAAAGTCGTTTCTATATCGTAAATGTGCTCGGAACTATAGAATTATGATGATACTAGAAATTCATTAAATATACGGCACGTGAGAAAGCTGACAATTCATTCCCGATAACCTTCTTCTGATGACAATAGTATTTACATAAAGATTCACCTGACAGCTTTAGTCCTAAACGCTGTTAATCAGAAAGGCGTTTTCCCTCGCGATCTGAGCACTGTGTTAGTGACTTCCATTAGCCGAGGGTGCTTACGATCAGGGGTGTCAAATTCCGAACCCCGTTTTGCCGTGAGTAACGATGTTTGCCAGGGCACAACTGAAAAAACAAACACATTACCGATCAAACGTAACGACACATGGACCAGGTCGTTATTCCATATAGATTAAGCGGCTGCAGCTTGGGACCTGTTTAATGCACACGACGCATAATAATAATAAAGTGAAATGCTATTGGTTCAGAGCCGGCAGCATTGATATGTGCTGGCTGCGTGCAGCAGTTTTTAGGAAAAATATTTGTCAGTACTCGACGAACGAGAGTGGCAGAGGCAGTGTTCTGAGTATAAAAACACCGCCTACAAACAACGACCAGCTTAAGTAACTATATCATAATTATGTTACATGGATAATAAGTTAATTCGAATTCGGGAAGACGTGAATTCGAACTCCCGTCTGTCCATCCAGATTTTGATTTTCCACGGCTTCCCGGAATCGCTCCAGGCGGATGATGGGCCGGAATGGTTGCTTCAAAAAGGCAATCGTCGAATTCCTTCCCGCTGCTTGCTCCGAACCTGACCTTTTCGTCGCATTGTAACAACTAGTAGCCTGCGCACATTCAGCAGCTTGTAAACTACATACAACTCTACGTAATTACTGATTACTAGCAGTTTACTAGCGTTGCCTGCATCTTAAGCAATTCAGAATTATGGTACTTTTCATCTTGAAATATTATTTAAATTGAGTCTAGACTCTTGCTGCTTACCACAGGACTGGAAAAGTGCAATAGTAGTACCGGTACATAAGGGAGGGGTGAGAAATAGAGTTGAGAATTACAGGCCAAACAGTTTGACATCAGTGGTAGGTAAATTAATCGAAAGATTGATATGTAACCACATCAGTAATATATGTGAGGAACGTAAGTGGTTTTCAAACAGGCAACATGGTTTCAGGCAAGGATATTCATGCGAATCTCAGTTGGTGGGATATATACAAGATATTTCAGATGAAATGGACAAGGGAGGCCAAATTGATAGTGTAGCACTAGATCTGTCTAAGGCGTTTGACAGAGTAAACCATAAAATGGTAGTAAATAAGGTAAAAACCATTGGAGTGGATAAGACAGTCATTTGCTGGGTAGAAGAATTTTTAAAAGGTAGAAAACAGAAAGTTAGGGTAGGAAATGTAGTATCAAAAGAAGTTGAAGTAAAAATGGGTGTGCCACAGGATAGTGTATTGGGACCATTGCTATTCATTATTCTAATGAATAATTGTGTTGATTGTTTACTATCTGAAATTAGATTGTTTGCAGATGACATAATGCTGTATAAAAGAATCAAAACGATAGAGGATTGTAAACAGTTGCAGGGGGATCTGGACAGGATATCTAATTGGGTTGTTAAACATGGAATGAAGATAAATGCAAAGAAGAGTCAGCTAATTAGATACACAAATAAAAAACAAAAGGTTAATTATGAATATAAGGGGGGGAAAGAATAGCTTGCTGAAGACTTGAAATTTAAATATCTTGGAATTACTTTTGATAACAAACTTAACTGGGCAGGACACATAGGACAGGTGGTAGGAAAAGGTTTCAAAGTTCTGCACTTGTTGGAGAGAGTGATGAGGGGATGTACGAGAGAAGTAAAGGAATTGGGTTACAAAACTTTGGTCCGACCATTGCTCGAATATGGTAGTGTAGTATGGGACCCTCATTTTACGTATCAAATACAGGAGTTGGAGAGGGTGCAAAAAAAGGGCTGCAAGATTTGTTTCTGGAAATTATCGCAGAATGCAATCAGTGACGGATATGATAAAGGAGCTGGAATGGGATTCATTGCAAGACAGGAGGAGAATGAGGAGGGTCATGGGAGTGTACAGGGCATATACTGGCGATGAGGCATGGAAAGATATTGCAAAAGGGATGAAAATTAGTGCATGGAACGGAAAAGATGACCATGACCACAAGCTGGCACTCGATTTCAGGCACAAGGGTGTAGGAAGATTCTCTTTTTTAGGTAAGGGTGTCAGGGATTGGAATGAGTTACCATGAGAAATGATGAATAATTTACCGAAAACTTTGAAGGAATTTAAAGATAAAATTTGTAGAGGGCAAATGTAGGTAGGTGCAGGATAGGGGGAAGATGGGTGTGTAGGGAAATTGCCACCGGAGCCTGTGCTCCATTGCAATTAAATTACATTAAATTAAAATCACTAACCTCAAAGTCCGCCAAAAATTACTTGTTGAATGAAGTGTTCTGGCAAGTCATTTATTCCCAGTTGCTTAGTTGTTATAAAATGCAGTTCCTTGTGCCTTACGCTGGTCCAGGTTGCATTTCCACCTAACCACAAATACTGCCAACAGAAAATCAAAGCTTCTATCACACGCGAATTAATGAATTCACTGTATCGCGATATAAACTTGACCTAAAATCTTCAGGAGTTCTTGCATCTTTCTATTTCGTAATTCAAAACCATATTGCAACGTTTGAACGACTGACACAGTTGCATATGGCTGTAATATGGCATCAGAGAAAGCAAAGGAAATTAAAAATAAATCTTAACTTACGTTAGGCCACGAAATATTAGTTTCTATCCTTTCCATGGCCACATAGATCGCGATCAATGTGGAACTATTTTCATTAAAACGATGTAATGTGACGCTCATGAAAACAAATTATTTCTTAAAAAACATTAATTACTGATGCCCTCTGCGGGTGTCATTGTGATGCAGGTTAAATTTCAATCTAATATAAACTTCCGATTATTGCCCGAAAATTTATCTTACATATCTATGGGTTGAGTATTTATATTATTTTAAATATCTGCTTCCAATCAATATCGATACACAAAAAGCCAATAATAATATCAATATGTTCATCTAACGCAATACTTTTCCGTCAGTGTTTTGGAATTTAATTTTTTTTTTTGTTGGGGGGGGGGGGGCTTTAAGCCTTGTTAACTTTTTGTTTTTGTGGCGAACCATACTTCTCACTTCATACTTTCGCAAATCAAAACAGGAGGTATCATTTTAAAGATTAAGTTATCCGCTTTGGTAACATCTTGAATTAAGAAAGGAAATTTTTAAAATCCAACCCGCAAATGAAAAAAATTGTGAACAATCAAGGTCACGGGTATGCGATAGTTCAGAGATAAGCCGCTAGGCTACGCTGACGTAGATAAGGAGTGATCGCACCATCTCTGGATAACAGCACCACATATAGAAATTTTCGCACGGTCATGATATTCCAATAACAATTGTTGCTGCGAAGTGAGATAGTTCAGAACCAAGCTTGAAGGCTTAGCTGGTGAAGGTAAGAGTGATCACATTACCGCTAGATAGAAGTAGTACATAGCGAAATTTTGGCACGGGCCAGGTTCGCATTACCACTAGAAATTTCAGGTGACAAATAAACAATTGTTGCTGAAAAATGAGATAATTCAGAGCAAATTTGGCGCATATAGGGAGTAATCCCATTACCGGTAGATAGAACCACAACGTATCACAGAAATATGGATAAATTGCCCATATTTTATTCAGTAAGGAGCCGTTGGGACATTTTTCGTATTTGGGAAACATTTCGTAATTTATAATTGTTACAAGTGTTTTGCCACGTACCTATTTCAGTTGACAAATAAAAAATTGCTACAAACCAGCCGGTTCCTCATCTATCCTACTTAAAACCACTGAGGGCGAGTTCATTAACCACGTGAGGTGGTTTTCCGGAATTCCGGACCCTCCCCCCTTTTCTGGTGAGACTTCGTGAGATCTGGACGCTCTCCTCTCCCCCCTCTAAAATGACGTGAGATTTTGACGGAGACACCCCCCCTCCCTCCCCCCTACTAATCGACCTCGTAACTTTTGGAGAGTTTCTTTTTAGGTCTCTTGCTTTCCAACGAAATTCCCCTCCTAAATTCGACTTTTTTTTTCATTTTTTTTTTTTAGCGCTACAGTCCTACAACAATTTCAAAACCAAAACCTCACGCGAGATATCGCCAGATCCCCCCCCCCTTTTTCTCTCTCTTTCACCTCACGTAGTTAATGGACGCCCCCTAACCACGCCATTCACAGTGTTTCATACACGAAATTTTCGCACGGTCCAGTTAGTAATTAATTATTTTAGTTTAGCTCGTGCAGGTTGGTACGAGTGCTGCGGTGCCGGGGAAGTAATGTGATAGTTACGTCAAGGCTCCTGCGACTAATGCGAGTTTAGTCCGCGCTCTCTCTCTCTCCGGCCCGGCCGATATTTTACAATGTTAATGAAGAGATGCTCTCAGCTGAGCTGGAGAGAGACCATTTGCAATGTAGATGCAGCCAGCGAGGGCGTTAAACGCGACCCAGGTGTCCGCTAATGTCCTCCAATCCTCACGCGAGGAAGCCCGTCTCGAATTACAAATCACCTGCAGCTTTATCTTGCCTACGTCCGTCCACCCCACTCGGAATGCCGGCCTCACCGTCCATTGTTTGAACAGCAAACAACTGAACATTTCGACTTAAATATCAGGTTCCGCCGTACCATAGCCAGTATTCAAGGATCTGAGACAAATGAATTATTTCTCATTCAGTTACTAATGAATGTCAGTCTTGCCTGTTTTGAGTCTGATGGCTCAGTATTATTGCGGCTTTTAATTAGACGTTGACCAAAAAGCGTATTTAATGGATTTAAAATATGTCATATTCCCGTCAGGGTGTAGCCTAACCAATAAAATATTGGAAAGAACACCAGGAAGCAAGTAGAGGTGATAATAGTTTTATCCATAAATACCTGCGTTAAATATGAGTGGCCAAAAACAACTGTCTCGTTCGACATTAAGAAGCCAGAAAATACGGACACTTTCTCAATAAATGAAATATTTTGGCCTCCTTAAGATATGCTAGAAGTATTAACACGCCAGCCCTATGAGACCAGAACAACATTATTACGTCAGAGGCATGTATTTTCCCCTGCATGGGAAAAAAGAGGAAAGCGAAGTGTCAGTAGGAGGCGAATTTCTTACCTAAAAATTCTGAGAACCTGGACCTCTAAGATAACTACGGAGCTAATTCGAGCATCTTCTAGCAGATACAAAGCAGCCGTCATAGTTGCAGACATCCGGAAAGGATAGGGACCATTAGAAGAACAAGAAGAAGAACAGGCATGTATAGTTAGACCTAAACACAGTAAAAACACTCTTAATACACAAACGACAGCAAATGCGTGTGTAGTGGTTACACTAACATAGCAAGTGGGGAAATTATAGAGTGCTTTCAAAATGAAACAAGTTTTTCTGATTAAAGCGACTCTACAGTGCATGTGTGAAACACATATAATAAGAAAAACGAAACACCGAGATGAGAACTGTTCCACATTTCAATGTAAACATGAATAAAACACTGGCACTGAGGATGACTGAATAAATAATCGAAACGCACATAACAGAGTTTTTTTATTTAGCTGCACTAGAAGGAAAAACCACAAGAAGCGTAATTAGTACATACAAGATTTGGGTATCACATTTCAACGTTTGTGATGGGAAGGAGCGGTGCGGGAACTGAAATGAAACTATAAGCTTTAAGGCCCATTACCACGGCGCGTGGTGTGGCAGTACGCGCCTTTCGTCTTTTACCGCCTGGCGGTGGATCGAGGCGCGCCGTACCTGCTAGCATATGCGGCAGAGATGAAAGACGTCCACTACCACGCTTCGTGGGAACGCACCTTTAGAAATGTGTAACATCAGAGTGCATTAATTGATGCGCAAGGACACGCGTTTTTTATCTCAAAGGCGCTGCGGCTGTTGCAATTGGTTGCGTAATGTATAAAATGAGGATGGCTGTTCTTCCTCTATCGTGTATCAGCGAGCGGGATAAACTTGAAGAAACCGAAGACTTCAATAAAATGGCTATTGTACCTTCTTCAACACGGCCCAAGTACAGCATCAGAAGCAAATGTTGAGCTTTCTGAAGTTTAAATATGTATTCCTGCCTCTTTTAGTTTACAATTCAAGCAGAAATACTCAGACAGCTTATTAGATAACTGAAACAAGCCGTGACAAGTGTTTTGTATTGTCACATTTTTTTAAATCCTAGCCGCGTCTGTTTCTGATAATTTATTTGCGTGTTTCTTTCTTTGGTGTAAAAAGGACGGCTGCCTTTAGGAACCATCCTCGAACTCATTAAAGTCCACCTTGTCCTCTCGAACTTGTGAAAAAGAATCAAAAAGAGAGATTGGAGGCACTTTTCGATAGTACGGAAGCATTAAAAACAAGTAAAATTCGCCTCAGTATGCCCGACATCTATCTGTATCCAACTGAAATACACTGGTGGGAAGAACCTAGCACGCTTCACCCACCTTCCAATCCGTCTTTATTAAAACCGCAGGAACAAAGTTATGTTAGTAGAACAGAGGGGATGAACTTGAGGAGGTTGGATTGAGTATTTCGGAGGAACTGTTTACAAAAGACGACTATCCAAGTAAAAATGGAAGTGCAGAGGAATGTTAACTAGGATTTTTTTTTAACTGCTTAACGTCTCTTAACAGCGAGGTCTTTAGAGACGGGAAAGGATGGGGAGCAAGGAATGGGAAATAATTCGGCCATGGCCTTTTGAAGGAAGCATCCCGGCATTTGCCTGGAGTGATTTGGGAAACCATGGAAAACCCAAATCTGGATGTCCGGACGGGGATTCGAACCGCCGTCCTCCCGAATGCGAGGCCAGAACGCTAACCGTTACACCACCAAGCTCGGTGAACCAGGAAACAAGAAATTCTGAACAGAAGTAGATACTCATGGTCGAGAAATATGACGACCTACATTTTTATTTCATCGAGGTCATTAGATGGAGAATAGGAGTGGGAGCAAGGATTCGGGCAGGAATTCAGCCATGGTCTTTCTGAAGGAACCATTTGCCTGGAGTGGTTTTGGGAGACCATGAAAAATCTAAATCAGTATGGCCGGACCAGGATTCGAATTTATATCCTCCCAATGGGAGACCGGATGGATATGACCAGCTTGCAGCTGGTACCGACTTCTTCACAGGGAGGCAGCGCACAGACGACCTGAACAAAGGCACCGTTGTTCTTCTCCGTTCTCCGTCTCGCCGCACGCCATAAAGAAATCTCCGCCGTCGATGGGGATCTGAGCGGTGTAAGAGAACTTTGGAGGCTATCAACTCATCCAGCGAGGGGGGGTGGGGTGTCGTGAAGTTTATGGGGTGGACAGACAGAGGTAATGGACGGAGGGCCCCTAAGATCGATAGTGGCTGAGTTTACGATCAGCTGATAGGGCAGCTCAGTTTACGAGGAGCCCACTCAGTCCATTAGCGGAGACGACCTCACCAACCAAGCACCGCCCTCCAAATACCTGTGTTCCCGTCGGAGGCGGCAGCCAACAACACCTTAATGTTTCACCCCGCAGAACCACCTCGCCAGTATCTCCTCCTCCGTCATCAACATCAAGCCAAGAAGGATTGTTACCAACTACAATCATTTTCCCACCATATTTTCGCTCTCGTCACAGACTTTTTCTACCTCTCCGGATACAGATCATCACAGACTTCGGAATTTTTGTTGAGAGTATTCGGTAGATGATCTGCCTCCTGCAGTTAGATCAACACAAAAGCGTCTATGCCAGTTCCATTCCAAGCTCCAGTAAGAGGTATTCTTCTTCTTCACCTTTTCCGAACGTTATTGGGTCAGCTGCCTTTGATTGCTCTTATTCATCGGTGGCATCGTCAAATTTGGAGGGTGATAAGCGTATTTTTATTTTCTACATCTACATCTACATCTATACTCTGCAATTCACAATTACTGTGGGTGGCAGAGGGTGCTAAGCACCAATCCTATTTTAGAGTATTCCAATCCCGAACAGAACGAGGAAAGAAAGAATACATAATGTATCAGTACGGCATCTTATCTCTCGAATCTTATCCCTTCTGTCATTGCGACCTAAATAGGTTGGCGGAAGAAGTATTTCGTTGCACTCGTAAATTAGAGATTTTCGCATATTCTCCAACAAATTTAAACGAAAACGACGTCGTCTGTCCGCCAAACAATCCCAGCCTAACCCACGTATCACCTCTGTGACACTTACATAAGGACTGTAACTAGCGGTCACGAATCGAGCGGCTCTCCTCTGTACTTTCTCTGACGTGTCAATCAATCCCTTGCGATACGGATCCCAAATTGCACAACAGTATTCCAAATGCGGACGCACTAGTGTTTTGTACGCTATTTCCTTTGTATGAGCATTGCAGCTTTTCAAAATACGACCTATAAAACGTAGTTTAGAATTAGCTTTGCCTACGATGGAAGTTATGTGCAAGTCCCATTTCATGTTGCTTTGTACTGTTACGCCTAGATACTTCAGGGAATCGACCGTGTCAACAACTGAATTGTTAACTTTGTACTCGTGAGAAAACGGGGTCTTTTTATTAATTATTTGCATTGCCTTGCACTTTTACAGTTAAGTGTAAGCTGCAATTTACGGCACCATTCCGAAATAACATCCAGATAGCGCTGTATTTCTAAGCAATCGTCAGAGCACCCCACTTCCCTATATATAAGTGCATCATCAGCAAAAAATCGCATCCTGCAATTAACGTTGTCACAGAGATCGTTTATAAAAATTAAGAAAAGAAGTGGTCCTATTACACTTCCTTGAGGAACGCCCGAGAAACATCTAGCTTTGAAGAGGCTTCCC
>CM061914.1:75847149-75982504 GCA_031002005.1 Vandiemenella viatica
CCCCCCCCTCCCTCTCGCGTGGCACGTAGCTTTTTACCCTTTTGATTCCAGAAGACATTTTGTACTATTTTCTCTTGCTAGATTATTGTTAATTACATACGGAGATAATTAAATGACAGTAATAAATATTCACATGCTGTTGCGTGTTCTTTACCTTATTTTAACTGCGACAAATAATATGATTGAAAAGCTACGTGGGCTGGCTCAGGATTCCCCCTCCCCCCTCACGTAGCTGTCCAGCAAACTCCCCCCCCCCAAACAGATCGAGCCACGTAGTTTATCGACGCTCTACAAACAGGTTTTTTTTTTAAAAAAAACAATGTCTCATTTTATAACTCATAATTGATCAAAAAATTTAGTTTAAACGATGTTTCTTGAAGATGACGCCTCTTTATAGGGCACGAACAATTTTCTTTTTAATTCTGTTCAGGTGTGGCATTCGCGTAATTTATTCGGCTTGGCACCTATTTCTTGCTCCGTCGATTGGAAGATACTTTACTAATCAGACAGGTAAGAACTTCTTAGAGGTACAGCCGCCGTCCATTTAAACTCAGTAATGAAACACAATTATTGTATCTGACGTTTAACATTACGAAATAGTTTCTCGAAGACAGCTTGCTTTATATTGTATTAAATAATGTCCGAAATAAAGTTTGTAAAATCTAGAAATGCTGTAGTTAAATTAATCTGATATATTACAGTTTATTACGAGCATTCATATTAATTCTTTGGTTTTACAGGAACTTCTTAAAATCCGATACACACATATATATGTTACTAATGAAACTGGGAAGGATTTTGGCAGTAAAAAAAGGATATGAAAAATAAAGCCATAATTCACCAAAGCTGAAGGCAGTAGTTAAGAGACGAACGCAGAAAACATTAGATTATCATAACTTGTAACGAGCCGCGCTGTCGCTACGTTACAAGGTGCATTTTTATTATATATGTAATAAGATAAGAGTAATTTACATAAATCTTGGGCGACCACCTAAATAGATTTTTGTTGTAATTTTATAAAGTACGCAAGATTCCAAGTGAGGACTGTAATGAAATGATGAACATACAGTGTATCTTGGTAAAGCGAATATTCAAGAATTATTGAGCTATGTAGGCTTGAAGCTAATCTTGGTGTTCCCGAGCCTTGGCGACAAGAAGTCGCGGATTTGGGATTTGCCAGACCACACACTCTGCTCCCTAGGGATAGGCGGTCAACAAGGTTACTCACCGGGCGGGAAAGGCCGGCCGCCAGAACAGAGTCGTCCCCGAACTTAGCCGAATATGTCCGACCTCTGTTAGATACTCTAGCCAAATCACATATCGAGGATATCACGTGACATTAGGTGCCGACCTGAAGATCCAATCAAAATGAGCGTATAACTCAAAATCCTGGGAATTTTTGTTGTATGTGAGCTTCGAGACTACAAATGGGCGGAGCGAGAAGTTTCCTCGTGGACCGAGGAGCGAGGAGCTGGAGATTCTAACTTCGATCGCAAGCTATGCGAGCCCAGTCTGAGGTTGACTTGGAAAGTTGACTTCTTTCGCTAACTGCAGCTTGCCTTGCTGGAGCGAGCGTATCACCGCAACACAGCCGGTAATGCGATGATGCGCATTGCCAGACCAGAGATGCCTATAGCCGACTTGTGAGATAATCTCACATATCGTGGGTCCGCTACACTCATCACAGACATCAGACGCAGAACTACAATGGTAATTGATTACGACCAAGCCATGTGATTGTGCATTCCGTGAAACAGAACCCGTAAGCGACTTTGAGAGGATAGGTCCATGTTCTCACTTTGTAATTGTAAAAACCCCTGAGCTAGCGGCATAATTTGCCAGAACTAGTTATTTTCGAATGATACATTGTTCATTCTGGCGCCCATGATTTTCTTTTTAACTGTAAAGTCACAGTATTATGATGCCTTTGTCTGAGGTAGTCATAACTTGTATTTTTCATTGTCTCCAGTTGTCATTATTTCTTGCATTTTGATTCTGAGATATTTAAAAGTAAATATATAATTGTTTGCTTGCCCATGACGGCTAATTGTAACTCTGAGCGTTGCTTTTATGATTTTGCCAATTTGTGTTAATGTTAACGGTAAATTCGCTCAGACTTGTAATCGCCAGTGATAAGAAAATAAATGTCATATTGTGACAATTTTTCCTAAATTCCAACTAACGTCGAGATTCTTGCAAAATTAATAAATTCCCACTCCTTCATAAAAAAAATTAAGATTAAAATCCACAATTATTAATCATAAAGGAATGAAAGATAATTGTAACGTGGTTTGCCCACCAAGGCACCCACCACAAACTTTACAATATTTCGGTATAATATCTTATTCTTGTAGAGAAATCTAGGGTATGCATTTGGTATAGGGAGGTGCGTAAACAACACGACCTTCTATTTGGCTGGATATGAAGTTAGGCGTTCTGTATGTATCTCCATAACCAAATGACTATCATCTCTATATATGAATACTGTGTTAAATCGATATATCGTAATACTATGTTCATTTCGTATATTGTGTGTTCGCAGCTTATGCTTTTGGCTATACGCCCCGTCGAGTTAATTAGATGTGGGTGAGGATGGCGGGAGAGGAAAGGAAAGAATTCGGCAGTGGCCTTTTATAGGAACCATCCCGGCATTCGCCTGGAGTAATTTCGGGAAACCATAGAATTGTGTGTTCATCGATGTCTTCTTGCCTTCAGGATAAGTGAGTGATGGAATAACTTGCCGAAAACGTTGAAAGCATTTAAAGTTACAATATCTAGAGGGCAAATGTAGGTGGGTGCAGGATAGGGGGAAGATGGGAGTGTAGGGAAATTGCCACTGGAGCCTGTGCTCCATTGCAATTAAATTAAATTTTACATACCCCTGTGTGTGTGTGTGTGTGTGTGTGTGTGTGTGTGTGTGTGTGTGTGTGTGTGTGTGTGTGTGTGTGTGTGTGTGTGTGAGAGAGAGGAGAGGGTGGGAGGGAGGGAACACAACAAGTCTTTCAAGGAATGCATAACGGATCATCTAGTGTATTGTATCTCTTGCGTACAATAATCCTCCATACGACAAGAAACCTATTCCACCAATGATTCTCCCGTTCAGGCCAACAGTATCACTTCGCTGGTTAATTCGGGTATTGGAGGATATTACCAGTGGCGTTGGCCAAACAGTGTTTTGCTGAACGAATAAGAGTCGGAGCAGCTGTTGGCAGTTTGGCCAATAAGCAGCCGAATTATACAGCGAGATGCACATAAATCCCGCCCACCCACATTTAATTTCCGGCTCCATGCAGGCTGCGTGGTGTTAGTCGTACAACATCGCCCGGCAGCTGAACTGCAGAAGCGCTGGAGGACCGCGTGCTGCCGGCCAGATTTATGACCCCGCCCCTAGAGTCTCTGGAGGCACCAACAGCATTCGGACGGCCTTAACTCGCCCGGATTTGTAGCGCCACACCACTCAGAAGCAACTTGCTGATAGCTATGCACAGCACCATACTTGGAAGGGGTTCAAACATCTAAATCGTTATGTTGATAGTCACAGAGGAATCCTTCCCTTTTATTCCACACTAGCTGAAGTACCCGGCTTCGCTCAGGGAGTTGATACGAGATTGTGTGGCAGATTGAATAAAAGGATAAACTTGAAAATGTAAGAGGTATTTTTTATTGAAAACGTGTTCAACTTTAGTAATACTTGTTTATTAACAAAGTTTTTTATTATATATTATATATTTATTGTTTTTTCATTCCTTCCCCGGTGGGGAAGGCGGGCTGGCAGCGCATTGGTAGCGCTCTTCAGCCTAGTGAGTTACATAAAATATACAATTGTTTTTAACATATGCATTTGCTTACAACTAGACATTATAATTGAGTTTACAGTTGTTTTACATACATTTTTTTTTTTTTTTTTTTTTTTTTTTTTTTTTTTTTTTTTTTTTTTTTTTTTTTAGGAGCGGTTCAGGAGTTGGAACTTCAAGCTGATTAGCTTATAGTGTGGGATATATTTTTGGGCGCTTCTGTCGCTCGGATATGGGTGGCGGTCGGTCGATGTGTTGGGTGAGTATGAGGATGTTCAGGAGGTGGAGAGTGGGAGGTATTTGTTTGTAGTAGTTGGGGAGATGGGGTGGTTCAGTGATTAGTTTTAAGGTTATGGGATTGTTGTTATGGATACTGTTGATAGCATATTTGATACGGAGTGATTCGAGGTGGATGAGGATGTGGGGGAATTTTATGAGGCTGTATAGTAGATTGGTAGGAGATGGTAATCGGATGCGGTAGGCGATGCGGAGTGCGTGGCGTTCTATTATTTGCAGTCTATTGTAAAAACGGTCGGGAGCGGATATCCATGAGAGGTGACCATAGGTGAGAATAGGGCGGAGAAATGCTTTGTAAGTATTGATGATGATATTGCTGCGGAGTCCCCATGATGTGCCGGTGAGTGATTTGAGTAAATTGAGGCGGGTTTTTGCTTTTGCTATGATTGTGTTGAGGTGGGGTGTCCATGTTAGGTGCCGGTCGAGGGTTACGCCTAGATATTTCACTGTAGGTTGTTGCGGGATGGGGTGGTTGTAGATGGTGATGTGAAAATCCGTGAGGCGGTATTTTGGGCTTGTTTTGCCGAAAATTATTGCTTGCGTTTTGTTGGGGTTAATGATCAGTCTCCATCGGTTACACCACTGCACAAATTTGTTGAGTTCGGTTTGTATTGCTTTTTGGGATTGTTGCAGTGATTTATGGATGGATAAGTATGCGGTATCGTCAGCGTATTTAAGGATGTAAGTTGGTGGTGCGGGGAAGGGTATGTCGCAAATGTATAGGATGTATAGGAGGGGTGAAAGAACAGATCCCTGGGGGACACCTGCGGTAGGGGAGAAGGTACGGGAAAGGAAGTTGTTGATAGTTACAAAGGAGGTGCGGTGTGAGAGGAAGGAGGCTATTGTACGGATGAAGGTGATGGGGAGGGCGAAGGTTTGGAGTTTGAAGATGAGTCCAGCGTGCCATACTGTGTCGAATGCTTTTTCGATATCTAGCAGGACGAGGATTGCGGATCGGTGGGTGTTCAGGTGCGTAGTCAGGAGGTGTACTAATTTCAGGAGTTGATCTTGAGTTGACAATTTCGGGCGGAAGCCGCACTGGGCTGGGGATAGGAGTGAGTGTTGGGATAGGTGTTGATGGATTCTTTTGGATAGTATTGTTTCGAAGATCTTGCTGAAAACGGAGGTAAGGCTGATAGGTCGGTATGAGGTGGGGTCTGATTTGGGCTTATTGGGTTTGGGGAACATGAGAATTTTAGAGGTTTTCCATTTGGGGGGGTAGATACCAGAGTATAGGATTTATGTGAATAGGAGAGCTAGGAGTTGATGAAATGAATGGGGGGCTTCCTTGATGTGTCTGTAGGTGATGGAATCGGGGCCGGGTGCTGTATTTTTCTTGGTGTGGAGTACGGAAAGGATGTCGTTAGTGGTGATGGGGGTGTTAAGCCCAGTGCGGCTGACATTATGGATGTAGTTGTAGTCGGGCTTGAGGGGGGGTGAGGAGGTATCGGCACGCTGTTCTATTATGGGGGAGTCTGTATAATCAAAGCGGGGGTCGTTGGGTGTGGTATGGACTTTCTGGAGATGGTCGGCGAAAAGATTTGCTTTTTGGATGTCATTGGATACGGGATGGTTGTTATGTAGAAGGGGGTAGGTGGGTGCGGTTTTGAGGCCAGTTATACGTCTGAAGGTGGACCAGTATTTGGAGGAGTTCTGAATGTATTGTAGGCTTAGCTGGTTGCAGGTGTCCCTCCAGGTGCGGCGTTTATGGGCGGTAATGTAATTGCGAACTGTGCGTTGGAGCTGGCGGTGAAGGGTGAGGATCTGATGGTCATGGGTGCGTTGATAGGTGCGGAAAAGTTGTCGTGAAGTATGAAGAAGTTGGAGGGCTCGTGCTGGTAGGGAAGGTTTGTGAGGGGTGATCGGTGTCAGGGGAATATGAGCGTCGATGGCGTCAGTGATGGTGCGTTCGAGGAAGTCTGCAGTTTGTAGTAGGCTGTCTGTGTCGGTGATATATGGGTTGTCTGTGTCAATTTTGTCGTCGATGAATTTTCTATAATTATTCCAGTTAGTCTTGTGATAATTTTGGATGTAACGGTGGGGTATCTGGTTTGGTGGACGTGGGGTGTTTGGGGGGTTGTATTGAATGGCGAGCATGATTGGAAGGTGGTCGCTGCCAATGGGGTCCAGAACATGAAGGGTGGAGCGGGTGAGGATGTTTGGGGAGGCGATGACGATGTCGGGGGTTGTATTGGATTCGGGGCGCGTGGGTGATGGAATGTTAATGAGATCACCTCTCATGGCTGCTAGGGTGTGGTGGAGTTGATGAAGTTCTTGTTGGGTACGGCTGTGGATGTTTATGTCGGCCATGATGATATATGAATTGAAGTGGTTGTCTATGTAGGAGAGAAAGTTGATAGGTAGTGGAACGCGGGGCCGGATGTAAATAGTGACTAAGGTGACAGTGAGTGATTTTAGAAATACGGTGACGATGACATGTTCGGATGGATGATTTAGTTTTTTATTTTTTTATCCGGGGTATATATCTACAAATATACGTATAGTTGACTGCGAGAGAAGCAGGAGTCTTTGAGGTTGATGCCGCAATGTTTTAAAGTTTGTCCTTGCGCTTTGTTAATTGTAAAACTATAGGCTAATTTGATTTGAAATCGCAGTCTTTTAAATTGGAATGGCAGTTCAGTAGAGATCAGGGTTATTCTGAGGATTAGTACTATGTGTTTCGATTCTGGAGTTTCCCCGGTCATGTAATGTAGAAATTCCTGTGGAGGTGCTTCCACTGGTGGTAATCGAATTTTTCCATTCATGCAACAGAATCCTGGTGTTTCTCCACTGAATTTTTTCGCGTTGCAAAATTGGTAGATGTTATCCATTTTTCCGATTATGACATGGTTGTTTTTCTCGTATATTGTTTTGTCGGGTCGTAGTGGAATGCTTCATTTTTCAGGTTATACTGTTTACTTGTCCTCGTCCGCACTTCTCGTAGGGTGATATTTTCATGAGCGGCTTGCGTTCGCAGTCTTCTATTATAAGATTGTGTCGCAATTCTTGATTCTTTAATTCGTTCATTTCGTTGTTCTTCGGTTTCTCTGCTTCTCACGGTGCTCATTCACGTTCGCTGAGAACATAAACGTGCCTCGCGCTCTTCTACTGTTTCATTTTTACGCTGTTCTTTACGTTTCGTTCGTTGGCAACGTAAACGTGCCTCGCGCTCTTCGACTGTTTCGTTTTCTCGCTGTTCTAGAGGGTGAAACTTCCAGCCCTTCTATCTTCCAAATCATGCCCTTCAGGTAAAAACGGAAACGTTCTTCATGGATAAGGGATAGAGGGCTACCACATCATATAACTCCCTTGATCGTACCGGGACTCGTTTTTTAGTTTTAGCGGCACGCACATTGTACACTTACTTTTATAATATAAATTTATTCTAGTTGTACGGACAGAGAGGTAGAGGAAAATAACCAAACCTTGACCCTTGTTCTAAAGTCGGATCCCCACTTTATTTCGCTTGGATGGTGCTGTATTCTGGCAGGATATCCACGAAAGCAGTCAAGCTGTGGTACTGACTGCATAAACCCCTTTGAAGACTAGATATTAAATTAGATTGTGGTTCGCGTTATGTGTTTTCACTTTTAATTTCTTGTAGCGGTTACTGATACCCCTTCATATTGTTTAACGAGACTCCGCGTTTCGAAGATATTGTATATATCATCATCAGGTATTAAGCAAAGTCGCCTCACGTATGAGTCAGTCCCAAAATGCGGTTCTACTTCGACAGCATTACCGAGCGTGGTGGGTGAACTGTTAACGCTCTGGCCTCGCATTCGGGAGGACGCGTGTTTGAATCCCCGTCCGGGCATCCTGATTTGGGTTTTCCATGTTATCCCCAAATAACTCCAGCCAAATGCCGGACAGTTTCTTCGAAAGGCCATGGCCAAATTCCTTCCCGTTCCTTTTCCCTGTCCTTTCCCGCCTCTAATGACCTCGACGTCAACGAGGCGTGAAGATAAGCAGAAACAAGCGTTGTAATAAAATTTAAACGTGTTCTTATGGTGTATGAGTGTAACTTCAACAGTTTTCAGGTAACTTCAACAGTTTTGAGATAAAGAAAATGTCAGTAAGACATACATTAAATTTTGTCTTTCACACCAAGTTTTCAAATTCTAATGGCTAAGTGGTAATAGCTGTAATGTCTCTGTGTTAAGTGCCTTTCAGAATGTTTTCACCGGCGATTCAGTTTTCTATTCCCCATGGTTTCGAGAAAACGCACCAGGTGAATGCGGGGATAGTTCTTTCAAAATTTCTAGGCCGAATTCCTTTCCGGAAGGAGCAGATTTTACAATTTTATTTCTCACAAACTATTAAAGATACAAATACATGCCACATGTCACTGGATAGATCAAGGCTCGAAGGTTTTAATCCCTACCTGTTACATCCGTTCGTTGTAGCCTGTTTAAAGCCGCGTTCCCACGACGCCTTGTAACGAAGGCGGGACGGGACCTCATTAGTCGAAGTGTAGGGACGAGCGCGCGCCGCAGGTTAGCCCTAGCTTACCTCGCCGCCACCTAGCCACCACGTTGCCTAGTGTCGTTTGGCACAGAGCACTTTACAGCAACAGAAGGTGTGCGCACCGCTGCTGCAAACCGATGGCAACAGTACACCGCTTCACGCGCCTGTGATGTTTACCGACATAGAGTGGATAGCTGCGTTTCGTCCCCGCTAGCAGAGGCGGCCCTGTTCCCATGGCGTGTTTTTGAGTATTCGTCCCGTCCCGCCTTCGTTACAAGACGTCGTGGGAACAGGGCTTAATACGTGGAAATGGCGACGGTACGAAGTCTTTTTTTGTGCTAGAGTTAGCAAACAGTGAATCAATTGTTGATTTTCATTCCGTCTAATAATGCGCGCCTCGTCATAAACATATTTATGATTCGTAGCAGTTGTGAGGTGATAAGCAGTGGAGAAAACTGTAAACAGAATTTCCTGTCTGGACATTTTTCAGAGCTGGTTGTTTCCCCAACTCCCAACTTCAAGAAAGTTGTAATAATTTTATTTTTATGCGTTACTGTGCTCCTCCTCCCTTTCACTGTGAGGTACTAAACTACCAGAATGAAACAATTCCAGAACGATGGATTGAAAGAGGTGGGCAAGAGGATCTCGTTCATCGTCTGTGGCCTCCAAGATCACCACATCTTATTACCCCCCTGCAATTTTTATTTATGTGGGTACACCACCTATACTCTTCAACAGCTGTGAAGTTGAATTGTTTCAGCTGTGAATTCGAAAACTAGGGACTAGGTAGCCCTAAAAGAGACCTAGCGACTTTCCGCCACACGGCTGTCGAAGCGGCTGCATGCATAAATTACGTGAGGTGTTTATCCGGATTTCAGGCAGCCATCCCCCCCCCCCTTCCGATAAGACTTCGTGAGACCCCCCCCCCCCTAGAAATCGCCTCGCAACTTTTTGAGTTTTTTTTTAGGTCTCACCCTTCCAAAAGCCGGCAACATCCCCACTTTTCGACGAAATACCCCTTAAAATCGACTTCCACGTCATTTGTAGTTTTTTGTTTTTGTTTTTAGCTCTACAGTACGACATTTTTCCAAAACCTCACGTGAGATTTCCGTCCACTCAACTGTTCACACGAAGCGACTTTTCGGGCGGAGGCTGCGCGATCCTCGCCGCCTTGGCCTACACGTGGACCCACGATTTAGAGCGTATTGCTCAATTCTTGTAAAACAATGGTTACTGAAGACGAGAGTGAAAAGCTTCTGGGTTACTGTACCAATGGTGGAACAGGAGAAGAAAAAATGGCCAATTTAATTGCTTCTGAATCAATTTCATCCATTTTTTTTCACTAGTAAAGTGAAAGATACGAGGACGCTAGTCATAAAAAATATGATTCCCACATTTCTTGGAACCAATCAGACACTCAAACTGTATTTTATGGTTCAAAAGTACAGATTAAGATAAAGTTTCGGTGCTGGATCAATAGAATAATATTAAATTTCAAATTGTACAAAGTATATTATTAAAAGAATACGATATCGGGAAAACAATTACGAGAAAATTTAAAAATTAAAAATTAAATTTGAATTTTCATGGTTTATTTAATGTAATTGTACAGGGCGTTCGCCGGAAAACGCTACCCTCCCAGTCTGTTGCCGTCGGCAACTTGCTCGGTCAGTGGAGTCAGCAACTCCCGCCACACGGCACCGTGAATCACCGCACTGTTTAACACCTCCGCTGCCCCAACAGTGCAGTGACGCAGTATAATGGGACCCTTACATTGTTAAGAACGGTTTCTTTGCATTGTAGCTAGTTTGTGACTTCAGTCTCTTATTAATCAGTGTTGTGAATAAACGTTTCTTTGCGGTTTGGCTGGTTTGGGACTTCATACTCTTACTAATCTGTACCGTGTTTGAGTGTGAGTAAAATTATGGTACGTTACAGTTTGCAACAAAGAATATTTCTCTACGATACATATGTGAAGAAGAAGTCGTTTAAAAAAGTGTCGCAGTAAATTTCGTCGCGAATTTCCTGGCGCTTTACTGCCAGCTAAATCAACAATTCTGCGTCTGGTTAAAAAAGTAAGAGAAACGGGTTCATTTTTTACCAAAAAGAGACTGTCGGTGAACCGTATTCTCACAGAGGAGAAAATTGACGATATCGCTTTTCGACTAGAACAGTCACCCAAAAAATCATTAAGTCAGTTAGGGCAGCGTGTGTCTCGAAATATGTTCAGAAGATGTGAAATGTGCATTACACAAGAGGGTCAACACTTCCAGCATCTTTTATAAGGTAAGCTAATGAATTACGTCACATTTAAATGCTTAGCACATACATGTTTATGAATTTTATGAAGCGTAATTATTATGAAATAGTCCGCGGCCGACGGTCGAACAATGCCGGAAGCTGACCGCTCGCTCGCCGGGAGCAGTTTCTTCCTTGTAGCGCTAACAGTGGGTTGCGTTTCCCGGCGAACGCCCTGTATATTATGTGTTTTAAATTTGAACACTAAAGTGGAATGATACAAAAAGGGAAATGAATCTCCATTTCCGATTCATTTTCTTTAGTTGGCCGTGTCGCCGCGCCGCCTCCACGCCGCGAGTGCAAAATAGACGTGTGTCGCGGGGAAACCATGCGCCGCGCGGCGTCGTCTGTTTTGCTCCCATTTCATTACATTGGACCATGCGTCGACTTGACCGCCGCGCGGCAGTTACCGCCTCGTCTGTTTCAGACCTTAATGCCTGTACAGTAAGAAATGAACTGCGATTTTGATGTTTGTCGCGCAACGAATGGTGCTGATGTCGAGTAAATACAGTAATACCTTAAAACTTCCTGTATACAGTGATGTGTGGCACGTATTTATATCTTTTATATTTTGCAAGAAATAAAAAAATGGGAAATAAGCTCCATAATTTTGAATAACCTCCTATTTTGTGATGAAGTTAAATAGTTGTTTCACATGACCTACAGTTAGAGAACTAGTCATTTCAGAAGCTGAAAAGATCCATTCACGAAAGAAGACGTAGATAATTGCATCTAAATATCCGTCATATTGATTACTAGGGTTTGGATCCGTGTTACCAAAAATATAGAGAAATATGCATCCGAATGAAACCTTGGAAACGGGTAAATATGACCTAAAATGAAAAAATATGACCAAATATTTAAATTTTCGATACATAAAAACAAGCTCAATTAGACACCATTAATTTTTCTAGTACTGTCTCTTTCATGATCACTCACCGCACCATTGGGAAATTAAATTTTAAATCGGTTTGTTGAAGTCACTTTAATATCACATAATTTACAGAAAAAAAAAATCCTGTTTCTTCTGTACTAAAATACTCCTCTGCAAATTTCTTTACGTAACTCCGTAACTTCACACTTTCAGAAAATTTTGTTTTCGGCTTGACAGTACCCACTGATCTACTGCAGATTAAAGACTGACTGAGGATTATTTTCTAAAGTATCGGCGACAGTGAGACATTGATTGACGCGGCTCGACACAGGCATGCTGCTGCTGCATTGTCGATATTAAAAGGCGGCATTCGGGAGGACGCGGGTTCGAATCCCCGTCCGGGCATCCAGATTTGGGTTTACCATGGTTTTCCCAAATCACTCCAAGCGAATGCCGGGATGCTTCCTTCAAAAAGGCCATGGCCGAATTCCTTCCCGTTCCTTGTCTCCAGTCCCATCCCGCCTTTAATGACCTTAGCCGTCGACGTGGCGTAAAGCCATAAGTAAAAAATAAAAAGATAAAATAAAAGGCGCTCGGAACATTTACGTTTAGAGGGTTACTATAATGTATAACTTTAATTCTTGACTGGCGAATTCAGTGACAATCAGTTTTATTTTTTTCTCCAATGTATAATAGGAGTACATTTCTGTGAATAATTATCTTAAATTCTTCTCATGTGAATTCCCGGTACTATTAAAAAATTACCAGAATTTTCCTCAAAATATTACCGTACGACCATAAATATCATCTAAATATTACCAAAACTAGGAAAATGGCCTGAATATGATTTATATGCTATTTAAAAATACGTTTAAATACAATCAGAAACGTTGAATCAATGTTTGATTCAGCATTACAGATCAAAAAGACGGCAGGGGAAAAAGATATGAGTTGTCTCAAAGATCCGAATTCTAGCGATGACAGATAAAGCTCGTGAGGATGCTAAATTTTCTGATGATTGCATCAACGCTCGCGTGTAATCCATGTTGCTTTAGCTGATCAACAACAGAGGTGTTGCTCTTTCTGTGATGTAAGGGCTATTAATAGATTCCTCTTGCCTTTGCCAGTATGGCGCTGCTGTAAGAAGCTAAAGCATGCACCCCGTCCTTCCCTGGTTACTAATTAATAAGGGCGCTGAGCGGTGTGCTACAGTGGCGGACGTCGTGTCCTTAATAATTCTCGACTGCAGGACCCTCCGGTCCAACAGCTTTTAAAATTATCGCTGCTCGACAAGTCTTGTTAATTAAACGACAGGTAGGCTGAATCCGGGGCTACAAGAAAATAACACCTTGTGCTTTAGCGACACAGAAAGTGAGAGAGGCGAAAGAGAAAGAAAAACTACGCCTTCGCTAATGAACGGAACTGCTTTGTGACTTAAACAGAAAACATTCTGGGCTGTTCATCCGGAGAAAGCAGGTGATCAGGTGTTCAGACAAGGATCAGATTCCTTTAGGCTTCGTAGAGTTTTCAGCATCTTCACTTGTGTTGGTAGCTGTTGCTGTAAACGCGACCTGACGTCATTTACTAATATTAATTTTATTATTATCCCGCGATTCACTATAAGTGGGTGGAGGAAGAGTGTCGGAAGGGATATACGGGATATGGCAGGAGGCGTCCATGGGCTGTTTTGTAGAACCATCCCCGCATTCGCCTGAAGTGATCTAGGAAAACCATGGAAAGCTCGGATCAGGATGGCCGGAGACCTAATCCTATATCGCTCAATCTTCTTCTTCTCGTGTCGAGGACAGCAACAGATATGTGGTAGTTTTTCCGCCAATGCGATGGCTTTGTCAGTAGCTGATTGTAGGTCAAATTGAGATACATTTATTCAAATTTGTGGTCAAGACAGCAGAAGTACCCCGTACGAACATGTGGTATCGGGCTGTTCTCTCAGGTATCCCCAAGTGGCAAGTGTATTTTTGCAGCGGCCAACTCCAACTTGAAGCCTGTTTAGCGACTTCCATATGGGCCATGGTTGTTCAGACCCAGGTGGTTGACCCTCTTTTGGCTTGATCCACTCGAATTCATGTTGCACTCTCTTCTCCCTAGCCAGTATTCTTTCATTGCTTGGAACTCCATTTGTTGGCTTTGAAATCCACATGATTGACCGAGACTTTAGTCCTGACGGCGCTGGTGTTTAGCCATGTAGGGCGTGTCGGGCGTCTTCGATCACTTTAAGCCTTGCCACGCTGGTGGCAACTTCCCGGCGTATGTCTCCAAGGGCGATGCCAGCTAGTATTCCACTTTGCTCACGGGCGATAAATCCTTCATATTCCATTCCGTAATCGCTCGTTGAAAAAATGAGTGTAGGAAAGAATCGCTTCTGACCCTGATTTCTCGGTCATTGCTTGATATGAATGTTTCTGGTAGTAATATGTGATTACTGTCATCCTAAAATAGGTTAATCGTCAATGTTTCAATTAGCTTCTGCTGAGATCAACGCCTTCGGTCTTCCATGGTTTCCCCAAATCACTGCAGGTGAATGCCGGGAAGCTTCCTTCAAAAAGGCCATGGCCGAATTCCTTCCCCAGTCCCATCCCGCCTCTAATGACCTCAACGTCGACGAGGCGTATAGCCATAAGTAAAAAAAATGTATGTAGATTGTGTAACTCAGCTGTAACTACGAATTGCTATAAGAAACAGTATTACCAGACATTTTGGGGAGCATATTCCGTAGAATTTCCGCGCATGTTAAAATCAAGAAAAAAGGAAACTGTGCTTTTTACAGTTTGTGGATGTGATGTTGACAGCACATAGCGGAAGAAATGATTTGGCCGTTCATGTGAATCGCGGTAAACATATTTCCAGGGGTTGGCTGGAAGGCTACGTAGGGGGAGGGGGGGTTCCGAGCCAGAACACGTAGCTTTCCTTTCATAACATTTTTCACAGTTAAAATGAGGAACAGAACACACAACAGCATGTGAATATTTATTTCCCTCAGTTAATTAACTCCATATGTAATTTACAGTAGTCTAACAGAAGAAAACAGTACAAAGCTACTTGCTACGTGGAGGAGGGGGAAGGGGGTAGAGACAAAAGCCACGTAGGGCTGCGTGGGGGTAGGGGGTTCACAGAAGGCCAAAATGGAGCTACGTGGTTTATGGACGTTCCCTAAATATGGAAATTCGGGATTTTTAGGTCATGGTCGATGAAATTAAGATGTTAAAATTTTTTGGTCCAGGGCTTTAACGGAAAGACAATTTTAAAAGTTGGCAAGTATGAGTGTTATACAAATCTTCACTGTGCCTCAAATACTTACCCAGAAATGTTTTCCGGCTCTCCTACTTTAGTCTTTCTTACGGTCGGCAGTTTCCGAGGTTGCCTGACCCCTCCTTCGACAACGGTGTACCTGCGACCACCAAGTCTTGGCCAGCCTGCCTTGACAGAGAGCTCTCCGCTCACCCGTAACCCAACACGCCTCCCTCCACCATCACATATCAAGTTGTTTACCGGCAGAATTTCCATACTAATTGAATCATCCTTTTAAAACCCAATTAACGGCCGGTGCGCTCATCTGGCAGCGAGCGCGCAGCTCCGATAACAAAGTAGTGCAGCATGGCGGGCATAATCACGGGACTAAGGTTGCTATGCTGCCGCAAGAGGGAAGTTGCGGCCTCCGTCCGGTTGGTTTTTAAGTGGATTTTGAAAGTTTCCGCCGGCATCAAGCGGCGCTACTCTCCCCGGAGGTTCGGATTACCGCCAGAAAGGATTTCGCCTAAAACGCGCTCAATTAGAGCTGTACTCCATTTTACAGAAGGGGCAATTCTGTCGGCCTGAGCTCTGAAACGCACAGACCTGGGAATTGTTCCTCATACGTTTATCGCGTTCTGATAAACATACCACATAACTGATTTTTTAACTTGGTTCTCACATTTTAAACTCAAGCATTCTCTTTGATACAACCGAAAGTGGTGGATGAGCAATAACGCTCTGGACTCACATTCGGGAGGACGCGGTTTCGAATTCCCATCCGGCTATCCATATTTGGGTTTTTCCATTGTTTTCACAACTCTGTCCAGTCAAATTTCGGGGTAATTCCATCAAAAGGCCATGGCTGAATTTCGTTCAGTTCCTTGACGCCAGTCCTTCCCTCCTCCAATGACCTTGACGTCGACGAGTCGTAAAGAGATAAACTGATCTCTTTGATACATCAAAATATTCTTAAGTGGACAAGGTACAAGAAATAACTTCGGGCTTAAAAGACAAAAAGGAGAGAAGAAAGGAAAAAGAATGTACGAAAGTAGAGTGGTTGTAACTGAAAGTCAAATAAAAAATCAGCCTTATGGGAGTTAGTCTTGCGAGTACACAGATTGTGTATTAAGTTGTATCGCCAAAACAATCATTTCGCAATAACTCAAAAAAGAAACCAACGAAAACTGACTCGTAGATTTAGTTCATTATTAGTGCTGCGAATTTCTGTTTCAAATTCTAGTCGAAATTAAAAAAAAAAAAGATTCAGTTTGAAAAAAATCACTTTTTTAAACTTCCAAAAACAGTATTATCACAACATATTTATTATGAGATTAATGGAATTGTCTGTAGGTTGCTGTACGTGACTTTTGGTCTAAAACAAAATTACATACTGAAAATATGATTTGTTAAAATTGCACATTTAGTTATTTTGCAAAACTAAACTCTAGATACATCGCTATAGTTGTTTCTGAAATCTTTAGGCGGCTAAATTTACTGCTAGTTTTGAATGAATTTTCGAGTCACTATTCGGCAATTGAAAGAGTCCATTATTTTTTCCCTTAAATCTCCGGTTAAAACCCCTACAGTCAATTTCATCCCCATGACTGTCTCAAATTTTTCGTTATAATCGTGTTTGGAATAGTAAGAACTAAGATTAATGCGTAATTTCAATATTCAAAACTAAGAACTTCAAAAGACTGGTATAATAAGTGCTCTACCTTCCACTCAGGTATGTAGCCATAAAAAAAGAATAAAAGATAGAAAACTGACACAGAGAGGCTGTATGTCTGCTCAGTTAACCCAATCCTGAGACATTATGTACTTCACCAGCTAGATGGAACAGTAGCTTCACTGAGGACCATATTCGTGGGTTATATCCAAATCTTCTCTCAATGGGTAGAAAATGAAGCCATATGACACTGCTCATGGTGATTTGTCTGTCGGATCGGATGGGGAGCTCAAATTTGGAGGACCCTGGCGTCTCCCTGCCATGTCGGGCACTCTAAAAACATTGTACCAAGTCCGCATAAATATACTAGTCATCTACAAATATTAGGCGCTACACTCGGCACGCAACGAGTAACCAACCCCTTCCAAAAGTTTTCCGGAATATTTCCACGGCCAGCAGTGAACAAACAAGACAGACCGACAACTTCCCGAGGGCTTCTCGGCATCTGTAGCAGTACACACTGTACCCACACCTGCGCTGGTCATCGGGACGATAGGCTCGACGTGCTCATTACTCTCCTCAAGCAACTCGTCATCACATTACAAGAGGCTGACCACGTCTGAGGATGAAGGCCGTCGGCGTACCACCTCAAAAAGACAACAACAGAAGCCAACCAAGAAGACCTGCTTACAGCGAAGTAATGTGCAGTCAAAAACTACGAGGAGTGATTGTCTAAACTGCACAGCACTCTGCTTAGGGGAGCAGTAACTGAATAGGACGGTTCGGGAATGTTTCTGTGGAGTGGATGTCCTGCAACAAAATGGGGGGGGGGGGAGGAAGGTCACTTTTGTTGATGTCGGTGTGAAAAAAGTAAGGGGGGAGTGTTTTTTTCCGTAATTTCGGACCCACGCTTTCTGGTGAGATCTGGTCGGACACCCCCCCCCCCTAAGATGACGTGAGATTTTGACGGGACCCCCCCTCCTCACGTAATTAATGGACGCTCCCTAAGCAAAAATCTGATGTAGTGAAATGTGACCCTCCTTTCTCAGTTCCATGTTGTTTCATAATAGATACCTATTGCAACTGTCGTGTGACATAGAAGAGATGTAGAAATGGCAGATTAGGTTGACACAAAATGGTTTCTGGGACGGAACACCTGCCAGCATCTTGCGCTCCATCTGGAAGGGGAGAGGGAGGGGGGTGGAGGGTGGAATGAAACTTCAAAAATTAAAACTAAAAAAAAAACAAAAAAAGCTGTGATGTGATTGTTATGTAGTCGTTATGTTTTATCGAGGTTCTGCTGCCATTACTAGTAAGAATTTCGGGCGTGGATACGTTGAGCCTGGATTAAACCGCACGTCAACATTATCGCTCAACAGATCGGTCGTAGTTGTGACTTAATCTCAGCAACAGGTGGTGCAGGCCGCTTTTGTTCTCCGACTATAATTCAGATGTTTGAACGGAAATGCAAGGCAGAACGGGCTCAGTGGGTCTTCAAAACGGAGACAATTGTTAGCGCCTGAATTCTCTCTTACAGCGACTACTGGAAGGGAATATTACAAGCTGTCTGTCTACACTACAATGGAGCTGCCTCTATCCACTGACGGTGTTTTTGGTAACAACTTCTTTTTTAATTAAGTTTCGGCTACTGAGCCCTTAAATCCACAGCCACAGAAGTCAGTCGGTTTGTTAGGTCCGGCTTACATCACAAATACCCCGATGTTACAAAACATTTTAAGCCATAATTAGTATTTAATTAGAATTAGGATAAGATTAAGTAATCTCAATTAGGTAGCGACAGTGAGGCGGAGAGATTTTTATTTTAAGATTTTCAAGTGGCTACAGACTACTGTCATGGCGGTTAAGCCATGCTGAAGAAGTTCAGGCACTCTGCTCCCGCCCAGAGTTTGGCGGGAATAAGGATGGTACAGTAGCCACCCCACAAACACATAAGCTACCTCTCGGGTGGGGTAGTTTCGGTGGAAGTCTGTGTTCCCTCCCATTTTGCAGAGATGGTCATCCCACCAACGGGGAAGTAAGAATCCTATGTTGGCAGTACTCCCCCCAGAAGAAGATCAGGCCACCTGAATTCCGTCAGGTGGGCAGGGCCGGATTAAGACAGCGCTGGGCCCGTAGAAAATGTGAAGAAGAGGCCCTTAATTTTTGCCGTCCGGGGGAAAATTGTAGGGCTAAAAAAAAAAAAATGGTCGCCGGCTAGCCTAGGTTCGGGGCCCCCCTAGGAGGCACGAGGCCCCCTAGAAGGCAAGAGGCCCGTAGCATTTGCTACCTTCCTGCTACGTGGTTAATCCGTTACTGTAGGTGGGTATTATATATGCCTCACAATGGGACCAGAGGCCGTCGGTCTTGACCAGTTTTTGCCCAGTGCTACACGGTGGAAGTTCGCGATTTCGCTCCGCGCGGGTTCATGATGTAAGCCCATATTATGTTCTGTTTTTCTCTTTGTGTGTATCTGTCATACATCACTCTCGCTCACAGTTTATAAAGTAAACTATGTATATGAAGAAGGAAATTGTAATTGTCTTATCAAGATGATGATTTGCGGATTCAATATTTGTGTTTGAATAGAAAACCTATAGTTTATCACAGCGTACAATTTTTCAGAATATAAGTTCAAATCAGTGTGGTGCATCTACCTAAATTTTATTTTCTTTGTAATTTGTTCCGCCCCTTTTCCTGACTTAAATGATGGAAAGATGCAGTCAGTCTTCAGCAAAGAGGTCCGATAGTAAATAATTAATAAATTAGCCGGAAATTAATTAGTAGGAGGGGTGGGAACGTTACATTGTTCGCAACCCTATCCCGTCTGTAATAACATCGACGTCAACGAAGCGTAAAACACCAACCAAAGACCAACTATAAATGACTGTTGAGTAGCAACTCGACAAACATTTTATTGAGTCAAGGGAGAACTGTAATGACAAGGGTTCGGATATTTATGACAAGTCACATTTTTCCTGCCTTCTTTGTGAGCTGTAATGCTGAATTAAACACTGATTAAACGTTTCTGATTGTATTGAAATGTGATTTATGTAGATATAAATGCATTTCAGGCCATTTCCTAGTTTTGGTCATATATCGATAATATTTATGGTATATGGTCATCTTTTGAGGGAAATTCCAGTAAATTTTTAATAATACCGGAAATCCACTAAAAGTTAAAGATGAGTAGAAATTGAGATAATTTATGCACACTGTACTCCTACAGGAAAAAAAAATAATTGTCATTGAATTTTTCAGAATTCATCAGTCAAGAATTAAAGTTATATATTATTGTCACCCTCTAAACGTTGATGTTCCACTACCCTTTTAATATTGGCAATGCAGCAGCAGCATGCCTGTGTCGATCCGTGTTAATCAATGTTTCATTGTCGCCCATACTTTTGAAAATAATCCTCAGTCAGTGTTAAATCTGACATGGATCAGCGAGTACCACCATGTAAAAACTAAATTTTGTGGACAAGTTATGGAGTTACGCAAAGGAATTTGCAGAGGAGTATTTTAGTACAGATGAAAGAGTTCTTTTATGTAAATTATGTGAAATTAAACCGAATTCAACAAAATAATATAAAATTTAATTTTGCAATGGTGTAGTGAGTAACTGGCAACAAATTATGCTGTCTACATGAAAGCGACACCACTATATAAAATAAATGATGTATAACTGAGCATGTTTTGATGTATAGTAAATTGAAACACTTGTTGTCATTTTTAGGTCATATTTACCGGTATTTGCATGTATATATCTTTTTTTTTTTTTTGTCATAAAGATACGAATCGTAGTAATGACACATTAGGGAAATAAGTGCCAAATGAATAATGAAAAGTGGGTATAAACCTTCAGAAAACCGATACCAGTGATGTTGCCGAGATTGGTGGTGTAACGGTTAGTGTTCTGGCCTCGCATTCGGGAGGATGGCGGTTCGAATCCCCGTCCGGGCATCCAGATTTGGGTTTTACATGGTTTCCCCAAATCACTCGAAGCGAATACCGGGATGCTTCCTTCAAAACGCCATGGCTTAATTCCTTCCCATTCCTTGCCCCAATCCCATCGCACCTCTAATGACCTCGATGTCGACGTAAAACCATAAGAAAAAAAAATCAGTGCTGTTAATATCAAGAACTGAAGAGTGTATTGTGTCAATTCATCCGGCATCCCATACTGACCTAATGGGGTTATTCAATGACTGTGCACTTGCGCGTTTGTTAAGGTTTTGCGGCTTATCGGTATCTTTTGAGGTAGGAGTTGATTTGGAGCAAAGAACGGAAGATGTTTCAGCCTTGTTCTTTTGAAGGACCATCCCGACGAAAACTGGTTTGCCGATCCAGGGATCTAAGCCGCATCTTTCTAAATGCAAGGACCCATCGTTAACCATTCACTAATTAGGTTCTGTATTTCCATCCAACTCAATCTCAGATGTCACCTTCACATACGAAAATCCGCGGGAGACTTCTTGTGTCTATTGTACCTAGGGATATACTGGCTTCTGTCATCGCGACTGTTATTAGCGTGGATGTTCGTAACACATAGATTTCGTACCTTGGACGCTGGGCAGAGAACCATCGTTCCACCGAGTTAAATTCATCGGGCAATGTCAGCACGTGGAGCGCTGTCAGCAGCAGACCCTCCCAGCTGAAGACCGACCGTGACGTCAGAGTGGTGCTGACAGCTGCCGGAAGGAGCGCTCTGTCCTGTTTCTTGTGGGCCCTGGCTGGACGTGTTTTGCGGCTAGCCTCTCAGCACAATGGACCGGGCACACAATACAGAGAACCTGCTGCCGAGCGGGCCGCTACGTGAAATGTGATACCTTGCTAGGCCGGAAGGTGCTTCGGATCGCCTTCCAACACACATCCTCCTTGACGCAGTCAGTCCAGATCTCGACCAATCTCCAACACAGAGCTGGATTAAGTATCACAGATACCGAATTGCACATTAAGTTTCATGCGGCTACCCACAAATCATATTTACAAGTATGATTCTTATGTTCAATTTTTTTTCGCTAATTGCGGGACAAAAATGAATGCATTAAATATGCACACGTAATATTAAAGCACTTTTTCTATTCTACTTTTTCAGGATTATTATAAATGACTGGAACCATTTCAGAGATGTACTATAGCTACATTATTTAACGTATTGTCACAAAATTTTACAATCATATAGAAAAAACTGAAAAAGTTTTTTTTAAAATATTACTAGTTCTCTGTATGTTCCTTCACTATGTCAGCAGATATCAAGTCGAAAATGAAGTTCTTTCAGCACTCGTTGCAACATATCCTTATCAATTTGTTCAAAAGCACTGTTGATGCCAGCTTTCATTTTTGGTAGGTTTGTTGGTAGAGGCGGTTTGGCTTCACATATCCCCACCAAAAAAAATAATCGCATGTGTTTAGATCTCAAGAGCGTTGAGACCATGATAGAAATTGCTATTTATCTTCTTCACCACTACCGATCAATCGGATGGAAGTGGGATAAAGTAAAACGTTTTTAGTTTTTCTATATGTCTGTAAAGATTTGTGACAACATATCAAATACTATAGCTACAGTAAATTTGTTATATCATTTATAATAACGCTGTACCGAGCTTGGTGGGTGAGTGGTTATCGCTCTGGCCTCGCATTCGGGAGGACGACGGTTTGAATCCCCGTCCGGACATCCGGATTTGGGTTTCCCCAAATCACTTTAGGCGAATACCGGGATGCTTCCTTCATAAGGCCATGGCCGAATTCCTTTCCGTTCTTTGTTCCCAGTCCTTTTCCATCTCTAATGACCTCGATGTTGACGAGGCGTAAAGCCATAATCAAAAAATGCCACTTTATATTTTTGTGAAGCTATAGTATTTCTTGGTCGCTTTTATCTGAAGCTGTTCCGAAAGACACTTTCCGCAGTTATAATGCCCAACAGTTTCTACTTACATATATTTTTCGCTGGGTGGCCTCGTAGTTCAGGCGGTAGAGCGTCCGGAGTTCGATCCGCGACGAAGCCGAGGATTTTTCCTCGAAGCTGAACATCCGGAACGGCTCTCCAGGCCCCCTCAGCATGCTCTGTCCAATGAGTTTCCTCCACGGAATTGTAAAGGACTGGCGGAACGTGGCGCTGATCCCGTCACATCAGTTCTAGTGCCAACGGTTGTAATGGAAGTGTGGAGCTCTACCTCCGTGAACCCTACGGGAAGCGGCAGGAGCCGTCGGAACCACGTGACCTTTATAAATTTTCGCTGCTTTTTCCTATTATTCTTCAGTCTCTCTAGTTGTGTAATTTTCTTCTTTCATTTCTCAACCTGCTAATTTCTTTTTACTTTACTTAAGGATCTTTAATTGTTATTTTGCTTTATTTCAGTGCTTTTTCTGTTACTGGCCTTAAGACTTTCATTTTACGTATCTCGGTGATTTCTTTTGTTTTAGCCACTGAACAGATAGAGTACTTTGGTGTTCGTCATTGCTTGTCCCAAATACGGATAAAAGAGAAAGATTGCCGAACACGCTAGCGAACCATTCCACAGTAAAAAAAAAAATACTGTAATTGTTTACAGAGAACTATTTATAGTAGTCCCGGTCAATGGACGGCTTAATCTGATGAAGAACGTGTATTAATAAAATCTTTAGTGCTATATAGCTCTTTCCGATAACGTTTTTCTTTTCACGATTTTTTTTTTTAAAGTAGGTAATTCCCATACATAGTGAGTAGAGGCTCTATCAATCTCCCTTAGCCCTTAGGTTAAGGGATTCTTGTCAGAAGTACTTGCCGTCTTGGCATTGTACTCTATTGTTTTAACTGATTTACATTTTACTATTATCCATCAAATATGGGTTGTAAAAAATACAGCAACCAGTCACAATATGATGTTGCTGTTTATTAAACCATTACCGGTTTCGAGCTATACCTGTTCATCTTCAGATGGTTTGTAAATGTTTACACCAACAAATGCAATGTACAGGAATGTATGGTTGTCATTTTCCATCTGAACATTCCTGTATATTGCATTTGTTGATGTAAACATTTACAAACCATCTGAAGATGAGCAGGTATACCTCGAAACCGGTAATGGTTTAATAAACAACAACATCATATTGTGACTGGTTGCTGTATTTTTTACAACCCATATTTGACATCACAGTCGCGGAAGTTCCACCAATCCATCATGGATAAAATAGTTATTATCCATCACTTGATAAAGATACGAATAACAAGTTTGAAGTAGCAAACAGGTAAATTTCAAATTGTATCCTAGCCATCAACATAAATTGCTTTTTGTTGTAACCATCCAGTAACAAGCATTCATAGCTTCTTTTGATGAATTCTTCTGGTACTATTCAGACTTTGCCGTCCGTTATTGCTTAGCAGTGTTGTTAAATCACTTATAAAATAAAGCAGTTTAGGTTAGTCTTAAAATTCTTACAATAGTACCAAATTCCAATTAGATCAAGATCTCAGAACTGCGTAATAAAACACGAAAAATTCTAACAACTAATAATCAAATTTTTTATGTCGATTTAAGTATCTTAATGTGATATGCAGAAGGCGGAGACTCTGCTTTTCTCGAACAATAAAAACTGTTTTACAAGAAACGAAGGCTTGGAAAAGATTCAATTGAAAGCTGAACTTCTGAGCTGCCATCATTTTCTGTCATACCCGACTTGGAGTTGACCTGAATGGATATCACAACAGGAACGTTAGGAATTGACTCTTAACAGTTTCCGAACTCATGTTTGTTTAGGGAGCGTGCACAAACTACGTGGCTCGATCCAGGGGGGGGGGGGATGCTCCAAGGCTACGCTGAGCTACGTGGGGGGAGGTGGGTTTCCGACCCAGGCCACGTAGCTTTCCTTTCATAACTTTTTCACAGTTATAATTAGGAACAAAACACACGTGAATATTTATTTCCCTCATTTAACTACCACCGTATGTAATTTACAATAGTCTGACAAGAGAAAACAGTACGAAATGTCTTCTGAAATCAAAAGGGGAAAAAGTTACGTGCTACGTGGGGAGGGGGAGGGGGGTTGAAGCAAAAGCCACGTAGGGCTACGTGGGGGGGGGGGGGAGGTTCACAGGAGGCCAAAATGGATCTACGTGGTTTATGCACGCTCCCTTATTGGATAATGGGAGCAGACGACAATGGGGATTCATTTTCTCCTGTTAAGTTTTTCTAATCTTCCTAGTAATGGGAATTATGTCTTACGAAAGTTGTGCTGAATCGATGGTAACCTGTACGACTACATAATATGTGCGCGTCTCTGGTTTGAATTTTTTTCTTGTATTCCCTTTCTGGAAAAGTTTGCTTGGTGTTTGTGAAGTACTATTTTTATTCCAAGCGATTTAATATCCACTTTAAGCTCTGCTACTCATGAACCTGTAAGCCGATTAAAAAAAAGAAACTGGTGTTTGTATTAATTAAATGCCAATTCTCTGAATACTTCAGCTGTCTAATTTTCTGTAGTCACCACGAACAAGAAGTTCGCAGCATTGCTAACAGGTCGTTTAAAATATTGACCGGCATTAATATTTTTATCTAAAGCTGTCACGTGGATTTTGGAAAAGAACATCATAAAACATTTCAACGTTGCAAAGCTATCAGCTTAAATATTTTATGCAACATTGCATTCCTTAAAAAAATGCGTGGTGTGATTTGTGTGTTTTTCTCGGGATTATTTGAGACACCAAAAACGTATTCAAAAGAAATTATCGACTGGCATGTTGTGATTTGAAAACGTGATTTAAACTTGTGTATTTCTGTAGCCGTTTTCACAAAACTTAGTTCACGGAGACCGCCCTTCAAATGTCGTAGTACCTCTGCCGAGAGTAAACAACTTTGTCACTTTTGTGAGGTGTTCCTAGCGTCTGAACATTGGTAAACACACTTCACAAGTGCGTGAGCAAATATCCGTAGTACCATGACTACGCAATACAGCGTGACCTCAGAACTGGAGGTTTATTGCCGAGCTTACGGTTAGCTAGCATCTCTGGCCATAGAGGTGAAGAGCCGGGAAGGAGAGGAGAAAACGAAATAAAACTCAACAGGTGCGAGTGTATATGGTGTTATTTCACTGATCACAAAATCAAATTTACAAAGAACTCGGCAGTATGAACCCACATTTTAGTATGATGTACCTCCTTTGGCCTGAATGCATGCACTGATTCGGTTGGGAAAGGTATCATCAAGCCGTTGTATCCAATGCTGAGTTGTAATTGATCCTCGATAGCGTGGTTACTGACACTGGGACGGAGTTGACGTCCGAGTTGGTCCCACACATGTTCTATTGGGAACAGCTCTGGGGATCTTGCTGGCCACGGGAGTGCCTCAACATCACGCAGACAGTTCACACAAACGCACGCCGTTGGTGAAAGAGGACACCATGTAACTGTAGCATTAGACGTAACACATGAGGACGCAGGATGTCCGTGACGCACCGTTCTGACGTCAGAGTATCATTTTTTGCCAGGCAGTGAAGAATTTTTTTGCAATCAGCCTGTAGCCATTCAGCCAGCACTCAATGTATTTTTATATATCGTCAATGTCAATGAATCTTTCCGAATTTTAATGCGAACGCTCAGTTTGAAGGACAACACAGGACACACACACCACAAACTTAACCTAAACACCAATGCCCTCGGCCGGACTCGAACCGGCGACCATCAGTACGTGAAGCTAGCACTCTAGCCCCTACGCTGCCGAGGCCGGCGTGTAGATTTAATATATTTTTTTTTTTTTTTTTCAAGACTCTGTTTCGTGTGATAAACATGGTACACTTGGTACCCTTTTCTTCTTCTAAAGGCGCGTTTCCACGATCCCTTGTAACGAAGGCGAGACGGGACGGGACCTAATTAGCCGAAGTGTAGGGACGAGCGCGGGCCGCTGGTTAGTCCTAGCTTACCTCTCCGCCACCTCCGCACCACGTTGCCTAGTGTCATTTGGCACAGAGCACTTTACAGCAACAGAAGGGGTGCACACCGCTGCTGCAAACCGATGGCAACAGCGCACCGCTACACACGCCTGTTTTACCGACTCAGAGTGGGTAGCTGCGTCTCGTCTCCGCTAGCAGAGGCGGCCCGTTCCCATCGGCGTTGGTTGAGTATTCGTCCCGTCCCGTCCCATCTCGCCTTCGTTATATGGGATCGTGGGAACGCGCCTTAAGGATAACTGAAAATTGCTAATGCTTACTGGAAAATCGATTTTAATTTCTTCTGATTGATTGTCAGAAACTTCTGTACAATCAGGAATTTCATACGCGGTAATCTTCAGATTATTGTGGACCACAACTTTAACATTCACGGTGCATTCTGTATCGCTTGAAGCAAATCGTCTTTTGTGTATGAAGATGAGCACAACTCTTTTCTGTTTAATCATCTGCGCAATTACACAGGATCATGTCAGTGGTGATTTGAACTTTCACATGCTCACTCATTTCTTCCCCAGTCTGATCAGTAATCCATGTCAACATTGTCACTTCTGCATCCGTCAATTACTTTCGAGGTACTTTCTCTGTCGGCCATCTCTCACTAAAACGAATTAAACAGGTCTGACCAACACTTTTTAAATTTTCCTGCGTCATTATCTCTTCAGTTAGTCGAGCAATTCTGATTTCTGTACTCTTTTTGTTATTTTTTAATCTCCTGATCCTGGTTTAACAATTGAGTTCGTAGAAGCAGAGGTTGTAGAAACAGTGATATCTTCAGAAACATTTGTTTGAGTAATCAATTATCTCTGGCGAGGCCGCCCCTAGTTTAGCGGCAAACCAAACAGTTCGTCAATACGTCACGAGTATGAGATTGGAACTTACTGTACTGAAGGTAAAGCATTACAAGCTGACACTAGTCAGTACGGCTCAGGGCGACCCTGGATCAGGGAGGTATAACGCCCCCCCCCCCCCGGCGTACCGTCCGTACTGACTGCGGTTTTCAAGCGATTTCCCGCTATCACCTCGGCGAATAGTGGGATTATCCCCAATCTCCACCTCACAAATCACACATCTCACAAACAAAAATACACTTCTCACACGCAGAACATAGTTACAGTTTTGGCAGATAGATGGCAACACTTCTCTCCCTTCTCTAATGTAGCGCTCAAGGCTGAGGCGAAGACGCCGTAATAGAACTTACAGATATGGTTAAGTTGGTTATATAAGCTCTCTGAAGTTAGAGGCATTGTAGGATTATCGCTGACGAGTGATGGCGTGTGGATTGAATTGAGATGTTGATCGGCAAGCAACGAAGAACTGTTAGGTTAAATGTATGGTAGTTATTTACTGTTTTCCTACCTTTAAAAATATAGGAACCTGCAATCTTCGGACAAGAACATCAGTTTAAGTGTCTGGCAGTTTGCTTCTGTATCGAAGAACAACTTTGACGATGAAATAAAAAGAAAGTTGCAAAAGTGCACTAATTTATTGTGTGTAACTGTAAACTTTGAAAGTTGTTGTATGTACTACTGAAGCTAACCAGACTGGCGACTGGTATCTAGGTTAATTTGGAATCTTCATCGCTTTTGAAAGTAACTCAATAAGTAAACATTTTCTTCAATACTTAACTAGACAGTGATCCAGATAAAGAAAATAATTTAAAATAGCTACAACGCATCATAAACAACTCTGCCACTAGGCGGCCAAACTACGAGTATTCCGTCGGGAATTTCGCGGCGACGGGATATTAAAAAAAAAAAAAAATTATCATAAGGCTAAAATGAATTCATCTTAAGCACTAACGAAAGAAAAAAGCAAAAAATAAAGATATTCTAAAACACAGTTTTCTGAGAAAGTTTTTTTAAATTGCTTAACGTCTCTTTAACAGGGAGGTCTTTAGAGACGAGAAAGGGCAAGGAATTGGAAAGAATTCGGCCATGGCCTTTTGAAGGAAGCATCTCGGCATTTGCCTGAAGTGATTTGGGAAACCACGGAAAACCCAAATCTGGATGCCCGGACGGAGATTCGAACCGCCGTCCTGCGAGGCCAGAACGCTAACCGTTACACCACCACACTCGGTGGAAAGTTCTGTCGATGATGATCCATTGCTTGGGCCAAGACAATGTCTTCTATTTTTTTAAAAAAATATTTGATGTAGGAGAGACTGTACTCTAGACAATGGAACAGGAAGAAAGTCAGCTGTGTCCTTTATTAGGGACCCTTCAAAATATTCATATCAAGGTAAATATAAATTTTCTGGGTCTGACCGGATATTCAGTCGAATCTTCAGAATGTCAAATCCGAACGTTACGATTTATCCACAAGGATAGGACTTATGGTGGTAGAACTGTGACTAGCCTGCATTTCGTAGTAATTAGAAACAGCGGAATGTTAAAAAGAAAGATAAATCATATGACCAGAACAAGGAAAAATTGGTCAAAGTGATATTTCAGGATGGAGAACAGACGGGGAAGAAGAGTCAATTCTAAATAACGGGTAAGTCGAACATGATAAAAACCGACGCCATGATCCGTAACACAATTGCATCCCCGTGAAAGGTGTTGAATGAGGAAGAGTTAGTCTTGTGTCCGCGACTGACCAGTGGAGTTAGGTAGACGTCCTTTGAGGCCGTCCATGCTCTTTATCGGCGCCGCTTTGACGTCACCCTGCGGTTACTGTGGCTGCGACCAATCACCGGCTAGAGTGACCGGCCGCCAGCCAATTAGAGACGCTGCCTGTCACAGGTCGAGGCCCCGCTGCAGTGCTCTCAACCTTCGACCGCGAAATTCACTCCTCAGGTGCACCAAGTGACACTAACTACTAAGATTCTGAAACGAGGAAAATTAAATTGCGTGTATCTGTGTGTAAATGCGCAAGAAGTGAAACTTCTATGGGTTGTACACACTTTTTTCTGTTTGCTGTTTTTCTATGTTTCTTTCGGACTCTAGTGGACATTCGTAAAGAAAATGGATACCTTGCCCAAGTTATTCTCGTATACAAAAGAAAATTATAAAAAATTCAAAACACACTTCCGTACATCACAGCCTTAGTCTGCATTTTGTGTGTACAACTTTTATACTTGGACAAAATTGTTTGACATCCGTTCTTACAATAGGATGCGAGAGACATCAGCAAAATAAAATTTTTGCTTGAAACAAATATAAACTGTTTTATTATGATGTAGGGATAAGGGCAGCGGAGAGAGAATATAACATGTTGGCCTTGAACCGCCTCTGTTAAAAGAACAGACTATAGCACGTAGGGTCTGAATTAGGGTTGTAACGGAAGTCATCTTTGCGTATGTTCACTGCCTGACCTTCTAAATTAATATTTATCTTTGTCTGTAGAATTTCCCGTATTTGATTTTGCTCTGGCTTTGCTATGAGTGGTAATACTCACCTCCGAATAGAAGGAAGCAACATCTTACTCTCGTATTATAAATGTTGCGTACTTATTTCTGCAAACTCAAATAATTATTATCTCTTTACCTACATCAAATTAAACAAGGTAGTCAGTGAGTTCACTTTATAAATGCATCTTATAAAATAACGAAAACACATTTTATTTATTTCCTTCACATTTTTCTGTTCCATTGTTTCACAAACAGAATAACATTATTTCTGACCGTTCTACCACTGATACACTTTATTCAACACCAGCACTAAATATGGTTCAACGTTCTCTTTATTGTTTCACACTTGTTATCCCAACTAACATTCTCTTTCCATATCCATCAAATATGTTAACAGTATATCCCGACGTATGATTCGTCCGCTATACTGCCATCTTTTTTTAACCCGGCTCTTTCTTCATGAAAATTGATATGGAACTGCCAAAGATGCTCTTTCAATCACTTCTACATGCGCTCGCATACTAATATTATCTTTTCTCTTACAAAAGAAAATTAATTAAACAAAAAAAACTAAGTAAACCAATGGAATCCTTCAACAGTAAACTTCTTACCTTTATATATATATATATTTGTTGCGGCCAACTAGGACCACGTTGAGCCTTTGTACATTTAGCAGCGAGTTTCATCTTCCTTTGGGCCCAGAACTCCTTCATTCGTTTTGAATGCGCCTGTTTGCGCTCCTCTGTCCAAAGTAAACCGCGTCTTCTGTTGGAGTGTTCGTCTCGACTTGTCCCACTTGTCACTAGCTTCTTCCGAAATATATGTTTGTTGAAAGTATCTTCTGGTTCTAGTCCCATCATATGAAGATCTTCTTTAATATCTATGAACCAGGGCATTACAGTTTTGGGTCTGGAATCAAATAAATTAAAGATTTTTTTTGTTAATCTGTTCTCCTTCATCCGTTTGAGGTGGCCATAGAATCGAGCCCGTCTTTTGCGGATTGTTTCAGTGATTTTATCTATTTTGCTGTAGACTTCTTTGTTGGATCTCTTTTGATGGACGCCATTCTTAAAGTTGGAACCCAGAATTCCTCCGATAATTTTTCTCTCTTTTTTCTCCAGTTCTCCCAGAAGTCCTTTATCGGCATTCAGGAACAAGGTTTCAGCTGCACACAAAACTACTGGTTTCGGAACTGTTTCATAATGACGTATTTTAGTATTTTGTGAAAGACATTTTTTACTGTACACCTCTCGCGAAGTTTGGTAGGCTATTTTTAGTTTGAGAATCCTTTCCCGAATAGCTTCTTTGTCCAACCCGTTTTTCATAATGATCTCCTGAATAATGTCGCCGTATTTGGTTTGAAGTTTCGGTGGAGCATCCTTGAATTTAGTCATTAATTTCGTTTTCCCAAAAGATATCTGTTAACCGGTTTGATCAGCAATTTTCTTCAGCAAATCAATTTGGATCCTAGCAGTTTCTAAGTCATCTGATACGATAGTGGTGTCATCGGCAAAAGCCAGAGTGTCTATTGTGATCCCTTTAGATTTAGTTCCTATTTCGCTCGCCAGGTCCGAATGATATTTTCAAGAACACAGTTAAAAAGTAGTGGAGACAGACTGTCACCTTGCCTGACTCCAGTTGTGACTTCAAAAGGATCTATTGTTTATATATATATATAAACAATAAAGATGAAACAAAAAATGTAAGTGACTATATTTCCTTACAACCTCCGCGAATGCGGATGTTTTGTGGAAGCGAATGCCGAGGTGGAAAAATAAATTTATAATTATTTAGATTTGAATATTTTATTAAAAATAAACTTAAAATCCAAATAAATATATTTTAAGCATAAATTCTATATTTTGCATAAGCATAGGCTGTTTCCATATAATACCGCCATATTAATTTATTTTTTCTCTCATATTTCAACAACAGAAAACAGGGGATGGTTTGGCAAGTGACTTAAACTATTTACATAACCACGTCCGCGTCAACAATATTTCGCGGTCCGACTAATTCTAATGACAAGCGTGAGGCCAAGCCATCGCATATCACCGTGTCCGCCACCCGCCTTTTCACCGCTCTAGCGGCCCATTCACAGTACAACTTGTAGGACCCACGATGATCCGATGCAGGACTCTTGATGGGCCGTGAAAGGGGTTGCAGGACTACATGTAGGAAGTGTTGGATATTGTTGGAATCCCAGACAACAAAACACAGGTCCCTACAGTTCAACGTGCTGTGACGTTAGATCGTGATAGGAGAAAACACCCTGCAAGTGTGCGATAAGAACACTGGTGCACCGCAAGAAAGAACGACTGATTGGAACATCTTGTTGGACCACTTCCAGTAGCGTGAATGAATGAGCGTATCCTACACGGAAGTCCTACAAGGAAGACCGCGTGTAGGCTGCTGTAATTAACATGCAATTTCAAACTTATAAATTCGTCGCTCTTGTTACAACCCCGTCAGTTCATTGTTACTTTTATTGCAGTATCGTAAGGAAAAATAACCACATTGTAGCTAGCTAAGCGACGACGCACCGAATCTCGTATAAAGAGAAAACCTCCTTTATACATTCGCATTAAAATTTGCGGATGTGAAAGCGGAGTTAGGATTTCATGCGTGCGGATGTTCCGAACTTGTGGATGCAGAGCTCTGTTACAACTCTAGTTTGAATATACACACACCAAAAAAAAAAAATAATAATTATAATAATATTCGGCTTTCTTCGTAAATGTTGTTCTTGAACAAACAATTTTTCCCTCCATGCGCTCTTAAACGTCTCCTTTATGCATGCACTATTTCCGCCGCTGTTAATCTTTGCATACGGGACCATTTGTCTAGTCACTACTGTAGTTGCCTCGCTTTTAAGTAGTACCTTTTGGTCTGAAATGTTAAGAAAGGGGACGTCCATAAATTACGTCAGGTGTTTTTCCGTGTACCGCAACCCCCCCCCCCCACCTTCTGGTGAGATCTGGTCAGTGAGAAACCCCCCCCCCCTTGAAATCGCCCTCGAAACTTTTGGAGTCCATTTTTTATTTTTTTTTAGGTCTCACCGTTCAAAATCCAGTCACATCCCCACTTTTCGACGAAATACCCCCCCAAATTGACTTTCCCGCAATTTCTAGACCTTTTTTTAGCTGTACAGTCCAAAAAAATTTTCCCAAAGCCTCACGTGAGATTTCCGTAGACCCCCACCCCCGCTTGGTGAGATTTCGCCGGACCCCTCCCCCCCTATTTCACCCCACGTAATTTATGGATGCTCCTAAACTTTCCCGCCTAGAAGTCAACAAAGTTGGCTTAAATCTTTATCGACACGCCGAATCTCATTTCAGATTAAAACTACAGAACGCAAACTTTCAATTGACACCTGCTTCGAGAAGATCGGATATATTATCCGTTCATAGTGAATGTCTGAAATCAGATGGGAATATGCAGTGAGATGAAATATTATCAGGTTGTCGTGACTGTCACATACGTGACCATGCGGTTCAATTCCCATTCCAGTAATAAGGGTTCTGGTGTCCAGCCTCTCCAGACTGATACCGAAATGGTTACTTCAAAATGCTTCTGTTAAATTCCTTTTCGTTTTTTGTACTTCATCTTAAAAAAAAAAGGTGGAGTTTATTTATATCGGATTAGCATTCATATAACAGTAAGCTTTCGTTATATAACCGTGCTTACTCAAAATAGATTTCGTAACAATATCTATGCCCGAGCACATAAAGAAAACTATTGAATTGAAATGCTCTCCCTTAGCTACACACTGAACAATCTTTGTATTGTAGCGCATTAGAAAACACTTTGCAAGACCACTAGATTATGTCGATCGATAACAACATATAAGGTTAACTGCACACAATTTTAATTACACAAATTATTTGGTTTTGGAACTGTGCATGCTTGCCAAAATAGTAATCGTCGAAAATAGGGATAATTGGATGTTTGGAATGAGAATGTAGTCTTCTTTACACTTTCCGTTTGCTAGATATTCAGGTTTGTGGCACATTTTACTAAGTTTAACGAAGTTTTCATTTAAAGTTTAACAACCGCTTCATCCCGCAGCAGCGGCGGGCGTTTTACAACTCTCGCGATAGCTAATCTCTCCGGTTTTTTTGCTGAGATACAGTACACAGTTAAAATAAGGTTCACGTTTTTACATCAGCTACTGCTGTCCTTGTTTTGATTGCTCCTCTTGAATCGTACACCTTACTTCCGTAATACGTGGTGTCCGACCGCCGCCCAAGCTACCACTCAACAGGAAATTTCCTTCTTACAAGAAGCACCTTTAATCTCACATATGTCCTTAACATTGTCTCTTTTTCTCATCACCTTTTTTCCCCACATTTCTCAGAGAAAAACATTCCCCGTTGTTTCTCCGTCGAACGAATTCTGCGAGGTTCATATAATCACACCACTCTATAAAAGGCTACGGTGTTGTTATATCACCTGAGCCTCTCAGAGGACAATAAGACGTCATAATAATAATAATGATCTGTACCGACTGAAAAATGTTAAGCTACTTAGTAATGGGAGTGTATTAGTACTGGCATTAGATGATAGTCTGATAAGTTCTAGCCCTCTGCAGCGCATTAATCTGTTTTGCAAAAGTAAGTTTACTCAATGACATAAGAAAATTATTTTTTGCTTTACAGCTGATGGTCACTAGAGTCTCCTGAAATGATCTGTGATTTAGGTATACGAGTTTTCGGAACGCCGTCTAGTACTGGAAGCAATCTTATAATAAGCACATTATTTATCCTTCAGATTCGAATCGTTTCGATGGTTATAACGTCTCTCACAGACAGCGAATTGTATTTCGGTCCATCGGAAACATAACGTAAATTTTTTGGGTGTTTGCAGAAAAGCAGTCTTCAGGCCCTCATTGGATCGGTCTGGTGGCTCAGTGTTAAGGTATCTGACTGATGACGGAAAAAGCTTGGTGGCGATTTTCATAGGCCCTTAATCCGACCTTCACCTCTGGCACAGCTTATTGTGTAATTTTAAGTACGCCAGAAAGCTTCTGTAGTTCGGATTTTACGATAAAATGTAGGTCCCGTATGCCCAGTAGAACTACCGGGTGGCTACGATAGAGGCGGTGTGCGCAGCCAGTAAAAACCCAATCACTATTTCATTACAGCCAAAAACCTTCACCATTAGCTATTCAGAAGCTAAAATCCGAAGTTAATCACAACAGCCCACAGACTATCAACGCCTACAGGAGAAAAATTAGTGGACGTAGAGACATCCACTCTACTAGAGACTCGAAGTATTGGAATCTCAATCACCCTTTTTCCATTCACCGCACTCCCTCTGCCGATTAAGAATCAAACAACGCATTGCAAGACAAATTGTTTTCCTCCCCCCCCCCTTTCAAATTCAGAAGTTATTTGCGCTCGTTCTAGCAACACACCTTGTCAGGGAACCTTCGTAAGAAATTCATTCTTGCATCACGCTACCACAAAGCACAGCATCCGCCCGGGGGGCCACCGCGCAGCAGGTAGTCTATCCTGCAGGCGGTCTGGCGCGGCGCCAGGCGCCCACCACTTGCTGACGTCAGCGGCGTCCATCGCCCCGCGTCAGCAGGGCGTCGAGACGCTCGGCAAAGCCACGAGAAGGTGGCTCCGGGTCCTCACCTGTCGACTAATACTCTCGATGGCACTTCACTAACACGTTCGTGCCCGCTCGCTTTCGCATTCAGCGCTATAGTGGCAGTCACGAAATTAGTCCTGTGAAGGTCACGGAGTATCCGAACAGTGTTGCAGATCAGCAAAAAAATCAACTTTCAGTAACGAGTGCGAAAAAATGTCTTAAAACATAATACTTAACATGTGGAACAAGGTGATGTGCTTTATAATTCCAAATATTTGTGTGACTGTTTTAAAAATAAAAAAATAGTAATGTGTTTCCATGAAAATTAGAAATCAAAATACTTTTTCACTTCAACCGACAGAAAAAGCAATAAAAAATAATAAGAAATAACTCAAAAAAAATTATGCGCCTTCCTGAAAGTTAACAGACTCATACCGAATACATTCTATTCATTAAATAGGGAAGCATGTGAATAAAAAAATAAAAAAAATGTTACACGAAGCCCTAAGTTGTTTCGGCTGTGTAATGTAAAATGTTGTCGCTGACTAACTTACGTTTTATTTGTTTACGTAAAAACTTCCAGCGAGAAAGTTTGTAAGAAAATACTGAAATTAATTCTGATAGCAAGCAAAGCCTCTTCAGACAACCCCTTTTGGATTGTTTCACAGTTTATATTTGCGCGAATGATTGCGCGCAGCGCATGTCCCAGTGCCGGCTGGTCGGTGGGTTCGTTTACGACTGAGAAACATATTTCCTGTCCTCCACAGAAAAGCTATTTTCAGCTTCTGAAGAATTATTATTTTCATTGTACACAATAGACCATACATGACAAATTTTGCGAGAAATCTTCAAAAGCAAAGACAAAACGAAAATTAATTCATCAAATGTAAGGGATCGACTATACGTAGAAATGACTGCCACAAATACCTCCATGTCAGTGTTTGTAATTTATCGAAGTATTTTTATTTTTATTTTTGCGTATTAGTTATTGGTAATATTCCTTAAAAATACTTTAAAATATCTGCTACAATGATTTTAATTAGGTTTCCAATGCCCAGGTGGCCCGCAATACACTAATTGCATGTTCCTGAACATCACCACCATTAACATTACTCGAATAGGCCTTAAACTAAGGAAATAAAGCGACCGCGCGTAAAGATACGCATGGACGACCGGCAAAAGCTAATGTGGCAATGTCGCCGGCCCAACCAAGGGACAGAGGGTTGGTGCGGGCAGGGGAGGCAGTGCAGACTACGTGACCTTGGCAGGTCTAATTTCATGCGCCGACTATAATGCCTTCAAAATAGTACATGACAGCAAGTCACCCTATATGTCTTACGTCAGTCACAACTCACTTTATTGTACCTAAATCTGACAGATACTTGTATATATATATCTACTTGTAATAAAGCTGCATATACTGCACTGTAGGTGTTGATTCCATTGATCTGTTGACGTAACCTGCTTCTTATAAACGGGGACTGGTTGTGTGCGCTCGGGGCAATAATCCGACCACGCATTCCTTGCCTATTGTCTTGCTCTCGGATGGACCTGGGAGGATACCTCGCCAGGTTACTACAGGATTTCTTCCGACACCTTCCGAGTCTTTACTTATTTCTTTACGAACACCTACCTTTATTTTACTAGGGTAAGAATTACTGGAATGTTTTATTCAAGGTCACCTAGTATACAGGGTGATTCACGAGTAATATTAAATATTGTATGTAACTGTTGTGTTGAGTAATTTGTAATATCTGAGGAGCTGAGAGATAAAAGTGTGTTAAACTTTGAATGTTTAGTTGCCGTTGTATAACTGACGGTATTCTTGAAGTAAAAGTAACAAAAAATAAAGCAATGTAGAGCATGAATTTTATTTCAAATGAAGAAAATAAAACGGTGGAGAGATTTACGGTGTTATAAAGACAACCGGAGAGTTATACTTAAAATCCTATTACGCCCAAAAGATGGCAAAGAATGTCCTTCATCCTGGGAGTAAATTATTAAAGAAGATATAAAAAGCTAAATTTAGCATAATTGCAAATTGCTTAAGACGCGGTCAATGATAGTAAACTGTTAGTAATTAGATTATAAAAAAAAAAGCTTTGTTGTGCTGTCTTTTCCCAGGAGAAGGTTATAAATGGAAAAATGTTTGTAAAAACTGTAAATTAGAAAATATATAACAATTTAATTTACTTGCAACATTTTCTATTTAATCAAACAAAAGAGAGTTTGAGGCCTACGTTGCCAAATTTTTCTCTGTTCACTTTGTTACTATTTTTTATTTTTTAGCACTTTCATCACCCTTCCTCTCAACGAGGTGTTCATTTTGTTCATACCTTTCATTTTCTTCGCTTTCACAAACTAACAAGTAGATAGCATGCAGCGAACAATTGTATCTGCTTAGCAGAGTAATGTTTTGTGCGCATATCTTATAGCGCAGTGGTTTCGAGTAAACATGTGTTTTATCTTTTCTGTTGCAGGTGAGTCTCTATCCCATACAGAGGGTCCTGAGAAATACTACAGCTAGCGAACCTGTGTAAGCGAGGTCAGGCATCGTTTGTGAGATACGTCTGTTCCTTTTGCGTAAGTATGGCCGTTTTTCCTGACTTCAACATTGTGCCATCCCAGTCCAAATATCTAGATCCGAAATCCAGTAATTATCTGCTAGTAAACGTAGACGTGCATTATCAGAAATTCGATTTGTTGCTAAAAACCTCTACCTGATATTTTCTATACTTACCTCTTGTTCCCGTTATTCTGTTATTGTAGAGATTACCGACAGTAATCACGTAAGTTAAGGAACTAATGTACTATATTTCTGATGTTATATTTTAACCCCCAAAGTAAGCTCGTCTTTCTTTCGGGGGCTTATGTTCTATCAGGATTTGTAGAGGATGATGCACGATTTATGCAAGCACTGTACTAAAGTTTGTTGCATTGGTAATATGTTTATTTCGTAAGTGGGGACCGCACGATCATGCACGTACACGACATCGGAAAAATGACAAAACCGTTATCGCAATGGCCAGGATGGATTTAAATTCACTGCCGTAGTACTTCGATGACTAACCCCAGACTGAAGAGACTAACTTGCTTTTGCCCTTTTGGAAGATACACCTGTTGGAATCCGGTTTTTGGGAATGGTTGGTTTTAATTAATCCTAGTATACGTGGTTACAGGTTCGATAAATTGGGATTAGTAACATAGTGTGTTGCCTACGTTAGCAAATGCAATATAGAAAGAACATAGGGGAGCACCGGGGTAGGTGGCTATGGCCAGCAAAGTGGCCTGGCGGGGGAGGGAGGGGGGCTTTCAGGGACCTGGTGTGGTGCCATAGGGTCGGAAACATCTGAAATAGTTCCAAGCAATACCATTTGTTAGTCTTAAAAGCTCAATCCCTTTAGTGTGTTTCCTCTGGATGTTATTATAATATTTGTGGTTTTTTATAGCTCATTTTATTTAGTAATTACTAAGAAATGATTTACCGATTTGAGCGAATTTTTTAGTAAGAGTGGTATTACAAAATACCGGTTTGGCGATAACATAATTTCATCACATTGTAACGAAGAACGAAGTTTGTGTGATGACGTCAGTACTGGCAAAGTGGCCAAAATGCTGGCTGCACCCACTCTGTTTGCTCCTTTCGGAATATTAATCATTCCATATGAAGAAAACTCTGAATAGATAGAATTTGACGCTTAAGTGACTGTATAACTAAGAACTGGATATCAATCAAAAGCATTTCTGTTTCAAATGGAAGTACTAGCTCACCCCACGTAGACCAACGATAATGAACTTCTGTAAACCCATAAGACATTCTACCAGTGCCTCGTATAATAACAGTAGAAAAACTCCAAACCAACGCATGAAGGAAAGGTTTCTCGCAGGTTTTGACATCAAGTCAGTATGAAAATGAACCTGAAGCTTCAAAAAGAACATAAAGATAGCAAAAACGAAAATAATGATAGAAAGAAAACTACAAAGCGCAGGAAATGTAACCCTACAAGAGTGTTATTTGGTGATTACGGTTGTCAAGAAGTCACGGTGTCTGTACTGCAACGAAAAGTTTATCAGCGCCAAAATCACAGGAACAATGTTTCAGTGGTAAATGTGTTCCTTTAATTTTCACAAACTCTAAGCTGGAGTTAAAGAAAACAGCATTTCTTTCTTTTGCGTCGAGCAAAGTGGTCATTTGGGTACTTTTAGAAAAAAATAACTGTTTTAGGTACTAAACTTTATTCCAAGGTTACTGAAAAATTCGATTGCGTGGTAGGATATTAGGCGAATATAACCACGAATCTTGTTGCTTTTATGTTCATTGCAAGTTACCTTTAAAACATCAGCAAACTTTAGCTTGGCTACTTTTTCCGGATCTCCCATACCTTCCCAAACCTAGTATGGAATCGCTTTAACGCCTTCAGGCAATGGCCCTGTTTCAAAGATTCTAACGAGGAAAAAGGAGTGTTTTTTCTCTGTGCTGCAGGGCATGTCAGCTATACGCCAAGTCATGAATTGCAGAGTAGGTATTAGAGAAGCGGTAGATTTTATCTTCAGCCAGCAAAGTCTCGCAAGCTGTGCGACACACAGTTTGCAGCCACTGTACAATCCAGAATTACTGCTGGCCCTCGATGCATTCTAAGTCTGCATCAGAACAGAGAGAGCAGCCATCCAATCAGACGATTCCGACTCCATCGCGACCGAGCAGCCGGGGATTACCCGAATTGGATCGACACACAACAAAAAACGAACCGAAAACACAAAGCGGGACAGGACTCGTTTCGATCGGCTCCGGGAGACCTTCCGACCTCCGGCCAGAGGAATTATTCCAACACAGTCTGGAGCTCGTGATAAAAAGACAGACGAGAGAGAGTTGTGTTGTGAGGCCCAATTTGTGGTGCACTGTGAGGCGGATACAATAGTCTCTCGTCACCCGCCAACTTCGATACATTGGCGGCTCGTAGTGGGAATTAAGTCTTGTAACAGCCCTCAAACCCAGATTTTAAATGAAATTATATTTTATGAATTATTTGTAGCAAGCTAAACATTGATTAAATGTTTGTAATTCCAAGTATTAAGGTGAGATACGATGTTTAGAGGACAATTTACGACAGTTTAAACTGATATATGTGGATAATTCTGCGTGTGAGTATCTTTAATTTTCATTTATATCCATTTCATAATGATCGTACTTGATTTTGATTGTTTTTAATTGTTTAAGTATTGTGTGAGTGTTGTTAAGAACTGTTGGTAGCTTTTGTAATATTCAGGAAGTTTCTATGAAACTTATATAAGCGAGCGGCAAAGACGAGTTTTGAAACAGTTTTATGTGATATTAGAGAACAGTTTTTACGTATGCAAGGAGTCTTGTATTGTGAGAGTGTATAGCAGTATTGTCTCTGAAAGCAGTATTGAGTGTAATCTCTGGAGCTTGTGTTTACATGGGCAATCAGTATCTTTGAAGTCTGATGTTTTACGAGAAATAAAAACAAGTTAAAATCTGAAAGGTATGTGGACTAATTACAGGGTATCCAGAAAAGGACTCCCTGATTTCAAAATTAAATATCTCGAAAACAAAGATCGATAGAGGAATGCAATAAACGGTATGTTTATCGTGACAGCTGTAAGAAGTGTATACAGCAGTTTGAGGAATACTTCGGGAATCGAGCCATTGCTTTGGGATATCCCGAATTTACTGGTGCAGGCATGGATTGGCCTCCATATTCGCCGGATGTGACTCCCTGTGACTTTTTTTTTGTGGGGCACAGTGAAAGACATGGTCTACCCGAAGCATCCCGCCACGCTGGACGAGCTGGAATCGACGATCTCTGCGGCATGTGAATCCATTTCGGTCGAGACACTACGAAATGTGATGGCGAATTTCATTCTTCGTTTGCGCCACCTCTGTAGTGCCAATGGTGAACATTTTGAAAACATTGGGATGTGATTGTTTGCAAAGATTGTTTTCATACGATTATTTCACTTATGTATGCTGATATGAGCTGTACAGCGTACAGCGTACAGCGTACTGTTAGCAGCTTTTGTAACTATTATTTCACACTGCTGTATACACTTCTTACAGCTTTCACAATAAACATACCGTTTACTACATTCCTTTATCGATCTTTGTTTTCGAGATATTTAATTTTGAAATCAGGGAGTCCTTTTCTGGACACCCTGTATAAAAACCACGAGACACCTACCAAGGGCCTACACTTGTATACCCTGTTCACTCCACACTGCCGGCTCAAGGTCATGTTCTGCAGGGCCCGCTCCTCACCTAACCACGCCCTCTCCTAGCTGACCACTGTGTCAATGTAATCGAGTGTTAAATTTCCCCTTCGCATGTGGGGATAAGGGCAGTCGCTTGAGGATAGACCATAACGACCTTGAGTCGCCTCTCTTAAGGCCGATCTACACGTAACGTCATAACGGACGTTTTACTTGATCAGGTAAAACGTATAAGACAAAACATTATGCGTGGACAGAAAAACGGACGTTTTACCTGAACTTAATAAAAACGGATGACTTCTAGAAAACAGATCGCCGGGAGCATTGTTTTCGCCTTGACTGACGTTTTCCCTTCATTCTTTAATCATCTCTCAACTTGTGCGGAACGAAAATAACTATTAATTTGTTTTTCTTTTCGAAAACGTTTTACGCGTTAGATTTGTCGAATTTACGACGATAGTCACTTGATTTGTTTACGAAATCCATTGAGCTTTATCCTAGTTATCCTTCCACATGGCAAGATAAGCGAAGGACAACAATGACCGAGGCAAGAAAATCAAGCATATGCTTTTGTTGATAAATGTAAGGAAGTGTATCTTAAAGACACATAGGAAATCGATACAAAAAAAATCGATTCTTTTCGTTCAATCTTTATGTATAAAGATGAATGTATGTTTGTTTGTTGGTTTGTTTGTTCTTCATACAAATCCACAGTTTTCATCTGATCTCGATGAAACTTTGCACACTTATCCTTTGAAACAAGGAGAAAAATACTGTCTACATTTGGTTGAAAAATTATCTGTTGAAATAACACATGTTGTCTCATAACTTCGAAATACAGCGATAGACAGACACGTTGGATGTGGACGTCTCCAGACCGTGTTTCCGTGTAGTGAACTGGCAGCTCAGTGGCTAAAGAGCTTGCTTACGAACGTCGTGGTCTCCGGTTCAAGTCTCCGTGGAAGGCCAAGATTTTTAAAAATTGTTTTTCATCGTAAGAGTCATGCCTGGGCCGTAGGTTATATGGATTGAATGTTAAACTGTAGATATTATAAAGTTAGGGGTGCAATGCGAGGCAAATCGTAGGTAGTCTTGCAATTTTGTAGGTGTACACTTTTTTACGTTATAATGATCCCTCAGGTGTCGTTCGCAGTAAGTGTGTGAGTGTGAACCACAGTAATACTAACATAAATACGGAAGTAAGTCTCTGTCTTTTTGTTACGTTTTGACGACTATATGGCTATATCGTCGTGATGGAATTTTATAAGGAAAGCTGTATGAAAGACACAGGATATTTTTTCCAGTATGATTAACAGTTGTAGTCACGAAATTTTGAAATCTTATCGAATAGTGACAGAAATATGTTGGAAATTGATTCTCTTCAAGAGGCAGGTTCGACGGTAGAATGATATAGTGATAGCTTTCCTGTCATATTATGCCGACTCGATATTGTTTGGGACCAATCCTTCGTTACCAACCACTTTCTATATTCAATTCTGGCAAAAATAATCTTAATCCACGCGTACGAATGTCGCGGGTACGAGGCTAGTGTTTGATAAAGATTTGATAAAAATTAATAAGTCGGCAGGTTCTGTTTCTGGTGCCGATGACATCTACAATCCTTCTCTGTGAAATTTCGATTTCTTTCATTCCTAAATTAGAATAAATCCCGAGAGAAACAATCACCAATATAGAAGATGATACAGAAATTGGGGTAATTTATCAGTTGTTTGCAAATGAACAGAACTGTATTGAGAGATGTGCATAAAAAATAAAGTAGATTTGTTTAATAGCTAGACAGTAGTAGTGCTAAATACCAAAAAGGCAAATAATTATTATCAAAATTATTTTATTTTATCAAAGTCTCCTAACACAGTTATGCGTTGTCCGGCCGCTTTCCTTATCCTTGGTTATTAAATTACAGTAAATTTTTTATTGTATCCCTACACGTTTCGCCCACATCGCCCACATCCTCGTAGTTGAATGTTGTGTATATTTTCTGGTTTCAACGTTTCGTGTACAGGGTGTTACAAAAAGGTAAGGCCAAACGTTCAGGAAACATTCCTCACACACAAACAAAGAAAATATGTTATGTGGACATGTGTCCGGAAACGCTTACTTTCCATGTTAGAGCTCATTTTAGTTTGGTTACTATATACTGTACTTCCTCGATTCACCGCCATTTATGGGGGCATTTGAAAGCCCTTGTCTACGCAACCCCGGTACCAAATGTAGAGACTCTTCGTGCTCGTGTTGTGGACGGCTGTGATACAATACGCCATTCTCCAGGGCTGCATCAGCGCATCAGGGATTCCATGCGACGGAGGGTGGATGCATGTATCCTCGCTAACGGAGGACATTTTGAACATTTGCTGTAACAAAGTGTTTGAAGTCACGCTGGTACGTTCTGTTGCTGTGTGTTTCCATTCCATGTTTAATGTGATTTGAAGAGAAGTAATAAAATGAGCTCTAACATGGAAAGTAAGCGTTTCCGGACACATGTCCACATAACATATTTTCTTTGTTTGTGTGTGAGGAATGTTTCCTGAAAGTTTGGCCGTACCTTTTTGTAACACCCTGTATAGCTTGACAATTTTCTGGTATAGGGCGGCTGAGATGCTGTTTAGACATTACAGTTGTGAACTGTAGATTTTCGTAGCTTCTACTGGATGCCAGAAATCTTACCAAAGCAGCCAATCTGTCATGGGGTGAGATTCTCCTTGTCACAGCAACGTCTTGTTTTTGTATTTTTGCGATTATTAATGACAGCAACTTCAAATAAATATCCGTAACCATTCGAAAGTAATTACGCCAATCTTCAGCTTCTTGACGTAATTCCCGAGGCAAATTCAACTGAGAAAACCATTCCTCTTTAGTAACTGTCTTCTTAACCATTTTTAGTTTTTAATCTCACCAAGTATAATGAAATGACCTTTAAAAGTTATGTTTCATTCACGGTTTTAATAAAACTAAGCTAAAGACGGAAGTTAAAAACGTATGAGTGTGGATATGAGTTTTCAGTCTGCTTTACTTGACGTCTTGCCTGTCAAGTAAAACCTCACGTGTGTTTTTAAAAAAAAATCGTGTCTTATTTCCATTCTAGTGTCGTCTCAAGTGAACTAGTTAGAGTTTGCCGATTTTTTGGCGAAGTCCGATGATTCATGGCGCTTTGTTGCATGTCAAAGGTCTGTAGCTCGTAAAAGGAATAAGTTTCTCACTTCAGATTTGTAAATCCTATCTGTTTCGCTGCCGCAAAATTGACGTATCTACTCGTAAATTTGTAAAACTAGGTGCCCTCCTCCCAAATTGGTGAGATTTCGAGAAAACCACCCGCTAGAGACCACGTAATTTTGGAGAGCTCTACTTTTTTTTTAACTCTCCTGTACTTCAAGGGCGGTGAAACCCCCTCCCTCTCCCCACTTAACGTGGGACCAACTTCTAAAATAGTTTGGAGACCTTTTTTTTATTTAGATCTGTCTAATGTTTTTCCAGGAACTAAGACGATGACGCGGGATTCCTGTCAACCCCTACCCCTTGGTGAGAACTCACGTAATTAATGAAGGACTCCTAATGACGTGGGAGAATCCACTACGTTATCTGATGACTGACTCGCATCTCACAGATTTTTTTTGTTCTTTTATTTAGTTTTCTCACTCCAGTATTCTCCTCTCGCTATTTCATATTCTTTAACCGATTTCAGACACATTTTTCTTAATCTTCCTCTAAGTCTTCCCTGTATGCCAGTATTGGGAAAAAGAAAATGATGTAAAGCGTTAGTTTGTTTGCTTTTGCTGTGGAATTTTTCTAACCGAAATAGATACTTGGTTTAATTTTAAAATTTTGAAACAATATTCGTACTGGTTTTGACTCCGTAGGTTTCAACTAGCTCCATCCATGATGCCGTAAACGAATGTTTGGAATCGCAAACACTTCAGAAAGATTAACACGAAATAATCTTAGAAGTTCCATCTGTAAACCTTACCATCCTGTCGTCAAAGTTTAGCAGTTATACCACCATCAGCTGCTGAAAACATAATTCAGATCACGTTGAAGCTGCTATTTTTGGGGTAAAGGCTAGTGTGGGCGTAATAACCTCGTGACAGGGTTTTTATTGGCTGTGCCTTCCGTCCTTATCATAGGCGCCTTATCCTACCGGATACGGGATACCTACAGTTTAATGTGAAATCGGAAGCTGTGCCAGAGGTGAAGGTCGGGTCAAGGGCCTCTGAAAATCCCCACTGAGACGGGGATTCGAACCGGGGACCTTTCAATCTCCAGTCAGACGTCTACACCACCGAGTTACCGGACCTCTCCATTTTTTTGAGGTAAATATACTTCCTTTTAAAATAGTTAAAGGTGAAATTTTCTTTCGGTCTTGTTAAAGACTCTTCTATTGGTTTCCACGGCTTGTGTCTACACTTCTTTGATCCTTGTTGCTTGATTCCACTCGTTTATTATCTATGCGTCTATCCAATTATCTCTCGATTTTCTCTTAGCGTTCATATTTGCTTCCACACGATTTCCTTCTTCAATTTCCTCTCTCAGATTCAATGTTTGTTTCCTTCTTCTAGCGTTATCTATTGCCATTTCCTGTTCCTTGTATTAAGTGAGGAATCTCGGAAGAAGCTACTGTACTAGCGTGCAAGTTGGAGTGGTGAAATAATGGATAGAACAAAAACAAACAGACCGAGGATTGTAGAATTTTTTTTGTAACTGCTTTACGTCTCTTTTTAACATCGAGGTAAAGGATGGGGGGCGAGGATGGGGGCAAGGAATGGGAAGGAATTCGGCCATTGCCTTTTTGAAGGAAGCATCCCGGCATTTGCCTGGAGTGATTTGGGGAAACCATGGAAAACCCAAATCTGGATACCCGGACGGGGATTCGAACCGCCGTCCTCCCGAATGCGAGGCGAGAACGCTAACCGTTACACCGCCCCACTCGGTGAGGATTGTAGAGATAAAAGTATGAGACAGAATGCAATGAAATACTTGTAGGTAAAAAAAAACAGATTTCCAAGACAGATGGAAGTCGCCAATAGAAATACAAAGCATTTGATACAGGCATGGTGTTAAGAAGACGGTTGAAAGTAGGGTCATAGGTAGAAGGGGACTTTGGATTGGCAGAAGTAACAGAGAGAAAATGAATCAGTATCCAGGCTTAGTAAAACGGAACACGTATGTATTTAAGTATAGCCTTTATTCATCACCCTTTATTAATGCTTATTTAGACCATCTAAAAATCTTCCCAAAAAAATCTTGCTTTTTTCTATAACACCAGAGTTCCTTAATCTATCACCATCAAGAGATATTTGTTACGTACGAAGATGGTTGATAGTTGGTCAAGGTAGAAAGGTAACATCTGGTCTGATAAAACGTGGTAGGTATGTCGTCCGGTGCCGAAGCCGATTACGTATGAAGTACAGAATGTGCGAGGTTCCTGGAACTCTGGCTCCGACTCATTGTCGCCTTTGCTCGCAATTGTGCTCATCTAAGTGGATGTGGCCGCCATGATGTCATCAGCGACCGGGTCATTGTGGCTCAGTTCGTCTTGAAGGACGAGCAGACGGATAGAGTTATCTGCTTCCTCTCTCCACTGTGTTCAACATCACAGACACATCCCTCAGCGACGTCATTTTCGAGTCGCAAAGTGTCCTTACTACACTGTAGCAATACAAATTACGTGGATATCTCTTAAATTTTGATTATCACGCTGCAGTAATTGACATACAATCGTTATATACTCGTGGACGTAGAATATTATAATTACTAGAATTGAAAAAAATCACCATCTATAATGTACAGGGTGTCCAGAAAAGGACTCCCTGATTTCAAAATTAAATATCTCGAAAACAAAGATCGATAGAGGAACGCAGTAAACGGTATGTTTATCGTGACATCTGTAAGAAGTGTATACAGCAGTTTGAAATAATAGTTACAAAAGCTGCTAACAGATGGCGCTGTAATCGCCATACGTAATGCCTAAATAGTGATCCGAAGCTCAGGGCGATCAGTTCCACCATTGAAACGTGCCAATGGTGAACATTTTGAAAACATTGTGATGTGATTGTTTGCAAAGATTGTTTTCATACGATTATTTCACTTATGTATGCTGATATGAGCGTACAGCGCCGTCTGTTAGCAGCTTTTATAACTATTATTTCACACTGATGTATACACTTCTTACAGCTGTCACAATAAACATACCGTTTACTGCATTCCTCTATCGATCTTTGTTTTCGAGATATTTAATTTTTAAATCAGGGAGTCCTTTTCTGGACACCCTGTATAAGTTGTGTCTGTACATGAAATTTATCAACAGATCATACACAAACTGACTGCAAGAGAAACAAAGTGACCGATATAACAGTACAGAGATTTACACACACTACCCATCGGTCTGTCACCATTCAGTTAGTTTTCCAAATTGCATGACAAATATGTTATTTATCACGAAAAAAACATCCTATGCCCTTCCCATTGATTCATAGTATTTCCTTGTCAAATTCAGTCAAGGTCGATTTAGACGTTAAAAAGTGAAAACTTAACAAGCCGATAGAAACAGGATTATTTTCAGATCTACTATATAATTTCGTAAGGTCATCCACTCACCTCGATAGCTATTGGCTCGAGAACGACGTCACGTGTCAGCCTTCGCTCACAAAACAGCGACCAGAGATACCATTAGAAGGAATTCATCGTTTTGTCGATAATTTAATAACTAAGCAGCTGCTACAATTAATTGGCATAATACATTCATTAAGTTAGTTTTTCATAGCGTTTCATAGTAAAAGAAAAAAAAATTGCTGCTGAAAAAGCGTGGATCTGCTTTTCAGTGACATTTTACTAATTAAAGCAACTTAAAAAACTTAAAAATAAATTAAATTACTCATGGTCTCTGCTGTAACCACGAATGCCAATTGTCATTTCGGCTTCCGATAAATTTCAGTTTAATTACAACTTTCACTAATGTTGTTGCTTGACCAAAATTTATGCATTACTGTTTATTTGCTTTTTAGGCATTTTACTGACCACTTTCGTTATTGGTCTTTATTCATGTTCGCTGTATTTGAGTTATTAGGTTATTTTAAGTGGACATCAGATCAAATGTGTCACCGAATCGACTCTTCTGGCAATTCTGGCAACTTATTTCTGCGGAGTTGCTCAACCGTTTCATAATATGGAATATGGAAGCGTTTGTCCAGTCTCAATAATAAACAACGTGATTCTTTCGAAGCAAACCGGATTTTTTTTTTAATTTTGCCGAGTGAACTTAAAGGGTCAAATACAAGTCAAGTTCGTATTTAAGCAAGTTCGAGTGTATGACCTTTAGAACAGTTACACGATAGCGCTATCGTCCCTGTCCGTGTTTAATACCTACGTCTATTAATGCTTCGAGTTCTTCAAGCTCAAGAGATTTTATTCATCTTAACGGTGAAACAAAGGTCAAGCTTATATTTGGGCAGATCAGATCAACCTGTCATAATCTTACATTGTAAAAACCGGAACTATTCTAGACCCATGACGATACGCAAAAAACAGTCACGGGCTTACATTAGTGTAGATATCCGTTAAATACAAAATGTAAATTGCAGCGCATTACGTTAAAACGAACTGGCAAGCAAATTTATGTTAACCATTTCTTAAAACAGGCAGCTTTGCTCGTGTAGTCACAACATTATGAGCATAGATTAGATTGAAGAAACCGCACCCTGACAGCACTTTTGATTCATAGTAATAATTAAGCCTTAAAGTAAATCATCTCCAACGCTCTACAAAAATGGTTGATTCTACTTCTACCCATAAAATTCTTATTGGCTACCAAAAAGTCGGTGTCTAATCGGAAGCTACACTAAAAACATTCGACTGCTAGCGCTATCTATGTCGTACAACGACCGGTAACCCGGAATGTGAGAAATTAGGGCATGAGCATATTGACACTTTCTATTCAAGCAGCGAGAGTAGAATAAACGGAATTTAGCGAGAGAATTGATGCAAAGATAGAGAAATTCAAAGCGGTAACGCTCTGTTCTCACATTCGATAGAACCAGTTCGGCTATCCAGGTTTCGATTTTCCATGGTTTCCCTAAATCACTCCAGGCGGATACCGATATAGTTCCTTCAAAAAAAATGTCATGACCGACTTCCATCCCGTTCTTTGCTCCCAATCCTTTCCTGCCTCCATTGACCTTGGCGAGGCGTAAAGTCATAAACTAAAAGAGTTATCTCTATAGTCCGTTTCCGTTATCGTTTTCTCAATAAAGTTTTCTCAATTAAATCCAAGCAAACGCCTGGCTTTCATTAGGTAAACTAACGAGTTACATGTATAATTCTAAAAGTTGCACCCTTCAAGGTGTATATAATTTTAGGGTATACGATACATCCACGAAAAATTTAATGGGTCATCAATAAATTACATCACATGTTATGGGAGAGTTAGGGAGACTCAAAATTGTCACATGACATGACAGTGGGGGACATTCAAGACGTCACATTCACTACAAAAAATAAAACAGTAGAGCAAATGATATTCTGTGCTTTTATTTTTTTCCCGGAGAAACGTTGAGCTTGAAAAATTGCAAACCTAGACATTATTTGTTTCGTTGCTTTTTGTAGAACATGAAATAATAAAGAAAAAATGCCAAAGGCAACTGAAAATGGGCGGATACAGCCGGTGCAATAATTTAAGGAAATAAATTGGGACCAGATGAAATGAACTAGAACGAATTTCAATAAATTTAAAATTTAAAAATGAGTGTGCGACAACAGAGAGGGGGGGGGGGGGGAGGGGGAAGGTGTTTACACGTATATGACTTTTCGCAAAAAGAACGAGGGGGGGGGGCAAAAAAAACCTTTCTATTTGAGTGATTTTAAGTTGTGAATGTCCCCTTACAGTGAAATCATTCTGCTAAAATCGACGAAAATGAAATTTTACTGCTGATATTGACGTGTAGTTGATCGGTAAAAAGTCTCCTGATACGTTATGGTAGTGTGAAAAGGAAACATCAACACATACATTCACGTGATTTTTATGGAAATTGTCTAGACCTATGTGTTGCTGTCATTAAGGGTCACATATCCTATGACAATGCATCTATTAGAAACGCATTTCATTTATTTTATTTGCTCTTATAGGAACAAATATTCATTTACAAACGCTGGAAAAAATTGTATTGCAGATAATGTTGAATTTGAGAAGTGATGATCTATTTAATGAAGTATTATTCAATACTATGTAAAAAATTGGTATATGACAATTTTAAGAGACTTCTTACTGTGTAATTGCGAAAATAAAACTTCCCCATGTTACCGTGAAATGTTATTTTATGCCTCTTGCATGCTGTTAGAATTATTTTGTTTCATTTTGTGGGATAATTGCATGTCAGGTGTATTTTATGTTCCCTTCCATCATGACAGTTAAATTGTAAATACTTTTCATGTGTTTATGGTAAGAAGCCAAGTTGAACAAACAGTGATTTCAGCGCCAGACAAGATACACTAAATATTAAAAACGTTTATTTGCAAAGGAACAACAGCAGAAAACAAAAATAAATTTACCGAAGTTTTTTCATCGTCACCTCTACAAAATTAACATAAAGACGACGATTACTTACTTGTTTACTAATCCAAGTAAACATTCAAAAGGAATTGAAATAACTTCCAAAAAGGTTTTAGAAACAAACATGAAAAGAATGAAGGAACCACAGGTTAATCTTTTAGAGTTCGTTCTAGCTGTTATTTACAGTGATCTTGGAAAACGCATTCCGTCAGAAAAAAAAAAAATAGAGGAGAAAATGGTTATTTTCAGTCTTATTTTGATTTATAATATCAGATCTTTAAACAGATATTTCGTCATAACCTAAATTGCACTAACAGAATAATCAATGAATATTTTTAGTTCCTGAATGTTAAAACTGTATTGCTTCAGTCATAAGTTATTTTAGAGTTAGTTGAGTTGCCTATACACTAAAGGGAAGTATTGTATATATGTAATAATATTGGGGTAGGATAAGTTGGCCGCAGCACATTCATGGTGTCCGGCGCTGACACGGGGTTAGCTGGTTCCAGTCCTAGTTGTGGAAAAAAAATTCATCATCAGGACTTGACTGGCAGGTTAGAATTTCTAATCACCAAATTTATGCTATGAGTTGACACGTGGCATATATTTTATCCCGATAACTTATAAATTACGAGACGACATACAGACCAAAACTTTTATTTATGTAATTTATATCTGGCTATCAGATTTCGACAAACGTTCACATAATTGATACTCATGTCGTGGGTTAACACAAACGATATGTTTTATCCCTCTAAATTACATAGCTGCCTAATAAAACGCAAAGAAAGTCCACGCACCTCAAAATATTGTATGCGATTTAGTGAAATGTAGCACACTGATATTTTATGTACACACTGACAAGATCCAGTACTAATCATGATTAAATTCATATTAACAAAGCAAAACATTGCATAGGTTAGAATAGTTCGCTTAGACTCATGTACAGGCAAATAGTCCAAATGCGTGCCAACAAATGGCTTTTTTCGTTTATGGCTTTACGTCTCGTCGACATGGACAAGGAACTGGAAGGAATTCGGCCATGCCTTTTGAAGCCACCATCCCCGCATTAGCCTGAGAAGATTTCCGGAAGCCATGTAAAACCCAGATCAGAATGGGGATTCGAACACGCGTCCTTCTGAATGCGAGGCCAGAGCGTTACCGCTCGGTCAACAGATAGCAACATTGGTCGTCTATACGCGCTGACGGTTTGTCTAAAACGTCAAACTGTAATAGAGTGAGTTTGAAATTTAATTATAGATTTCATACAAATGTTTATACACATACAAATTATGCAATGTGTTTTTACACACTCAGATTTCAAATATTGCTTACAGAGAAGCTTTTTGAAATACCTAGGTATGCCTGTGGATCATCCACAACAATAAAAATGTTTGGAAGAGAGGGTAGAAAGAAACAAACGACGTGTAAAAACGTGTGTAAAACATTTTCGTAAAAGTTAAATCCCACAAAAACAATCCTTGTAAAAAATAGCCCAAGTCTCGTGCTTGTGCAGTGACAAAAAGTTATGAGATGTACTAAGTTTCAGCTTTCTACGTCTGTGGGAAGGATCATACAGTTTGGATGATCTTCAGTCAGTCAATGACAACAACGGTGAAATTTATATATTAATAACATCTAAGCTAAGCACAGGAACGAAACAAAATTTTGTGTGTTTGTTAAGATTGCTGATAACTATGTATAACAGAAGTGGAAGCATAGAGCATCAATAAGACCGTAGAAATTAGGGTACAGAAATAGCCCGAATCGCTTCGAGAAAACGGTGAGCAGTATAGCCGCCGTTGACTCGACTTGGCGGGTGCACTGCCCTGCATCCAGATTTAAAACGAAAGGAAGAAATCCGAGAAAGTGGAAGCAACTCCCACGGCGCGTACCTCGGCCCGTGGTTGTAGACGCCTTTCATCTTAGCCGCATATGCTAGCAGGGACTCGACCCACCGCCAGGCGGTAAAAGATGAAAGGCGCGTACTGCCTATCACGTGCCGTGAGAACGGGCCTTTAGAAAGCCATCAGTTCTTTGGTAGTTCGTCATTTGATAAACAGCACAAATCTAAAAATCCAAGTGGACAAACTCACTGGTTCAGGTAGTGACGAATTAAATAGTTGAGAAGAAACGGGATTATAATATATTCGGACGCATTTGTTTTGCGAGGTAATATTGATGCTGCAAACACTAGTGTTTTCCTGAGAAACTGTTGAGGCAGGTGTAAATTTGTTATACTACAGCCGGGGAATACCACGTATTTCGCAGATTCCCTTGCCGTCGTCTACTCAATTCTGTTGAAGGAGCACAGAGATTTATTAAATATCTCTGGTAGCGCAGCGAGCGTCTTGGCGCTCGGCTCGCTGGTTTGCTGGCGGGGGTGGGTGCGCCGGGGTTTCCCCGCAAACACTTTGCGCTTGGGGCGGGCTCAAAGGATCCCGCCGCTAATTGCCGCCGCCATAATTCACAGGATTAAGGATGAGGGAGAGCGAGCAGGACAAAGGAAACTCGTTAGCGCGGGAATGGGGAGTACCATGGAAAAGACTATCCTAGAGCAGCCTCCGCGGGCTTAGCTAACGGTTGAACGCTTCCCTATGCGAGTTTGAACTGAGATATTCCTATACGGAGCGATGCCTTGATCATGGTATTTAATACAATGATTAAGAAAATGCCTTTCTGAGACTACGACGATGAACATAAATTCTCAAAACCGACCAATGAATTAAGCTGTATTTTGATGTTGATATGCACTTTGGTCCTTTTACCTGATTACTAATTACATATTATCTGCCAACTATGTGTCATAGAAGGAATCTTAGAAATATCTCCCAACGCATAAAATAAAAACGATTATCTCAAAGAGGTGGTAGTGATTTAATGCTCTTTGTCTTGTATTTCCGTTTTTTCATCTTCGTTTATTTAAGTATATCGAGACATCGTAGAAGGAAGAAGATTCCAAATGAACGAGAATGTTACCCAATGTTTACTATAGAATCTTACGAGTAAATAAAATTTTTAAATTAAAATTTCAGGTTTTAATTACTCTTTGTTGAAATCAATTACCAAAACTTCGTTAAAAACGATTTTTCATACAGTAACTACTAGGAATTTTTCTACCAGCTTAAACATGTTTCTCTCATATGTATTTTGTCTGAGAAAGGCGTTCAAAAGCGCTACGGTATTTCTGGTTGTCTAAATGATCTGCCTGTCGTCATATCTGAGGAATATATAATGGAAATATTTTTACAGTGAGGCATAATTTCAAACGATAATTTTTTAATATATCTGTGTATTATAAATGTAAATACCTACATCGGACCGGAAAGTCTCAAGACCGAAGGTAAAAGGAAGGAAAATAAATTGATTTAAAAAAATATATCCTCGTAAAAGCGTAATCAAAATGTGTATAAAACATTAATTCCAGCAACACCATCACAGTTGATGTGTTGATATCGGTTAAACCGCCTTGACCTGTAAGTTATGCAGTTTAATTGAAGTTATTATTGTAAAGTGAAGTTCTAGCTTTCATATAGTTACAAATTTTCAAGTAATTACTTGAACTATTTATAGTACTTTTAGTTGGATACCAACCAGAATTTTAAATAAGTAATTGCCGCAACTAAAATTTGTATTAGTGACTTATCTTTTAAAGAATATTATTATTTAGATGGTACTATCATTTTATGTATCTCATCGACGTCTAGCCCACGATTGTTCTGAAAATTATTCACAAAGAGTCTGAAAGATTGGGCTCAGTCATAGATTAGAGATCGATTTTAAAACTGCGGTACGAACTACATAGTCTGATTAATCTGAGAACTGGTCGCTACTACTTATGTTAGAACTTGTTAACACGTAGATTCATTATTTTTATTATTCTCTTCGGTTTTGGCCATCTAAGAAACACGAAAATTAATTCTGTACATTCATCTCGATGCTTCTTTTCTTCACTTCCAATATTTCTTTATCCTTTATCCTTTATCTTTGTTATTACCGAGCGTCGTGGGTGAGCGGTAACGCTCTGGCCTCGTATTCGGGAGGACGTGATTTTTTTTTGATTTTTTTTAAACGTCTCTTAACAGCGAGGTCGTTAGAGAGGGGAAGGGATGGGGGCAAGGAGTTAGAAGGAATTCGGCCATGGCGTTTTTGAAGGAAGCATCCTGGCATTTGCCTGGAGTGATTTGGGAAACCATTGAAAACCCAAATCTGGATGCCCGGACGGGGATTTGAACCGCCGTCCTTCCGAATACGAGGCCAGAACGCTAACCGTTACACCACCACTCCCGGTGACGTGATTTCGAATCCCCGTCTAGCCATCCAGATTCGGGTTTTCCGTGGATTTCCAAATCATTCCAAGCGAATGCCAGGATGGTTCCTTTCTGTGGCGAATTTTTCTCCGTTCTTTGCCCCGAGTTTTTTCCCGCCTTTAATTACCTCGACGTCTACGAGGCGTAAAGCCAGAAGCAATAATTATAATAATAATAATATTATATAAATATGACATCCATTCTCATTTTATGATTCTCCTCTTTCTGATCGTGTCTGACATCCTTTCATTTCTTCTTGTTTGAATAGTTCTTTACTCCTCCCGTGCCTAAACTCTCCTTTTTCCGTTTTAAATGGTCCCCATATTTCCCTTAAGATTATGCTTTCCTTTTTCTCTATCTCTTCTACAGGGCGTTCGCCGGAAAACGCTACCCTCCCAGTCTGTTGCCGTCGGCAACTTGCTCGGTCAGTCGTGCCAGCAGTTTCCGCCACACGGCACCGTGAATCACCGCACTGTTTAACACCTCCGCTGCCCCAACAGTGCAGTGCAGTGACCCTTACATTGTTAAGAACGGTTTCTTTGCATTGTAGATAGTTTGTGACTTCAGTCTCTTATTAATCAGTATTGTGAATAAACGTTTCTTTGCGGTTTGGCTGGTTTGGGGCTTCATACTCTTATTAATCTGTACCGTGTTTGAGTGTGAGTAAAATTATGGTACGTTACAGTTTGCAACAAAGAATATTTCTCTACGATACATATGTGAAGAAGAAGTCGTTTAAAAAGTGTCGCAGTAAATTTCGTCGCGAATTTCCTGGCGCTTTACTGCCAGCTAAATCAACAATTCTGCGTCTGGTTAAAAAAGTAAGAGAAACAGGTTAATTTTTTTAACAAAAAGAGACTGTCGGTCAACCGTATTCTCACAGAGGAGAAAATTGACGATATCGCTTTTCGACTAGAACAGTCACCCAAAAAATCATTAAGTCAGTTAGGGCAGCGTGTGTCTCGAAATATGTTCAGAAGATGTGAAATGTGCATTACACAAGAGGGTCAACACTTCCAGCATCTTTTATAAGGTAAGCTAATGAATTACGTCACATTTAAATGCTTAGCACGCAAGTTTATGAAGTTTATGAAGCGTAATTATTATGAAATAGTCCGCGGCCGACGGTCGAACAATGCCGGAAACTGAGCGCTCGCTGGCCGGGAGCAGTTTCTTCCTTGTAGCGCTAACAGTGGGTTGCGTTTCCCGGCGAACGCCCTGTATTTCTCCAATTTTCATAGAGTACTTGCATCCTCAGGTGCAGAGACTGTAAGGTTTAATTACTGTGTTGTAGTGTTTTATTTTAATTTTCCTTGAGAGATTCTTCTTATTGTATGTTCCATTAGTCAGTGGTATGTTAGTTCTAATTTTGTTGCTCTTCATCTCATTGCTTTCTTATTAAGCCCATTGATCTGAATACTTCACCCAATTATTAAATTTAATTACCTTGTAATTTTTCCATTCTGTGTGTGTAGTAATGTGGATGAATCCCTAACATTGCTCTTGAAATTTAGTCTTCTCAAAAGATCTCTGAAGTCCGACTGCTCTTTCATTCAGGAGATTGATTTTTTCGAATCCTGTTTCTCTTCTTCCAGACAGCATTGCTATGTCATCAGCGAATGCCAAACAGTTTACACCAACCCCTTTGTGCTTCGAACCTAATCTAATATGTTGTAGTCCCCTTTCTTTGAGTTTATTATTATTCTGTTATAACGCGAAAATAGAAAAAAAATGTGAAGAAAAGGGACCCATGACGAAAGTAGTTCAAACATTGTCAAGGGAACATTTCTTGAAATTTTTAAATGAAATTTTGCACGAATACATTTAGTTTGTGCACAATGTGGCATACATAGAATGTTAAAATATGGGGAGAATTAGGTTGTTTCAGTTATATCTACACACAAATCACTGTTTATATTGTTGCTGACGTGGCGACATGAAGTGTTAGACTAGGGAAATAATTCGCATTTTTTCGTTGATCTGGGAGCGCCTAGCATTAGCCGACTGCTGTACCCGCTGTAGTGTGTTACGTATTGTCGGCCATGGCATTCTGCCAATTAGCAACATTGGCCGGGATAATTAGCCGGGCTGGCCATCTGGACACAACACAGGCTGCTCCTAACGTCTACACGAACTTCATCCTTCCTTGCATTCGATCCGATTTTTGCTCTTAAAGATATATTTCATTTTATACATTTCTCCAATAACCCTGCTTGTCACTCAAGTACGCATTCTTAGTTGTTGTTTTCATGTTTACCATAATTTGTTCGTAATATAACGGCATAATGAAACTTAAGATTGCTTAACAAGAGTGTACAATACATGGAATCTGAATGTTCACTAGATGAAACATTTCTCAGAAGACTACAAGTTTTCGACGGATTCGTGAGGACGCAGGTTCGAATCCCCGTCCGGCTATACTGATTGGGATTTCCCATGGTTTCCCCAAATCACTCTAGGTTAATGACGGGACGCTACCTTCAAAATGCCGTGACCTAATTCCTTCCCGTCCCTTGCCCCAGTTCTTTTCCGCCTCTAACGACATCGACGAGTCTTAAAGGCATTATAATAATAATAACTCTGTAAAATTCAACATTTAATTGTAACCTTTATCTACGATTCACTGTTACTATTATTTGCTGTTTTTCGTACTAGTAACAGTGAAGTGTAGTACAGGTTACGGTTAAAATGCTGAATTATGGAATTTAATGCCAATCCAAGAAATACAGAGGGTGCTGTTTCCCACTGTCATTTGATAGCTGCCACAATCTTCATACTGACGATGCTCCACATCGAAAGGGCGAAACGCATGTGGAAAAATTAATAAAACAGTCGTTAATAGATGGTATATAATTAAAAACATTTATGCAACATCTGCGGATCATGGCCAGCAACGAAGTTATTATGTGTGGTCATTGTTACCATTTCTCTTCGAACTTTGTAAGATTTGTGCAAATCTGTTTTTGCGTTAAATTTTCTGTGTGCTTATGCATAAATTGTTAAGTGAAAATTTTTTATCCTAGCATTCAGTAAATGGTTATGGATAAAAGTCAGTAAATCTTAATTATTCTGGCCGTAATTTTACGGAAGACAGTTTTACGTTGTTTTCACTACGGCACCTAGCGTGGTGGGTGAGCGGTAACACTATGGCCTCACATTCGGAGGACGCGGGTTCGAATCCCCGTCCAGCCTTTCAGATTTCCGTTTTCCATGATTTCCCCAAATCACTCCAGGTGAATGCCGGGATGGTTCCTTCAAAAATCCATTGCCGAATTCCTTCCTGTTACTTGCCCCAGTAATTTCCCGCCTTTAATTGTAGTTGACATGTAAAACCATAAGAAAAAAAATACAGAAAGGCCTCAGTTTGAGTCTGCGCCGTAGAGTTTTCGTGAGAGTTTTTTTAGATTGTTTGCTGATGATGCGGTTATTTATAGGGAAGTAAGAACTTTGGCCGATTGCTTAGAAATTCAGCGTGATCTGGATATTATTTTGGCTTGGTGCGCTGAGTGGCAACTTACTCTAAATTGTAAAAAGTGCAAGACAATGAGCATAACTAACAAAAAGAATCCGATTGTTCAGAAATACGAGTTAAACAATTTAGTTATTGATATGGTCGATTCTATTAAATATTTGGGAGTAACAGTACAAAGGAACATGAAATGGGACATACACATTAATTCTTTAGTAGGTAGAGCAAATTCTAGGCTGCGATTCATAGGTAGAATCTTGAAAAATTGTAATGAACAAACAAAGGAGATAGCGTACAAATCTCTTGTGCGTCCACATTTGGATTATTGTTGTGCCATTTGGGACCCGTTTCGTAAGGGATTGATCGAAAGTATAGAGAAAGTACAGAGAAGAGCCGCTCGATTCGTGACCGCTTGCTACAGTCCTTATGAAAGCGTCACAGACCTGATTAGTAGATTAGGTTGGGAGTCTCTGGTAGATAGACGACACACGTTTCGTTTAAACTTATTGGAAAACATGCGTACTCCAACTTTCACTCATGAGTGTAGTGAAATACTTCTTCCACCAACCTATTTGAGTCGGAAGGACAGGAAAGATAAAATTAGAGAAATAAGGTGCCGGACTGATTCTTATATGAATTCTTTTTTCCCTCGTACCATTAGGGATTGGAATGCACAGCAAAGAGATTAGCTTTGCTGCTGAGCACCCTCTGCCACCCACAATTTTGTGAATTGCAGAGTATATATGTAGAGATGTAGAAAACGTCATGATAAAATCATAACGAGTGTTTTGTATTAATACGAAACTAAAGTACCAATCTCTTTAATACATTGGTTACATTTAGTAATATAACAATTACAGAATAGATAAATTGAAAGTTTGTCGTATGTATTAGAGGTCTGTGGTAATTAAAGTAACACGCGTAAACTTCTATTTAGTATATTTTTGACTTTCTCGTAGCTCTCGCATTTATTATTACTATTAATAATATTATTATTATTAGTACGCGATTCACTAAAAGTGTGTGGCGTAGGGTGCATTGCCCCTATCCAAAAGGGTGATAGTTTGGAAGGGATATGCGGGATATGGCAGGAGGCGCCCATCGGCTATTGTGAGGAACCATCCCAGCATTTATCGCTTTATCGAAAGCTACTCCTGTCTGATTTTAAGTTTACTCGCCCGGTAAATCCTTTCTATTCCATTCCCTAATCGCTCGTGGGAAAAATGAGTACAGAAATGAATCGGTTCTGGCCCTGATTTCTCTTATCTTATTTTCGGGGTCATTCCGAGATATGAATGTTGCTGGTAGCAATATTTGCTGGCTGTCATACCGAAATACGTCAATCGTGAATTTTTCAATTAGCTTTTGTCTAGAGCAACGCCTTCGGTGTTCCAGGTCTTCCCAACCTAACTCCTTCAACATCGCACTTACGCTTTCCCTCCAACTATAGTATATATACCCGTCACGAATCGCCCCTGGACTTCTTAGGTTTCTTGGGTACCTTCTGACACGAGCTTTCTCCTAATTTGCGTTTTCTATAACTCAGAGCATATGTACTACTCATATGAGACGACTTCTTGATTTTTTGTTGTTGTTGTAATTTTAAATTTAATATCGATCTTATATTCAGACGAATAATTTTATTATCTCACTTTGGATTCTAGTAGTGCTTCGCGATCTCTTTAGAATGACACTTAAATCAACGATACAGCTGAAAGTGTTTTCACGCTACTGAATTTATAACTTTACATACCGCTAAGGGGCCATCTATAAATTACGTCACACCTTGGGGTGGGGGGTCACATAGTGTGACAAGAGGGAGGGGGGATGGGAACGTGTCATAAACTTTGTGACATCACATACATAATTTGTATCACTTTTTGGCTCGTATTGCCCCAGTGTCGAGGCATTCTTATTGAAACGATCACGTGGCATCTGTGGACTATATTTTCATCATACAAAGCAACTAACCAACATAAGCAATTACATAAGAGGCAACTAGATGTTTTCCACATCATGAAGATTCGTCCACAAAGCATTGCCGCCAGATGAAACAGGGAAGCTCTTTGCTTATTAAACGATGAAGATGCTTTATGGTTGGATGAAGATGACGAAGAAACATCGAATGTTTCCAACACTATCGAAATCAAGAATGAAGTAACTATTATGCAAATAATAAACAGTATCAAGGAATGGGTTCAAAATCCATGGACACATGATGACTCAACTTAATTCGATTTTTTATGTTTTTTTCATATTTTCTTAAATGTTTGATTTATTGTTGATATGATTTTTTAACTAGAGATACATAAATCATTTTGGAAGTGCTGTTTTAACTTATAAATTTAAAATTGCAAAATATGTGACGTCACACCAGGGGGGGGGGACACAAATGTGACAACCTGTGACATGGGGGGAAGGGGGAGGGGTCAAAAAATCATTAAATTCGTGTGACGTAATTTGTGGATGGCCCCAATTCTAAACAATCGGCAACACGCAGTCACACTAGTCCAGTGACGTCACAGGCAAAACAAATGCTGCACGACGAACCCGTACAGACGTGCTCTACCCGTTGTGGACTCAACCGCTTTTGACGCATTATTAGTTTCGTAGTAATTAGCGATTCAAATCTGACGTTATTTTGTAACACAAGAAAGTTCGAGCGGCTATCGCTATACTTAACTAGCGAATAGATGTTTTCACTTCAAAATACAACGCTAGCTGGGAGGTAATTAATTATATGTTAATTACAGATCACATGAGTTAGTACCGCAGAGTTGTTGCTGACTGAGTGCGTGTTGTTACTTCTCGTGCTGGAATGTGCGTACGCGTTGTCTCTCCCACGCCGGCAGGTAGATACACGGAACAGACAGGTAGCGGGCGATAAGACGTCTGCTTGCGTCTGCGTGGGAGTGAGCAACAGCAGACAACAAGGGTTCCAGGGCGCCGAGATAAAGCGGGAGCAAAACAAGTAGCTCCTACCTCGGGGCTCATTACCGCGCCCATCCAAACGAAAACGCTAGCGTTCACTTCAGTGAACAACCTGCATTGCAGTCCTCACACGCACTGTGGCACGGGGAAGGGTTGGATACTTCCACTACATGTCGTCGCACCTCGTTGGAATAACAGATTTGAAATTTCTTGTTCACCTGATGAAGACTGTAGAGTTAAAAATCGAAACGTTTTTTTTTCTCTTGAAGACTAATTTGCGGCAAAATTCCGGGAAAGCCTTAATTCTAACCTACAGTACACATATTCTTTCTTATTTCAGATCTCCATCCGAACATCCAGATTTCGGTTTTCCCTCCTATAGACGACATGATCTCATACCTGATATGTCTGATCAGGAACAATATCGTATAGTCGATTGCAGTGGTTCCAAATTAGTTTTCCCGAAGTACCACTTCAAGAAAGAGCCGAACCTCTTACAGCTGAAATGATCTTCTATATAATTTACTAAGCTCACTCACTCACTCACCTCAATAGCTATCGGATGGAAAACGGTGACGTCACTTGCCAGCATTCACTCTCAAATTAACATCGAACAGAGTTAGTAGTAATTAGAGGTTAGACAGCTAAGCAATTGCTATAAAATTAACTGCTATAATACATAAACTAAGTTAGCTTTTTGTAGCTTTATATAGAAAAACTTTATGGCTTTACTTTTCAGTAACATGTCGCAAATGAGAGTAACATAAAAACCTTTTGAAAGCTTAAATTACTCGTAGATTCTGCTGTAAACACGAATGTCAGTTGTAGTTCTGGGGTAGGCCAAATTTTAATTTAAAAAATACTTTCGTTAATGTTGCTGCTTGACCAAAGTTTATACATTACGGTTTATTTGCTTTTTACGTATTTTACTGACCACTTTGGTTTATAATCTTTGTTCATGTTCGCTGTACGGGAGTTATTAGGTTATTTAAAGTGAACATCAGACCAAATATGTTGCCGAATCGAATATCCCGACAATTCGTTTCTTCGGAGTTATTCAACTATTTAATAATCTGGAATCTGTATTAAGTTCTCTGGCCGTTACAGATACTATGACCAAAGATTATACTATGAATGTTTTCTCAACCTCAATAAAAAAAATAAAAAAAAAACAACGTGATGCTTTCGAAGCAAAGAGGAATTCTTCAAATTTTTCGGAGTGAACTATTATGATAAAATACAAGTTTGTATTTCAGCAAGTTCGAGGCTACCACCTTTCAAACAATAATACGATAGCGCGATCGTCCCTGTCCGTGTTTAATACGTCTGTTAATTTTTTTTAAATCTTGCAAATAGCTTCACGTTTTACTAGTATTATTTGTGATAATATGTTATTATAATAATTTTGCAGATATTGGGGCACTGCACTCGAAATGATCAAACTCTCTGTCCGATTGCTAACTGCTTACGAGTTGCTATTCATGGTTCTTGTCCAGTAAAAGTTTCTCTCTTGCTTTGTGATTATACGGATTAGTAAATTTAGTAGCTCGGTGAAACTTTCATCATCCATTCTCAAGTAACTGCAATAATTATCACTCTCAAGTGCTGTATTTAATTTTGTGTGGCTAAATTAATTTCTTTTCTTAAGCCAACATTTTTCTCTTTCTTTTTTTGTTCTCTAAATTAATACTTAATTCCAAATCAAGTAGAATTGTTTGTTGTTTCCATAAAAAAAAAGCGGCATGATCACCGTGCGTCCGTACCGAAGATCAGGCCTCATGTAGGTGCGAAACAAGATTTTGTGGATGATGTGGTCAGGCCAACCAAATCAGGTTATCTCTAGCAACCTTAACGCCGACGTGGTTCCTTAAAAATATCATAGCCAAATTCGTTCCCGTTGCCGCCTCTGAAGATCTCGACGAGGCGTAAGGCACCGAGCGTGGCGGGTGAACGGTTAACGTTCTGGCCTCGCATTCGGGAGGACGCGGGTTCAAATCCCCGTCCGGGTATCCAGATTTGGGTTTTCCATGGTTTCCCCAAATCACTCCAGGCGAATGCCAGGATGCTTCCTTCAAAAAGGCCATGGCCGAATTCCTTCCCGTTCCTTGCCCCAATCCCATCCAGCCTCTAATGACCTCGCTGTCGACGAGGCGTAAAGCCCAAGCAAAAAAAAGAGGCGTAAGGCAATAAGCAAAAAAATATATATTTTTTTTTATGAGACCTCATAGCTAACACAAAATTTATAAAAACATTCCATGTATTTTTTCAAGTACACTTTCTACTCGCTAAGGAAATCGGAATACCACTGAGTTAGAAGGATGAAGATTAGCGTTCTGAAATGATTTTCGGTAGGACGCCATTCAGCCTCATGTACCCCTTGGATTACGCGAACCAATAATTGGGAACCATTCACATAAGCCCATGCCCTATAATGACGTCAAATTAACATCACTTGCAATGAAAGATAGTGGAGTTAAGACATTTGTTAATATAATCATGTTCGGGATATAACGACGGCGTAGAAACAGAACATAAGAGACAATACATTACGCTAAAGTAACTTAAACATTCTACTTACTGTCGTAATCAAGCGTCCTATAGCTTAACATGGTAAGATGTGTGTTTTTCACGCGTTCAGTCCTTACACATTGGTCAGTGATTGTTTCTTTCTCCAAATCCGAAAATAGCACCCTCTTTTTTACGATAATATATGAAAGTAACTAGGCTGTGGTAAACATTCATCCGTGCTGCTTTGTTTACAACTCCCCGATGCTGGTATTAACTAAACTACATCTCCTATGATAGAATTTCATGGTGAAAGTAACGATGAATCGTTTGTACAAATGCAAAGATCGGTGTAACTCTTTGAATTCTTAGACAAAATAAGTATAAACAATAAACAGTTGTGTGAACGTCTCGATAAAACTAGCTCTTGAAGCGTGACTGTAGACTGGTATTAAGGATGAAACTTTACTTAGTTCCAGCCACTATTATCTCAGATTCCGTAGTCGTAATGGTATTGTATAGAAGTAACGGCCAACAACTGTGATATGAATTCCACTTAACCTGTTTTTAATAAATTTCCATTGAGATTTATGGCTGTCTGGCACGTGTTACCACCACAAAAACGAACACAGATAGAGGGGGAGAGACAATCAACCTCTGTCTCGAGTGCCGCAGGACATAACAAGTAAACAGAGAATCCACTGTGTAGCAGTGTTACCAACAGAGGCGAGTCACTCCCTGCTCGTTAATAAGCATCGGCAGTCGGGACGTTAACGGTGTTTTTAATTTCTTTTATCTCGTGATGCTCCATTCAGCCGTTGATAAACGTCCGGGCACTTAATGAATCTCCCTCTCCTCAACACTGCGAGTGAGTACGGCTTCAACTCATCTCTACAACGTTTGATCTCAGGTTTAAAAAAAGGTGTTAAAAAAAACGAACGTGTGATATCAAGACGTGAAAGGTTTGCCTAGCTGACGTTAAATGCGTTTACATGTGGAATTAGATATTTTGACAATTTTGGTTAAATGATGCGATAGTGATCTTGGTATACACAATTGACTCTTTATGAAGCAATAGGGCGGGTGTTCTTTAATCCATCATATCACATACATAAATTATTTCTAAGCGGGATTTTTTTTATGGCGAGCTACCTTTCTCCCTTTATACTTAACCAAAAACTATAAATGAGGTATCATTTTAAAGATTAAGTTTTCTGCTTTGGTAACATCATTAATTAGGAAAGGAACTTTTTGTAATTGAACCCGTTAATGGCAAAGTTATAATCAATTGCTTGTGACGGCGAGGTTATTCGAGGTGGGTAAGAAACGGGGAGGAATTTCACCAAGACCTTTTGAAGGAACTATCCTGGCGTATGCCTGGATATTATGATCAATCAAGGTCACAGGTATGTGATAGTTCAGAGCCAAGCGGCTAGGTGTCACTGGCGCCAATAAGGATTGATCGCATTACCGCTAGATACTACAGAGATATTGATAATCTGTGTGAGTTTTCTAGAATAACGAGCTTTCCGAATATTCTTGTTTCTGTTAGAGAAACATTTCACCATTTCTAATTGTTTACTCAGACGGTGGTAGTGCTTTGCAAAGTACCTAATTCAGCTGAAAATCGATTTCTACAAATCAGCCGGATCTTCTTCCAACCTACTGCAAACCATCAATCTCGCTATTCATCGTTTATCATTCGCCAAATTTTCGCACAAATTACCTCATTTTGAACCTGTTAGTGAAATGAGACATTACAACATGTACATATATACTCTGCAGTTCACAAAAATGTGGGTGATAGAGGGAGCTCGGCACCAAAACTATCCTCTTCCTAATGGTACGACGGAAAAAATAATTCGTATAAGCACCAATGTGGCATCTTATTTCCCAAATCTTATCTTTGCTGTCATTGCGAATCAAATAGGTTGACGGACGAAGTATATCACCGCACTCGTAAGTTAAAGTGGGTGTACGCATGTTTACCAATAAGTTCATGAGAAACGTGCGTCGTCTATCTACCAGAGACTCCCGCCCAATCTACTAATCAGTTCTGTGACGCTTTCGTAAGGACTGTAGAAAGCGGTTACGAATCGAGCGGCTCTTCTCTGTACTTTCTCTATAATGTAAATCAACCCCTTACGAAAAGGATACCAAATGGCACAACAGTAGTCCGAATGTGGACGCACAAGAGATTTGTACGCTATCTCCTTCGTTTGTTCATTACAATTTTTCTAAATTCGACCTATGAAAAGCATTCTGGAATTAGCTCTACCTACGGCCGAATTAATGCGCAAGTCCCATTTTATGTTCCTTTGTGCTGTTACGCCCAAATATTTCACTGAATCGACCATATCAATAACTTAATCAATTACTTTGTATTTGTCAACAAACGGATTCTTTTTGTCACTTATGCACATTGCCTTGTACTTTTTACAATTTTGTGTAAGTTGCCATTCGTGACGCCATTACAGATTAAATGTTAGATCCCAATCTTATCTTCTCCCAAACAAAACTAGGGCTACCGAGCGTGGTGGTGTAACGGCTAGCGTTCTGGCCTCGCATTCGGGAGGACGGCGGTTCGAATCCCCGTCCGGGCATCCAGATTTGAGTTTTCTATGGTTTCCCAAATCACTCCAGGCAAATGCCGGGATGCTTCCTTCCAAAAAGGCCATTACTGAATTCCTTCCCATTCCTTGCCCCCCATCATTTCCCGTCTCTAAAGACCTCGCTGTTAGAGAGACGTTAAGCAGATTAAAAACAAACTAGGGCTGGGGTCCTCACATTCATTTTGGTAGAAATACATTCCTTGGAAACAAAATTTTGTTGAGTCCAATCTATTTATGTCAGTGAGGAAATGCGGGTCTACTGGAGATCGCGATTTTGCTACAATAACATTCAGTAATGACATAATACTGCTGTAGTCAATCGCAAGACGTATTATTTTCAAGCACTAATTCCGTTTTAATACAGCCTGGACCATTATTTTCAATCAAAAATTAGGCTGAAATACAACCTGGACCAGCAACAAACCGTAAAATGTACATCCGAAAGTATCTTTCGCAGAGACTTGCGTTTGATCACTGTAGTATTATGACACCAATCCCCAGCGGTATCGCGATCTCCAGTAATCCCGAAAAACTTCTTTGTGATGACTGAAAGCTATTGTCACGGATAGCCAACTGCCTCCGAAGAAATGAATTTGCGCAGCCATTAGCCATCCATCCCAGCAGAGGACACTTTCTTTCCCTTCTTTTGTCCCCTTTCACTCCCTCCGTTTTTTCTGTCTTCTCGTCGTGTCGCACAAGTTTTTTGACAGTCCGTCCTCCGTGTCCCCGTTTCACGCTCGGTTCCATCTCGTGCGACTGAGCGGACACAAATTGGAGGAAAAGTGCGCGCGCCGGAGAGCTTTCTAATCGTGGCTGACGGAGAACGAAGGAGAGGCAACAATAATCCCCGGCTTCGGTTCGCTGGCGGTATCAACGTTATGAGAGAGACGGGATTAACACTAGCGAGTCTGTGTTGTATGAAAAGATAACCAGACCTCTGGGACAGAGTTTACAAAACTGATTAAAATTACTGCTCGGAGAGCTCATTAACATCGACATTCCGGTTCACTTCCTGATTGCTGCGGGGGTGAAACAATTGCGACTCACTTTGCCAAAGGTGTGTGAGATTCGATCCGCCTTAAGTCGAGAATTAGGTCGAATACAAGCTCCGTAGATGGAAACATTTCTGCCTTTCCTTACTCTTAAACTATTATAAACGGAGACAGGACTTTAGATAAATGTAAAAAGAAATAATTTAATTTAATTAAATTAATTAATTAATTTTAACTTTAAATTCTTTCAACGTTTTCGGTAAATTATTCATCACTTCCCTTGGTAACTTATTACAATCCCTGATACCCTTACCTAAAAAAGGGAATCTTCCCACACCCTTTTGCCTGAAATCGAGTGTCAGCTTGTGGTCATGGTCATCTTTTCCCTTCCATGCACTACTTTTCATACCTATTGCAATATCGTTCCATGCCTCATCACCAATATACGCCTTGTACACTCCCATGACCCTGTTCATCCTCTTCCTGTCTTGCAATGAATCCCATTCCAGCTCTTTTATCATATCTGTTACTGATTCCATTCTGCGATAATTTCCAGAAACAAATCTAGCAGCCCTTTTTTGCACCCTCTCCAACTCCTATATTTGATACGCAAAATGTGGGTCCCATACTACACTACCATATTCGAGCAATGGTCTGACCAAAGTTTTGTAACGCAATTCCTTTACTAATACACGTGATATATTGCATTTAAGCTTTATATCATCGAGAATTATGGTTGAAAATGCTTACGTTGTCAATTCTTTATCTTAGACGCAGAAAGTACCTTAATTGGCAGTAAAAAAAATCGCCCTTGTTATATCGACAGTTAAATAAAATAGAAGTTAGATCCAAACTTTTCTGTTCCTTTTAAATCTTTAACTATCTCAGATGCAGAAACTAGGTTACGTTAAAGATCAAAATGAAATAAAAAACCCGAATTATAACATTCAATGATTGTTCGAAACTTTCTTCGAATACAACAAACCAAGAACAAAACATTTCTGCACATTCCACTGAGTATGGTGGTGTAACGGTTAGCGTTCTGGCCTCGCATTCGGGAGGACACCGGTTCGAATCCCCGTCCGGGCATCCAGATTTGGGTTTTCCATGGCGAATGCCGGGATGCTTCCTTCCCGTTCCTTGTTCCCAGACCCACCCCGCCTCTAATGACCTCGACGTCGACGAGCGTAAAGCCATAAGTAAAAAAAAGTGCATATTCCAAGACTGTAACTATATTGGGCGTAGATTGAATGTTAAACAACATCCCCCAATAAAAAGAAGACATTTAAGATTCGATCCTTGTTAAAACGAGAATCTATATCGAACTTTTTTCTGTTCTAAGACTTCTTAACACGGACATGACATTACATCTTTGTGAAAATAAATAAAAAAAGTGCGCAGGCTCAGCCCTTGTTATATCAAATCGAAATTTTTTACCACATTTAAGTCCTAAATTATTTTTGAAGTTAAATGGATGCTAAAACCAAATAAATATAAGAAAAACATACAACAATGTTACTGCGAAGATAACCGTCACTGTATTATTAAAGAATAGCAGAAAGTTATGTATGCCGTCCATCTGATATTTCTTCTGTAAGTACGGAACGTTTATTAGATACTAATTATTGCACAACTGACCGCACTCCAAGCAGTTATAACTATTCTTTTGGAAACTTTGTATCTACGTTAAACCGTACATTGTCATATGGGAGACACACAACAGCTGGAAATCATAGCTCACTATCGTTACAAAATATGCGTTAGATTCACCATTTTCCACTGACGATATATATTATGTATTGCTTCGCCGCTATGTGATTTTCGCTAAAATGAATGGTTAAACGCTTTTACCCCAAACTCTCTGTGTTTCGCTTTTTTGCCATTAAACCAACATTTGTTGTTGACACCTTTTTAAAAATGTGCGCAATATTTTGCTTCCTGAATTTAAGTGTGTGGCTCAGAACTTGAAAACTAACATTATTAAGAAATGTGTAAATTACTTGTTATTAATATGAGTTTCCTTGGAAGCTATTACTGTTGTTGCTGAGTCTCAACATTTAGAAAGGATATGTGATACGATGAAGATATAATTATGATAATTTTAAAATTATTGATTCCTCCTACAAAAAATATGCTCAATATTTCACGAATATAAAAGCCTCTTCCGGCGAAATACTCATCTCAGCTACAAGAGAAGCAGCCCCTTTTTCACCAGCTATGGTCTTGCTACTGAAGACTCGATATTCGGAAAGTCATCCATTGCTTTACAAAGATTGTAGATTGTTGCGGGATACCTTCCTGCTGTTGGGACTAGAAACAGCCCATAAAGGCCTGTGGAATTGTAGGGGAACATGTTTTAAGTATCAAGAGGCTTTTCGAGTCTCTTGTGTTACATTATTATGCCTTGATTAGTGATACATAAGAATTCTTTATAACATATAAAATACTCCAGTGTCTATAGTAAACTTAGGAAAAAGTATCTATTAAACGATGAGGTAATTTTTCATCGCGTCACTACTGATAATATTCCATGCATCTAAAGAGGACGCAACCGAAAAGGTGAAAGTGTGGAATAAAAATTTAAGGACAAAAAAGTAGCAATTATACAGTTTGTTGATATTGTTGCTAATTGTGTTACTGAAGGCATGAAGTAAATATAAGCAGCTTGCTGAATTAGTAGTTAACGTTCGGGGTTGGCATTCGGGAGGAAATGGGTTCAACCCCCGCCATGGCTTCCACATTTCGATTTTTCATGGTTTACTGAAACCACAACAAGAAAATAACGGGAAGGTTCATTTGAAAGTCCATTGACAGATTCATTTTCATTCTTTGCCCACAATCCCAACTCCAACCCTATATGCCAATGAACTGTAAATCCCTAAGTAGGATTAGGATATCTAGGATATCTCAAGCCAGACATCTCTCTTTGTATTCTCAGTTTCTCTCTTCATTTCGTAGCGGGAATCGTTTGTTTGTATTTCTGATTATTTCATTAATATACTCCAATCATACCTTTCTTCTTCTTTAATTTTTCTGTCGTATTTTCCCTTTAGTCACTCGCGTTATTAACCTACTATGTCTTAGTGAGAGTACTGTTAACTGATCTCTCATTCTCTTTAATATCTTTAAGAATGTTCTGGATTGTTCAGCTCTTGAAAAAAAAAAAAAACCTCTTCCTTCATTACTTTTTCCTTCCAGCTGTTCTTCATCATTCTGCTATAACAGCAGACCTCAGAACCAGCTCTCTTTTCTTTTTTCCTCTCCCATTGTCCAGTATTCTCTTCCGCATAGTGCCTTGCTCGATACATAGGCCATTACCAGAGTATTCCTACCTACGAGCTAACATTCTTCGATTTAAAAGCACTTTCCTCCCAATTAAACGCATTTTGGCCTGATTGAACCTATTAAACTCTCTCTGGAACACGGCGTCTTTGATGATCATACTTTTCGAAATGATGATAAGTCGAAGAATTAAAATCGGCCATCCTGAAGGACGCATTCTAATCGCTGACCCCTCGAGAATTAAGCCAACTGAGACGGCGTCCAAAGGGGCTGGAAGGGGGGGGGGGGGGGGGGAGGAATGAGCTCAACTATTACAAGGAGCATTTGGAATAGAACTAGGTGAACCATACGACAATTTCGCGATTAAAATGTGGTGAATAACTAGATTGGTTGAAAGAAGGACCTCCTCATTTGTAGCAGTATATTTCTGATTTCACCTGATGTATCCTGTCCTGCAGCCCTCTACTTTAACGTAGCTATCCCTTCCCGGAAGCCTAACTGTCACTGACCTCGCCGTAATACAACTGTGATGAATAAAACACAGTATATCGATATCTCTGTGATATGTGTTGTTGCTATACAGCGATAGTGCGATCATAGCCCTTGCGAAAATTTCGCGTGTAAAATTTTTACATAGGAATTGTATAGCAAAACAAAAATGTTACAGAACACGTAACAGAAAGAAATATCCGAAAAGTTCGTTACTGTAGAAAACGCACACAGATTACCAATATCTCTCTTATATATGTGGGGCTGCTATCTAGCGATACGTGATCAGTACTTATCGGTGCCAGCGAAGACTAGCGGCTTGAATCTGAACTGTAACGTACGCATGACCTTGATAGTTAATACTTTTCCCTTTGAGGGACGAATTCCCAAAAACTCCTTTTTTAATTTATGATGTTTTAAATGATACCTCATTTGTCGATTTTGAATAGATCTGAAGGAAGATAAATCGCCCGTCCGCAATGATGATACTTTGGCCCTTGAAGCGCCGAATTCCAAAAAAATTCCTTTCTTGATTTATGATGTTATCAAAGCAGACACTTTAATCTTCAAATGATAACTCATTTATCGATTTCGGTATGTACGAAGATAAATAGCCTGTCAAAAATGCACCTTTTAAAAATAAAATATATATTACAAGTGACTGCATTTCGATTATATAAAGAACTGATGTGACTTTTACATTACTACTTGCCGCATAATACTTTCTATAAAATTATTGTCACTCGTTTCTCCTCAGCTGGAGAACGGTGTCTACATTATTTTACACGGAGAAGCCAAATCCCTAGACAAAAGTGAAAGGACTGAATACATTGGGGGGAACAGTAGAATAATTCTGTGCAATACGTGAGGCGTGGCAAAGCGCGCGGGGCTCATTCATACCACTGCAAATGAAAGCAGGCCCGGACAGGCAGACATCTCGTTACTCCTGACGATAGCGACTGCTGCGTCGCCGAAACGTCCCCGTCGCTGTTCCATATTCAAGATGGTTGTGACGTCAGTCATCTCGCGCCGGCAGGTAAGTGGCGCCTCTCGGAGAGAGCATGCGGAATAATAATAAAAAAGGCGCCTCCTTGGCAGTCGCTTGTTTCCGATGTAAATGTCCTCCATTACAATAATGGCGCCTCGTCCGTCTTTTCTCGGGGATGTGGCGCGGCGGATTTGAATGCGCGTCAGAGCTAGGCTGATATCGGCTGAGATTACGTTCCCAGATTTGCATAACATTTGCATCGCGCGCTCTTTTTTGTGTCCGGATGGTTGGTTGCCTGACGGATTGGGTGGTCGGGAGAGGGGACATACATGCACACAAGTGAGCGGCGTTAATCTGTTCTCGGGTCGGAATAGCAGATTACAACGGCATATGCGGGCTTGCACACGCCACAAACAACGGGATTGAAGTACCCGGGTTATGCATGCGAGCATGAATTAAAAGAAAATTCTTATACATGGTCAGAAGATTTGCAGGCGTGATAGAATGTTGACATTTGAACCTCTATACTTCCTTATTCAGCAACCCAGAAAGTAATATCAAACAAGGTAGTTCGTGCGAAAATTCGGTGAATGATATGCAATTAAAGGTAGGTTTGTAATTGGATGAAAGAAGAACCAACTCATTTATAGTAATTGTTTATTTTTCAGCTCAAATAGGTGTGTAGGAAAACATTTAAAACGTCTTACGAAATAATTAGAAATGATGAAATGTTTCCCTAACAGAAATATCCGGAAAGCTACTTGCCGGGATAATTCCTTCAAACGACCATGGCCGAATTCCTTCCCGTTCCTTGCCCCAATCCCATCCCGCCTCTAATGACCTCGCCGTCGACGAGGCGTAAAACCCAAGCAAAAAAAAGCTACTTACTCCAGGTAACACACACAGTATATCAATCTCACTATGATATGTCTTGCTTCTATATAGCGGTAGCGCGATCACTCGTTATCGACGTCCACTGAAGTCTAGTAGCTTGATTCTGATCTACTGCATTCAAAATAACCTTAGTTTTTCATAGTTTTGCCATTTACAGGTTGAATTTGTAAAAGTCCCTTTCTTAATTATTGATGCTACCAAAGAGGAGAACTTCATTTATCGATTTTGGCTTAGTATGAAGGGCGAAAGAAGGCACGTCACAAAAATACGTCTTTTAGAAATAATATATACTATTAATTTCAGTTTTTTATCTTTAATCTGTCTTCATTCAACCCGCTGTCAACTAAGTGTCGGGGAGAAAATTTTCATAACTAAACGGAATCTCACGGAAGATCTGTTAACATTAGTGCCTGACATTCGGGAGCAAGCAGGTTCGATTCCCCGTCATGCCATCCGAGTTTTGCCTTTCCTGGTGCGCTGGAATCACTCTTGACGAATGTCAGGATGACTCCTTCAAAAAGCCATAGCTATTTTCTTTCCCCTTCTTTGTCCACATTCCGCCCCCAACTACAATAATCAAGAGCCGTAAAGCCCAAACAAAGAAAAAATAACTTCGGATTAAGGTTTCCGGACAGTGGTGCTGATATCTTCTCAACTTTATCTCAGAGGATTCAGAAGGGAATGCCTATATCTACACCCATAGGTGTATTTAAAGTGCCGAATTTTGCACTGTAATATTCTGCAATTCTTTGGCTGTCCCTATTACACCTGGATGACTAGTCTTGGAAAGCCTCCATCCTATTGCTGAGATCCTCGAGTGGGATGCAGATCTCAACACCGAAAATTCATTTGCCAGAGGTCTATACTTCTAGTTTCTGATATAAATATTAATATTCACTCCTGTATCCACCTGATAAACAGCTCTGTAGACACGTTTCGATTTTGAATATTGAGGTATGATACCATAACAGAAGGGAAATTCAAAATCGGGGACGTTTGGGTTTCGTGCACAGTTTTGCTGATTTCTGTATCGATCGCTAATTATGTTTCATTTTGTATTCGTGATAGATGCTCCTGGACTATCTATTATTATTATTATTACTAGTGACGACTTCTCCTAATAAATGGAAGGCATTAAACACAAGACCCAGTCAAGTTTTATCTGGGTTCTTCTTGTTGTTCCAATAGGCTATCAGTCTTTCCGAGGAAGCTTCTTCCGATCACTTTAGTCTGTATTGTATCTGTTACTATTATTTTAATTATTATTATTATTATTTAATTAGTTGGACTCTAAGCCAGCTAGGATAACTTCATTTTTATTTGTATAAATGCATAGATTTTCAATGGTTTATAAATATTCTATACCATAAAGATTAGGAAACACGCAGGGACTAAAACGTGTCATGTATTTTATAATACAAAATTGTTAGAAAAATACCGAAATAAGTACCTGACATGAGAAAATGAGTGCTCAGAATTAAACTTACAACTAGAGCCCTTTTAACTCATCGCGTGCGACTTTATCGTCGTACAGGAATGAAACCACCGAAACCTGTGGTTAAACGGCAACGGTCGAACCCAACATTCGGAAACACGCGGGTTCAAATCCCCGACCTGCCATCCTGATTCCGAAATCATTTCAGGCGATGCCGGAAAGGTTCCTTCAAAACAGCTATGGCCAAATCCTTTCCCATTAGTTATACTGAATCCATTTCTGCTTCGATAACGACGAGTCGCGAAAGCCTGAGGATAGTAAAAAGTAAATTACACCCTTTGTTTTAACTTCGAAGTTATATACCTCAAACTTGAAGTATCCTGGGGAAACCCCAACGGCCAGGTGGACCGAACTTTCTAGACAGGTAGTGAACGAGTACACAAGTCAGGTAGAAAAATCAGTCCTGCCCAAGAAGAAGACTGCAATATGACGGTCGAAACGTAGGCTTTACACATCATGACGCGGCGTCACACGGACAGCCAAGACACAGTTGACTCCGGCCACGGAGCCCTGCGATTACATAGAACTACCTTCTTTGCGTGGAATTTTTAAGTTGTACGTCCCTTTAACTGACCCCGTCTCTTTTAAATATTTCACTGTTACTATGTATAGTACAAAATCAATCAATACAGCGCTCCCTGATATTGGATGAGCGATGTTTGGCTGCACAAAACATTCGTGTACGTTTCTTTGAGGATCCTGGAACTAGTACTACCTGCTTACAAGTATTATGTTAAATACTGTAGAATAATGCTTGCATTTATGCGTTATAAGAAAACGATCTATTTACCATGAAGTGGACTGGATTATAGACAGGCTTTTTCTATAGTTTGATGTCACGGAATGAGTTTGCCACAGCTGGAGATGCGTTCAATTTTTTTCCTCTACAATCGGTTCTGTAGCTAGCGAACTTCTGATCTTTGTCAGTCAATGAAGCATGACTTTCAAATACCCAAAGCTCGATTTCAAGTGAGCTCCTCGATATGAGAATAATTTAAGTATTTCAGTTTTTATTATTTCTAGTTGTTTGAAATTTCTTTATGGGCGCCATTCAAAAATAACACAGCGTTGTGCCTTCCAATTGAACATGAGAATGAATGACTGTATTTAAAACAATTCAGTTTTATTGTAGCAACATCAAAACCTATATAATTGAATATTTCATATTGGATAAAACTGACATCGCATAGTTTGTTTTTAAATATGTTGATATGGAATTTACAGGTATGATTAAATACATTTGATAACGGAGTTCTTTACCAGAAGGGTTTTTTTTTTATAACTGCTTTACGTCTCTTTTTAATATCGAGGTCTTTTAGAGACGGGAAAGGATGGGGGGCAAGGATCGGGACAAGGAATGGGAAGGAATTCGGCCATGGCCTTTTGAAGGAAGCATCCCGGCATTTGCCTGGAGTGATTTGGGGAAACCATGGAAAACCCAAATCTGGATGCCCGGACGGGGATTCGAACCGCCGTCCTCCCGAATGCGAGGCGAGCACGCTAACCGTTACACCACCACGCTCGGTCAGAAGGGTGGTGTGATCTGATAATCGTTCATTCAAACCAAAACAATAAGTTATTTCAGTGAAAAGAACACTTTCTCAACAAACATTGTTCCACAACTAGCTCACTGAAAAATTGAATGTTTATGGGGGAGACTTAAATTATACAATTTTGGACAGTCTCGAGGTCGCAGTGGGAGGAATCATTTTGGCAGCGGATGTCGCTTATAGCACCATATGCGGTGTAATACATTACCAGTAATGGTCGTTGTTGCGCAGCTTAAGCAGTGTTCGCTATTTATCGTCGATGCGTAATAAACTTACTATTTGCACCACATAGGAAAATCTATAACAGCGGCAGCCTTCTCTACTTTCTTGTCACTTCTTACGTCTTTGGATTCCTGCACCAATATGTCGGCTCCTCTTGTCGTTCTTCTGTCGCGTTCTCCAGTAGGCGATCACTCCTCTCTCTCATCGTCAAGCGAACAGAAGAGAATCTAAAAGTCAAAGCGCCCCATAATTCTTTGCGTCCTGGTTGGCTTTCGTTCAAAATTCGTATCTGGCGCTCTGTAAATAACACCCTTATTCGCTCTGGCAAACCTATCCTGTCGCCTTGACGTAAAGAGGATGCCTTGCCCTCCCCCCTCATCCCTTCCTACTTGTTCCGGACAAACTCCCTGTTGTTATGTCATTCGTCTGGTCCAAGGCCGTTCTCTTGTTCACCTCCCGCTTGCGATTACGACTACTCTAAAGATGGCTTCCCACAGCCCGTGCTTTTTCCGGCCGCGCCGGTCCTGCTATCAACAGCGGCCCGTGGGAAGGGAGCCGCCTCTACTGGCAGGGATGCCGCTCCTCTATCCGTCGCCCAGTCGGTAAACATCAGATGCCCGGATAGCCGAAACGACACTACACAACTTGGAGGGAGGTGGCTGCTAGGTGGCGCGTGCTGATCTGTACAATTCGGCTGCATGGTGCGGCCAAGAATTCATAACCACCTACGCAAAAACTTTGTCTTGAACATTATAGTCCCACTTAGGGACAAGTAAAAAGTATCAATGCTTCTTCGTGTCGAGTACTTTTCTTTTGGTATGATACTTTTGTACTCGGTACTTTTCATACAATACTTTTACTTATATCTTACTTTCTGGCAGGTATCGAAACATTAGTGGAATTACTACTTTACCAGGCCACGAAAAGATAAAGTGAAAATATGATTACAATAGACATGGCTGTATGATGTATGACCCCTAGACATCTAAATACGAGAATCGAGATTTTTTATGTTGGTAGCATTGTCGTTTTTAGAACTTGAGAATGATATGACTACTTGTTTTTGACATTTGTCTAGCTATTATTTTAAAAATCAAAATATGAGTCTCGAATTCTCAACTCTATATCGTAGATGTTAGCTTAGATTATCTTTGGTTACCAATGTTGTCTCTTGCAGTTTGGAGTATGCGTGAAGTTTTGTTTTCTACTGTACTCGTGTAACGGTCTACGGTATTGTAATTGCAACTATGAATAATCTATCGGTTAATGCTTTATTATTTTATACTAATGCATGTAAATGTAAGTTCAGTAAGTGTTAGCACATACAAAACAAACAAAAAGCAGAAGTCGAACGTCAGGTTCCTTTTTACTAATGAAAACGATGAACTGAACCTTTATTTGGCAACACCAGTGTCACCATTGTCGACTGTCCATTTGGAGCAATATGAAAGTAGTATTCCCTTAGTCCAAGAATACCTGACAGTTCAAGCTTCAGCCCTAGCCGAACGTTTATAATCGAAGGCAGGCAATGCAATGACAAAGACGAGAAACACATTATCATCGAAACGATTGAATAAGTCGTTGTACGGAGGAAGAGTGGGAACTGTAAGATTAGTATATACTGGTATTTTAGCTGCTTACTGCCACAGCTTAATGACTCATGACATTTTGCTGTTGATTTGATTTATAACTAAAAATTGAGTTTGATTCGGTTTAGCCGTATTTTAATTTTTTAAATTTATAATACATTATTCAGAAAGTAAAATGATTTATTGCTGCAAAATTCATCATCATGAAAATATATTGGCTATCTCAGCTGCAATTTTAAAAAAAAAAAAAAAAAGTTAAAAATTTCAAATTAACGTTCAGGTGCAGGCCATTAAACTTAAAATAAAAAAAAAATAAAAAAATTAAACTAAAGAAAATCTCGATACCAATGAATGTTTTGAAAAATATTATGTTATCGATAGTTTTCTTTCGATACCTCAAGGCATAAATCTTTTTTTAATACTTCCCCAAGTGAGTATGATACATGTTTTCCCCGATACTAATGAGTACAGTATCGATACTTTTATTCGATACCGTGTCCCCAACCCCGTCTAATAAAACATATGGTGACTAATGTGACCATCACAACTTAGGGATATCTGTTACAGGCTGACTTGACAGTCTAAACGCAAAAAGTCTCTCAGTAGCACACGTGATAACAGAGTAACTCGTTAGCTTTTTCGACTTCCAACAAAATGAGGGGAAATACACCCCAAATGGCGACTAACTCGCAGTGTATAATGAGTGCAGCAGTGTTTCATCACTTGCGTATCGGGTTGGCACAGTGAACCCCGCCACAAGCTCGTTATGCGTCCGTCCATTACACTTTTAAATTAGCTTATCGCCGGCGCCCGTCACAGCTTCAAAGAGAATGTCCTATGTGTGTGTATGAGTGTGTAATTGACACTCTAGTCCGTAACAGAACCCGCTGGGAAACTCTCCGCCGACCATTGGACGTTACTTACTGACTTGGAAAAAAAAAGAGTAATGAGATAAATAGCGCAAGAGGAAATTGTGATGGACTGTAAGGAAATAAGTTAAGCAAAGTGGATTTCGTCGGTGCTTCTAAAGTTTAATATCAGGCGGTGGAGAGGGAAATGCTCTCAGCACAAAATGAGGAGAAAGTATCTCCGGAAAATTTAATTCCGCTGTCCGAACGACTTGTCTGCCAAGTAATTGAAAACAGGCGACAGACATCTTGACCCCGGGCGGAGCTGAAGTGACGATATCCGGTATTACTTTAGGGCCAGTAGTTTGAGGTGAACGAGTGATAAGGCTCTGGTCTGGTATTCGCGTGTACGCATGTTCGATTCCCGTTCGGCCATACAGACTTGAGTTTGCCATAGTTTCCCCAAATCACTCCAGGCGAATACCGAAATCGTTCTTTAAAAAGCCTGGTCGAATGCCTTCCCATTCCTCACCTCCAATCTTTTCCCGCCTCTATTGACCACCAAGTCGATAAGGCGTACCGAGCGTTGTGGGTGAGTGGTTAACGATCTGGCCTTGTATTAGGGAGGACGCGGGTTCGAATCCCCGTCCGGGCATCCAGATATGGTTTTTCCATGGTTTCCCCAAATCACTCCAGCCGAATGCCGGGATGCTTCCTTCGAAAAGGCCATGGCCAAATTCCTTCCCGTTCCTTGTGCCAATCCCATCCCGCCTCTAATGACCTCGACGTCGACGAGGCGTAAAGCCATAAGTAAAAAAAATATAAGGCGTGAAGCCGTAAAATTACCTTGTAGACATTCGACTTCAGAAAATGTATTGATACTGAATTCGTTACGTAATAAAATTTGATTGTACTTATCTAGGAACGTCAGATCATCACCAATGTCAAACGTACAGATAGTGATCTCTACACTCCTATTCGACGCTGTAACACACTTATGTGGTGAGGCTTTTTACACGCTTTATATTAGCTTGACTTGTATGTATGTATGTATGTATGAATGTAACGGAATTTTACAACTCCATTTTGACCCACTTCCCGATGTCCGAGCTGTTTGAAATTTGGCACACATATTAAGAACCGGTGACAATACAATAATTTCATAGCTATATCCTGCTATGCTCATTAGTTTGACAGTAACAACAGAAAAATGGTTGAATGTCGTGGAATTTTGCAATTTAATTTTAACCCAATTCCAGATGTCCGAGTTGTTTGAAATTTTGCTCATGTATTGATAACTGATTACAATACAATAATTTCATAGCTATGTCTTGATATTCTGATTACGTTGACAGTAAAAACATAAAAATTTTGCACACGTTTTAAGAACCGTTGACAATACAGTAGTCTCTTAGGTGGCATCCATAAATTACGTGAGGTCAAATGGGGGAGGGGGGGGGTCTGGCGAAATCTCACCCGGGGGGGGGGGGGGGCTACGGAAATCTCACGTGAGGTATTGAAAAATTTTTTCGGATAGTAGAGCTTAAAAAAAGGTCTACAACTTGCGCGAAAAGCGATTTTAGGGAGGAATTTCGTCGAAAAAACGGATTTTGAAGGGTGAGACCTAAAAAAAAAAAAATAGGTCTCAAAAAGTTTCAAGGGCGATATCTAGATGGGGGGGGGGGGGTGTCCGGTCAGATCTCACGAAATCTCACCAGAGGGGGGGGGGTCCGGTCAGATCTCATGAAATCTCACCAGAGGGGAGGGAAGGGTCCGGAAATCCGGAAAAACACCTCACGTAATTTATGGATGCCCCCTTAGCAACGTCCTGCTATTCTCGTTACCCTGACTGTAACACTAGAAAAATGGTTGCCATGTAATGGAATCTTTCATTTCAGTGTTTACCCGCTTCCTGACGTCCGAATCGTTTTAAATTTTGCACACTTATTAAGAACCAATAAAAATTCAATAATTTCACTCTCACCGCGTTGTCAGTGTATTCTATACTTGATGGGATTACTGAGTTAGGCAAATGCAGCCGCGACATTAGTGCACAGGTGCGATTCGAGAAATCTTCGTCATTTGGCGGCCACACCCTTCGGAGATTTCCCACCCAATATAGCCATCATCATCATCATCGTTCTCCAGTTTCCCGGGTGTGATTTACGAGCCTTGGTTGCTGTAGACGATCGTCTTCTGCTGTCTCCTATCCAGAAAGATTTCTCTGTCTGAAGTCGCTTAACGTGATGTTGAATAGTAAGTATTCGAAATATTACTTCGTACTATTATAGAAAAGTAGCCTTCCTCGTTTACCGTGCTATTGGATCTCTTTGTTGAGTTGACCATTTAATTATATTTTACTCGTGGGAATAATAAATTAATAATGAATCTACAACTCAAAGAAATAGAGAGATTGGCGAAGAAAAGCCAACAGTAAGAAACATACTTTTTTAAACTATCTGAACTAAAAAGTTAAAAATAAAATTGTAGTTTAAAAACTAAAATCACGCTTTCGTAGTAATGTGAACTAAAAGGTTAAAAATAATATTTAAATATGAACATTTTGTTTAACAGTGATAGGTCGTCCCACAATTCAGGATCAATTAATTTTTTTGAATAAGCTTAAAGTATAAAGTCACTGATTACAAAATTAACTTTAATGTTAAAAAAGCGTGGGGTGTGCTCTACATAACTTTTGACAATAACTCTACCTTTACAAACAGCCAACGACAAACAATATAAGACAACTGATATAGCACCTCACGCTTTTTTACATTAAAGTTAATTTTGTAATCAGTGACTTTATTCTTTAAGCTTATTCAAAAAAATTAATTTATCCTGAATTGTGGGACGTCATATCACAGTTAAACAAAATGTTTATATTTAAATATTATTTTTAACCTTTTAGTTCACATTACTACGAAAGCGTGATTTTAGTTTTTTAAACTACAATTTTTTTATAAAATTAATGTTTTATGTGCTGTTACGTGCTACTACTAGTATAGATGTCCCAGCCTTTTACACATTTGCATATTCTAATGACCCGGTTGCCAGTAAAATGGTCTATGCCTAGCGAAAGGTTGAATAAGTCATATTTAAGTAGGCCTGCTACTACATTCTACAAACGAAAGTCGACACACACTTGTAGTTACTCACGGATCACAAAAGATTTACTAAACACAACGTACACATTCACCAGTGCTAGCCACCAGAAACTTTTAAAACTTATTCTCCAAAGTTGCTAGGTTCGTGAAAAGGATTGATGAAAGTGATTCGTAGCCCCAATAAAATTCACATGAACAGTCATTAAAACACAGTTCTGTTTCACATTCTGGGTGATCTAACAACGCCGCCAATCGACAGTTATCTGCACTCGCGATACAGTCCTAGCTCTGGACACAGCATATCCTCTCTCTTCGCACTGTTTCTATTAAACGTCTCGGTCATTACGCGACGATGCTCGCGGATTACAATTCACTTCAAACTTGTGCACTGCCGGTGACACGTCCGACCCGTGCGTACTCTCGCGATCGACTCCCGATACGACAATCGAGACGCGTGCCCTCAACTGCAGCGATATTGTTCATCACCCCTGCGATATCTTACATTCAGAAACTTACAGATATTTATGTAATTCGCACTGTGACGTTACACCGTCCTCGTTGCGACGTTATTTCTGGCAGTAAACCATCCCTACTTTCTGAACTCAAAATTAGCGTATGTTCCGTGTTCTGGCACAAAAAAAAAGTCGTAAGTCTCTCTATGGTTTGCATGCGAATGCCAACTTCTTCATGTTATAAGCTACTGTCGACTTCTTTCGGTTGTCGGCTACGTATACCACAATTTGGTTGATCGCGCTATCCGCACAAATAAATTTGCTTAACGAACAGAAAGAATTCAGTTATTGTTCTGCACAATTGAGCTTTATAATTCTTAACAAGCTCGATTCCCATTACTATTTCGACCTAACATGCGATCGATACTGCGATTCAAAAGACGGATTTTTTTAATCGCTTTACGCCTAATCGACGTTTTGGTCATTAGAGGTGGGAAAGGACTTGAGTGTTTGGAACGGTAAAGAAATCGGTCATGGCATTTTGAAGGAGCAATCCCTTCATTCGTCTGACGTGATTTCGGGTAAGTGTGGATACCGAAATCTGGACGACCGGAGGGATATTCGAACCCGCGACCTCCCGAATGTGAGACCACAGCGCTCACACACCACGTGCACTAAGCAGTACCGGATTAACCACGTAGCAGGAGGTAGCAAATGCTATGGGCCTCGCGCCTTCTGGGGTCCTCGCGCCTTCTGGGGGGCCTCGCACCTCCTAGGGGGCCCCACGCCTAGGCTAGATGGGCGACCTTTGTTTTTTTATCTACAATTTTCCCCGGACGGCAAAAATCAAGGGACCCTCCTTCGCATTTGCTACGGGCCCCGCGCTGTCTTAATCCGGCCCTGGCGCTAAGTCGAATTGTAACGCGTGTAAAAAAGAGATACGGTATAAAATACTCTTACTACTTCATTTAAAGTTCTGAGTGGCACCATGAAAAATTCGTTGAGGCGTGTGACTGGTGACAGAAAGGTCCCCACTTTGAATTTCGGTCGCGGGCCATTATTTACCAAAATCACTCCAATTGAATTCCAGGATTGTTCCTTTAAAATCCATGGGCGAATTCCTTTGCGTTCTTTGGGGGCGTCCATTAATTCGTGAGGTGTTTTTCCGGAATTCTGGAGCCCCCCCCATCTGGTGGCCCCCTACGAATTGAACCCCGCAACTTTTTGAGACCTTTTTTTTCTTTTATTTTTTTTAGGTCTCATGCTCTCAAGGGCGGTTATACCCCCCCCCCCTAAAGTCGGTTTTTACCTCCCTAAAATCGACTTTCGCATCATTTTTAGATTTTTTTTTTATCTCTATCATTCTACAAGAATTTCAAAACCTCACGTGAGATTTCCGTTGATACCCCCCCCCCTCCCCCTCCCTCATGGTGAGGTTTCGTGAGATTTCGCCGGACCCCCCCCCCCTATTTCACCTCACGTAGTTAATGGACGCCCCCTTTGCCCTCATTCCTATCCCGGTTATAACAACATAGACTTCGAGAAAATGTTTTATCGTAAGTGAAAGAGAAACTTATTCTCTGCACCAACTCTTGAATGCTTCTGCTTTTATATTCTCTTGGTTTCCTTTGTAACATAGTTTTACGTCCACGAAGGGCTGTACTTCATACTTGTGGGATTATAACATTGTAACTGCGGGTGAGGTAAATGTCTGATACTACAAGGTTGTCCGTTTAAGAACGGCGTTCTTTCCAGAGCAAGTCTGGTTCTGATAACACCCATCAGTTCTAATTTTACTTTGTACAAATCAGGATGGTGGTCCACGCAGGTCAGAGGATCTCACTACGACCCAGACTGACCGAGTTTCGATCCCCATTAAAGCCAATGGAACTGAACGTCGTGAATAGCTCCTCAGAGTCATTCAGCCTGCTAGCAAATGAGTACTGTGGAGGGAACTCCGCGTGGGAGGTAAGTTGGCCAGACTGTTGAGCCTGACCATCCCACCTCATCCCTGGTGCCACTAATCGAGGGGTGGAGAGGAAATACGGGACTATCTCCGCGAATCCTAGGTGCATGATTCTCTTGGACTGAAAATAACATTTGCCTTAAAGAAAAAAAATCCGACTCATTTTTCTCGTTCTGCTGCTTGTGTCCCAATTTATATGTAACTAGCTGTTACCCGCGATCTCGTACGCGTGGACTCTGAATTTTATTGCTACAATTGGATATATAGAACTATTAGTCTCAAAAAAGAGTGGAGCTGGGTTAATATGGGGGAGAAGCCAACACATCTTTTCTATACTAGTATTATAAATGCGAAACTAATTCTGTGTGTCTGTGTGTTTGTAGATACGGAAACTGATTCCGAGAGAAGCCAAACGTGAGCGCCCGATATAACGTTACAAAGATTTACACACATTATCCGTCTGTCTCACCATTCGGTTAGTTTTCAAAATTTCATGACAAAATATCTTATTTTTTCCGAAAAAAGGTATCATGTTAGCTTCCTAGTTATTCATAGTATTCCCTTGTCAATTGTCAACAAGACTGGTATAGCCGTTTATAATCGTGAAAACATAACAAACATACAGAGAAACGAATTACTTTCACAATTATAATATCAGTGTAAATACCTATTAATTGTCACTTTTGATCAACAATAGATTGACCAAGCGTGATGGGAGAACGGTTAACGTACTGGCCTCGAATTCGGGAGGACGCGGGTTCGAATCCCCTCGGGGAATCCAGATTTGTGTTTTCCATGGTTTACCCAAATCACTCCAGGCGAATGCCGGGATGCTTCCTTCAAAAAGGCCATGGCCGACTTCCTTCCCGTTCCTTGTCCCCAGTCCTATCCCGCCTCTAATGACCTTAGCCGTCGACGAGGCGTAAAGCAATAATAATAATAATAAAAAAAACAATACATTGAATCACTACATATGCACATAAGCGAAAGAGTGTACTTTATCTACATTTTTGTCAAGCAGATTCCTTTTTTCAGCGGAAGAAAACGCGAGGCTGATATAAATTATTAGTACAAGCGTTCCAGATGAGAGATTTCCGTATTGCATATTTACGAATAACAGTACAATGGACAATCGATCAGACAAAAGCATCGTGCGCGTGGGAAATTTCAACTGCATGTCAGCACTCAGTTGAATCGCTGAAGCAGTAGTTACAGCCGAAGTGCCGGAGCTCTCGCCTCTAAGGACAGGAAGTTACATCGTATGAATTACTAATGTCTGACGGATCAGGAGAACGCGGAAAGATGTGCATTGCTCGGCGTGTTGCGCCAATCGTGAAGTGCCTACTTATAAGGCCACTTAATATCGGTCAGGTGGCTTAGTGGTTAACTGGAGATCAAAAAGTCCTCGTTTGAACCCCTGTCTTGTCGAGAATTTTCAAAGGCCCTTAACCGGCCCTTCACCTCTGGCACAGCTTGCTGTGGTATGTGAAGTATGCCACAACGCTTCCGTTGTTTGGATTCCACACTAAACTGTAGGTTCCTTATAAAGGATTGGATTACCGGGTTAGGTTAAGGCGACGTGCGCAGTATATAAAAATCCTGTCACCAGGACGTTACGATCACACGAGAATTTCTAGCCCATTACAACATTTGTAACTCAGTCTAGACGCAGTTCGGGGGTTCATCTTTCTCTGCGGCTAATTAGATCAGATGGGTATATTTACAGTTCCTTAGATCGCTATACAGCGAATGTAGTAATGCGCGTTGTAAGGTGACAAGGTCCCTTACATATTTTTAGTGAATAATTTTTGTTAAATAATTAATTAGATATTAGTCTTGCTTGTGTTGTGTAGACAAATGTGTTAAATTGGTATGAAAGAAAGAAAAAGATAAGCGTATAGTAAAGTGCCAGAATATCTATGGACAGTGGTCATCTATGAGAATGTTTATCTTTGGACAGCGGCAAAGAGATAAGGGAATATGGCGATTTTTGGACGAGAATATAATATCTAGCTGGCACGTAGTTGAATAAAAAACGGAATGTAAACAAGTGTATTTTGTACCAAGTGATTATAAATAAAAAAGTGCTTTCGAGTGTTTCTTAAAAGAATCCATTGTCGATATATATATTATTTATTTGTTTCTGAACTGTGAATTGAAATAATCTGCCGGCTTGTGCAGCTAATATTACGGCTTGAAGACGGGCAGATTAAACATATCAAGAGGAGCTAAGGTAAATTACCTAAATTAAGGAAGAGGGGATCTTACAGCGTGCAGTAGTAGTAGTTTCCGTCTTCGGGCAGTAATATGAGTCAAGGATGTGGTAAGGATGAAATGCAGCTGCGACCACAATGACAACTGTCGGTCAACGTAAGGTTTCAGGATTTCTGTATTTTTTCCCCAATTTTTCCTTACTTCCTTCCTATCATTGGCACCATATTTCTGAAGTCATCAACCCAGCCACTGTAAATAATTCCGTCTGTATTGAGATGTAAAGCACTATCCAACAGGTGAAGTAACAGCCACAACAAAACACCTTCCCACGCGTTGTCTGTTTCTGTGCCAGAAATGTGTGAACATCTGGATATTGTGGGCCATTTCCTCAATTGCGATAGGATAGATTTTCATAAATAATTTTCACGCCAACGTAATTGAATTTGTTGTTTTATTTCCCTAACGCGTTTCACTCCATTCTCTGAAGCATCTTCAGCGGTTCTGTCTGTTGGGTGTTTATACATGTAATTACAATTGTTCTGTGTTACTATTTAAACATGAAAATTATGGTATATACAGATATAAGCTTACTTAAATTTTTCATTGGTCACATATGCTTGTAATTGTACAGTGTTTCAGCGTCAGTTATGTTAGTAGCATCAGTTTGCATTACAGGTGTTGGTTACATCTTTTTGAATAATTGCGTAGCACTTTCACTGCACTGTATTATATTGGTTTCTGATGTTTGTTTACTGTGTGGTGTACATCGCTGATCGTCAGGTTTGTTTATCGTTTGTCTCCTGTTTTATTCGGTGGGTTATTTTCATGTTTAAATTGTAACATAGAACAAATGTAATTACAGGTATAAACATCCAACAGACAAAACCGCTCAAGATGCTTCAGAGAATGGAGTGAAACGCGTTAGGGAAATAAAACAACAAATTCAATTGCATTGGCGTGAAAATTATTTATATATAAAAAGAAATTGTGGACATTTGACATATTTAGCATTCGTTGACCTGAATGTTAAGAAATTTCTTTGAAAGGAAACCAGTTTATACCTCAAGAGTGATGCGAAAGATGAGTGACTATATCGCAGAGCTTGAGAAAGAAGGTATCAAAATGTTTAAAGTGCTTTTGAAATTATACGAAATCTGAGGATTCGGTGGTAACGTTCGCACCTTACATTCGACAGGACTAGGATTTGGTTCCTGGACACGCAAATTCAGATTTGGCTTCTCCGTGGCATTCCAGAATCGCGTAAGTCAAGGCCATGCCATTCATGATTACTACTACTGATTTGATTCTCTTTCCTTGACTCCTAATCCTTTCCCTGCCTATAATGAGATGGTCGGAGGAAGCAGTGAAGTTATGGACTTAAAGAAATAGAAAAAAAATGAATTGAAATATCGTTGAAGAAACTATGTACAGTTAAAAAGAGATAAATGTTGAAAAATATGAACAACTATGTGTTTTATTTTTTTATTTCTATCTGTGCTAATTTTCAAATTACCTACATAAAATTTCAAGAGCTAAACGCGTATGGGGAATAAAAAAACATTAAAAACAACAGTTGTTCGTCGACGGAATTTTATTTATACAAACCTATAGATCAACATCTGCGGAATATAGCCTACAGCCAGATTTGAACGCGTAAAATTCTACCCATTACTTTTAAACTGTGAGATTAAATATTATGAAATCGGCTTGAGAAGTTTTATAAAACAAATAATAGCTGTAAGAACGAAGCTTCCCGCGCATTGTAAATAAATATAATTTACAAATATTAGCTTTCAGGACAAAATCTTTGTTGTCTTAATAAACAAATATATACACGTGATTTAAAACAAGTACACCTAGCAGCAACGTTCAAAAAAAATTTTTTTTTCATTGCTTTAATTAAATTCGTACGTCCCATACGTTTGAAACATTTATAGCATATACACGAGTTACAATTAATATTGGAGAAATCTTTCATTATCCAGTTTTGAATTACCTATTTATTTAAGCATTTTTAAAAGCAAAGTTGAGCCCCCAGTTTCCTGTTTCCAGCAGATCTCCAATTTCGTGAATTTACATCCCTCTTTTATGAATTAAATTTTTTGTTTTCCTTCAATGGAGGAGGTTAGTCAAGCGAAATACACCGCAAAACAAGGTAGCTGACAGCTCGCACATGTCATGCGGGCTAGCATTCAAGGCAACCGCAGGAGATTAGCAGGCGCAATATCTGCAGTGACCTCACTCAGTATCTCGCTACAACACAGACATACATGAGGAGTTTGTGGCTATTGGAGTGAGTAATATTAGTGGCAGGTATCTCGTGGTTTATTATAAATTATAACAATGATTAGTCCAGATACATATTTTACTTTGTTTATTTTCAGAAGACATCAGACTCCAAAGATACTGGTCCAGCGATTACAGTCAATACTACTTTCAAAGACAATACTGCTATACACTCACAGTACAAAACTCCTTGCATACGTAAAACCTGTTAAAACTGTTTCAAAACTTGTCTCTGCCGATTGCTTATATAACTTACATAGAATATTCCGGAATATTACCAAGGCTTCCGACAGATGTTTCTCGAACTCTAACAATACTTAAACAATTAAAAAGAATCAAAATCATTACAAAATGCACAGAAACGAAAATTAGAGATATTTAACAAATAATTATCCACATAGACCAGTTTAAAATGTCATAAATAGTCCTCTAAACATCGTGGCTCACCTACATACTTGGAATTACAAACATTTAATCATTTTTTCTTGTATAGTTATATCCTTGAACATGTTAAATAGTATTTACGTAATTCCTTTTCATAAAAAAGTCCATTGACACCGGTTTACAATAGATTGCAAGACAAACATACAAAATCATATCTATTCAACCCCTAGCTCACTACAAATAATTCATAAAATACAATTTCACTTAAAATCTGGGTTTCAGGGCTGTTACATTAGCCATGGGAAATTCAAGTAGATACAGATAACTGTATTATTTATTACAGTCATTACGCATTCATTATTAGTGGAAAACTGTGTTACTGCGTTTTTGTACTGTATATTCGATTTTCTGGGTTTATGGATTGCAAGTTAAAATGGCGCCACCTGTGTTTGAATCCATATATAAACGTCTTGTAGAGCAAACGCAGACAAGTTCTAGAATGTTTCTCACTTGTGCTTCAATACTAAACTTTTCACAAAAACAATAACGCGATAAACATTACTAAAGAGATTACAAGGCGTGCAGACATAGCAGTACTGACCACCTTCTATTAGGTAAGATCAACCCGATGAAATGTGAAAAGGAATAATTTAATAGTTTTTCGAATCACCTCAGTTACATAAACTACATGAAATACATAAGAACGCAGTTTTTCTCGGCGTTGAGAATATAAAAATTGTTCTCGGGTGACTAGCCGAGTTTAAGGAGTGTTGTAATTGCACTTAAAGTTAATATTTCTCAACCGCACTTCACTAGGAAATGGCGACAGAGTATTAGATCGCCGAAATATTAATTTTAAATGTAATTACAATACTCCTTTAACTCGACTAGTATTAACCCGACAACAATTTTTATATACTACATGAAACAGTTTGTAAGCAAACCCTTTTAGTCTTTTTTAGGACTGGGAATGCGGCCATGGTCTTTCGAAGGAAGCATCCCGACATTCGTATGGAGTGATTTGGGGAAACTATGGAAATCTCAAATCTGGATCCCCGGACGGGGATTCGAACCCACGTCCTCCCGATTGTGAAGCCAGAGCGTTACCGCTCACCCGCCACCCTCGTTCCCCCCATTCTTTTATGTTTCTTTAAAAACAAGTCTTGTGCGCACTTAATCGTACGGTATTTTGTAAATATACGAACATGGGGAGAGATATAAAGAAGTAGCATTTGGTACAAAAGCACTCGCCGGAAAGAACAGTTTTAAGGAAACCGCAAAACGAAGAGAATACAGAGCATTTAAATGCAGTGAGAGGGAGGGAGGGACGAAATTACTGCGCCGCAGCAGATGTAGATATCTGGCTGGCAACGTCGAAAACAAGGATATAAAATGTTATAGTCTGTTCACCCTCGACTGGCGCTTCAAGGCCTTTGTTCCCCTTGCACAGCTCCTCGGCCTCACCACCCTCTCTCGTTGCCTACCTCTCCGAGCTTACCGCTGTGTCTACGCATGCGGTGATAAATTTGTCAGCGGGCACTCTTACCACCACATGCGTAGGGGAATGGGCAACGAAGAAGGGATATAGCAGAGTGACCTTGAACCGCCTCTGTTAACTGAACGGACTATAGTCCGGTGTAATTAGGGTTGCAAACTTAGAAAGAAATGAAATGTATATTGTTTTTTGAAGAGGAAAATATAAAGTATATGAAACAGGAAAATATTATTTTTAAATTTACGTATTTAATGTCTTAAATACACATATTTTTTTTTCTCGCTTACGAAATCTAGATATTCATTTTTTTGTTTCATTTCAAAGTGTAATAGCTGGTACCACATTTTAAATCTAGAGTTATAAATAAATGAACAATTCATTTTAATTAAATTTAAGGACGCTGTGTTTCTCCCTTCCCACCATTTTTCACTAATTTCACTTTTGTCATAAGTTCTAATATTGTCGTTTGGAAATTAATAACGTTTATTGAATCGTATAGTTTACCAGATATAATGCATTTCCGCATACTTTACGATTAGGCTAAAATATACCGACAAAAAATAATGTATCATGTTTTATACTTAAAGTATGGTTAGCAACCCTAAGCCGCCGGCCATTGTGGCTTAATTTCACACTAAATTAGGCCTAAAATTTATTCAACAGAAGATCGTGCTCACAATATTTTGAGAAAAGTTGAAAAAGTGTTAAAAGTAATGACCAAAAATGAAGTATTATAGTTTATTATAAAGTATGGTTGGCAACCCTAGGTGTAATGCAAGATGACTGTAATGCTACGGCATTCTGCTGTTTAATATAAGAGCGATCACCAAAGAATTGGAAAATGTGAATCCCTCAGTATCAAATAGCTTCCTTCCACGCGTAGCCTGTTGCTACCGAGGATTTTGCAACTGAAGGCAACCTTTTGAATGGTTTCCCATCGCCTTCCCCAGTGTAAAAGTCTTGGTAGGGGCGGCTATTTTCTGTCGATGACAGCGTGGACAATATAACATGTTGTAGGTCAGGTATGAAAGAACACCCCGCCCATTCAGGCCTACGCTTCCGAAAGACTTGGAAGCGGCTACTGAATCTCCGTCAATAGTACAGCTTTGCCTATACACGGTGCAGGGAAAAGTAGAATTTAATCCGAGACTTTGGTACAGTCTGGTGAACAGAAATAGTGCATTACCAGCCTTACTTCCCCTTCTGTATTTAAATTAAAATGTATAATTATCTTATTCTTTTTTGTTTAAAAAAAATTGAGTGAATCGAAAGGAACAGCAGCCAAAACAAACATTTTAAAGTTTAAGTAAATGACGCTTGACATTTCTATTACTATTACAATTACTCCGCGATTCACTAAAAGTGTGGCGGAGGGTGCATTGCACCTATCAGGAAAGGTAATGGTTTGGAAGGGATATACGGGATATGGCAGGTGTGACTATGTAGAGATACACGAGAATCTTTCAATCCAGTACATTGTGACGATCATTTGTTAAAAATCCCTTGGGATACTATTTTTGTGTATAAGAGATCAAAGGGTGAGGAGATGACAGGAGTTAGGCAAAAAGAAGGTATTTTAAGGTACATTATTACGTTCGTAGATTATAAAGAACGCCTACGCAAATAAAGTACAATACTCAATAATAAAGTACGGGTGGGTATCTCTAGCTGCGGTCCCCAAATCATTTTTGAAGTATTTTTTCAACATTAATTCCGTGAAACAACCAAATGTATATGTTAAAGGATACTGAAGACCGAGTAGGAACCCGTCCGTCACACGGACGAGCTACGGACCAGTGTGGGTTTGAGGGGAGGAAGGGAGGGGGGGGGGGGTTAACCGACACTCGGCCGGGTGTCGGTGCGGACTAGTGTGGCCTGACATTTATGCATAACGCTAGTATATCTTTTCCTATTGTTCTCAAAGAAGTTTCACTTCAAAAAATATGTTTAAATAATCTCGTTCATCCTTTCCAGATTTAATCCTGACTGTCTATTGCAGTTTCCATCATGTACAATTTTTTTTTCTTTCTTTTTTTGGCAGAACTCATAGCAACATAATGTCCTGCTTATCTTTTGATGGTATAGAAGTAGGGAGCGTATTGGTAGGGCTACCACTTTACCACCTAAGGACCGGCATGTGATTACTGGCCTTTAATGTAATATTGTGGAACAGTTATATCGCTGTTTCTCCGCCTTCAAAGCATAGTATAGAAGGTGAGGATGGTGGTATGGTAGGAGAAGTTGTAGAACGTACGTCAATGGCCCTTGAAGTGCCATTCCGCATTCCCATGCTTCACACAGAGGTGTATCCCCTTTCTACCTGCTGTCGCGGAGTCTCCGGATCAAAGTGCGGTCGCCTGAGGGCGCGGTGGGGTGCGGCGCCATCCCTCACCACGGCACGTGTGGCCGACTCTGCGGCTTGTTACGGCGAGACGAGGCTGCGGCTCGATTAATCACCGTCGCCATTTGTCAGGGACGGAACCTGCGAGCGACACACGCGGCGTTACGTCGTCGTTACTGACAATGGGAGCCGAGGTGAAAGAACGCCGCTCTAACGTGAACGGCCGGCGATTTTAATCACCGGTCGCAACGCCCATTAAACAGTCCTACCCGTCCCACAGCAAGTTCCATCTCTCCCTACCCTCTCCGTATTTTCTGCCTGTAATTTTTTCCATTGATATTTTCGAAGGCCCTGCTGCTTTCCCTACAGATTTTTTATCTCTTCCCTTCTCTCATCACCGAGTGCACATTTTACTCTGATTCCAGATTGTAGCTGCTTGTTTTCTTGGTTATTCGGGCGGAACAGCGTCGATTTTTTTAAACCCGAATGTTTCAGTCAGCTTGCTGTGGCCTTCTCAGAGACAGCAGGATTGATAAAAAGTCAGATTTTGAAAAATTCTAGCGGCTCCACCTGGAGAACAAAAAAAAAACATCTGCAACGACTGAAAAGTCATTTATAGTTACGTATTGGAGAGACGCATTACTATTTAGGTTTTTTTCCCTCTGCGTAGAGAGGCACAATGCCTGACTGTTAGCAGTTTATCGTATTTGGTAAATACAGTGTTAACTAACTTAGATTACCGTGTGTTAAAGCATTTAATCAATCGAGTACTTCGTCTTCTATGTCTTAAGGTACGTTGCCACGACGCGTCCCTCGGCGCGTGGTATGGAACGCCTTTCATCTTTGGCGCATATGCTAGCAGGGACGGTGCGCCTCGACCCACCGCCAGGCGGTAAAAGATGAAAGGCGCGTACTCCCTCACCAGGCGCCGTGGGAATGGGCCTTTACAGTTTCGACAATTCAAAGTGGGTTTGTTAGAGCCACCATACTTAACCTACACGAGGAAAACTTGTGCTGCCATCTGTCTACGAAACGTGTTACTAAACGTGTTTTGTATTGTAAGCCTGTTTTTGTTTGGCAAATGTGTAGTGTATGAGACGCAGTCTGGGGACCATCCCAGTATTAGCCTAGATGATTCCGTCTAAAAACCGCAATTATGACAGCCGGTACGAGAGGACGAGAACTCGAACCAGGTCTCGTTGTACCCACCAAGCGTGGTGAATGAGCGTTGACGCTCTGGCCTCGCATTCGGGAGGACGCCGGCTCGAATCCCCGTCCGGGCATCCAGATTTGGGTTTTCTATTGTTTCTCCAAATTACTCCAGATAAATGCCGGGATTACGAGCTGCCTCCTCTCACAACTCATCCTGGCAGACGTCGCCAGATATGAGCTGCAAACTACTTTCGGCGTGTTATGGATGTCTGGCCCTCCTGGTCATCACTAACACAGCAAGCCGAAACAGCTCTTACTTTTAGTCACCAATAACTGATACCTCGCCAGTAAATATGCACACGATACTAAGGATTCCTTATTACGACTTCATTAAATCAAAACACACGGTTTGATTAACACTGATGATCAATTTAATATTTTTCAAACTGAATTTCAACATATCATTACTATTGATTACAAAATTCACCAAAATAAAATCTCGCGGAGCCTATGACCGATCTTTCCCGCGCCAGCATGCGACAAGTCGGGTGCGCAACAAACTGTGTTATTCTAAGACTTAACAACTAAGATACTATTGCTACACAGTCAACTATACAAACTACAATCTGTGGTTCCCTTTATTACAATTATTAGTATTAATTATTATTAAAACATCATTAAACCGATACAGTTGGTATCAAATAATAATTATCATACAAAAGAGTTGGACATAAATGTCACAGGATGCTTCCTTCTAATGGCCATGGCTGAATTCCTTCCCGTTCCTTGCCTCCAGTCCTTTCCCGTCTCTAATGACCTCAACGTTTGCTAAGCGTAAACCCATAAGCAAAAAAAACAACAAATAAACACAAACAAAACAAACAAAAAACAAAAAACAAACAAAAGTTTTGTACCTTCACTATTCAGTTTGGTGGCGCTTAGCCAGACGGGAGAGTTTATTGCTTTCTTATGTCGTATTCACACATCGAACAAAAAATTTTGCCTTTTATTAGTACGTTAACAATTTTCAGTGTATCATGTGCTGTAAACAACAAGAATTTCTTTCATTTTTTCTTATACGCACTCTTGTAATACACAGGTATTACATTGTGGTAAACGACTTTTCCTTGGTAATCACTCTTATATTACAATAGAATGCCTTGGATTTATGGTCGTCCGTGTTTTACAGCAGACTATACTTTTTATATCCTTGTTCTCGATGTTGCCAGCCAGACATCTGATACAGCGTAGCGCCTAGACGTAGTTATTTTATCCCTCCCTCTTGCTCGCTGCATTTAAAAGTTCTGTATCCTCTCCATTTTACGCTATACTTAAAATCATTCTTGCTGGCGTGTGTTTCTGTACTGAATGGTACTCCTTTAAATATCTTCCCGTGTTCATAGTTTTACAAAATACCGTACGTTCCCACAAGAAGTGTTTACACAGAAACTATGAGGATGGCAATCTTTGTTTTTATTATAAAGTATATATCATAGCGTATGTGATTGAGGTGACTTGAAGAACCTGTGAAATTATTTTAGTTGAGAAAATTTTTTAAAGTGTATGAATGATTATCATATCGCTGTGTTTATTGATGTCTGTTGGGATATTTTCCACTGTCACTGAGAATAAGTGTTTTGTTATTTCATCGAGCATTAAGTGCTTGCTGAATGAATCAACTGGAAGTTATTATACGTCATCACATCCCCTCCTGTCAACATTGTGTATTCAGTTTCTCATCTGTAATATGAAGTTATTCTTTTCTTTTCACAATTTTTTCGTTCCATGTATATTTTGATAAAAATTTAGTGCTGTTTATGGTATATACGCAGATGACGGGGTATAAGGTGGAAAATACTGACAGTCCAAGATGACTTTACGTTGAGGAGTAGAAGTAGTGACGATATTTATGGGGAGAATGTCACTGGGAACAGCACCGCAGGTAAATTTTTTGTCATTCCAAATAGAACCGCTTTCTCGTGAATCATTCTTCATGTTCAGAAATACATTACAAATTTCACTGGGACAATTTTAACATGTTTTTGACATCAACCAACCGTCGATTGCCTTCATTTTCTTTGGGATGAGAATCGAGAGTTGAGAAATTACGCACGTACCCAATACGTCACATTTCCCTGTCATTCCTACCAGACGCATCCCGCATTACAACTACGTGGCCTTGGTTGCCTGATACAGTGGGCACCGTTCAACATTTCACAATTGTAAATAAAAACACCGTCTATTAGCAACTGGTTTTATTGATGTAAGCTCAGACGCGTTTCGCCCTTGTGGAATGGGGCATCGTCAGTGAGACTTATGGTTGAGGCAGTTACATGGTGGTCAGAAATAGCTCCATTTGCACTTTTTTGTGACGTGAACTTTTTTGTGACGTGAACTTTTTTGTGACGTGAACCGTAGTTATGGTTCCACATAACTATGATAATAGCTGTTGTTACCCTGTTTTTGGAGGTAATCCTACCACTGTTTTCAAATCTATTGAAATTGACAATTTTTTGTCTGATGAACAGCAAAACCTTGTTGTTTACATTCGTTTACAGTACAATTGTGTAATAAGCAACTGCGGAAGCATGGCCAATATACCATATATGTTCAACATTTCTTTTCTTTAGCATACGGCGAAGGTCATGCTAGTACTGCTTTGTGTGAAAAGAAGTTGTAGCAACACCAAATGGTCAGGGTAATGCAATGTGTAATATTGTAGGGGATAATGCACTTGCTTCATTATTCTGATGCGACACAATACTCGACTATTTTTCTAGTAGTCGAGACCTTAAAGTTTATAAAAGTCGCAACTTCGAGTATACAGAGCAGAGTGCTCATAAAATTACGTTTTCTACTTATGTTAGTGAACAGAAGGTTTGTCTAACAACAAAAGATGGAGTAGAATGGAAAGAAAAACCCTTTAAAAGATTAAAAAATATATATATTTCTTGTGTGTATAAGCAATTCTAACAAATATATGAAGCAAACGAGGATTGCTGTTACAAGCAGTACCGTTAATTCTCGGTACAACATGTCCTACTTCGTCCATTGATAATAAGCCTACAGCAAGTAGTTGATTTTCAATTTTGAAGAGGTTAGTGTAGGAACGAACTGAAGGTCATCGTCTACTTACGCCATTCGCTGATTTTTCAGTCATGTTCATGTCATCGGACAAAGAAGACGATTCCATTCGATTCATTTTAACACATGGACACCGAACGTGATGTGTAAGCGGTTAACGCTCTGGCCTCGCATTCGGGAGGACGCCGGTTTGAATCCCCGTCCGGGCATCCAGATTTGGGTTTTCCCCAAATCACTCCAGGCGAATACCGGATGCTTCGTTCAAAAGGCCATGGCAGAATTCCTTCCCGTTCGTTGTCCTCAATCCCAGCCCGCCTCTAATGACCTCGACGGCGAGGAGGCTTAAAGCCATAAGTAATAAAAAAATAATAACAACAACAACACCTGGACGACGACCTTCAGTTCGTTCCTACACTAACCTCTTCAGAATTGAAAATCAAAATCTTGTCTAAGTATTTTTGTATTGGCGTACGGTTATACGTTATGAAATAATAGAAACAGTATATTATACTTCTCTCGTGCTATGTTTGGTGAAACAGAGCGTGGTAGGTGAGCAATGACGCTCTGGCTTCGCATTCGGGTGGACGCGGTTTCCATTCAGCATCCGGCCAACAGATTTGGGTTTTCTGTGGTTTCCCCAAATTACTCCAGGCGAATACCGGGATGGTTGATTCTAAAGACCATGGCAGAATTTAAAAAAATAAGGTTTGGTGAAGTCTGTGTATTTGTTATGTATTGTCAGATTATTGCAAAATAATACATTTATTGTTTAGTTATTTGATATACTGTATGCTGCTGGCCGAGTATTTGTTGTGTTAGATCTGCACAAACTTGACAATAGAAAAGTCACACTATAGAGGGAGTGAGAGTTGAGGTAGGTAGTCAATGGCTAATTATCAATTCTGTAAATACGTTGTGCTTTATTTCTCACTTCAAGCTTGATGAAGGCAAATATATCGCTCATAGATGTGTCTGTGAATGGCACTGTTAATGCCTGTTTCATATTCCACTCAGTACCTGTGTTATTGAGGTGTGGGACTGCTCCATCCCCTTGCTGTACCTGGATCCAGGCGTTGACTCCACACCACGGCAGATGCGGTGTTTTTTTTTTCCGCCCCTGTCGTTGACTCTACGATGGTTTACCCTCTGCTACTGCAATATGGATGTGGTCGGAGGGAGCTATCGACAGCCTCACAGTGTATCGACTCCTCCACTCGTTTCCACCCTGTTGAATTACCCACAGTTGCTCTCGCTTCAGCATTTGAATCATGGATTTTAGGAGCACTCGACTTTTATTAAAAGACTACATCCTAAGGCTGTAAAAAAGAGCTGAATCAGCGGGATGTACTTACTAATCATTTCTTCTCATTTGCTTAACTACATACAATTGTTAATAAATAACGCTCATAACGCTAACTTTATAATGATGTACATATTTCGATTGTAGTTTACAACGCGGTACGGTTGCAGTACTGAATCGATCCAGCGAATCGATATTTTGCCCGTGAAAATCGAATTTTAAAAAGCACTTTCTACATGTAATGCACTTGCACATGAAATTCAGGGTTTAAATGAAGAATTGAAACACTATTTATTGCAATCAGTTGTGTACCTGAAGTATGATCCTATACTTTAATGGCAAGAACAAAAAAAAAAAAATCAATTTATCATCACGTTTACTCAACATCCAAGAAGTATATCTGTATAGTGGGATCATCAGTACTTTTTGAGGGCGCCTTTTTTTATTGACGGCAACATCACAAGTGATGAGCGGCTTGGATCCTAGTAGACCGGACAGACTTGTTGTTCCTGATATGCTTTAGATCGATTTTTAGAAAATCGATCTTTTATACGTCGATTTTTTTGTTAATCGATTTATCAAATTTCTATTCGAATCGATTCAAGAATCGATCTTTTTTGGAAAGAATCGCCTTCCCTATTAGAACATTCATGCTGAAAAAAAAGTACACTTTATCGAAACGTCGCAAGAACAGGTGATTCTCAGTGGCTGGTATCTCGAACAGAATTTGTACAACACGGCGATAATTTTCCGTCATTTATTTTCTTAGTTTGCTACCGCTAAGTGGCAGAGCCGACATAAAAACACTGCGAGTTAATACCAGGAGTTAGCAGATTTCGGAATACCTTGATTGCGGACAGACAGAAAGATGATAGCATGATTCCTGAATTCGCATAAAAATTCGCAGCAGACTGAAAGGGGATGTTTTTAATGCAAACACTCATCCTTTCTGTTAAATAACAGAGCAAAGGAAGTGTAAAAGCTTTCACATTAAGTACTTGTGGAAGAAAATATCTCTGTGGAGTTAAAATAGAATTGTCCAAGGATGAATAAACAAAAGACTAAAAAAACGGGCGTAAAAGAAATTATCCTCAAATAAACTTGACGACGTCGTAAAAATACAGAACTACAATTTGTTTTAATTTTTTCATTCCAAAGATATTATACGCGCGTTAATTTGTTAGATATAACTGTATATTTGCTGTTTTAAACCTGAGAATCCAAAATTTAAATATTTAAAACTGAAGTAGACTTTTAAGGTTAGTATTACTCGATTCATTATTATTTTATAACTGGAAAAAAAGAACAAGAATTCTGTGATGGGTGGACATAGTTGTACAAAGCGGGATACCTTTGGTTTCCCAGAATGTTTTCTTACTAATATGGGAACATGTTATGCAAGGTTTTAGGAGGAAAGTGAACCAACAGAGCCAAACATGATTCTCAAACAAAATTAATTTATTATTGAAAAATTTTTGAAGCAGAAAAATGTTTTGAAATACATACTCTTTGCTATAAATTAGAAGTATGTTTCACTAATTTAGTATTACTGGAAATTAGCTTTCGTAGAAATAGACTAATTTAAGTATAGCGCCAAACCGAAAATTGCTAGAAGTATATCTAAAATTAAATATCTATGTGCGGGGTCAGTTTATCATAATGATGTTCAATACTTCATTCAGAATAAGTTTAAATTGAGATTTTACTAACGTAAGAAATAATTTGCTTCTGGAGCAAAAGAAATGGGTACATTACTATTACTCCGCGTACACTAAAAAGTAAGTGATGGCGGGTGCGTTGCACTTATCCTAATGAGTAGAGGTTTATACTTGGGAAGGGACGTACATAATATGACAGGAAACGCCCATACACAATCTAAGAAACATCCCAGCATACGCCTGGAACGATCTAGATAAACCGTGGAAAAGCTAGATCAGGGTGACTGGAGCGGTTTATTGAGATATAATACCGAGCGTGGTGCGTGAGCGGTAACGCTCTGGCCTCGCATTCGGGAGGACGCCGGTTCGAATCCCCGTCCGGGCATCCAGATATGGGTTTTCATGGTTTCCCCAAATCACTCCAGGTGAATACCGGGATGCTTCCTTCAAAAGGCCATGACCGAATTCCTTCCCGTTTCTTATCTCAATCCCGTCCCGTCTCTAATGATCTCGACGTCGACAAGGCATAAAGCAATAAGTAAAAAAAAAAAAATCTAGACATAATCCTGTCTGATTCTAAGTTTTCACGCTCAATAAATCTTTCCTATTCCATTCTCTAATCGGTCGAGGAAAAATGAGTATAGAAAAGAATCATTTCTGTCCCTGATTTCTCTTATATGGGTCGTTCTGGGATATGAATGTTTCTGGTAGTAAGGTGTGTTTGCTATCATCTTGAAATAGATTTTTCATGGACGTTCAAATTAAATTCTTACGAGAACAATGTCTAAGGTGTTCCATACCTTCCCAATCTAACCCCGTCAACTTCACACTTACTTTCATTCATAAATTGCCCCGCAAGGCAGAAGGTGAATTCAGTATTCGGTTTCGACGTTTTTAAAGTTTACATGGGAGTTTCGAAGAGAACGATAGAAACGAGATAAGTTTCTCCCAACATCTGCACTGGCTTATATCAGTTGTTGGTGAAGAATTCCATGACTTTTATATCTCGTCGCCCTTTATATGACTGATACGGCTGCCATATTTAGTGGTTGAGGAGGAAACGAAAATTAACTTCACGAGCAGGGGATACGTGATGTTATTTCAATTACAAAATCTAATCAAATTTACAAAGAACTTGGCAGCATGAGTCCACTTGTCAGTAAGTCGTTGCACCCCATCCAGCCTGGATGCATGCACTGATTCGGTTGGTAAGGATGTCACAAAGCCGATGTATCCTCTCCTGAAGCAAACTGGCGCACAATTGTTGTAACTGGTTCATAATATCCTGGATAGACGGAGTTGACTTCCGAGCTGGTCCTACACATGTTGTATTGGAGACAGATATGGGGATCTTGCTGGCCACGGGAGTACCTCAGCATTACGCTGACAGTTCATAGAGACAGTGCCGCGTGTGGAAGAGCTTTGTCTAGTGCGGCACTGTGTAAGATGAACATAAAGTGTCTCCGGTTTCAAACGATAGAGGAGCACAACGTGAATCTGTGTCGGCGTTATGACGGAATCAACTTCCAAAAAACTGTTCATCCAGTGAAGAAAACGGTGGGACCTGATCATTTTATCAAAGTAAAATTACATTGTAGATGTCACGACACTTATAAGTACAGTAGAACTCCAATTATGTAAATCAATTGGAACCGGACCCCATTCGGATAGCAAAAAATTCGGATAATTGGATTTTTTCCGAAAAAGGGTCAGCCAAGTAGCGCATCCGCTTGACACTGAGAAGTTGCATGTGGTCACACTCGGGTTGATGCTCCATCCACTTCAACGCAAATGCTTGACTATCTGATAGTCCAGTGTCTGCTTCAACTTCGACGTTAAGGTCATCTTCTTCCTCGACATTTTCTTCTCTCACACTTTCAATAAGTTCTTCATCATTTATAATTTCATACCCAGGGATTGACGTATCACACACCACCCACTCTCCTAAATCTTCAGCACTAACTTCTGAACATCCAGGAATTTTCAGAATTCCTCAAGTGACACATCATTTCATCTTCTCCTGTATCTTCGCTTTCCTTTTCTTTAGATTCTTTTTCTCCTTTTCCTTCTCTACTTCAGTGGATATGCCTTTCAACTTGTTCCACATACTTCTTAATATGATTGCCTTACGCGATTCAGCTAGTCGGAGTTCGGATAATTGAAGTTCTACTGTTAGTATTTCAGATTCTGTTGTTTTAGTCCGGGATTTTTTAAATGCCACCTCGTAATCTAGAACCATCCAGCTTTCGTTTTTTTTTTTTTTTTTTTTTTTTTACTTGTTGACATCGATGTCATTAGAGGCGGAATGGGATTGACGACAAGGAACGGGAATGAATTCGGCCATAGCCTTTTGAGGGAAGCATCCCGGCATTCGCCTGGAGTGATTTGGGGAAACCATGGAAATCCCAAATCTGGATGCTCGGACGGGGTTTCAAACCGCCATCCTCCCGAATGCGAGTCCAACCTTAGTCTGAAAAGATTCTGGGAAATCATAGAAAATCGACGTATATACGGCTGGCTAGGGAATCGAAGCCGTGTCCTTCCGAACAGTTCGGTTGGCAAATTGCTATGATACATCGTGTTTCCGTCTCCACATAAATCCTTCTTTGTGGTGTTTTCCCCAGTACCCATCTGACTGTAACGATGGAGGCAGAAAGAGCGCAAAGTTTAAATTCTGCCACTTTGGTTTAGTTTTCATACATACTGGAGGGAACAAAGTCGTCCTCTGCAGTTGGACAGTAATGCAGAGTAATGTTACCAGCAGATCCGCTGGCCGCTTGCCCGACCCCAGGGTGACTCAGTGGACGCCAAGTGTCTGCTGGTCCGTGTTTGTGTTTGCCGATAGGACGCCGTGAGAGCCCTCGAAGGACGCTAACGAGGCCCGCGACACCCACTGCGCCACGCGCTGACTCACGACCGACACCAATTAGACAACCATAATGGCGCCCGCCGCAAATGAACACGGAAACCGGGTGCGGAGACGTGGTGGCAAGTCATGTGTGCAAAATAGGAAGTGAGCTTTGGCGTTAAAAGGTCTAAACAGTGACGCGGCTGCTCATTCGCAACAGAGAACAATTATACCCTCAAGCATCAGTTCTTAGACCTATGTTATTTTTCGTACACATAAAATCTTTTAATTTAGTTGACAGTTTGGCCGAGTGTGTTTAAGCAATACCTTATCTGGTGCAATGAGGCGTGATGAGTGCAAGTTGAAATCCTGCCGCATAATTACTGGGCATGAGTAACAATCTGCCCCTTGATTAATCTGGAAGCTGAACGTAATTCCTTGCAGATTGTGGTGTAGTTAAGGTGACATAAGTGTAATAAGGTCGGTGGGTGCATTCAATAGAGACTGAAAAAGAAAGAAAAAAAAGACAGTATGAACAGAAAAAGTTTCCAAAACTACTGAAATAATAGTCTTATACTCAAAACTCTTTTCTTTTCATTGGAGGCTCACCAACCGATATTTAATTTGGAATAAATTATCAGAAGATCCACCGCACACTAAAAATGTAAATTTCGCAACTTTGGATAATTTTTTGTATGTGTTGCTAACCTCAACCGTTCGGTTCAAAATATTATCCAGTCATAACATGACGCCTGCTAAGAAGTTCTCTAAACATATTAACATTAAATGATGGAGCTCAAATATGTGCGATTAATTTTATCGTAAGAAGATGTTTGTCAAGAGTATACGAATTGTTTTCAGTATGTCCAACAAGTAGTTCCACGGTGTAAAAAAAAGTCAGTCAGTAATCTCGTCTTCACAGAGAGTCATACTTGTCAACTTTTAAGTTCAGTATGCCAGGATGGTTCCTTCAAAACGGCATGGCCGATTTCCTTGCCATTCGTTGCCCCCCAGTCCATTCCCATCTATAACCTCGATGTCAGCGAGGCGAAGAGCAAAAAAAAAAAAAAAAAAAAAAAAAAAAAAAAATTGCATTCTTCTTTCATCGTTTCTCTTTAGGTACCTCTCTCATGCAAGTGTAATAAAAGTACAAGGGAGGAAAAGAAAGTGGCCTACGTAAGTGAGCTTTTCATGATTTCATACAGTCTTATAGTGATCAGTTAATCCTAACATATATTTGTGTTTAATCTTCAACTTGTTACAACAGCCACAATTCGACACAACCTCTGTGTCGTTATTTATTATCATAAATATTATTCAATCTATACCTGCATTTCTCAAACGGTGATCCGCGAAGATGGTGCAGATGTTCCGCATACATACCATTAGTATCCATTTGATTAATAATTATTAAGAACTGTTCAATATGTAATTCACTTTCGTTGCTTCATTTGTAATTTTATAACTGTGTTTCCATAGGAATTTAAATCATGATTTTAGTTTTATTACGTTGTAATGGTACTACAGAATATGTCCCAAGTGTTAATAAAACTAACACAGTCTTATATAAGTTAGTGGTCCCTATAATTATTTTTGACATTTTTCTGGTCGTCGGATAGAAAAAGGTTGAGAAACGCTGCTCCATACTGTTCTGTGAATCGTATGACGTATCCCCTTCCATTTCTGTCATTCTGTCCAAGTTTCCTTTCGTACTGCTTTCCTCCTGTTCATTCCTTTTTCCATTATATCCTGCAGAGGACTCATCCATAGTATCCTCGGTCTCCCTATACACCTCTTCTTCCTCATATCGTTACTTACCAGAGCCATCTGCGGGCTTCTTCCTAGTTCAGTCCGGTCCTATGGTCCAAGCACTGCATTCTTTGCATCCTACATGTAGCTTCATGGAAGAGCAGCTCCGTATTCCCGGTCAAGTCTTGACATTACCGAGGGGGTGTAGCATCGCCATTACCATTTCCAGGGCGCTTATCCCTTGCTGAGCAGGCCAGGGAGTTCATCTTCGAAGAAAATCCTTGCCCAACCCTCCGCACCGCAGTCAAAGTGAGTCACAAAGCCACCCTCATTTATTATTATGAGATTAATGTAGCGAACAAATAAATGTGAGTGTCCTTTTCAACCCTAAGACTTTATTATGGAAAAATATGATATTTTAATAAATGTAATATTTTCGAGAGTTAGACACAGGACAGATGAGGCTTCGCTGATGCAAATTCACCGTAAGGTTGTTTGTTCCCCCACGTAATGCTTACATATTGACAGAAGGAGCCACCTTCTAGTGGATCGAACTGGAATCAACGACGTCAAACACGAGGTGGCGTGTGTCCACGGAACAGTTTATTCGCTCTCAGTTCATCAGGAGCAGTTTAGTTGACAAGATGGGTTAACTTGTAGCTAAGCCGTTTCTCGTCAGCCTAGTCTAGCCAGCAATACATTCATCTAAGTTCAGTCTGACATTCTATCAGTAAACATCAGTAGCCATTATTCACAGACGCGAGTCGGAAATAGCCTTGAAGTAGCGCGCCAACGATTGTAACATGTACAGTACAGTCAAGTGCTACAATAAACAGGTTGTTCAGCAGTTAGCGTCGTGTCATTCATATAAAGGGTAAATTATCAGCTAGTCATTTCACAAGTGCTAGCCTTCCTATCCACGTTGCTGGATGTAAACCAGCTGGTGTAAGACCTGACGTAATTTAACCTCCTATTAGTAACATCAAGACGCAGATGAAGCCATCACTTGAAGCAAGAAGATACCGCAAAACGGATCACAAGAGGGTTAGCAAATCCCAAAGATCAGTCAAATCCAGCCCTGGGTCCTCCCACTCTTAAACCGCCCACAAAGTATAGACCACTCGAAACCAAACACCAGACAACTGGTGTCAAGGCGTAAAATATAAATCACGCTATCTGACAAAAATAATGCTTTGTCTTCAAACAAATAATAATAGTAAATAATCGCTTTGGCATATAACTGAATACATAATAAGCATCTGAATTTAGTATTATATATATATATATATATATATATATATATATATATATATATGTGTGTGTGTGTGTGTGTGTGTGTGTGTGTGTGTGTGTGTGTGTGTGTGTTTGCACAGGTAGCTGGTGTGAATCAAGAGAGGAAGATTTGTTACTCTGTGGAATGTTTTTGTTTCCATTTGAGCGATACGTGTTCTCAACGATTTGTGTATTTTTGTTTGTAGAATGTGTAGTTTATGAGGTAGAAAAAGGGGATAGTCCTAGTATTCGCCTAGGTAATTGCGGAAAATCGCCTAAAAACGGCGATCAGGAAGGCCAATACTTGGAGTCAATGACCCGAACATGGGACCTTTGTACCTCCCCGATACGCTGGTGGGTTGCAATGCAATAAGCTAAAGATCGTCCATTCATACTATGATAAAATTCCTAATAGGTTCTGTAAGACTCTTTCATAATTATCGTCTTTCCCTATTTCTTCCACGAAATTGTATTCTGTTTCACTTTATATAGCAAAGTATTATCACAAGGCCCAATACATTTTATTTCAGATTATTTCAAAATAAAACAGTCCATACAATGTTCAATATCTCTTATGCAAGCTAGCAACTTCTTCCTCGCTACCATTCGCTAGACAAAGACACTTTACTTCCACTTACGGCGCCTAGAATCTTACAACTTCACGAAGACATATATTAGTTAATAATCAATGAATTTTTCTGATTTACTACAAATATGCTAATTAGTATGAATCCATTCAGCTTAACAATAACACAATACACCTTTCAGGCAGGTTGTCTTCTTTTGTGATACTGGATTAGATAGACTCGAAAAGACAGACAAGAAATTAAAGAGATACCCAGGGTTTTCAACTTATTTGGACGAAAATAAAGTATATTTTTATTTGGAACATGGGTGTGAAAAGTATTTTTAAACATAAATAAATGCAATTTTTTTCTGTGATTATGAACTATCTACTAATTTTTTGTTTATTTTTAAATGTTGGAGGGGGTAGGAAAGCCTAAATCTATATTTATAAATAAATTAACAAGGCCATTTATTGTACATATATTTTACCAGAATTAAGTAATTCCGCATAATTTATGTTTGAGGTAAAGTATGCTCACCAAAATAAAATGCGATTCTTTATAATAGACTAAAGTATGGTTGGCAACCCTGACCCTGGTTCTGCCCCAAGTCAGGCTTTAAGCACGGCAAGCTATCCCTTCATCCTTTAAACTACCCCAGTCCCTCAGCAGTGCGTTGGAACTGGCCCATAATACCTGTCGAGCTTTGTGCTGAATGTTTGAAGGGAGAACATTCACAACCGATCAGCCTCCTTAAACGTGATGAGGGAACTATCCACCCTACCACGTGATTAATGAACTGCAGGCTCGGCAATAAATTCGAGTGTTGGCGAACGGGAAGTCCCGTTGTGTGGCCCGCCGCTGTTCGATCTTTACGAGCTGGAGTTGGGCCGATCTGGAAAAAATGTTTACTGCCTCCCCAGACCATATCTCGAGGCCAGCACTCCCCTGGGAACAACACAGACCACATTGGCGTCATTACGGCAGCTGGTTTACTGGCGCGGGCCGAGGCTGCACCGAGGCGAGACGCCTTGTGTCCGAACACCGGGTTCGACTCTTGAAGTGCTTCACTGTGAAGCAGTTTGAGGGAGCACCGCTATTCGCTTTTGCCGATATTCCATCTTCAACCAGAACCCAGCGCTCATCGTAGCGTAGATCATGTAGAAGAAAGTTGGGGCAAAATCGGGTACTTTAAAGGGGTTCACGGCAAGATTTACGTTATGGTGAATTGGTGAATATCGCTTGTTGTCGCTAGTGGTGGAGCTAAAAAAAAAAGGTCACTGTTTGTTTAAGGGGGTTCACCAAGCCTGGGAAATAAATTTGAGAAACACTGGTATTAGGACATCCGGTATGCGGGAGTCTGGGATCGTACCCGGTCACGTTGTATCTCCCCGACCTAGTGTGCGGCGTCTCAGCCACACTGGCGGGTAGCGTTTTGTTTATGTATATTTAATACATTTTCTTGTTTATGACGTTACTCCTAGTCGACGCTAAGGTTATTTTAGACTGGAAAGGACTGGGGCAAGGATCGGAAAGAAATTCGGTCATGTCCTCTTAGTGGAAACGTTTCGGTACTAGCCTGGAGTGAATTCGGGAAACTTTATAAAGCACATATCTCCCTAATGCGAGGCCCAAGAGTTCCCTCACACCTACCCCACTAGGTTTTATTAACTTTAGGCCTAGTTACTAGGTTCCCAGCCGGGCGGATGCGAGGTAGCTTCGCCGCCCGTGTAGATGATACACCGTCAGAAGTACTGTATCTCCTTCGTCGTCTCTTCTACTTAGACAGTTTCCTCTGACATATTGTTAGTACTTAAAAGGAGGCATTTACTTTATTTATAATAAAATTGGGATGCAAAAGTGTGTGGGGGGGGGGGGGGGAGGAGAGGCGCGGAATATTTCTTTTGAAGGATAAGGAGCATGGTACAGAAAACTTTAGGAACTTCTAACCAAGTTTATTAAGTTCGCGTGTTCCTTCTTTGATCGCCTTTTGCATAGAACAGATCGACAACCTTTTATTTTACGTTGTTTAGAATAATATTGGCGAAAAGAGCTTTGATTAAAATGAGAAATCTTTTAGTTTCAAATACTGATCTAAGACTCGGAAAGAACTTCTTAAAACTCTGTGATTCAATATGGTAGCGGAGACTGGGCTTTTTTAATGCTAGAAAAAAGGAAAATTGGAGCATTTCAAATGCGGTACTGTAGAAGGATGCAGAAGGTTGAGAGTTAAAGTATAATGAACGTGTTCTGAAAATGGTGGGTGAGAAAAGCAGCTCGTGGAAGAGTCTTGCAGAAAGAACAGACGAGATGATGGGTCAGATTTTAAGATTGGTTAATTTGTTAGTGGAGGGAACAGTCGAAGTAAAGAACTGCACAGGTATACAAAGATTAGAATATGTGAAGCAGTTAAATGAAGGTGTGGGTTGTAAGGGATATGTTGATAGGGAGAGATGGACTATTGAATCATACCATTCGAGAGATTGATGACAGTAATAAAAGAGTTGAGATTTTCATGCAGTCTTTTTCTTTGTTGTTGATGAGTGGTTGTATATGATGTCTTCATCAAAGTCAGATTGTAAGTATGTCGCGTCTTTTTAAGTGGACTTTTGATTCTGGAACTGCCTTCTTGTTTAGTCAGTGTGTGCCACAGTATTTCATTTGTGACGTGACCATTGATATATGACGGCGTTACTGAATTTGTTGGGTTTTATTAACCTACAGTGCAGAAATATCCCACGAGAATACAGAGACTTGAGAACGGTTACTAATTACACAGTGACGGTGTGGGAAGGATTCGACAGCCGTGACGGATGATAGCGTTCGGGGTTGTTGTTGACAGGGCTGTAATCTGCGCGGTCAGCCGGGCGAACATGTTTGACGCTCCCTCTATCGGGGCCTCGCCTCGCCTCGCGCACGCTTAGCATAATCCGCAGCGACAAATTGGACCGCAACTCTGCGGTATTAATTATCTCCGGGCCTGTTCTCACTGCGATTGCAGCTCTCTGTTTCCTTCCACTGTCCCTCTCCGCTGTTGTGAAATCCCATTCGAGACTGTAGCGACCTCTATCTCGTTTCACACAACCCAACCCACCAAAGCTCTAGTTCATCAGTTATAGCCGATTTTTCTTAATCGATCTAAAAAGTCATTTATGCCACAAAACTAGACGTTATCAATGAGAGCATCGCTCTATTAACGCGACGCGGTGGTTTCAAAAATCTAGCGATGATTGGGGAGCGGGGACAAGTCTATTAAGGGATGTGAAGAGTCATTGCTACCTATTCCATGCTCTCGGCAGAAAGATCCCAATATAAAACCGTGGCCGAACAAAAACTGTCCGTCTCGGCATACGTAAATTCAAATCCCCGTCCTGCCCTCTAGTTTTCGGTTTCCGTGGTTTTCCTGAAACACTCATGGTGAATGCCGGGAAAATTCTTTCAATAGCACATTGCCGAATTCCTTCCCTTTCTTTTCCCACTTCTAATGATGTCGACGAAGCTATAAGCAAAAAGCCTTACCCTTAGCTTAGAGGCACGACTAACGAGAAATTTCGACAACTAAACAGCACTAAGGGGCATCCATAAATTACGTGAGGTGTTTTTCCGGATATCCGGACCGCCCTCCCCCTGGTTAAATCTGGTTCGTGAGGACCCCCCCCCCCCCCCTAGAAATTGCCCTCGCAAGTTTTTGAGACCTCCTTTTTGTTAGGTCTCACCCTTCCAAAGCCGGTTACACCCCCACTTTTCTACGATATACTCCCCTAAAATCGACTTTCGCCACTCCAATAAGAATTTCGAAATCTCACGTGAGATTTCCGTTGAACCCCCTCTCCCTCTTGGTGAGATTTCACCGAACCCCCCCCCCCACCCTTATTTCACCTCACGTAATTAATGGACGCCCCCTAACATCCTTCTACATCTGTTTATCCAAAGCCATTTCGGTAAAATGATCTATAACTAACTGCATCCTGGAACATCCACTGGTATTATAACTGCATTTCAACCAATGTCGTTGCAAAGCACCCTTTGCTGTCCACAATTTTCTCTAAATTACAGAGTTTTACTGTAGTTGTTTCCACGGAATAGCATTTTGAAGAAAACTCGTAGTATATCCACGAAGATTTTATCAAATAACGCTAGTACCTCCGTAATTAACTGCTTGTTCGATCTTTTACGTATCAGTTAAGCAGTTTCATACTCAGTGTGACACTTCTCTAGAAGATCGATGTAACCCCTGCAGTTAAGAATAAAGCACTAACATTTTAAAAAAAAAATGTCATATGAAGCTGGGAACGTATGACGAGTTTGAAAAGCCTTGTCTTTAAAGTCTATACAACTAAATAAACATGTTTTAAAACAAAATTAATCCAAGTTTTGTTTACCTGTTTGGCAAAATTAATTGCTGTAGTGCAATTACCTGTAGGGTAGTAACGTAAAAGCATGGCGGAGTTACGAATCCGTTATTTCTTTTTGTTGTTGTTGCTTCACGCCTCGTCGACGGCGGGGTCGTTAGAGCATGAAGAAGGTGAAGAGCAAGCAACGGGAAAGAATGAGGTCGTGAACCTGAGTAACAGGAATCATCCCGCCAATCGCTTTGATTCCTGGAAACTACGGAAAAACGAAATTGGGTGGCTTGAATATCAAACCCACGTCCTCCCGAATACCAGGCCCACACACACACACACACACACACACACACACACACACACACACACACACACACACACACACACACACTCACACACACACACCTCTACATGCTGTGGTGCACTCGTGAGTAAGGATTGTTGCCACCTTGTAACATAACAGTAGCATTCCGCCGATCCGCACGTAGCGCCTAAATGAGCGCATGATTACATTGTTTCAAGTCAGTCGTAGCCGAACCATGGTAGCCGACGGCTCGCGTCGTGTATTGTGCTAGACGCTAATCAAACAGTGCGGTGTAGTAAGCATTATGAAGAAGATTGAATTTATTTAGCCAGAACGATGTGTGTTTTACAGAAAGTTGAACAGTGTGAGAATATTGCAGAACAGTGAATGTGACTTTGGAAGTAATTTAGTGTGAAACTGATTTGATTATTAACTTTCCATTTATCAAAGAATCTAGCAATATACGGTTGACGAAGTCTCGATAGCTTTAACATCTAAATTTTGGTAGTGGCCAACCGGTTCGATGTTGTACGTTATTTCAATAAATGTGTGGAGAACTTAATTTCATTATCTTATACTTGAAGACTTTTCTTAGTTAATTATCCACCTCTTGTGTCGGGATGGTTGAGGACCCTACCTGGCGACCTACGGTGACTACGAACGAATTAAAATTCAATTAACCGGCTTCTAGTGCTATGTATTAATAATTTGAGAACTTTAGTAAGCACGAAGTTCGGTCTTGCAGTAATCAAGAACTATGTCTCACATAAGTGTCTTACAACCTGTTATCGTTATTCTCAATTTCTTAAATTTTTTTATATAATTTCCTTTCTAGAATACTGTTTGGGCACTACGGAAGAGCTACTTCCAAAATTTTCCTGAGCAATCCACATTTACAAATACGATTATTCTCGTGTGAATTATAATGATCAAAAAATGTAACATTACTTTCAAGGCAATGAAACGTACATTTATTATCAGTAGGAAAAAAAGCGTAGGTAATATGGGCTGTTCCAAAAAAAAAATAACAAAAAAAATTAACATCATATATATTATTTCTATAAGGTATTTTTTTGTCACAAACCTATATCTTCTTTCATACTTAACCGAAATCATTGAATGAGGTGTCATTTTAAAGCTTATGATCACCACTTTGGTTAAATCGTATTTTAAGCAAGAAAGTTTTCGGAATTCGACCCTTAAAGGGCAAAAATGTAAATTTTTCTAAAATGCTGTTTTCTGTGTTACGAGTCAGTTATTTCCCTGGATACATATCTGAAACCGTTTTATGAAATATCGTTTTAAAGATTAAGATCTCCGCTTTAGTGACGTCATATATTAAGCCAGAAATTTTTCGGAATTCGACCCTTAAAGGGCAAAAGTATCAATATTTTTGCAATGCGTTTTTGTGTCACGAGCGATTTATCTCCCTTAATATCTAACCGATATAGATAAATGAGGTATCATATTAAAGAATAAGGTCTCCGCCATGGCAACATTATATTTTAAGAAAGGAATTTTTCGTAATTCGACCCTTATAGGGCAAAAATGTCACTTTTTCTAAAATGCGTTTTTTGTATCTCGAACCATTTATCTCCCTGGAAATCTAACCAAAATCGATAAATGAGGTAGGATTAGGAGGAGTAATGTCTCAGCTTTGTGACATCATATTTTAAGAAAGAATGTTTTTGGAATTCAACCCTTAAAGGAAAAAAGTATAAATTTTTCTATTACCGATTTTTGTGTCACGGGCGATTTATCTCCCTTGATATCTAACCGATATAGATGAATGAGGTATCATATTAAAGAATAAGGTCTCCGCCGTGGTAACATTATATTTTAACAAAGGAATTTTTCGTAATTCTACCCATAAAAGGCAAAAATATCAATTTTTCTAAAATGCGTTTTTTGTGTCTCGAGCCACTTATTTCCCTGGATATCTATCCAAAATCGATAAATCAAGTACGATTGTGAGGAATAATGTCTCTGCTTTGCTGACATCATATTTTAAGAAAGAAGTGTTTGGAATTCAATCATTAAAGGGAAAAAGTATAAATTGTTCTACAACGTATTTTTGTGTCACGAGCCTTATATTTCCCTTGATATCTAATCGATATAGATAAATGACATATCGTATTAAAGACTAAGGTTTCCGCCGTGGTAACATTATATTCTAAAAAAGGAATTTTTCGTAATTTGACCCATAAAGCGCAAAAATGTCAATATTTCTAAAATACGTTTTTTGTGTTTCGAGCCATTTATCTCCCTGGATTTCTAACCAAAATCGATAAATGAAGTAGGAGAATGAAGAGTAATGACTGAACTTGGTGACATTATGTTCAACCTCACTATTCATCTCATTTTATTCGCGAAATTTTCGCACGGGTCGTCTAGTCTATATATTATTCACATACACAAAAATTGTTTAAAGGAAAGTGATATTGCAGACCATTTACAAAATCTTGGGATATCTCAATTGACAGTCAGAGAGCACGAATTATTTCTGTGTGATGTGAGTCACGGGTATCGCTTACGGGTTCCTAAATGAACTATTTTCAGCATTAGTATGTCTTTGCGGATGTTTGTCTTCGCTGTGAGACGTAGCATTGTCCGTGGATCTACTTCTGAAGTTTCCGCATCTCACTCACATAAATTTGATCCTACCTGACGTACTGTATCAAACAACAGTTGGTATGCTCAAACACTTAATTCACATGGTCCCATCGGGCAAGATGAGGGATAATTCAAGTGCCGAATCGGATGTTAGACGGTGTGATGCCACGAAACGTTTAGAACTAAAAGTAGGAACTATAAGATGTAGTGTTTACGTTAGGTGAAATAAGGGGGGGAGGGTCCGCGAAAATCTCACCAGGGGGGGGGGGAGGGTCACCGGAAATCTCACTTGAGGTTTTGAAAATTTTTGTTGGACTGTAGAGCCAAAAAAATTACGGAAAGTCGATTTTAGCGGGGTTTTTCGTCGAAAGTGGGGGTGTAACGGACATCTGCAACGGCCCACCTAAGGCCTGGTATCCACTTGAGCGCGCTCAGGTGAATGAGCCGCTCATTATTTGAGCGTGCTCAAGAAAAAGGGAATTTTGGTGGAACGAGCCTGGTGCCAGTGCTCAGAAAACGTTCGTTTATTGTGTCGTCACGTGTGCGCGCGGCAGCTGCGGCCTTTAGTATTATCCATACGATATCAAACAAGAAAATTACCAAGGTGGTAGATTAGAGAAAGTTACTGTCAGCGAAGAAATTATATTAATAATTTAATTTGCGAATTGACTTTTGAACTAGATAATGAGCCTTTGGAAAACTTCACGAGCATCTCATAGATCGATTTCGAACATTTTCTGTGTTTAGTTGAACCTCATATTAAATAGCACTTTACACATATGCTTAAGGCGATCCCACCAGGAAATAAATCAATGATAACTTTAAGATTCCTGCCTTCGGAAGATTCCTATACAAACCTGCAGCATGTGGCCAAAGTACCTTACACCAGGAGCCGTTTTGTACCGAAAGTCTGTGATGTTACTGTTCGGTTGCTCCGAAATTATGTTTAGGATGGTACCAATATTTTGTTTTTTATAGACTTTTACTGCCAATATATTTTCAAATATTGTTTTATGTTATGTAAATGGAGACTTTCCCGGCGTATTGATTCAATGAAAGTTTCACGGGTGTGCAGCCGGATAGTGTCATAAAACGACGACGTTTCGACAACCTGCTCGGTTGTCTTCATCAGGTCTATTTAGATGTTGCTTCTCGAAATCACAAAACAGACTGATTTCGAGAAGCAACATCTAAATAGACCTGATGAAGACAACCGAGCAGGTTGTCGAAACGTCGTCGTTTTATGACACCATCCGGCTGGACACCCGTGAAACTTTCATTGATTGTTTTATGTTGTTTTTTTCTTTACGTCATCATTACCATGGTTTAATACCTTGCTGATTTCTCGTCATTGATCCTCTCGTTTACTTCGATTATAAATACTGTTCGTATGAGTTTTCCCGTACTAACATCTTTGATGCATACCGATTAATTGTTGTCAAGCGGGTGTCGTTGTCCCGCATGCTCGCGCTCATTGGAAAAACCGCCACACTGAGCGCCGAACACAGACTGGCTCGCCTTTGAGCATTCTGAAATACCTACCGTACACTCGAGCACGCTCTCCGTCATTCGCTGCGAGCGTGCTCGGGCGTCCACACTTGATCGGCTCGCTTCCCAGAGTGGCTCATTCGCCTGAGCGTGCTCAAGTGAACACGAGGCCTAAAAAGGTGGCGTGGCCTTGGACCTTCGACCCAGGATCGCTACCTGAGACAACGGAGGCACCTAGTAACATTCATCATACTTGGCGAAATAAAATTATCCATGTGCCTCTCTCAGTTAGGTTTTATTAATAAATATAAGCCGCCCGAACAGAGGAAATGCGGAAGGGGAAATCTGCACAGCGTTAAGCTCGGAAGGGTACGAAGGGAAGGGGTTGTGAGGTGAGGAGGGGGGGGGGGGGCAGGGGAACACGACCGTGAGCCGCCAGTTGGTAGTGAACAGGGTATAAATTATAATAGTTCCATTTTTTACGTTTTTATCATGAAACTGTAAAAAAGGAAGACTTGGAGAAAATACGATCGTAGCTAGTGTAGAAAAACGAGACGATATCTGACTCAAAACAGATCATTTTTAAGTATCATATTTCCCGAAGAAGCAAAACGTTTTCTCGTTTTCAAGTCTGCCCGTTCTCGCATGGCACACGCGTCAGTCGCCTCCCGTCATGCGAAGAGGCGTGAAATGGCAGTCGGCATGGAAAAAGCGTCGGAGGGGGCGGTAATTTTGTTGGGCGTCATCAGCGAGCCGAGATAATGGGCAACATCGATCCATCGAATCGAACGGGTCGAACAGTTGCCAAATTAGCAAACATAGCACGTACGTACACGCGTGTGTGATGTTTCGACCCACCGGCAGCGACTGTTTTTTGTGTGTCTGCCTTCGCACTGTGTCCGCTGTCGATGGTCGCTTGCGTTATCGAATGATTAGCGCTCGAGAGCACGCGATACGACAATCGAACGCGCCTCGGGAGCGCAAAAGATGTTTATTGGAGAGGAGGGAACTTTTGCTGCTCGTTTTCCACCTTCGTGGCATTGCTTTGTAACTCAATTTGTAAGCAGAGGGTCTAGTTTAATGACCTGACTATTTGGCTGGCAAACGTACATGTAAAGTTAATGCACAGCTTGTTCTAATTTCGTTGCTTAAAGTAATATCACTAACAATTTCCATTCAATGCAATTACTACCCGCTTTTCCCTACAAGACAAAAATGCTGATAACTCGAAAAGGCAAATTCATCAGGATACTTCATCTCGACGATAGCAAAAGTAAATGTTGACCACGGCATTTCTAAATCATTTGTTTAGGTTTTCAGCGGTCATTTCAGTCCATTGTAACTATAATGGCAAAAGCGGGAGAGATAGGAACTGTTTTTCCTTTGCATCAGGTATGTTTGGTTACAGCAGCGTTTTCTGCCTGATATAATTCATAGTGTCTTCCTAAGTTTAGCTAATCTATTTATCAGAATATAATCTTTAAGACCTACGTGGTCAGTTAATTGATTCTCATACTTTTTTAAAATACTTGCTTGTTGTTCATCCTAAACAATTTTTTAATTGATTAAATTTTTTATCATTGCATCAACCAAAAACAACTACAAAGTTTCTAGTTTACTTAGAAAAAAAAAATTTACGCAGTTTTTACTGCAGGATATTGTTGTATTGATCCGACAGTATAGATTTTATATTTATAACTGTCACATCCAGCATTCTAGAATCACGCACTTCTGCTGATTACCATTGGTCTAATAACAATTTTATACTCATCAGTAAAAAGAATAATCAGAACTGATTGGATCAAAATGTGTTTCTTTATTTTGCATTTGGGTTCAATTCTCCGTCCGGGCATCCAAATGTGTGTTCATCACTCCAGGTTAATTCCGGATAGTTACTTCAAAAAACCATGCCTGAATTCCTTCCCGTTCATTGCCCCAGTCTTCCTCCACCTTTAATGGTCTCGACATCGACGAGGTGTAAAGCCATAAAAAGACAAATCACTCAAAATTCTGGCAATCCCGTACTAGAGCATTAGACCTTTCGGCTGGATGTTTTGTTGCAGTGCAACAGAGTATGTAGTAATAAAGAAATAGTAAATTAGTACCGTCTACTACAAAGTGACAATGGATTTGATTGCATTCAGCTTGTTCTTCGCTTGGCCTACAGTGTAACATTGAATCTAAACCACGGAGAGTTCTACTGTACTGATAGGAGCAAACCAGATCCCGTAAAAATTTGTAGCCACCCCGGGATCCAAACCCCTGTCCCTCAGTTTTGAAAGCGAGCATCTTAGCCACTGTGCTATCAGACCAGTTGCTTAGTAGACACTTTCAGAGGGGCGTAAAGGCCCCGTAATCCAGTGTGAGTTGTGAAGCAGCTGGCCATTTTACCGGCGACCATTCTCCCCGAGCCTCAGACGTGGGAGCTTGCGTGACGTCAAGAGCCGCTCTGTTGAACACCCCTTCCCCACATACCTCCTACACGGAAGCTCTTCCTTTGTTGTCTCTTTTGTGGCTGACGCGCAGGACATTGTGACAACCCGGCACCCACGCTACCGGACTAAGGCCAAGTGCTCGGAGATCAACATGCTAGATGTATGGTCGTAAAAATATGCGCTGTAGTTCCCAGAACCGATATCTAACATCACTGCTTTGATGAGCTTATCTGAGACTAGACTTTAATTCCTCCGTCAATTTCCATAATGCTTTTTATTTTTTTTATTTTTTATTTTTGCTTATGGCTTTACGCCTCGTTGACGTCGAGGTCATTAGAGGCGGGTAAGGAACGGGAAGGAAGTCGGCCATGGGTTCTTGAAGGAAGCATCTCGGCATTCGCCTGGAGTAATTTGGGGAAACAATGGAAAAAACCCAAATCTGGATGACCGGACGGGGATTAGAACCCGTTACCTCATGAATGCGAGGCCACAGTTTTACCGCTCACTCACCACTCTCGGTCTCAATGCTATAGTTGTGGTAAGCCTTATTGGCAGGCAACTTAGTATACATTGTTGCCAAACCGTGCACTTAACATTTAAATTCACCTATTTGGTTGTAGTAATAGTTCATGCATTGACGCTCGTAGTAGGCAACACAGGAAAGGTAGCATTGCCATTTCCTAGTGTTAGAGAGAGAGAGAGAGCTATGCGAGAATGTTCCCAAGTGCGGCAACAGCGCGCTTGCAACCAACCGCCAGTTTCCCTGACAACAGCATTAATTGTCGTTAGGGATTGCTTTTTTAACGGTGCGGTCAGGGTCTGCTGACTGGTTACAGACTCAATGTGTTCTCAGTGTTGCTTTAACTGCATGGTAAATGGCAGCTTAATTTAAAGTGCACCAATTGCGTAACGAAGAATAAGATATAACTTGCACATGAGTAAAAAGTAAGCCGGTCAATTTTTGTGAAGGTTAATTACTTTAAGTGCTTACTGAAATGGAATCAACAGTTAGCACCTATATCGGTCGTTAGAAAAAGCTAAATTTAAATTGCAATTGAAAGGACCGATTTTGGAAAATTGTAACGATTCTGCAAAGGAAAAGGCGTATAAATCTGTTTTACGTCCACATCAATAGATTTGATGCGCTGTATGGAATATGTACAACAAAGGATTTAATTAATAGTATAAAGTATGTGCAGGGAAGAGTCGCACGATTTTGTGACGGCTTGCCATAGACATTACAAAAGTGTTACATAATTGACACTGACATTACGTTAGGATTAAGGATTACAATGCTGCAGTGTTTTTAATCCCACAGAACATTTTCGGAATTTGAATCAATAGCGTGGAAGCCAGCATAGGTTTTGAAATTGTTATCAAATGAAATAATAAACAATTATTTAACGAATAATAATTCAACTTTAATTTTAAATAATAAAAATCAACAGTTAACAATATTTTAGGTGTCAAATGTGTATTAATTAAAAATGTCTAGCCTCTCTTAAATACTGTAACTAAAAATTAATGCGTTATCCAATGAAATAACTGTACTTTTAAATTTTGTTTTTAAACCTAATTCTAGTAGTCAAACAAAAAATCAAATATGGCAATATATACAACCAGCACTCTTCCCGTTCAATGCGGCGTGCAAGATAACTAAAAAAAAAAAAAAAAAAAAAAAAAAAAAAAAAAAAAAAATATGAAATATTTTAGAACTCCAATACAAGCAGATATTGTATTTTATTAATACAAATAATTAAGCATATTATACTGCTGAAAATAACATTTCATTCATATAATTGTTTCATACTCTATACTTCTAATAAAACTGTAACCAGTTTCTACATATGACATATTTAAAAGAAAATTGTTTGTAGATACTATATGTGTATCTGCGTTTGAATGGATGGGATTCACGCATAAAATAATGGTCTGATTTTGACGGAGTTTCGTTTGATGTACGGCCCATGGTCTCACTGGTAAAATAGAGTGTGTTACATTTTGATATGGGCTCGAAAATGAGATATATATTTAAAAATAAATAAAAAAAAATAAAAAAGTTTTTATTGAAGGCGATTCGTGCAAAAATTACCAATTTTACTTATTTATTACTTTCACTAAAAGTGGGTGGCGGAGGATGCGTTGCACTAATGTGTACTGGTTTGTGCATCGGATGGGATATACAGGATATGGCAGGAGGCGCCCAGAGGCTATTTTGATGAACTATTCTGGCATTCGACTGGAGCGATCTGGGAAAACCATGGAAAACCCAGATCAGGATGGCCGGAGCGGATTATCGAGACAAACTCCCGTCGGATTCGAAGTTTTCTCGCTCGATAAATTCTTCCTACACCATTCCCTATTCGCGCTTGGAAACTCTGAGTATAGAAAAGAATCTCGTCTTTCCCTGATTTGTCTTATTTTCCTGGTCATGATACGTGTTTGCTGTCATCATGAAATACGAGGTCTGTCATCAATTTTGCTTCTGCCGCCTTCGTTGTTCCACTTCTTTCCAACCTAACTCCTTCAACATCGGACTTACGCTTTCTCTCCAGCCATAAAGCACTGTCACGAATCGGGTGGATCTTCTTTGGGCCTTCTCCAATGTCTCCATTAACCTCTTTTGAAGGGGGCCGCATACAGAACAATATTCTAAGTGAGGTCGCACCAGTCCTTTGTATGCAATCGATTTAACTTCATCTGAACACTGTTTTCAATTCCGACCTAGAAATCGGAGCATATGATTTGCTTTCCGAATCACCCTTTCAGAATGTTTATACCACGACAAATTATTACGAATTGTTACCCTTAGGTATTTAGCGGAACCTACCGTCTTAAGGACAGAGTCATTAATTAAATATGCGGAGCCAAATTGTGTCAACTTTTTACTTGTACGCATGACGACATTTTGTAGTGTGTACTCGTCGGATTTTGATAGAGTTTCATTTAAGGCGCAGACTATGGTGTAGCGGTAATGCGGCGGTGTCGGAGGTCCCTAGGCAATGTTTCGCAGGGGTCAACACTACAGCCAGAAAGCCATCGTGCGTGATCGCGAGGCCGCATTACAAGCCTCTAATCCTCCGCTCGGTTCGTCTCGGTTCACTTCTTCGGCGTCCTCGACCGACCGACCTCAAATCTCTTAAGCTGCTTACGTTGGCAACAGTGGAGCGTGCAGCAAGCAACAGATCCGCTGCGCATTACTTCCTCCACTACACCGGTAATCCGACGGTTTCTTCCGCGTCTCCGACCAGTCGACGTTTTTACCGGTTGTCCGGCCGGAATTGCACCGTTTTACTGTCTCTCTACGCTACGATACACAAGAGGCGGTGTTTACACGATTAATCGATCTGTGAGTAGCAACAAACTTAAAATCTCTCCGTGCACATTTTTTAAGACCTGAAGCGGTTGAGGGGTTAATGATTTTGTCACACGTTCCACCTGCTTAGCTTGCTTTCGACAAGTGATATCTCTAAGTTTTATTCTTTACCGTTTCATCAGATGCGAGTACAGTAATATTATGGACTAACTTGGGTTAACATCTGCATCCCTACACTGATACTATAAATGCAAAAGTGGCTCTGTCTGTTTGTACGTTTCCACGGCTAAAACTATCTTGATGACTTTTAACAAGGAAATACTATGTATCACTTGTAGCATATTGAGGGATTTTAGCTATAAACAATAGTAATTTTCACTCGGAGTAATTTTTCTCAAACCTACAGACAAGTAATTTAATACCATTCCACACACCAGAGCTTCTAGGTTAAGCAGACGCTCTTCCCGTTGGAAACGAGCTCCCCACTATAGTAGCTCAAAAGTACTTCGTAAGGAGTCCTAAGCCAATGGTAATAGCTTCACGTGACTCCCCCACCACCTGTGGCAGCCCGGGAGCGGCAGTCTGTAGGCTTGTAAAAAAATACTCCGAGTGAAAATTACTATTGTTTATAGCTAAAATCCCTCAATATGCTGCACATTAACAATGGCGTAGGATACTTTTTTCGGGATAAATGATTATTTTGTAGTGATATTTAGTAAACTAACCCAAAGGTGACAAACACATATATCGGTCACTCAGGCTTTGCTCCTCTAGCTGTCAGTTTGTGTAGCCTTTGCAATGAATATCAATAAAGCCTAAGACACTAAAAGCAGTAGGGATATACTGAAAAAAGACGTGTTTTTCCCATGGGCAGACAAATGTAGCTAGTTGACTAGTTTTCAGCCCTAAAATGCTATATACCTCAGTAAATGACACCACGTACACGTTATGTACAAAATTGTAGTGATATGAAATGTACCCAGAAAGTGATATAATTAATACCACTGTGGACAGGGTTGCCCCACATACAAATGTTACTGACACCGGAAACTGATTACAATCAAACACGACAACTTGATGCGTTCTGGAGATATATTGTAACGCACGTTACATTGAATACTAGAAAGCTGTATCAGACTAAGTGTCCACTAGAGTAGTCAGTCCGCATGGTGATCCGGAAAGCACTTGCGCGACATGACCAAGACAACTGCGAGCGCGACGACTGACCGCCGACTGGCAAGCAACTGGGACGATGGCTGTCGAGCAACTCGGGTTTCTTCCTGCTGTACGGCGTGCGCTGTCGGATGAACACTCGCGCTGCCCTCTGGCGGCCGCTGCACGTGTGTGCGAGATATCGCCACACACAAACAAAAATCTGCCTGAGGAACTGTGACAGGTATCCCCCACCCCCTACCTTTAGTTTGATGATATTTTTTCAATACGTTGCAAATTGGTTATCTTTGCTTTTTATGTGCAATTCCAAGTCTACGCTTACGAAGTCACTGGTACAGCTAATCTCGTCTATCCGCAGCCTTTCTCGTGCATTGTTGCACTTTGAGAATTTTAAATTCGTTTAACTTGATCACTACTCCATCTTTTACGATGGGACTAAAGTGTCTGGCAATTCGTTATTTCGCTTTGCATATCATTAGTACTTTCACAGTCACTTCATTTAACGTAGATTGGTCAGTTATTCCAGAAGTCCAAGAAATTCTTATCACGTGAATCCGACAAAAGATTTCTAAAGCATCAATATAGCACATCTCGATCTTCTTAAGTGTTTATTGTTGAGATAATTAAAAACCTGCTGTTTCTCAAATTCGCCCAGAAAGCTAATCATGGCATAGAAACCCCGTTTGTCGAATGCACATCAGTGCTCTGTCGCAATATTTAGATGACGCTGTTTCCGGAAACATTGAAATATCAGTAGTAGGGAAAATTACATGAAAAATACTATTCATAATTTATAGTGAGAGCTGCAGAAGCAGTTTTGACTATTTGCTGGAATGTATCACAGAATTCCGTGTGCGTCATAAATACAGCAGCGATAGTCCAGTTTACTCGTAATTATGAGATTCCTCTCTGGGAAAGTCAGTTGTTTACTTTAATTAATGAAATCTGTGGGGCGCCAAATTGGAGCTCAAATTAACTCACTTTTAATTAATTAATTACATTAACATATCAAAATGATTGACTTTGAATTATCCTGAAAGGTAAATGATATAAACCAAAATTAAATTCAATCAATAAAATAAGTGTAACGAGTCTCCTAAAATATCTGCTGCTAAATTTTGCTGAGTGAGTTGAGGTATCAGCTATTCGGCCTTATGTCTTAGAAATAATTTATAATATACCGCACGTCAAAGGTAATATTCCTGGGAATTTAATCATAGCTGAAAAATACATTTGGATTTGATAAAACTGTAGATAATTTAACATAACTTAGGATTTTCTGGACTCCCGAGTTTATAAAAAGTTTAGCGTTAATACATGAACTGCCACGTTTCGAAACAATGAATTTGTTGAATACTGCGATGTTTTAAGCTCATCTGTCTGCACAAACACAAGCAGAATATCAGTGTAATATCAGCCTGACAAAGTATCAACCTCAAAGGATTAAATCACAGCAAAAAGAAATGTTCCAGAATGAGTAAGCAGCTGTTGGTTTGGTAGACTTCTGTGGAAAGATATTTTTAATATCCAATATGTGACAGTCGTGACACGTTCATATGTATGCAAATCCACACCATTTCGCGATTTCGGCCAGATTTTTGCACAGTTCATCTTGTCTGCCATGCGGCTAACACTGTACACCTTACTTTTAGGCTGTCTACCCCCTTCACTGGATTTCAGTCCCACACTAATACATATACTTTGTATTGCTTATTACGGCAGTACTGCATTTATCGTAGAAACAACAGACAGGTTTAATTTTTAGCACATTGAAAGTTAGTTTGAAATGAATACAGCACGGAACATGCAAAAAGCTGCCGGTGCAACCTACCTATGCTTGACCATCATACGTTAGCAAGGTAAAACTTGGTAATCAAAATTAATTGCAAATCTACAGGCAACGCCTTTGCTCACGTGTTTTGAATTAAATCGATCTTTTAACAACTATTTTCAACAGAATCGTTTCGCCCTTTTGGTGTAAGACATCGTCAGTGGTTGTAAATGTTCATATTGTTATTGTAAAATCTGTATAACTGACAAATATTATATTGGTTAATGGTACTATTATTACTGTACATAGTATTATTAATATTTGTCAGTTATACAAATATTAAAATACTGCAGATTGAATACATATAATATTTTGTCAGTTATACAGATTTTCCATTCACAGACACTGACGATGCCAAACATTGGGGCGAAACGAATTTGGTGAAAAAATTAATAAAAACAGTTTTAAAAGACGGTGTTCAATTTAAAACATTTATATGCAACAACTGATATTACTTTAGGTAACATTGCATTTTAATTTTTCAAGTGTATTTTTAAACTTTTGATGTCAGGCAGTTACCTTGTGAAATTAGTGGCTTGAGCGGATTGTGGCCTGAAAGCAATTAATTCGGTTAGTTCAGTTTTCATTTCCTTTTTTTGACCTCGCTCACACCACGACTAAGAAGGTTTAAAAATATGCCGATATCTTCGTGAAACGGGGGGAACATTTTTTCTGAATTGTCGTTTTTTAAAAACCTCTCACAACTGGAGTGGCAGCATAATCTCGAGGATTATTTACTGCAGACGCGGGAAAATAGAGAAAGAGAGTTTAACGTCTGTCGTCTTTAACATGGCAGCGAGCGGCATTTCGCGAAACTGTCGAGGAAGATAAGGGCCGACCACGGCTCGTGTGCCCGTAACGAACCGACCAATTTGAGGAGGATCGGATGGCTTGTTTGGATCGCTCAACGTGGCCAACGTCAGTCAACGAGCCCTCACGTGGTGTCAGTGCCGCAGATTTCTGTTGTAGCTGCTCTGGCTCTCAAAAATTTCGTTTCGTACACGAAGACTTTTCAACAACACAAATGTTAAAGGGCCAACGCTAATACATAATACATGAAAATACAAAATTTGAACATGCGCACAGGGTCACTGCTTTGATAGAGATAACCAACGACTTTTGCTTCAAGAATTTTTTACATTAACATCTATCTATATAAAAGGCTACTTTGGTCACTGTGTCATAGTGTCCGCAACGCTGAAATAGAGAACCCGGCCTTCGCTATCGGACTAATTGTGGCGAGAATGGTTACTGAAAAATTGAGGTGATGGAAAATATTTTTTTTAATTCTATTTAATTAAGAAATTTCGAAGAAATAATTGCTGGAACGGTGGCAAAAGTATGTATTGCGTTTAAATTAACATACTAATTATTAGTTTCTTTTTTATTTATTTATTTATTATTTATATGTGGATGTTTTCTTATAATCTCTATCCAGAGATATTGCTGTACTAAAAAATGTACCATATTACATAATTTTTAACTATGTGGAAATGTTACATTGTCTTACTAATTAATTGACGCTTTCGGGGTACGTTATGCCAAGGAAATAAAAGCGTGTTTAAAACCATCCGTAAATCTGTACTAAGAAATTTAGGCAAATGGCGAAGTAAAAGGATTTTTTTTCTCCTGTCTAGTAACAATTTCTGTGGACTACGCATACTCCAGCTATCTAGTCTGACGCAAGAGGGGAAGGAGTGAAGACTCCGCCGTAATTTCAGATTTCTTTGATATGGAGCGTTTATCCTTGGTGGAATATTTATGTTTCCATCTGTCTGCGAGACATATAACTTGTGTTCTATACGATAAGTTTATGTTTGTTTTTCAGATGTGTAATTTATGAGGTGGAGATTGGGGATCTGGGGATCGTCCAAACGTTTAGCTAGGTCAAAGTTTCTTACCCTTTTTCAACCCGAGAACTATTGTCCTTTAAGACCTACCCCTGCAACAAGTGGATCAAAAAATGACCATTAGCGAAATCCTTCATACCGACTGTAAATGTATTTAATGAACAGATTGTAATAATAACAAAGCATACCCTTATATCTCCAAATAGCGGTCTTTGCCTTGTCGTTAAAATATTCGTTACTTTCAGAAAGTTTTGCTTATATAGTAGGCACCGAGCGTGGTGGTGTAACGGTTAGCGTTCTGGCCTCGCATTCGGGAGGACGGCGGTTCGAATCCCCGTCCGGGCATCCAGATTTGGGCTTTCCATGGTTTCCCAAATCACTCCAGGCAAATGCCGGGATGCTTCCTTCAAAAGGCCATGGCCGAATTCCTTCCCATTCCTTGCCCCTCGTCCTTTCCCGTCTCTAAAGACCTCGCTGTTGAGAGACGTTAAGCAGTTAAAAATAAAACTATATAGGCTTTTGGGTTTTACTCCAGGTTCGCTTTATACCAGTGTTTCCCAACCTTTTTTGGGTCATGTCCCACTTTTAACATTTTTTTGCCCCCATACACAATTTTTAATAAAAAAATTATTTGTTATTAAAGAAACTCATATAGGATGGTTTTTGAAAGAAAACACTTTAATATTGTCATAAAACACAGTAAGTAAAATTAAAAAACATGTAATGAAATACTAGAATTCAAATTCAAAAGATTTTTAAAAAAGATTTATTATGGCAATTTAGTGTGATCCTTTTAAGAATTTGTTTTTTTGCTATATTTTGTACCTATATCTAGCATTGCATTTAAATAACCCGAAGAGAAAGATGTAAAGTCGTATCAAGTCAATTTCTAAATTGCCCCCCTAAAAAAACCAAATTGCCCCCCTGTGGGGCGTGGTCCCCACGTTGGGAAACACTGCTTTATACAGTAGGAATAGTGTTATTGTGTGTTAACAGTTTTTACTGATTATTGTTGTTGTGATATCTTTAATTCAATTAGAGTTAAGTGTTCAATCTTCTGCTTGCGGACCAGAATCGATGACGTAGGTGATTGCGGGAAACCGTGTAAAAACGCAGTCTGGACGCCCAGTACGCTGGGTCTAGGTCTTGACCCTGGTCCCTAGAACCTCTCCGATCCAGTGCGGCACACCTTAAAGCTAGCTTCCCAGCTACCAAGAGCGGGCTGTTGGAAGGGCCTCGTCTGTGCTGGCAGGGATGGCGCGCCCCTCTACGTCGCCCAGTTGGTAAACATCAAACGCCCGGGTAGCTTCTTTTTTTCTTTTGTAACTGCTTTACGTCTCTTTTTAACATCGAGGTCTTTAGAGACGGGAAAGGATGGGGGGCAAGGATGGGGGCAAGGAATGGGAAGGAATTCGGCCATGGCCTTTTGAAGGAAACATCCCGGCATTTGCCTGGAGTGATTTGGGGAAACCATGGTAAACCCAAATCTGGATGCCCGGACGGGGATTCGAACCGCCGTCCTCCCGAATGCGAGGCGAGAACGCTAACCCGGGTAGCTGAAACGACACTAGGCAACGTGGTGGGGAGGTGGCGAGGGCTAGCCTGTGGCTCGAGCTGATCCGTACACTTCGGCTGATGTAGCGCGGCCTATGAAACCAGGCGCCGTGGGAACGCACCTTAAGATGAGCAACCGCAGTAGTGATTTTATATCAGAACTGTACATCGGCATATGTGGAATCATTGTTTACCCATGACTCTTAAACACCCTTCCAAACAGACCTTGCATTTGTTATCAGTTTCATTGAATCTTTCTGTCAAGTCTATTATACTACTTTACATCCTCCATTACACTAACTACGGCTTGGCCAATCGAACGCCCAGAAAATCTTCTTTGCGACGTTCCGTGTGACCTCTATTTTTTTTTTTTATTTTTTTTTTTTCTGCCACCTACCCACCAGCTAACCACCGACTTAACACTTGTTTGTAAATAATGCATTTTGTACTGTGCACATGTCCTGATTTTTGTCTCTCTTTGTTTTTCAGGTAAGATTACTGACGGCTCGTTGCTGCGAGGTCTATAACGTATCATCCCCTTATTTCAGACTCGAGAAGAATGAACTTCCCCGCATCGAGGTATTTATTCAATATTTTTTTGTCTACAGTTTTTTAGTCACTGTAAAATGTGCGGTCACGCATTGTCCAGAGCTTCTAGTTTGATTGTTATTTCTAAAACATGTTCCCTTTCAGTATTTTTTTTATTGTGTAATATCTTAGTTTCTCTACAATCGACAGCTCAATTTCGGTGTATCTCACAAAATTTCCGTGCGTTATTATTGTGTCTGCAATATTCGAACAGAAAACCACTGGAGGTATCACAGGCGTTTCAGTAACACAGTTTCAAAAAGAAGAAATATAGCAGGAGGTAGACTGAATTCCGAAATGCGGTAGAACTCTGAATAAATTTTTCTTCAAGTCTAGTATAAAACTTTCCTTAGTTTTTGTTTGAGCTTCCTTGTTGGACACAAGGAAATGAATGCAGAAATTAATGTCCGTGACCCAACACCTGACCCCGAGAATGAGGTCTCTACGTCGGCATGTTGTGAAGTAACTTCTGGTAGGTTTGGTTGCCTAAGCAGCAGGCGCTCCTCACGAATTTTACATCATTGAGTTAAAAGGGCTCCAAGCAAGTAAACATATTTGTTTTCTTTTTTAACGTCAAATAGGGATTAAATTATGTCTGAACGGTGCCTGACTAGCGTGAATTATATGAAAGCTTCCTTTTTGCCGTCCCCGGCAGCGTAGGGGTAGCGTGCTTGCTTCTCGTTGCAGGGGTCGCCGGTTCGAGTCCGGCCTAGGGCATGGGTGGTTTTAATTAAGTGTTGTGTTCGTCTTGTGTCGTCCTTACACATTAGAGAAAATAATCATACTTATAAGAAATCTGTACATTGAAAGGCAAACAAACACATTGAGCTGGCTGAATGGCTAACACGGCCGAATGCCACAAAAAAAAAAAAAAAAAAAAAAAAAAAAAAAGCTTCCTTTTTTATTTTGTTGTTTAAATAAGATCCTTTGTAGTTCTTTAACAAAAGTTCATTGTGCTATTATCTGCTTGGAACGATAATAGGTAAATTATTCCAATCCCTGACCTCTTACCAACGAAAGAAAATCTTCCCACACCCTTATTCCTGAAATCGAGTGCCAATTTGTGGTCATGTTCATGTTTTTCCTTCCATGCACATCTGCTAATTCTTCCACCAATATCTTTTCAGGCTTGATCACCGATATACTGTATGCCTCGTACCCTGCCATGATTCGCTTCACCCCCCCCCCCTTCCTGTCTTCCAAAGAGTTTCATTCCAGCTCTTTTATCATACCACTGATTGTGTTCTGAGGTAATTTTCAGAGACAAAATATAGCAGGCCTTCTTAACATACCGCAATTGACATATCACTGCACTTAAAAACCACAAACCATTTGAGCATTTTTGAAACAATTCTTGTAATAAACGTTACCGCTCTCGTGATGTTACTAATTTACGACCTTGTTATTGCATTCTGTGACTTCTTCTTCATGAAAAAATAATTTTTCCATTAAAAACGACTCTAAACCTATTTAACAATGTTCCAGCTATGCAGCTGATTCTGAACTGAATAAATTGAGCATTAATTTGTATGATTTAAGCTAAAATGCAGTGTATGACGTTAATGAGACGACTGAAACACAAATTGCTGACAGAATTCAATAATGGAGGCAGCGAGTAGCACATTAGTTTGTCACTGAAATGTCACGTATAATTTCAAGTGGTCGCAAAAATTATTTCCGCTGCTCTGAAAAGTGTTACCAAACCCAACCGAGGAGAAAACAGCACTAACTGCTGCTGATCGTTGTCGAGATTAATAGAAGTAACTTACTATAAAGTAAGGTAAAAGTGTTTCTGTCTAACAGTCTGCGAAGAGTGTAAACACGAGAAAATTTTGCAGCTATTTCTACTGTGTTTGTGCCTCACATTTACTTTTAATTATCGCTTTTGTTACTGTACTCCTAATTTCACACAAGGACGTCACTTCTTGTGGCCAGAGGTCATGTGACAGGGGTTCAAGTTGCTATGCATTCTGTTTCTGTAGTGGTTGAACGTACACTTTAAAGCGTAATCCGAAGCACGGAACGTTGAAAGCGTACTTCGCACGCCCGAAACAAGCTTCGACAGAGGTGAAAGTCGTTTGAAGTGCCCGTAAATTTTCGCCTGCTACAACGACATAATGCAATCGTTCATCTAAAATTTACAAATTTGTTTAATATACGAGACACTACTCCTCGAAACATGATTGGGCCTCGAGTTTGAATATTTTTTTTTTTTTTTTTTTTTAATGCGGCTTGGTTACTTACCGGGTACGGAAATCATTAGATAAGTCTGGAGAAGAAATTCCTTTTTTATTTTCGGAATCATTCTTGATATGCTAAGGCTATTACGTAATGATTGTTTATATTATAGCCAATTTTTTATCTTGGATTACAACCTAAAATATCGAACAATTGCTTCCTCTCTGCTGGTTAAAACAAGTCGTTCGTTGTCTTGAAAATAATCTACACTACGTTAAATATCTCGTCTCACATTTTCCACCATTCAACATTTATTTCAAATACTGCATGGATCATTTACAGATTATTTTCCTTTTCTTTACGTATTAAATCAAAACATTCTACAGTTCTCAGACTCATCTCACTGCCCCCACGCTATTTCTCTGTGCATTTCTCTTTGCTAAGTTCAACGATATCCATTATATTACACTCTAGCTTACAGGCTGGCCAACTTAATTATTTATACTCTTATACTGAAACCGTGAATATCGTAATTAACAAAACATAATTGTTAGAAGTGAGATAGGGACATGATATTCGGTTGAACCTTGATTCGAATCTCGACCTGAATTTTGTATACTTTGCAAGACAAGGTATTTTGTTTAATACAGACAACGGTGTTCATTTTCTGTATTTTTCAACAATCGCTTAGTGGTTCTAGCTATCCTGCTGTAAAAAGGTAGCGCAGCATTTGTAATTGCTTCAGGTAGACTTCAGAATTCCCTTTATGACCTTAGGGTGGTAACGTAGATGGTATGGTCACCGCCGCTCTGGTGTTTATTTAAGGAATGCTGAGTGGATTTTGGGGCTGTTCCGGACGTCCAACTTTGAGGATAAAAATACTTGGCTTCTTGGTGTGTGAACGGTTAACCCTCCTTCCAACGCACATCGGGACTCGCGGATTGTGAGCACAATACAGTTTAGGTATACTCATGAAACACATATGTTCACACTTCTACGTACATGCCTACAAAACGTAACGCGCAACGCGAACCAACTCAAAACGATGTAGCGAATACTCACTGTTTAACATGAGTTTAAGGGTCAGCGGGCACTGTCGTAGCTGCTTGCATCGAAGTATAGTTAAGTGCGCGTGTGCGGAGCGTTAAATGCGCATGCACAGAACGTTGCGGCGCATGCGCAATTAACACGTGACTTGTAACATGTAAAGCTAACAAATTTCTCCCTACCGCCTCCAAACAAGTTTAATTTTAAATACGTAATTTATTAACCTCAAAGTCCCTGCGCTCTCTTGCGTCAGAGAATTGAGTGAGAACAGTTTTGCTGTGCCTCTGAGCCCAGCTGTGCCCAACGAAGCAATAGCAGTCGGGTCTAGCATTCTGGAGGATGCAGGTTCGATCCCCGGACCAGCCATTCAGATTTCAGTATTCCATTATTTCCAGAAATCATTACTCTCATGGTTCCTTCATAAAATCATGGCCGAATCTCTTCCCGTGCTGCTTGTACCACCTCAATTTCGATGAACTTCTTTAGCCTTGAAGAATGTTCTTTAACCTTCTTCCAAACAAGACCTAAAATTTCGTTTCTGTCATCATTAAATATAGACTGAAAGTATTTATTTATGCTATGAAATATTTATCTATAAAACAGAGAAGATGAATTTTATATACAGGGTCAACATAAATAATAACATTTACTGTAGCTATATTACTTGAAATAATGTCACAAAACTTTACAATCATTTAGAAATCTTTAAAAAATGATGCCATGTACCTTCCCTTACTGATTATGCAGATATCAAATTCATAATCAAGTTTTTGCCACACTCAGTGCACCGTGTACCTATCAATCTGTTTAAATGCACTGATGATGCCAGCTAACAGTTGTGGTAGGTTTGCTGGTAGGGGAGGGTTAAACACTATCTTTGACATAATCCCCCCCCCCCTAAAAAAATCACATGTGGTTAGGGGGCTTCCATTAATTACGTAAGGTGAAATAAGGGGTTGGGTGGTCCGCAATGTTGTCACCTTAGCGATTTTGTCGCTAGATTTAGTGACGTTTGAACCTCTAAAGCGATATTCTTAAATATGTTATCGCTAAAAAAATATTTGGTTATTTTTAGTGATATTCATTCTTCCAGAGTTTTGAAAAACTTGATTGGCATTGGGGTAGGTAGTGCCTCTGTCATGACTCGGATAAATAATTGCGTACATAATATATTGAAAACGGAATATGACTTACCCAATACAAGAATGCTGCTGGAATAAATACCTTTCTGGAGTTATCTGAGTTAGGAATATCCTATCACTCGAATGCCGCAGTTGAAAGGATTTTAAGTACAATGAACATTTTTAAAAACAATTTGAGAAATAGGATAGCTGTAAATACTCTTGTTAGCGTGGAATCAGTTAAAAATTGTGAAAACACTGCTACAGTTACGAGCTTCCGGCTGATTTGATTGATAAAGATGCTAAATACTCTTTCAAAACTAAGACTGACGATTCATCTCATCACTCCACATCTGCAAGTTCTGCAACTCCAACCATACAACAAGATAACGAAGAAGAAATAACGATTGAAGAAATTGGATGTTGATTTTTAATACAATGTTATGTTTAATTATATATAATAATCATTAAAATACTTTATATTACTTACCTTAACATTTTCCTTTATTGTATTTAGCGATTTCTAGCGACTCTTTTAGTTCTAAATATCCCGCAATCTAGTGAGTTTTGAGACCAGGTCTAGCGACTTTTGTTTTCGTAAGGTGGTAACACTGGGGGTCCGGCGAAATCTCACGAAACCTCACCAACATGAGGCCTAAAAAAAAAGTCTCAAAAAGTTGCGAGGTCCTTCATAGGGGAGGGGGGGGTCTCACGTCATTTTACAGATGTGTACAACCAAATCTCACTAGAGGGGGGGGGGGGTTAGACTAAATCTCACGAAGTCTCACCAGAAAAGGAAGGGGGGTCCGAATTCCGGAAAAACACCTCACGTAATTAGTGGACGCCCCCTTAGGTTGGGAGAGTATGGAGGGTATGACAAGGGATTGCTGTCATCAACGCCACCACGATCGATCCATTCGTTTTTCAACGAAAGCGGCTGCAATACTTTTTGAGTTTTTCTATACGACTCTAGAGTTTTGTGACAATATGTCAAAGAATATAGCTACATTAAGTCTGTGAAATCGCTTTAGTCGTTTATCATAATCCTATATGTGTGGTTTAAACTATCAATCCTAGCAGTGTCACCGAGCCATCAACCGCACTCCGCAGCGCTGTCGGTTAATACGGGTGAACCCCTTCCGCCAGATCACTTCCTCGGAGCCATCCTGTTGTACCCGTTTTAATCTCGCTGTCTGAGGCCCAAAGAATCCTACTTGTGTTAACGAGGCTGCCGGCTGAGTCCTGCAGGACGAAGCAAGGACTCGCGGGGATAATGGGTGCTCAGCGCCGGCAATTAGCCGGCAGGGCCGCCAACTTTACGCGCGCACATTACCGTCCTGCTCCGCCGCCTGGACTTAAATGGCTCAGTGGGAGAGACGGAGAGAGTGAGTGCGGAGTAGGACACAGATTTAATGGCAGCCAGAGGGGCACTCTCAAACGTGTACTGTGAGGCCAGCTGATGGAGTACTCGCACAACTCAGGTCGCCAAGTTATAAGACGAATGTCATGTCTTGGCTCCTAAAGCAGACATAGAAACTGCAAAATATACCGATTTTATTATGTACAATAGATAAACACGATGCAAGAGTATCTCTATCAAGGAGAGTTGTAGAAGACTTTGGGACTAAAAACTGTAAAAGACATTTTATATTTGTTTAGGATAACACTATAGTATGTAGGACTTTGTTTAGTGTCAACTGTTATTTCCCTTAGTATTCTGTTGGCCAAATCAATTCAACAATTTGACCACGTACGAATACAAAACATAACTTTCAATATTTCCATGTGATTGTGATTTAAAGGATACGGTGCCAATGGTAATTCTCATTGATTAAACTAAGCACCTTATATTCCGTTTTATTCATTCATATATATATATATATATACAGCCACTCAATTTTACTGTACATCATTTTTTGACTACATTACACGTTTGCGTATGCCGTTCTCAATGCAAGACCAACTTCTGCTGGCTACTCATAGATGAGAATTTCTTCTCACTTTCAAGCGGAGGCCGGCCACCGACCACCTGTTCATTTCCTTTTGCATCCCTAGATTCCCCACACAGCTGACCGGCTCTGGCACTGACAATATTTTTTCTTACATAAACTAAACAACATACTCTTCACGTGACACCTCAGATACAAAATTGTATATATGTCAC
>CM061914.1:75983504-76391715 GCA_031002005.1 Vandiemenella viatica
AGAGGATGCGGATTAGGCCCCCGAAATCACTTCAGGCGAATGCACGCGACTGTTCCTTCAAAAAGCCGTATTCATCCCCGTTCCTCGTCCCCGTACCTCTCCAGGCAATAACAACTTTGTCGTCGACGAGTCGTAACTTAAAGCAAACATATTACTAAAGCTCAAGGTACGGGATCACAACCCTTTCCGAAAATTTCTTAGCGTCTGCCATAGATAGCAATGCTAGCGCAGACTACGAAACTTGAAATTGCACAAAAATTGTTGATCATCTTTGGCGTTTTGTAAATTTATTTCTTACTTCTACTTGTCATAAGAGAGCCCCAGCTATGATCTAAGTCGATAACTGTCCTGACAGAGTAGTAAGCTATAGTTTGCTGCCTCAAAAAGTATAAGATCGACAATTTAATTATAAATAGTTGTTTACAGCTCTTATGGTCTCTTGGTCAAGTCATCGTGGGTACCTTGTACTTTAATACCGCAGTTACCCTGCACATCCATTTTCCCTTTTCTTACTAATGTATGTCTTTAATTCTTCGACGTAATTTCTCCACCAACTTACTTTTGGCCCTTCAGGAATTTTAATTTTAAATTCTTTCAGCTTATTTGGTAAACTGTACAGCACTTCCCTTCGTAATTTATTCCAATCATTGGAATTCCCTACAAAAAAAAAAAAAAAATACACTCCCTGTGATTTTTCTTATCTGATCCCTTCCATGCCTTACTCCTAATTCTTGTGGCAATATCTTTCAAAACCTCATCGGCAACATACGCCTTGTCCACTCTCAGCACATTCACCCTCCTTTTATCTACCAATGGATTTCAGTTCAGATACTTTATCACATCAGTTACTGATTGTGTTCTGCGGTAATTTTCCTAAACTAATTAAACTTCCCTTTTTCGCACCTCCTGTAGCTCCAGTATTTGTTACCCAAAATGTGTGTCCTTTCATGGTCTCTGATATTACACTGTGATATAATAGTGTTTGCTTATGATTCTTATACTAAAATTAGTTGTTTGGACGTATATATTATAGTAACATATGGAATATAATGGTGTCGAATATTCTGTACAAAAAATTGATGGATGACAATCCATTTTGTTGATATATCTTGTTTGATTACCAAAACGCGTCTAACTTTCATCCATGTTCAGCGCGAATCAGTCTTCAATCACGAAAGCTATCATGTAAAAATGAAGCTTATTAACTAACGCAGTTAAGTTCTCATAGCTTGTTAAACTTTTCGGAACGTAATGGTTTTTATTGGTTTAAGAAAATTGTAGATTTGCCCGATACCAAAACTTCTTGAGCGTCTCAATAAGTAACTTACCGAGCGTGGTGGGTGAACGGTTAACGTTCTAGCCTCCTATTTGGGAGGACGCGGGTTCGAATCCCCATCCGGGAATCCAGATTTGGGTTTTCAATGGTTTCCCCAAATCGCTCCAGGCGAATGTCGGGATGCTTCCTTCAAATGGCCATGGCCCAATTCCTTCCCGTTCCATGCCCCCACTCCCATCCCGCCTCTAATGACCTCGACGTCGACGAGGCGTAAAGGCATAAGGGAGCGTGCATAAAGCACGTAGCTCCATTTTGGTTTCCTGTGAACCCCACCTCCCCCCACGTATCCCTACGTGCTTTTGCCTCTACCCCCCTCCCCCCCCACGTAGCACGTAGTTTTTTCTCCTTTTGATTCCAGAAGGCATTTTGTACTGTTTTCTCTTGTCAGACGATTGTAAATTACATACGAAGGTAATTAATATATTGTGTGTTCTGTTCCCCATTTTTACTCTGAAAAATGTTATGAAAGGAAAGTTACGTGGTCTGGCTCAGAACCCTCCATCTCCCCAGGTAGCCTAGCGTACCCTTCCAGCCAACCCCTCCTCCCCCTGGACCGAACCACGTAGTTTGTGCACGCTCCCTAAGTAAAAAAAAGGCAAGTAACTTACCGAACAACAGTACCGTTGATAAATGTTTTACTATGCATTTATTTCGTAGAAACATATCAGACAAACTTATACAAATGACATCAGACTTCTTTCCGAATATTTAAATCACGTTACAGTAACAAATGATGTATCGTTCCTCTAAGAATAACTTCGAGCAAGCTTGTTTCGAGCAAGCTTGCCCTCGGTTGCGATAATCGGGAGTTTATACGAGGCTTCGTAGAATGTTCGGAAGACTATTAAAAGCGACGACCGACGTTTCTGGAGCGCTGACAATTGCTCCGACAATATAAATCATATGAAAACAATAAAAAATTATATAAAATTCCTTAAAATTATAAGATACAAAATTACTTAAAATAATAACAAATCTTTTTTAAATTAAAACATTTACAAGCATTTGAACAGCAACCGTACAAAATTAAACAATTCCAAGTATTCAAAATCTAATTCATAGCATTATAGCTTACACAGTATTCTTAATTACCGTATTTTAGTTAACATTCCAGACACTGTACTGCTTTTAATATAATTAAAACAGGTATTCGATTCGTTTAAAACAAATTTACTGAAAGAACATACAGATTTTTAATCAAACCATTTTTTCTCTTCCCTTCGCAAAGGTAATTAATTAAAGAATTGCAGTCAGTGGTAAGCTGGGTGTTAGGGCTGATACAAGCTAGGTATCAATTTTAATTAAATTAAGAATATTGAAAAATGTATGATATTATGCGCCTAAAAGAACTTTGATAATAATCTAAGAGAACAACTGAATTTTTATGTGATAAAAATTTAGCACAACGTTATTGGGTTCTCCTTTCCAAAGGTTGTCGATGATAATTAGGAAAATAGCCACTGGGGCATAAGGCCTATCGCAATTAAATCAGAGTGTAGTGCAAAATTTTAAAACACTGTCATTGCGTTCGCTGGATATAAAGAAGAACTATCAAAACTTAAAAAAAATAATAATAATAATAAAATATTACTGCGTGCTAATCTATTTAATAGGTTTGTAGCTTGCCTCATCTTTTATGACGTTATTGTTTGAGATACTGCTACAAATGTGCTTTATTGTTGTACAGTTGTATTTTCTAAATCCCAGATTTACCTTTACAGTGCGACACTTTGTGAATATTGTACCGCAATGTTTTCTTCGTCTGACTTGAAGTCGTTTTTCGATTTATCGTGGACGACCATAACCTCACATCATACACCATCGGTCAGAATTATACACACTTGGCACCAGAACGGAAAGCAGCAGTCTTGATTACATTTACGCTACAGTACTATTTTTAGTTGCTGAAATCCCAAGACAGGTTGCTAGAAACTGGAATTACTGGTCAAGACCATGTTATAAAATTATCTCGCCACTGGTCAGTACGTGTTTTGAACACGCTTTCTCTTACGTGGCTGTGAGACTGTTTTGTATAATACATTAATGAATCTTGAACTAGCTTTTATGCTTCGAACTGATAAGACAGACCCAAAATCTAGTGGACATACAGGGATAAGTAAGTAAATATCCGTAGCATAGTTAGCTTTTCTGGCTCCGCTAAACAAGGGCTCTCTTTATTAACAGTGGTGTTGGTTTGAACTTACCAGGTCATTGTTGTTGCTGAGCTGTTAATCACGTCAGCTTCGCCGTTTATTTGTACCAAAAAAGGAGTAATGCAGAGTAATCTGTTTTTTGTATTAGGTATCAAAATCTACCAAATACTTTAAAAATAGAACCGGAATAATGTTTTGCAGCAACGGAGAGTGCAGGAAATCTATTATTATAAATCTGTAAGCGGGATGCTTCTACGTATCCCTTTGTCCAGACATCATGCAAGAACTACAGAACCAATATGGGTGGAGTTTAAACAGTTTGACAGTTTATGGTCTAGATTAAAATCTGCGATAACCGAGATCAGAGAATCGTCACACATCACAGTGCATCTCAGACGAACACACCTTTACACGATATCCACCAAAGATTACTCAACAACACAGATAAGATCTTTTTGGTTTCCGCAACTTTGGTTATTTATTTGTTCAGTTTTCTGAAATACATTTAGAATCCCAGAAAACGTTACTGAAACGACTACATCAAAGATTAACTCTCCAGTAAGTGTATCGCAATTGTGGAAGTTACGTTACAGGTTACAAAGATACTTCATTACAAACATTAATGCTTTGGTAAAGGGAATGGATAAGCGGAAAAATTGTATTGGAATGATAAGTTCAGAGGTATGCGCACATGAAACAGGAGTCGGATGCCGTATACATCCATTTATAAAAGCAATAATGATAGTGTCTGTGACATTGTGCAGTACAAGGCTGGCTAACCACAGGCCAGCAGCGACCTAGAACTCGCTAGTTCAAAAACCTTTGCAAAGGTCTCATTGATTTTTTTACTTTTTCATTATAATATTTTTTAAAAAATACTTCTGCAAAGGTCTCATTGACGTTTTTTACTTTTTCATTATAATATTTAAAAAAATACCTCTGCAAAGGTCTCATTGACGTTTTTTACTTTTTCATTATAATATTTTTAAAAAAATACCCTGCAAAGGTCTCGTTGATGGTTCCTACTTTTTGATTGTAGATAAATTGTGTTACTTACATCTTTGATATATTTAAATATCTATTGTAACTATAGGCAAGTATTATGTGCCCCGCAGGCTAACTAAGAATCGAAATGGTAATCCATCTCCAAAATTGATTTGGCATCCTTGGTGTAGTAATCATTAATAAAATGGAAAATTAGTCACGCTTCTGCGTAAAACTGCTTTTTGTGCAACATTGGTTCATAACATTTTGTTATTACGAATTGCATTTGACCTTTCCAACTAGTTAAGATTTTGCATATATGCTCTCTCTAAGTATGTATACATGTTGTATTACTTCTGTTATTAATTTATCTCATAGTAGGGTCAACACAAAGCGAACACAACATTTGGTTGAAACGTATGTCCCCTGCCGGACTCGAACTGGCAACCCTCGTTACGTAAGGCTGGAGGTCGAACACCGCTAGGGCCGGCTTCACAGCGTTCAACTCGCAGAGGAGTTAAACTTTGAGGTATCCTCCATATAAGTCGTGAACTTCGACTATCGCACGTCTCATCCACTGACAGATACTTGGAGAGTCCACCGGTTGGCAACGGTCCAAGAAGGTAAGGAGCGGTTTATGCGTGGTTGGCTTGCCAGTCGAAAACTTCTTTTTATGGAGGCACAGAGAAGCTTGCATAAAGATGCACCAACTACGTGGAAAAGCGGGGAGACTGTTGAAAAATTTGTTGTAAGAATGCTTTTATAATACCGAGCCTGGTGGGTGATTGGTTTACTCTCGGGGCTGGCATTCGAGTAAATGCGGTTCGTATTCCTGCCAGGCAATCTACAGTTCTGTTTCCCACTGTTTCCCAAAAATCACTCCTGCCAAATGTGAAGACGATTGCTACAAAAGCCCATGTCATAATTCTTTCCTATGCCTTCCCTCTCATTCTCACCCAGATCTAATGACCACGACGTTGAGTCACAACAATAAAATGTTACTGCTGGTCATTTTGTAACTGCTATGCGGATAATTATTTTCAAATATTCAGCTGCATATAAATTGAACCCACTGGCACCCAAAGTTACATGATAATTAATTCATTGCAATCACAATTTACGCCGATGAAACTAGTAAAGTACCAATAAATAAATCACTGAGAACAGAGGAACTTCACAAATCACACTGCATCTAAGATGAACACGCTTTTGTGAGATACCGACCAAAGATCACACTACAGCGCAGATAAGCACTACACTCTTTGGTTTCTGAAACCTTAGATATTTATTTCTTTTGTTTTTGCTTAAGTCATCGTGTCATTATGTTGCTTTATCAGCTCTTTTGTCATTAACCTTTTGATCTCTATCTTGGATCTTCTTTAGGAGATTTACCCGTCTGTTGATTGACGATACATCCTGGAAGCGCTTCACAGTTTACAGGAAAATTTGGGTTGGTAATTTTCCTGAAGAATATCACAGGTGTTAATTAAAACAGAGAATTTCCGCAGAAGAAGTATTTCAATGGACGTAAATATAACACATGGGACTGCATAAAGTCACTGGTTAACAAAAAAATACTATCGCAACTACATACTTACGAAATAAAGATTATCTCTGACATGTCATATACCTTCCATACCGTTCAAGACATCTCAGAGAAAGGTTTGCTGATAACGAACTTCTCCCTTGTAAAATTTTGGTTAATGCGCAGTTTAAGGCATGAGTCTGGTGTGCAAAGTTTGTTTGTTGCTTGGCGGCAGGTGGTTTTGTGATACAGATATCCATTTTCCGGCGTTCTGACATTTCATACGGATGCACTGTGCGCTTGGCGTAGCGGTAGCAAGCTGGGGTCGGCGACCCGCGAGCACCTAGCGGTCCAGCGAACACCCGCTGTTGCCAACTCAATAGCACCAACAGCATTCCTGAAAGTAAAAGCTGTCTGCTAGCGGTCACTCTGCGCTCCGGAGTTCACGTTACCAGCGACCCCTTTCTCTCTCGTCTGTGAGATACTATTGTCGAACAGAGCTCTAAGCTCACTTTACTTTCAACCCTCTTCAGCCAGAACATCTCCAACAGAAATGTAGCTGTTGAAAATACTGTACTACACAGTCTAAGGCAATTGATAGAAAGTAAAATACAGCTCACTAATTATTTTTAGATACCCTGTTTTTCCTTAACAAAACCTGCGGAAAGAGTAAAAGTAATATTGTTATATCTTTCTTGTTTTATTTTATTAATACTTTTTTGAAGTGTGCCAGAGGTGACGGTAGGGTTAAGAATAATGATTGCAATCCCCCAGTGTTTTCAATCCCGCGGAATTGGCGCTAACAGTTTTTCAACGCATATTTTTAAAACATAGTTATTTAAAGTGTTAACAAATTAAATCATAAACGTCTGTTAATTAAATTAATAAATCAATTTTAATGTTAATTGATAAAAATTAGCAGTTAACGATATTTTATTTGGCAAAATGACATTAACTTTTTTTAGCCTGTATTAAGAATATTTCGAGCTTTACATTTTAAAAAAATCCGAACCAATTTTTAAATAGGTAATAAAAATTGTAAAATATTTTGTCTTAGGTTGTATTATGTACCTTACAATAAATCACATCAGTTTGAAAACATGGTATCCATAAAGGCCAAGACACCACAATTTTTATGATTATTATTCTAAATAAACGAACTATAACACCGCGATAAAGCGTATTTCACAAAGTGAAATGAATATACTCTGTGAAGAGTAGACTTTTCTAAGAACAAGATCTCATAACTTTCTGTCATTGCGCAAGCACGAGACTTGATCTATTTTTACAAGACTTGTTTTTGTGGGAATCATTGTTATTATTTCTCCCGATTTCTTGATTGATCTTATAGTTGATTCATTGTTATCAAAAGAATCTACTCACCAAGACATAAATTGTCAAGTATTTCAGATTTACTTCAACAGGCGTAACGATTTTTTAGAGTGGAAATTAATTTTTATGTAAGAAAGGAGATTTTATCGGCGTATAGGCTAATTACAATGAAGTCTTCACTGGTGTATCACCGGATTGCGTTCTAAAAACCCGAAATTTCACACGTGAGGAAGACGGCGGAGTCACGGTTTTTTTTACAACACAATTCGGCGATACACCCGTGAATACTTCATTATAACTTTTGTTGCTTTAAGTCGAAATAATAACAACGAGTTGAAAGGATGAATGCTAATCACTCAAAAAAAATATTGTGGCAACTGACCAAATTATAGCAAGAGGGATTAATCGAAAGTTACAGTGGCACATGTAAGCAGGAGACTGTCGACAAAGAATATGTGTTTCAAATGCATTGAGGTGGCGGTCGAGATAAAAATAAGTCAAAGGATATATAATTCTTCTTTGATAACTGCTTAATGAACAGGTATGCAGTCGTAAAAATTACACTAACATTAGTGTGGTATCAACGAATAATTAAATTTTCAGCCGCAAATGTAGGAAGTTGTCACAATTACTTTATCTGCTAAGACAGATGACGTGTGCGACACATAAAAAATACTTATTATATAGTTAGAAAAGTACTAAATACGCGACATAACTCAAATTATAGAAATTTGCACTAAAAACAAACATAAGTTTTAATGAATACGTAAACGTGGATCTATTTACTTACGAATGACGAAGGTTAACAAAAACAAATGTTTGTTCAAAAGCTAGCTGCAAGGGTACAGGCAAACAGTGCAATACATCCGATAGAGACAGAGTGGGGCAGCGAGTCACGCAGACTGAAACACGTTTTCGCCGCATTTTGCGGATTGCGGATCCGCTTAATTTTGTGCGGGATCCGCCAGACTGTCTAATGATGCGGGATCCCACGGTATTGCGGCTGTAAACAGCCTATGAAAATCCCCGCCGAGACAGGGATTCGAACCGGGGTCTTTTCGATGCCCTGTCGGACACCTTAACCACTGAACTACCAGGCCACTCTCCTCCTTACTAACCTATCCCGACAATCGTACCGGCTGAAGGGGACCTACAGTTTAACGGCGAATCCGACACGCGGAAGCGTTCTGGCTTACTTCACATTACGAGTACACAGAAAGCTGTGTAAGAGGCAAAGATCACGCGTTAAGAGCATTTGAAAATCTCCACGAAGACAGGGTTTCGAACCAGGTATCTTTCGATCTCCGGTCAGACGCCTTAACCACTGAGATACCAGACCGCTGCACTAAATGTAACATCGGTAAAGAAAACACATTTCACTCTCATAAGTATCTCGAAACAATTTTGTTTATAACCTGCGAATCGTCCATTTCAGGATGGGGTTGCCTTATCCCAAATTGATACTTTTTCCCCTCTGCATCATCCATTGAAGTTTTTACTATCCTGTATAACTACTGGGAGGAAAATAGTCCGCAACTTTTTTGTTATTAATATGGTGAAAGGCGAGAAAAATATGGTAAGAGTCACTGTTAAGGAAGTTCATAAAGGAGTCATTTTCAGGGCGGCAGTTTGGTTCTAAAAAGGTAAAGATACATGTGATCCTAATAACATCGTGACATGGTTTTCACTGGCTGCGCAGTCCGCCGCTATCGTAGCCTCCTTAACTTAACCCGGTAATCCTACCGGGTATTTGGGACCTATAGTTTAACGTGGAATCCAACCACGGAACCGTTCTGGCTTATACACAGCAAGCTGTACCATAAGTGAACGTCAGGCTAAGGGCCCTTGAAAATCACCGCCGAGACAGGGATTCGAACCAGGTACCATTCGATATTCAGTCAGACGCCTTAAGAATTAGGATTGGTGCTTAGCACACTCTGCCATCCACAATATTTGTGAATTGCAGAGTATAGATGTAGATGTAGAACCACTGAGCCACCAGACTCTTCCGTTAAATCTGTAACATCTAGAAAGAAAGAAAGGTTCGTAAGTTTTCAGATTTCACTTTCATTGGTTTTCGTTTACAACCTGCGACTCGCCCGTTTCAGGACAAGATTTTTTTTCCCCAAATTGATACATTTTTCCTTCTGCATAATCCCCGAAAGTTTTTATTGCGTTGTATGTGAAATGATGCCTGGTAGAGTAATTAATTTCTTACTGATATCTGAATGTTGTGGGTAGGGTCCGACCGAAGGTTCGGCTTCGGCTTCGGCCACCTTCGGCCAAAAAAAAGCACCTTCGGCCGTACATTCGGCTTCGGCCAAATTCAGCCGAATGTTTGGCCGAAGTCGAAGGTTTACATCCAACCCCTGAAAATGAACCAACTTTTACGAATACCGTCACGTAGCGCGCCAACAGCCGATAGCAAAGATAAAGAACCATTTGGAAAACATCATAAAAATCAGTGGGAAGTATATTGTGAAACCAGTGTTAAATACCAAAGCTTGATTAATTAAAAAAAAAACATCAGAGATCTTGTATGTGCCCAAAGATTTTACAAAAGAAGTTTAACAATCTACTTTACGCGATATCGTAAAAAAAAGTAGCGCCACCATGGCCCGATAATCATCCGATTTCTTTGCGGATTAGTGTATTACGTATGGACCTGGTCATTGTAAACATGTTTCCATACAACCTCGTTGAAGGAGAAGGACTTCGCAGCCTTAATTTTACTAATCCTCAAACTTGACCCTAGTACAGACAAAAGCGAGAGAAATATTTTAGAAAGTCTTTAATGCCATCTATGCACGAAAAAGTAAACAGTAAAGTTGCACTGATTTTAGAAAAAGGCTGAATGGATCAGTTTTACCACGAAGATATGAAGTGATCAAGCAAACACGTTTTTGAGTGTCACGGCACATGACGTTTCCAAAATAAAAATAAAAATTAAATTGGCTGTTAGTGTGTTGGAAGATCATACAAGGCAATATATTCGCACAAAAAATCACTGAAACTGTTACCAAATACAATTCAAAAGAAAATATCCATACGGGTATATGTAATAATACTTCAAATATGAATGCAACCATCCGCTATAGAAACTTCGTTTTTATTGGTTGTGTTGCTCACACTCTACAGCTCATGATTCACAAAGTTAATTTTTAAAGATATTGCTATAATAGAAATAGTGAAAAAGTGTTGTAAAACGTAAGAAGAGTGAACAAGCCACTCGATATCTTAATTAATACAACAGAAAAATGCAGTAAATCTGTATATGTTAGAACGTGATGGAATAGAAATTCCAACTGTAGAAGAATGGATACAAATGAACAATTTTATAACTGCGCTGAAGTGTATTTGGGAAGCAACAACTAATATTTCTAGCGATTTATCAACACTATCTTTAATTATATCAATCATTGACATCTTAAACACAAAACTTGCTCAGAAGGATGACGGCTGATCATATAATACTGCTCAAAAGCCGCTTGTGTGGGTCTGTTAACAGGAGATCTGCTTTCGCAAGAAAAACCTTACGGTTGTTGATTGCCGCTCTAATCGATCAACGGTTTAAAATTAAGTATTTGACTAGCGACGAAATTGTAAATACGAAGACTGATATTTTGTCATTTCTACGTCAAAACTGTGCACTGACAATAACAAATAAAACGGGTCATTTTGAGCGATTAAATCTTATTTTATTAGTGCCGATGTTCTTTTTGTTTTGGTTATATTTAGTACATTTTTAATTAATCTGTATACGTGAAACTACTTTAAAAATATTGGTATTGACTCGGTTTTAACTGAAAATTTAATATGTGATACTAATTTAGACAGCAGAATATCGCATTTTAAAAGCTAGAATAATTTATGCTAGGTAAGAAGGTTGAAATTTATTTTTATTGTTGTTAAAAATCGATGGTATTGCTATACATAAGCTAACATGTATTTGATTTACCAAAGCTAAAACTCCAAAACTTATTAATTTAATCCACGGGACAAATTATTCTGATTTTATTCGGGCTGTTACTGTTAAATTTTATAGTTTTTTTTATTATTGCTAAATAAAAATAACTGCATTTATTTTTGCTAAATTGCATTGCTCAGAACCTGGTTTGGTACTATTTTACTGTTTTATTTTATTCTAATAAATAAATATTAAAAACTTTGTTTATAATTATTGTGAAAGGTGCAATTTATATAAAAAATACCACATATAAAACAAAATAACAATTCATTTTTTGCATGTCATATATACTCCATGTTAGTGTTCTAAGATATATAATTATTTTTGAACCTTCGGCTTCGGCCGAAGGTTATCCCAAGAGCCGAACATTCGGCTTCGGCTTCGGCCAAAAAATGACCTTCGGTAGGACACTAGTTGTGGGTTATTAAATTGAGTTGAGGAAATTGACCTGCAACATTCAGTTATCAATATGATGCAGAGTAAGAGAAAATCTGGTGAGAATCACTGTTAAGGAAGTCCATAACTGATGTATTGCCAAGGCTGCATTGATGAGACAATTGCATCAATCTAATTGTTAGACTGAAGCTAAAATGAATTTTATTTATCTATTTATTATTTATTTTCCCATATACAACATAGCCCAACATCTAGTATCTAATCTGGGCCTAATATTTGATAGAGCAGTATTACCATACTGCGTCGACAACTAGCTGTTGAAAACAACTAAAGTCTGTTACAGATGTTATACTTTTGGCGTAAGTTCTTCGTGGCTTGTTTGTTACTAGCCTGATACGGATTAGAAAGGTTTCACTTAAAAGAAACAGAAGTTACAGCACAGTTTGTGACACAACAGAAATATTTTTTTAAGAAAATTATGTTTTGTTCCTTGAGCGTGAACAAAAATCGATAATATTTACTCTTAACGAAAAGAATAAGACAGTGTAGGTTGCTATGGAGATAGATCAAGAGAGTGAGGCTAATGACATAGATCGGTTGCTTAGAATAGTCATTGCTGAAAGAACCTTGCATCCTCGGATATCCCATAATTTCGCTGAAGTTCCTGTAGGAGTAGAGGAAGTACAATATTAAATTCTTAAAACTGTTCTAAACAAAAGGACTGAATTCTTTAATAGTTATAACTCGAACAAATCATACGGTTATGCGACAATTTCAGGTTTATTCCGGTTACTTATACACCGACAGCTTCACAAACACAGAACGTAACTCCTATTCCACGCACTATGTTAGCTGCCATCCCTGGTAAATTGAATTTAGACGGTTCCGGCCGAAACGGGATAACGAAAGTGATATTATTGGTAGCATGCGCTTACATCGTATATATCTACACCAGCTCTAAGCGAAGACTGCCTGAGTACAAGTGCACTTGCACGGAAGGGTTTAAAAGAGAATCTGAGGACTTTATTGTTTAACTGGTGGTACATTCTTTGGTGGCGAGAAGATTGCAGATGTGTGAAGACGCACTTCTCGTGCCTCTCGCAGGGCACTATTGGAGCTTCCTGTCTGGTTGACGGTGCGGTGTATGTTGTAGCCTGCAGGACGCCATCTGGTAACTGTAGCCGACTGTAGGGCAGCTGGTGTAAGACGAGCACTCGACTTACCTTACCTGCCCGGCGCAACTCGAGACGCAAGCGGCAAGCAAGCAACTCGCAACACACCGCGCCAACAACGCCACACGGAAATAACGGACAACGTACCACTCACTGTCGTTAACTACCAAGCGTTCCTTCCGCTTTTTGCCGAACCCATGTCCGATGTCAGGTCATGGGTCAAAACACTACCGGTCAAAAAACTGCGTAAGTTGTTAAAAGTGTTACCTCGCAATTTGCCTTATATAAATGCTTTCGTTACCCGCCAATTTTGCTCACAAGCCGACCTTACGTTTCGGAAAAAACGGTTCAGGATAAGACTTCGCAGATTAGTGGAATACCTTAAGGGGGCGTCCATTAATTACGTGAGATGTTTTTCCGCAGTTCCGGACCTCCCGTCTAGTGAGATCTGGTCTCCCTCCCCTAAGATGACGTGAGATTTTGACGGAACACCCCCCCCCCCACCCCCTGTCGATATACCTCGTAGTTTTTTGAGACTTTTTTTTAATTCTACTGTGCTTCAAGAATTTCAAAAGTTCACGTGAGATTTCCCTCAATTCCTCCCCCTTGGTGAGATCTGATGAGATTTCGCCGGACCCCCTCTCCGCCTACTAGCCAGAAGATTCTGAGAAAAGGTGCTCTAAAGTTTTACGCGCAGCTTATGTACGGATCGATTTTTACACCGTGCAAGCATAGTGAAGTGGCTGAGTCTGTAACGACCTCGCTTGTTACGCGGGTACTCCGGGTTCGATGCTACCTCGGTTAAGTTTTAAAAAAAAAATGTTTTGAAAATTATAACAACTTTTAAATAAAGTTAATGACCTAAAATACGAGGCATGTTTTTTAAGTAAGTACCGTTTTGAAATTAAAACAAGACGTGCAAATGTATATCAATAATTTTATTTTTACATGAAAGCCTGTACCTTACTCTACTTTTCTACATAATTCCCTTCAATATTGAGGCACTTGTCATAACGTAGTACCAGTTTTTGAAAACCTTCTTCATAGAAGTCTGCCGCCTGACTTGTTAACCACTGCATCATAACTGTTTTGACTTCGTTATCATCTTCAAGACGCTGACCGCCCAGGTGTTTCTTCAAGTGCAGGAACAGATGGTAGTCACTGGGCGCCAGATAAGGGCTGTACGGAGGATGATCTAGAGTTTCCCATCGAAAATATGTAATGAGATCTTTGGTCTGATTAGCCACATGTGGACGGGCATTGTCATGCAGCAAAACGATGCCCTTGCTCAACTTGCCACGTCTTTTGTTCTGGATTGAACAGTGCAGATTGTTCAATGTCTCCCAATAAGCTGCTGCATTGATTGTCTCATTACGAGGCAGAAACTCCACAAGCAATACTCCTTTTCTTTCCCAAAAAACTGTGCACATGATTTTCCGGGCAGAAATCGTTTGCTTGAACTTCACTTTTTTGGGTGAATCTGAATGCCGCCATTCCATGGACTGTTGCTTTGATTCAGGTGTAACGTAGGCCACCCATGTCTCATCGCCCGTAACAATTTGGCTCAAGAAATCATCACCATCGTTGTGGTACCGCTCAAGGAAAGTCAATGCACTGCCTAAACGTTTGGTTTTGTGCACATCCGTTAACATTTTCGGCACCCAACGTGAGCACAATTTTCAGTAATTCAAGTGCTCGGTCACAATGCCATACAAAACACTACCAGAAACATTAGGAAAGTCATCACACAAGGAGGAAATCGTAAAGCATCTGTTCCTCTCACCTTATTGTCCACTTTCTGCACCAAATTTTCACTAACGACGCAAGCACGCCCACTCCGTTGTTCATCATGCACATTTGTGCGGCCATCTTTAAATGCTCTCACCCACTTTCTCACCATTCCATCACTCATAATGTTTTGTCCGTAAACTGCACAGATTTCACGATGAATATCGATCGGTTTTAGGCCTTTAGCACAAAGAAATCTTATAGCAGCCCGTACTTCACAGTCGGCGGGACTCACGATTATCGGGGGCATCTTAAACACTCAGTGAACAACGTAAACAAGGAAGAATTAGACTGTAATGGCGTCAGTGCGTAGGCAAGAGATGCAGGTACTCAGTGCGCATGCGCGGAACGCCGACCGTAGCGCTGTAGCCATGGTGTGACAAAACGGCACTTACTTAAAAAATACGCCTCGTATTAACAATTAAGTTATAATTAATTTTTTATTTATGGAATGTCTGTTACAGCTAATTAAAATGTGAATTAAAGATAATATTTCATTTTTACTTTCGCAGAGATTCGAGCGTTCTGTACTATGAAATATTATCTGAATTTTAAAAATATTGTGAATTGAAAATGTCTGTTAGTGGCGTGTTGTTGGCTATCCGTCCCGTCCCATCCCGGGAGGTCTTCGTTAAGAGACATAGTGAGAACGCGGCTTAAGGTATACTACTAACCTGCGAAGTCTCGTCGTGAACTGAATTTCCGGGAGTGTAAGGTTCCCTTCCCAATGCGCTAAGCCGCCGCACAATGGATAAGGGAAGTGGTATTGTGGGCAAGATCGAGTCCTGGTCCCGCATAGGCCATCATGATTGCGGTTTTCCGCAGTTACCAAGGTGAGTGCCGGGACGGTACCCAATCTTCGCCTAGTAAACTACGCTTTACACAAACAAAAATACAATTAGAGCACACGAACATAGTTATACGATTCGCTGACAGATGTAAACTCAACTTTACTCCCCCCCCTCTCCCCCCGAGGCATCAGGCTCAGCGACAACCACGCCAAACGTTGCATCCTGAAAAAAGGCGATTCTGCAAAAGCGAGATCCGTGCAAGAAAACCAAGAAAAGTTTTATTTTCGTTGTGTCAACTTTGATAAGGGACGCCGATTAATGACGTAAGGTGTTTCTCCGAAATTTCGGACCCCCCCCCCCCCCCTCTAAAAAACGACGTGAGATTTTGACGGAGACCTTACCCCTACCAAACGACCTCGCAACTTTTTAAGACCTCTTTTTTAGGTCTCATACTCCTAAGGTCGGTTTTTTGACCAAATTACCCGCGCCCCCCACTAAAGTCAACTTTCGCGAGTTTTATAAACGATCTTGGAGACAAAGTGAAAAGCCTTTTTAGATTGTTTGCTGATGATGCGGTTATTTATAGGGAAGTAAGAAATTTGGCCGATTGCTTAGAAATTCAACGTGATCTGGATGTTATTTTGGCTTGGTGCGCTCAGTGGCAACTTACTCAAAATTGTAAAAAGTGCAAGACAATGAGCATAACTAACAAAAAGAATCCAATTGTTCAGAAATACGAGTTAAACAATACAGTTATTGATATGGTCGATTCTATGAAATATTTGGGAGTAACAGTGCAAAGGAACATGAAATGGGACATACACATTACTTCGTTAGTAGGTAGAGCAAATTCTAGGCTGCGATTCATAGGTCGAATCTTGAAAAATTGTAATGAACAAACAAAGGAGATAGCGTACAAATCTCTTGTGCGTCCACATTTGGGTTATTGTTGTGCCATTTGGGACCCGTTTCGTAAAGGGTTCATCGAAAGTATAGAGAAAGTACAGAGAAGAGCCGCTCAATTCGTGACCGCTTGCTACAGTCCTTATAAAAGCGTCACAGAACTGATTAGTAGACTAGGCTGGGAGTCTCTGGTAGATAGACGACACACGTTTCGTTTAAACTTATTGGTAAACATGCGTACTCCCACTTTCACTTTTGAGTGCAGTGAAATACTTCTTCCACCAACCTATTTGAGTCGGAAGGACAGGAAAGATAAAATTAGAGAAATAAGGTGCCGGACTGATTCTTATATGAATTCTTTTTTCCCTCGTACGATTAGGGATTGGAATGCACAGCAAAGAGATTAGCTTTGGTGCTGAGTACACTCTGCCACCCACAATTTTGTGAATTGCAGAGTATATATGTAGATGTAGATTTGTAGACTTTTTTTTAGCTCTACCATTCTACAAGAATTTCAAAACCTCACGTGAGATTTCCGTTGACCCCACCCCTCCCCCTTGGTGAGGTTTCGTCGGACCCCCCCCCTCCCCTATTTCACCTTACGTCATTAACGGACGCCCCCTAATAATAATAATTCCATGTGGTCGTAATAATTCCGCCCCTGTGGTAGCCGCCTTAACCTAACCCGACAATCCTGCCGGGTACAGGGGACCTACAGTTTAACGTGGAATGTGGAATCCTAAGCACGGAAGCGTTCTGGCGTACTTCACATTACACAGCGAGCTGTGCCAGAGGTGAAGGTCGGGTTTAGTGCCTACGAAAATCCCCGCCGAGACAGGGGGGGGGGAGACCTTTCGATCTCCAGTCATACGACTTAACCACTGAGCCACCAGATCGCTCGTTAAGTTTGATGATATTGTTGAGTTGGTTACACTGCACGTCTAAACATGATGGAGAAAAAACTTGGGAAGTAGGCACGATGAGAGAGTCATTCTCAAGAGTAGTTTGAATCATAGCTGTACTAGACGGACAGAATAGTATCGATTTGTGAAAGAGAACCAGTGTATCTACGGCGACCGACAAATATATTGGGTAATAAATTAAGTTTTCTGAAAATAGTGATTTCTTAAAAGTATTTAGTCCAGCGATGACTTTAATTGCCTCTACAAGAAAATCTGGTTAATCTTATCCAGATTCGTTTGCTCTAAAACCTCCTTTACAAGAGGAAGAGAGTAAAAATAAAGTTTGTTTTGCAATTTTTGGGAATGCAAATGCAATAATCAACATTCAACCATAAAGAATTTCAAATGAGAAATCGATGTTGCCGTTACAAAATGTTCTTCAAATTAATCTTTGTATTCCGCATTATTTTTAACCATTCTATTAGCTTTTCAAAAAAGATTTCTTTTATTTAAAAATAATACTATTAATAGTAACGGCAAGCGAAATGCGTATTTAAACCACTTACGTTACACATGCCTTTAAATATGTCTACATTGTAGGAGACATGTAACGACTGAAATAAAGATTGTGTGTGGTTACACACCGAGCTTGGTGTGTGAGTGGTTAACGCTCTGGCCTCGCATTCGGGAGGATGGCGGTTCGAATCCTCGTCCGGGCATCCAGATTTGGGTTTCCCCAAATCACTCCAGGCGAATGCCGGGAAGCTTCCTTCAAAAAGGCCTTGGCCGAATTCCCTCCCGTTCCTTGTCCCCGGTCCCATCCCGCCTCTAATGACCTCGACGTCGACAAGGCGTAAAGCCATAAGTAAAAAAAAAAAATGTGTGGTTACAGTCTGTTACTGCTCTGTGCTGTTAATTTTGTAGTGTGATTCATTTGCTGTGAAGTATTTTTTGGAGTAATCTAATCACGACTGAATTATCACTAGATTTCTAATTCTTTCACTTTTAAAAATTGTTTGTTGACCTGTACACGATCAACCGTTGAACAATTTTTCCCTGGACGAAACTGTTACCATCATTTCATCTAGAAACTAATCATATGTTATTTAACAGGCTTCATTTCTTCTGACGGATCGGACTGCATAGTATAACCACCTAAGTAAACGGGGAGGAAAAATTTATTGTACGAAACAAACAAAAAGAATTCCGTCTCTAATCCATGTGATTAAAATATACATTGCTCTTTATTTTTACAAAACGTGCTGACGTGAATTTTATCGTGTAAATATTTAATTAAAGTTTTTGAATCATTCATCATGCGGTCATAATATGTTTAGCAAAAGAGAAACAATTTTGATCTCAAAACAGCTATTTTTTGTTTAATTTTAACGAAAATAATAATAAGTTTCTATACAGATTACGAAAAGATTGCCCAAACTTATGGTTAGTTTGGTGAATTTAAGAAAGTTGTATATTTGTAACGATTCACGCAGTCAGGTCCCCTCGTCTATTTTACCGAGCGTGGTGCGTTAGCGATAACTTTCCGGCGTAAATGGGTTTTGATCTTATATTAGATGTAACAGTGCATATCACAATCGGATTATTATCAATATTGACAAGTTTAATAAAGTTCCTACTATTTGTAACATGTTGAAGCAACTATTGTATGTGTGTGTTTAATAAAGCAGTTCAGATGATACAGAATATTTGCGGGCGAAATTTCTATAAATGAAAACAGCTGATTCCAGTTTGATCTTCCAAGTTCAGTTCTGATTGCATTGAAACACTTTTTGTAGCAACTGAATTGAATAAAACCTGTAAGGATATAAAGGAGATAAGATTTTACAAAGACTTCGTGAAACAATCCATTTATTCTTAGTAACATAAACGGAAGGAATCTTCGTATTAACGAAAGAGAAAAATGTTGTACACATATGATTATCGGTATTAAGTGCATTAATTCAGAAGAGACCAAGTAAGACTAAAACTTTTTACCCTTTCTTACATAATAAGTACAAACTTTTAGTGAATAGTTGCAATGAAACCTTCACGGGTTTTCTACCGCTGGTTGTAAAAATACGACGTTTCGACGTGTAACTCCGCCATCTATTTCAGGTCTGAATCAATGTGATAGCTTTCGGTCCGTTCGCCAGTGCAGATGAATTTTGACCAGAGACCAAATATTGAACAAAGCCGTTAATCAAAAGTATCTCCACTTTAAATATCAAAATCAATCATGGTTCGTAACCGGATTAATAGTCATTGCTTGCCAACAGTCCGATTTCTTACTGCTTCCTTCAATTCACACAACTTCGTATCAAGTTAGACATTCTAAGAGCAGTTAAACCATATTCTGGGAGCAACAATTGCGGTAAAGTAGTCATCAGAACAGACCACGTTGTTGTGACGTACAGTAATTGGAGCCATATGGCTTTCTCCAACGACGGCGCATGAACTAGAGTGATCTCGCCTCAGCTGTTTCAATACCGAATGGCTCAATGAATGCTTTATGCTGCTGATTGCGAAGTGCTTCAGCGAAACTATAAAGCAAGTGAATAGCAGCCTTCAGGTTACAGTGTGTGTAGGGTCTGAAGCTAGAGGGGCAGAAAGATTACAACAAGTATTTGGACTTGCAGCACTTGTTATATATATCGCAACGGGGTTATACTATTGGTTTGATTAATTAATGCTCTAAAATATTAATTAATAAGTGTTATAATCAAAGATTACGTCACAACCAGCTCGCATAAACTAATATTCTGATTGAAAAATCTCACAGACGTCGCCTAATAAAATCGTGCATCGTATACACATGGAATTAATTAATTAAAATGATTATATAATAAAGGTAAAATATCATTGTTCTAATTGTTACGTTGCAAGCTCGTCGTCTACTCACAATTTCTGGGATATGAATTTCTGAAATTATAGTCATACAAATTAGGTTTTCTCCGGTTTCCAGTTTTTTAACCTTGCATTTATTCAAGTACAACACCGATAGCGTCTTTTTTTCCGCTTCCTTTCCCATAAACTATATGAGGAAAGAGCCCTGGTAAAATCTGTTGCCGCGAATAAAGTGTAGTTATAAATAAGTTTAAATGGAAAATGTAATTATATATAAACCATAATTTCACTGTATAAATGTAATATATAATCTATTTGCAGACATTTAACAGGAAAAACTGCTGAAGATGCCCTTGTAAATGAAGTCAGAAATTTATGTCCATCATCTATAGCTCTCTTCGATAAATGTTCAACCCACAATCGTACATACAGCTATCTATCTCTTTTAGACAGCGGAAGATCTTTTCATTGTTGTGGAACATTTGTACGAGTGTGATAGATAGATAAAACGAAAGGAAAAAAACAATCTACTGTTCAGTTTTCAGAGGCGGCTAAATTTAGTCCGCTCTGTCCCCACTGTGCTACCCCTCACCCGTACATGGGAAGGGGAAATTTACCACACGTTTAACTTGGTGACGTGCGATGGTCGAGATGAGGCATGGGTCCCTGGAAACATGACCTCGAGCCGCGAGTTGTGAGTGAACAGAGAGTAGTTATGTAAATCAATTTACACGTACTGATTTCGAATGTTTAATACGGCAAGTGGTATTATTTTCTGTCAGTTCCCTGACAGTTTGTCTGTGCAGGTTTAAGCCTTGCCGTGCTTGGAAATGGAGAGGCACAACACTACTGGGTCTGTACATCGGTGTCAACGTACCGAATGCTCTCCTTAAGTTTTTTTTTTTTTTTTTTAACTGCTTAACGTCTCCTATAACAACTAGGTCTTTAGAGACGGGAAAGGATGGGGGCAAGGAATGGGAAGGAATTCGGCCATGGCCTTTTGAAGGAAGCATCCCGGCATTCACCTGGAGTGATTTAGGGAAACCATGGAAAACCCAAATCTGGATGCCCGGACGGGGATTCGAACCGCCGTCCTCCCGAATGCGAGGCCAGAACGCTAACCGTTACACCGCCCCGCTCGGTTCTCCTTAAGGTTTCAAAGCGGTTTTCTGTAATTTCGCAAGTGATTGTTGGGACGATCCACGTTACACATAAACAATAACACAGAAAAACATTTGCAGTACTCGCCGACAGATTACAGCGCTCAATCATGTTTGTAAGGGTAGTTCAATGATTCCCAATGTAGTCGATATCTACCTCCAGAGATCGATTTCTACTCGCAGAAGATCCACCTATAATCGTTACTCACTATCAATTTAAGCTATGATATAAAGTAATTTCAACTATTCAGTTCAGTCAAAGCTCTTTATTCACATTTTCTTTATTCGCGTTTCCTGAATTCGCTGCTGAGTATGTTATTAATTGTGGATCAGAAACTGCCTATAAATAAATTTTTCTTTCAAAAAATTTGTAAAGAACGAAACAGATCCTATCTTTTTTAAAAGGTATCAATATGTTAATGTACTATATTTTTTGTAATAAACAAAAAATTGATGATAAAAATATTGATAATTAGGATACGTATCTTTATTTCAAGTCATATTTTTTCCCTGCCTTCTTTCTGACCTGTAATGCTGAATTAAACACTGATTAAACGTCTTTGATTGTATAGAAATGTTTTTTTATATATCTTATAAATGCATATTCAGGCCATCTTCCTATTTTTGTCATATTGTAGTATTTATGGTCATATTTTGAGGAACAATCTGGTAATTTTTAATAGTACAACAATTCACTTGAATTTATAAATGAGTGCAAATTAAGATCATTATTTACAGAACTGTTCTCCTGTTATACATTCGTGGAAAAAAAAAAAACTAATTGTCACTGAATTGGTCAGAATTCACCAGTCAAGAATTTAAGTTATACATTATTGTCACTCTCTAAACGTTAATGTTGAACCGCGTTAATCAATGTCTCATAGTCGCCAATACTTTTGAAAATAATCCTCAGTCAGTGTTGAATCTGCAGTGGATGAGTACCGCCATGCAGAAAACAAAATTTTCTGCGTGTGCGAGTTTATGAAATTACGTAAGGGAATTTGGAGAGGAGTATTTTAGTAGCGACGTAAGAGTTATTTTCTGTAAAATATGTGAAATTAAAGTGACTTCAACACAAAGATTAAAAAATTAATTTCCCAGTGGTGCAGTGGGTGCACGGAAGCAAATTATGCTGTCTACATGAAATCGGCACTACTAAGAAATAAATGATCTATAACTGAGCATATTTTGATGAATAGTAAATTTAAATGTTGAGTCATATTTTGTTATTTTTTGGTCATATTTACCCGTTTTCAAGATCATATCTACATGCACATTTTTCTGGATATTTGGTAATAACGGTCCGAATAATAATAAACAAAAAAAGTTGATTTCATCGCTTCCATGAAGATTTGAATAAAAGCTGTAAGCACTTTCCTTTTTTTTATAACGGTACGCACTACAAAATAGCCCTGTCAGAGTGAGAAGCAGTATGCCAGCTGTGAAAACCGCATTTGACGTTACAAAGTTTAGGAAAATGCAGTATTAGGAAGGCATTGGTCTGTGGCAAAAATTAATCCGGCAAGTGGTCCTAAATGACTTTGGCGGTGACAGGACAAAAGGGTTGGTTAGCAGTACGAACTATCATTTGGAAAAGTGGTGGTACACAACTTTCGAAGTATCTAACAAGTGGTTGGAGCAACAAACGAACTTCGGAAAATGCCCTTTAATCATCTACATCTACATCTATACTCTGCAATTCACAATTACTGTGGGTGGCAGAGGGTGCTAAGCACCAATCCTATTTTGGAGTATTCCAGTCCCGAATAGAACGAGGAAAGAAAGAATACATAAATGTATCAGTACGGCATCTTATCTCTCGAATCTTATCCCTTCTGTCATTGCGACCCAAATAGGTTGGCGGAAGAAGTATTTCGTTGCACTCGTAAATTAGAGATTTCCGCATATTCTCCAACAGATTTAAACGAAAACGACGTCGTCTGTCCGCCAAACAATCCCAGCCCAACTCGCGTATCAGCTCTGTGACACTCACATAAGGACTGTAACTAGCGGTCACGAATCGAGCGGCTCTCCTCTGTACTTTCTCTAACGTGTCAATCAATCCCTTGCGATACGGATCCCAAATTGCACAACAGTATTCCAAATGCGGACGCACTAGTGTTTTGTACGCTATTTCCTTTGTATGAGCATTGCTGCTTCTCAAGATACGACCTATAAAACGTAGTTTAGAATTAGCTTTGCCTACGACGGAATTTATGTACAAGTCCCATTTCATGTTGCTTTGTACTGTTACGCCTAGATACTTCACGGAATCGACCGTGTCAACAACTGAATTGTTAACTTTGTACTCGTGAGCAAACGGGGTCTTTTTATTACTTATTTGCATTGCCTTGCACTTTTTACAGTTAAGTGTAAGCTGCTATTTACGGCACCATTCCGAAATAACATCCAGATCGCGCTGTATTTCTAAGCAATCGTCAGAGCACCCCACTTCCCTATAAATAAGTGCATCATCAGCAAAAAATCGCATCCTGCAATTAACGTAGTCACCGAGATCGTTTATAAAAATTAAGAAAAGAAGTGGTCCTATTACACTTCCTTGAGGAACGCCCGAAGTAACATCTAGCTTTGAAGAGGCTTCCCCGTCAACAACGACATACTGCGACCGACCAGTTAGAAAATCGCGTATCCATTCGCAGATCTGATCAGATATACCGTACGCTCGAATCTTCGCTAAAAGGCGGTTATGTGGTACAGAGTCAAAAGCCTTCTGGAAATCTAAGAAAATAGCATCAACTTGTGATCCTGCATCGATAACCTTCATTACGTCATGCGATAATAGAGCCAGTTGCGTTTCACACGAACGGTTCTTACGAAATCCGTGTTGGTTTGCTGTAAGTAACTCGTTTTCATCCAGAAACTTCATAACGTTAGAGCATATGACATGCTCCAGAATTCTGCTGCAGACAGATGTTAGAGATATGGGTCGATAATTCCTAGGATCTCTCCGATCACCTTTCTTGAAATCATGTGAAGTGTTATACATTACATAGAGTGGAACAGCAGGCAACGTCATAGTTCGCATCCAGTATACACGAGGCCATTGTAATGATGAAAGGCTTGTCGCCACATCATTTTGTCTCGTTTGTTCGTTGCCATTGACTTCACGCAGGCATGACAAACAGCTGTTTTGGATTGAAGTATCTTAGATTATACATGCTTCCCACGCCAGGCATCGGGTGTTATAAAATATGAATTAAATGAACGACGAACAGGGAACAGACTTTCGTCCCTGTGATCGATAATTTATCGGCTTATGTGTGGAGGCGACCGCTGCAGACTACAGCAGATGCGCCATGTCGTACCCGTCACTACCCCCCGACCCGCCACGCTCCTCGCACGTGTCGCCTGGCACGTGACCTGTTCAGCTCGCCCACCAGATGTCACCCCTGCAGCTGTAACGCGGCACAGTCGCCCTCCCAGGGGATCCACCGCACGTACGGAATCAAACCAAAGATTATTTAATCTACTGCTCGAAACTTCTGTAGTATCACCCACACTTTGGGGTACTGTAATTTTTTAATAACCATTTTAAGCAATATACGTTGTAAAAATCGTGTTAACTTCTTTCTTCCTCAAGTAGTTGCCGTTCTAGGCAGCACATTTTAACATGTTTTCGTCTAATGTTAGACTTCATAGTCATTTTATACAGATGAAATTGATTTTCTAGTATTCCTGCAGCGATAGATTTTTATTTTTTGGAGCTGATGTTTTATTCCCAATCTCTAGTCTTCTTCAGGTCTATTTCTGCCAGCTGAATCAGGTGTAAAAGCCAGTTTATATGCGCCTCGTAATGTGTAGGCAATCTATCGATCCAATTTTGCCTACAATCTGCCATGGGCAAATAAATAGACTTTTGTAGCAAGTTCAGAAGACAGAAAAATCCCTGAAGAGAATCGCAAGGTTCGTATTCAAACTTCGGCAAAAAAAAAGTGTTGCAACACAAAAACCTGAAAAGTAATTACGTCTGTATGTCTTCATCTTTTTAATTTGAGAATCACTGTTCTAAATCCAGAATAAAGTAATCTTTATTACCAAATGGCTGCTTTGGTTCACTTGTGCGGCTCAAACTATTGTCGACATATGCGATCACAGCTTAAAAGTTTGATCTCGAGTATGTGGGGATACTCGAAGGAAAAATTTCATTCGCGTAACCGCAGTAAGTCAAGATTACTGATATTTAGGAAGGTTCATGTAACCCTTCTGCCAATTACTTTAAAAGTAGGAGATTAGGTAAAATTGTTAATTAGTTTTATTAAATATAAATATTACAAAGGTTTCGCTTAGTACGAGTAAGAAACGGTGACAGTTGTGAGTTTGAGTTGATTTCTACCGGCTGTGGTGAAATGACGTATGTCTTAGCGACAAATGCTTCCAAAGCAAATAGGAACTAACACATGTGTGTAGAATACATACTGTATTTGAGTGAACAGTGGCGAAGTGTCTTCAGCTGCTAGAGCTGTGGTGTCCAGAGCTGTTATCCATCCGCCAATTAACAGCCGTTAGCTCCAGTATGACAGAAGTGCGACATAACACTACCCACACATCTCTTCCTACAGGTTGTGCTGCTGAAGGTTTATTCCAAACAGGCTGACTTGACAGTATCGGAAAAATATTATTAGCTTTAAATACGGAATATGGCCTGTATCAGGATTTCCGAGGAAAAACCATTTATCTGAGTAATCTGATAGCAAAATACCTTAAACTTACAGCTCTAACGGCTATTTTTTACTGAAAAAAAATATAAAATGAGAAAAACTGAGGTAGCTGTAGACGAACTACAACCCGTTTTTTTTAGTGAATATGGTACACTGATACTCATTTGATTTTCATGATATTTGTTTCATTATTCATATTTGTTATACACTGAGGCAAATTCACAAATTGCACATGTATTTTTTTTATTTTAAAGTTCTTGAATCCTTACAAGACAAGTAGCTTTTTTTTTTTTTACAACGTTCTAAAATTTCATTGTTCGAGTTACATGCGGCGTAGGTGGCTAGTCATCGGAAATAATCCAATTTTGTTCTTCACTTGGCAGATAAATTTTACCTTTGCGAATTATATTTGGGCAATTTCTATCGTAACCTGTAAGGGCGAACCCCTTTTGCATTTGTCAAGGGGTTGGGAATTCATGTACGCTTAATTTTACACAAGTTTTCTCAACCAAAGGCAAGTTAATTAAACGATTACAGATTTAGCTACACAGTTCTCAACTATATACCAAATTGAAGCTACTGGTCTAATTCACAATGTTTAATGTTCGCAAGCTGCTGCAATGACCGTCTCAGAGAGACACATACAGACACAAATAGCCCTTATCAGAATTGCTTTTGACATGACATCACTGGAAATACGAAATATGGGAAGAGGTTTTTTTTAGGTTAGTGGAAACCACGTGGTAACATGTTCTCTACACAGTGATACCCCCTCTTGTACTTTTACGAGTAACTAAGCGGGTTTTGAGCTGTAACAGTTTTTTTAGAAACTCTATTTCGTTAAACAACTCTCTTTGGCGGTAATCGCTGCCTCTTGGACATAAAGATTTTACTGTATTCACGTCAAAAATACGCTACTCCTTTGATTAAAACTACTCTAATTAGCGGCATCTGACACAGTAATTTTTTTCGTTCCTGATCTAGAGGCATATGAGAAGGGTACAAGGCAAAGACAACAGTAGTACTTAGTTTCCCTTCTGCTACGGAACAATACAAGTAAACCATTAATGAATCTCTCTGTCTCAAATACAGGAAAACTGAAAGAATTTTTACCCGTAATGTATGTTACAAACCGTTTGTGTTTTTTGCTTGTGATGTTCTGTGTAGTTTAGAGGCGGGAATACGGAAATCTGTATTAAAAACCGTATCCGGAATGGACCGTAGGTGGAATGAAGAGTCGCCTGATTCATATAGCTGGAAGTAAAACATAATGTTGATGTTGAAGAATTTGGGCTGCAACACCATAGGCTCTGCTCTTGTGAGAATCCAGTCGGTAATTTTATGAAAGATTTTTTTTTTTTTTTCAGGATGAAAGCAAACACATGTTATTACCAACAAATTCGCTTCCCGGAATAACCGAGAAAATAAAATGATGTAATTCATGTCAGAACCAATTCTATTCTTTACTCATTTTTCCCATGAGCGACAAGGGAATGGTATAGGAAAGATTTATCGAGGGAGAAAACTTATAATACGACAACAGATGGTCTCGAGGAATCTTTCCGGCCATCTTGGTTTTCCCAGGCAAATGTTGAGATGGTTTCTGGAGATAACGTTTGGGCTGATTGCCTGACAGAAAAAAGTATGCACACAGAAGTCAAGTAGGAAACGAAATGAAACTTCACGTGTTCAGAGGGAATGTGATGTTACAAGGGGTGATCAAATGAAAAGGTGCGAAACAACACGGTGGGTACAAATGTAGACTTTATTCAAAATATACACCATAGGCCTGAGCACAACGATCCCACTGATGAACAAGCCGCAAGATTCCTTGTTCCCAGAATTCCTGTGGCCGTGACGAGACCCAGTCCTTCACAGCGTCCTTGAGTACGTCATCCAAGTTGAAGCGCTTCCCTTTCAGGTGTTTCTTCAGTGGACCAAACACATGGAAATAGCAGGGCGACATGTCCGGACTGTAGTGCGGATGGTCCAACGTCTCCCACTTGAACTTGGCCAGTTCCTTGTGTGTGACTGGAGACGTGAGGACGCGCGTTATCATGGAGCAGAACCACACCCTCCGTGAGCAGCCCCGGTCTTTTGTTCTTGATGGACCTGCGTAGGCGTCGGATTGTCTCACAGTACACATCCCCCCACCTGTACGCCATCCTGTCCTCATACGGACTGCCGCATCATTTGGACGCCGCTTTTGATAAGAGCCTCTGCTCTCTACAGCGCATGCGGGTGCCCGCGCATGCTCCGATCCCAGTCAGAGACTCGAATCGCATCCCGAGATGTCTCGCTACGTTCTCCCATGGCGGAATATGCAAATATTTAACTGTTACGTTTTTACGTCATTTCGTACCTTTTCATTAGATCACCCCTTGTAATTCAGCAATTACAAAGTCGAGTTAAAACCTTAAGGTACTTGGCAGTATGAACCCGCTTACCAGTATGACATTGCACCCTCTAGCTTGGATGCATGCACTTTCGGTCCGGAAGGGTTTTATAAAACCGTTGTATCTTCTCTTGAGGCAAGCTGGCCCACAACTGTTTAAACTGGTGCTTCACTTTTCTTTGTTAGTCAGTGTACATAGGTAAATAGACTAATAGTAATAGAATAACTGCACTGTCTGTTTAAAATGAATTGTATTTTGCAAAGAACGTTTTAGTCAGAACTGTATACTTACAGTGAAGGTGGTGTGTTCGATAAATGCATACAAAATTAAACAGTATTATACACCTAGTAAAATTGCTATCTACCGTATGGAATGAAAGTTGTATTCAAAATTTGAAACGCTGCCTCAAACGCAGGATAATAGCGTTCCCCGTGAAGTGTTATTCATAGTTTCATTTCAGTCTACGACAGGTGGAGAAGGAATTTGAATTCCGACGGCATTTTAAAAGAGATTCTAGCTGTGGCTCGAACGTTAATTGCAGTGTTCTTTTGTAAGCAGGGAGAGCAAAGCCTCTGTTGTGTTCGCAACAAGTAGTTAAGTGCTCTAGCCTAGCTGTTAACGAAGTCGCTAATCGTCCCGAGGACCGTCTAGATGGCGATAATATACTCCACCGTTAAGCGCAAACGTTCAACCCGCAGTGCAACAGACCTGGTGAGAAGTTTAACCAGATTCGTCAGAATGTGTGATAGTAAATCTGTAGTTTCAGAAATCTCGGACGGAATTTTTACAGGATACCATCTCTGGCAAAGCTTTGCTTTGTTAGTGTGAGCAAAGTCCGGACTATACATGGTACGGATTACATGTCAAGCTGTAGGTCTCCTATCATGGTAGCATTGTCGGGTTAGTTTAGGCGGTTACGACACAGGTGGTTTGGTTAAACTCTGTCACTAGGTCTATGAGACGACACAAAAATATTATTTACGATTGCTGTTTCTCTCATCGAGCCTAATGGGTTTGTTGCTAACGTTCTGGGCTGTCATTTGGAAGGACGTAGGTTTGACCTCCGTGCTGGACGTCCAAATTTCAGTTTCAAATAGTTTCCCAAAATCAGTGTAGACGATCGAGTTTCGGGCTGTTTCATTAAAAAGGTCATGAATAATTCTACAATATAATAATAATATTTTTTCTTCTCTTTGATTTTGCGCATCTAAGGACCACAAAAAGTAGTCATGTGCATTAATCTCGATGCTTCTTTCCTTGGCTACCAATAGTTTTTCATCCTTTAACAGTGCTTTTTCCTCCTTTCTTGAGTCCAGATGTTGTTGCCTTTCCTCCTCTTCTTCTCATGGAAAACCTTGAAATTTTGTATCGATGTTCAGAAGTTGCTCTGTCTTGTATTATATTGTCTGTTATTCCTATTTGTATCATACCTTTTTTTTTTTCTCCATGGATTCATAGGTTGCCCATCTTACTCCTGTAAACGTGTTTGGAAGTTCTTTTTGTAAATCTGTTGTTATCCATTCTTTGACTCTCGCTATCCATTCTCTGGCTCTCCTATTTTTGATAGTGTCTGACATCTTTCTATTTTTATTTTCCCTGTATAGAGCTTTATTATTCCGGTGCCTGAACTCACCTTTTTCCATTTTTCAATGGTCCTCAGATTTACCCTTTTCTTTGCCTTTCTATTGCTCCAGTTTTCATGATATTTCATTGAAAGAGCTGGTAATTTTAATTTAATTGCGTTCTGATGGATGGGATATGTACTACCTCCTAGGTAGAGAATATTTGGATAGGGGGGTGTTTTTCAGGATTTTTGGACCCTCCCCCCCCCCCTCTGGTGAGACTTTGTGAGATCTGGCCCGACCTCCCCCCCCCCCCCCCTCTCTGGGTGAGTTCTTGTCCGTGAGGATCCCTCCCCTTCCCTAGAAATCGCCCTCGCAACTTTTTGAGACGAATTACACCCGTAAAATCGACTTTCGCGTCAATTGTGGACCCGGTCACGTAATTTATGGACGCACCCTTATGACTGAACGATTGCGCGAGCGTCAACGCTGTGCGGTGTTGGTGAGAATGTGAAAAGGAATCTGGCAGCTAACTTGGAAATATGTCAGCCATTGATTTTGTTTCGCATCGAGCTAGGTCGGTGAGCGGTATCGTTCGGGCTTGGCATTCGGGAGGATGCGGGTTCAAATCCCCACCCAACCATCCAGATTTCGGTTTTTTCATGATTTCCAAAATCACACTAGTCAAATACCAGGATGGTCGCATCAAAAAATGGCATGAACAAATTACTTCTCTTTTATTGCTCCAAATCCTCTTCCCCTCAACTTCGATGAGTCATAAAGTCATAAATATTTTTACACCAAGCGAATAACGTCTGACACATGACATCCATATCTGTTCAGGTAATTATAGTTCGAAACTTTTTTTCCGTGAGGCTCTGCTATCCTTTGGTTGGTCTTCTGGATGGTGGCAGAAGCAAAACTGATAAAGGTGGTAATGATCTCCCAGACCAGCATAGCTGGTGATGGATCAATGAAGTGAGTTGATTGATTGATTGCCGGCGTGGTCGAGCCGATAGAGATTTAGGTTTTAATGCGCGGCAAGCGACGCGAGAGCGATCGACACGGCGCTATTTGTTGGGATTAAATTTGTGGTTCATTTAATTTGACTGTTAATATTTATAATTCGGCGGAGCGGATAAGCCGATTACGAGATTCGCCCTTTGACGTTCGCTCATTATCGGTCATGTGACTGCGGAAAAATCCGGATCCACTCGCCGCTCCGCTCGAACTGTAGTTTGTACCACTGCGCAAGGGCAGAGCGAGTATCATTTGCAGTGTTGGCAGCACCGTTATATCGTGACCTTCCAGGCTTACATCACTGCAAACGAAGCTATGTAATTTATTTATGCAGACAAAACTGTTTGAATTCGTTGGAACGAAAATTTCAAAGACGGAGGTTTCGGGAAAGTACCAAGGAGGCATCCATAAATTATGTGAGGTGTTTTTCCGGATTTCCGGCCCCCCCCCCCCCTCTCTGGTGAGACTTCTTGAGATCTAGTCCGACCACCCCCTCCCCCCCCCCCCCCCCCCCCCCTGGTGTCATCTGGTCTCCCCTAGCCAAACGCCCTCGTTTGAGATTTTTTTTTTAGGTCTCGCCCTTCCAAAGCCGGTTACCCACACCCCATTTTTGATGATATACCCTCAAAAAAACGACTTTCGCGTCATTTGAAGAGCTTTTTTTTAGCTTTAAAGTCCACAAAAAATTTCCAAAATTTCAAGTGATATTTCCGTTGACCCACACTCCCTCCCCCTATTCCACCTCACGTAATTTATGGATGCCCCCAAGGTGAAATGCAGATTGGTATGATAATTTCGTTTACAAAGCAATAAAAGTCCAATGCAAAAGGTGAAAAAAGGGGAAAGTATTAACACCTATATTTAAATCAGTTCTATCATTACATTCTTACAGATACTACTTTGAATTTAAATTTGGTATTTTTCTTCAAATTTCAGTCTAAGGTATAAGGGACTTTCCAAAAATTGTGTAGTGACTTGTTATCGAAAAGTCAGTATTTTATTATTCTCTGAAACGCTCCTTGTGTAATCAGTAACTAAATCATTCCATCAGGCAGTTTGTATTTAACTGTAGATACTACTAGAACAAAACACGCAACAATCTAGGTTCCCCCCTCCATTTTCCCTATTTTAGACCACTTTGCTGCGAATTGAACTTGTCTGACTTATAATCAGAAAAATTAGGGCCTGCAGTATGTAACAATACCAGAGTACGCAACTGGAGTATCCAATATCGTGAACGTAGCTTTAATTGTTCCTCTGCACCCTATTCATATCTTTGCATATTCAAATGGTGCGAAAACTCGGAGTTAGTAAATAAAACACTGAATTCACAGAAGAGAAGTACACTCCTTGACAGTAAATTTGGCCGCCGCTGAAAAATTCTATCACTCTTATTTTGCAAAATCTGACATCAGTGTCATCCCAGGAAACAGTAATGTAATACTGGCAGGCAAGCCAGTATTGCGTTACTGTTTCTTAGGATGACATTGATGTCAGATTGTGCAAAATAAGAATAATCGAATTTTTCAGTGGCGGCCAAATTTATTGACAAAGTGTGTACATGTAGTAATTCGTAATCTGGTCTGAAAGTTATATCTAACTGTACAACTTTGTGAACTCTAACAATAATTTCATGGGTAACGTTGTCCACCAAATGTTTCATATATAGCCCCGTGTATAGTGTCAAGTGGTGAAGGTCTTGTGATTAAATGTCAAAAAAATTGCCAGAATTAGTATAGATATTGGTAAAAGCAGTGGGTTTTCACAGCTTTCAAGACGTATTCCCGTAGGATTAGTGGAGGTAGAGCTCCGCATTCCTATTTCCTGACCGTAGGCACTGGAGTGGACGTGCCGTGGCCACCAACACGGTCCGCTCTTTTCTCTTTACCTTCCCGCGTAGTTTCCTCCACGGTACTCATTTGATGGATGGCTTGGGGGGCTGTTCCGGACGTGCAGCTTCGAGGAAAAATCCTCGACTTCCTCAAGGATCGAACTCCGGTCCACGTATGCTCTACCACTTGAGCTACGCGGCCGACCAGAATTAGTATACTTTCTCTTATATAGTGATCGGAGAAAAAGAAGTCATTCTCAGACTAGTACCGCCTTATATCCTCTCCGTTTGCAGAGTAAAGATGTGCCACTCAATATTTCATCTGAGTCATAGCTAGCAAACTTTACATTGATTCTTCCCTCTGTTCTGTTGTCTTATTGTATATTTTAACATAATATGATGAGCCTAATTGTTCGTGAACTTCTATATGCTGACGATGCGGCTTTTGTCGCTAATACCGAAGAAGAGCTTCAGGAGGCGCTCACTAGATTTGGTCATGCATGTCATCTGTTAAGAAGACGGTTGTCATGGTTCAGGGCACAGACCGTCTTACAAAAATAACATTGGAAGGCATCCCTCTTCAAGTAGTAGAACACTTCCAGTATCTCGGCTCCATCACCACATCCAACCAGTCCATTTAGAAGGAGATTGACGCACGAATCGGCAGAGCCGCGACGACCTTTGGCAAGCTGTCCACACGTGTCTGGAGAAACCCCAAGCTAACTCTCTCCACCAAAATTCTAGTATACTAGACGTGTGTCCTGAGCATCTTACTGTACGCAGCTGAGACGTGATCCACTTACGCCTGGCAAGAGAGACAGCTGAAACCTTTCCATATGCGCTGCCTGCGGATAATACTTGGAGTCACGTGGCAGGATAAAATGAGCAATGAGAGTGTTCTGTCTACCACGAAGTGTCACAGTATTACTGCCACCCTAAAACAAAGACGACTCCGCTGACTTGGCCACGTCCATAGAATGGACCCTGAGAGACTACCACGGAAATTCATGCTCATCAGATTGCTAATATCAAGAGACCTGTAGGGCGCCCGATGCTAAGGTTTAAGGAATCCTTCAAACGTGATTTGGAGAGCTTCGGCATGCGCACTTCTGACTGGGAAGCTTGCGCCAGGACGAGACCCTTATGGCGTCATCATGTCACCACCGGCATGTCCAAATATGACAGAGCATGGTTGGATAAAATAAAGCTGAAAAAGCTTCGTAACAGGAAGTACATCCACCGGATCCCTCTTTCGTGTGCGATAGATGTGGCAAAATTTTTCGCGCCCCCATCGGACTATTCAGCCACAAAAGAAGATGCGATGCACTCAACCCAAGTGATAGCTGAGTCGCTACAACTATCATCTGTGAAGATGCTGTGGCCAATATTATTATTATTATCTTAAGTGCAGAATGATAGAGAGTACGACAAATACAGTAATGGGAATACAATTTTGGGATATTTTTATTTCTGTTAGGGAAACGTTTCATCATTTCTAATTGTTTCATAAGATGTATTAAGTGCGTTCCTATTTCAGTTGACAAATAAATACATGTTACAAATGAGCCAGTTTTTCTTTAATTCTTCTACAAACCACCAGCCCCGCTATTAATAGTACATCATTGGCGAAATTATCACACGGGCTACATACATTCTGTATGTAAAAGAGGTGTGCAAATGGTAGTGTATGATGTTCAGAATGAGGCATGGATAGAACCAATTTTCTCTCAAGGTCTATTATGTATAGAAACAATAAATAAGATGGTCTTCACTACCTGGTAACAGTCTACCTCTATTGCAGTTGGACCTATATTTGGCGTGTAATCTCAACCATGCAGCATTCTGTAAGTTTTGTCGGAGGGAGTAAAACGGAAATCGAGCAAGGACATTCAATTTTTAAGGCACATCTTTACCCAGAGCTACCAGACCACTCTCCAATTTCGTGATCACGCAAAGCATTTTTCATGTTAGTTATCTTCTCGGAACAACACTTTAACTTCCCCGGGCACTCCCTATAGGCGGAACTCGAACTCTTATCAAGATGTGGTCGGAGATAGCGCGTATCGATACCCTGCACCGCGCAATATACCGAAATGGATCGCGGTCGCTTTATCGCCGGCCTTAATTTGTTTGTTGTGTTCGCAGGTGGTCGCCATGCAGACCACACCTCGTTCGTTATGCCGCGCACTCAATTGGCAGATTTGTGGTCTTTGGCGCAATTAGCGGAAAACCACCCGTGTTAAAACTTGGCGGTGGTCGCTGGCAAAATTCAACGGTTCTCGCTTCTACAACCGAATACAATTCGTGTGTAGTTCCGTTATGCAGATACACGTCATTAAAACCGTGCACAATCAATGCACACGACGACTGTAAATTATATATATATATCCATCTTGTGATTGTATTTATATGTGATATATAAAATCACAAGATATATGTCATTTGAAGGGATGGTTATTTATGAATAGTGTTGAAATATTTTGAATTTTCAACCACCAACGTATGATAACAAAACTTACATTACTCCGAGAATCACAGAAAATGACATTACAATTTATGGCGCCCAACTTTGTGGCATTAGATACAACACAATGTGCTTCATGTCCTATCAAACAATTTCTCATGTCACACAGCATGAAAAGCTTTTGCAGGCATCAACCTTTCTCGGTGTTGGCTGGCGTATGCTTCCTTTGGGGATATATATATTGAATCTAATGTCACCAATTAGGGCGTCATAGATTGTTGCGTAATTTTCTGTGGCTTTGGAAGTGATGAAACTTTTTGGTCATACGTTAGTGGTTCCAAAATGCAAAATGCAAAATGCAAAAAAAAAAAAAAACCGTACCGTAAATTACTCATATTCATAAATAATCATCCATTTAAATGACATAAGTCTTGAGATCATAAAAGTTGAATATAAATGGTTTCACAGCTAAATGAATTTTTGAAAAATTGTCCGATCCTTTGGTAATTAGCAAAATATGAAAATTATTTTTATAATATCAAAAGTTAAACACATGCACCGAGGAAATCCATGTAACTAGGTACAATGTGTAACATACGGGAGAACCAAATTAAATTTCTGTTTGAAGACTATTCAGATCGGTTTTCGAAATTATTCTGTCACCAATACAACTAATCTTGCACTCTGTAAAGGTCTTGAGTCTACACTAGTTTACTTTCTTTTAATAAGCCATCTGGTAGTTCACAAGTTAAAGGGTACGGCTTAAAAGTTCGGGACCTCCGTTCGAGTAACAACTCACCCACATAGTTTTACGGAAACTTAAAATGACCTTAAGCTCTGGTAAAGCTTTAGTTTATTTATATAAAACCCGCTAGTACATTCCGTGTTTCGGATCTCACATTAAATTGTGTATAGCCAAGACAAAGGCGGAATAAATGGATCGAGCGGGGTGGATGAGAGTTAGCATACAGGAGGTGGTGGGTTCGAATCCATGTCCGGCCATCCAGATTTGGTTTTTCCAAGGCTTCCTCAAATAACTACAGGAGAATGCTGGGATGGTTTATTCAAAAGGCCATGGCCAAATTCCTTCCAGTTTCTTGCCTTAAGTCCTGTCCCGCCTCTAATGATCTCAACGTTGACGACGCGTAAAGCCAGAAAAAATATATGCAGCAACTTGAAACACTGACACCAAGTTGGGAGGACACACGAATTTAATTTATTTGTTCCAATAAAGTGCACCAGGTAAACACAAATAAAAGATTAATTTTAAAATTAAAGGTAGCTAAATCTGAATTAGCTACGGTTCCCTGTCGTATGTCTGTCTATCTCACACCAGGCATTTTTAACATCCTAGCATTGATGTGCAGTTTCTTCCCGATCAGTGGGGACCATCTCCTGTTTCCCGGGTGTTGCTTACGATCCTTTAGTGTTTAAGCTTTGCTGTTTATAGACTACCATCTTTGACTGTCATCTATCCAAGAAAATTTTGTTGTCCATAACAGATTCCCAGTTCATCCTCTTCTCTCTGATTTGTATTTTCCATGGTTTCCCCAAATCACTCCAGGCTAATGCCGGAATGCTTCCTTCAAAAAGGCCATGGCCGAATTCCTCCCCGTTCCTTGTCCCCAGTCCCATCCCGCCTCTAATGACCTTAGCCACGACGAGGCGTAAAGCAAAAAGTAAAAAAAAATCAAAAAACATCTTCTCTCTTTATCCTCCTTCAGTTGTCTATCCATCTACTTCTTGGTCTTCCAAAGGGTCTTCTGTCCACTATCCTTTTGCTCAAATAAGCTTTCGGTTATCTTGTGCTATTCATTCTTTTAGCATGTCGTAACCATTTAAATATAGATGACCAAACTTTAGGTTTGATCTGATGTCATCATTCTTTATGTGATCAAGTCCCTTTTACTGGAGGGCAGTTCTAAGAAACTTCATTTCATAGACATAGATCTTGCTAACGTCCTTTGATGTTAGCGTGCATCTTTCCAGAGCGTATGTGAGAATAGCAATGAGATATGATTTGAACAGGGTGATTTTTGTTCTTGGGGCAACCTTCTTGTTCCATAGTAAAGCTCAGCACGTTATTGTGAAAGTTTAACCCTTTGTTTTTTTTATTATTTCTGACGCAGGTTTTTTTCGATGAATAGAACTAACAGCTCCAGTCTGGCTATTAGTGTCTTCTGAAACGAGAAAGAGTTACAGAGGTCATGGAGAGTCAATAATAAAAATAGAAGTTAAAAAAACATTGATGGCAGACCTGAGTTTTTCCAGCGTCCGTTGCTGTAGCGGGCGCGTTGTCGGTGTTGTTGCTTTACAGAGACGCCGCGATTGTTCCCGGAACGCCATTAAGGCCGAGGTAGAGTGCGACGCCACTTGCCGGAGCTGTCGCCGCCGGCGCCGCCTCGAGCGTCGCGACGAGTTCCTTTTCGACGGCGAATCCTCGAGACAGACGGAGGCTGTGAAATACTGCGGCGGCGGCGGCGCAGCCATTGTGCGCGTTATCTGCGGCGAACAGACGAGGCTGCTCAAGGGGAGAGACGTGGCCAGCCCCGGAGGCGAGACAACCGAACACTGTGCATGCTGCTAGACTTAGGGAAATCGTGATCTCATTTATAAAAGACAAAGCTTTTTCAACTCACTGCTGTTATTAGAACATAAGAGATCTGTTCAGAAAATAAGCAAACCTTTTAAAGCGCTGCAAAGGAGCGTCCTAGAGAAGTGCGGTTGGCAAAACTAGTTTGTCGTAACTTCCCGAGTAACAAGTTTTTTTTTTTTTTTTTTTTTTTAAGTGGAACTCCTTTGGTCACGATAGGGAAAAATTTGTTAGCGTTACGCGTAAACTGCGCATGCGCCACAACGTTCTGCGCACTCGCACTTAACGTTACGAGCATTCGATCGAGCGTGGTGGTGTAACGGATAGCGTTCTGGCCTCGCATTCGGGAGGACGGCGGTTCGAGTCCCCGTCCGGGCATCCAGATTTGGGTTTTCCATGGTTTCCCCAAATCACTCCAGGTGAATGCCGGGATGCTTCCTTCAAAAGGCCATGGCCGAATTCCTTCCCATTCCTTGCCCCCCATCCTTTCCCGTCTCTAAAGACCACGTTGTTAAAAAGGGACGTTAAACTGTTACAAAAAAAAAAAAACGAGCATTCGAATGCAACAATACTTTGATGCAAGCAGCTAACTGGTACGAAATTGTCCGCTGTCACTTAAGTGCATGTTAAACAGTGGATCATACCAAATGTGGAACATGTATTAACTATTTTACTCACCATCAATCTTTCGTTACAGAAGTATTATAAATAATTCACCACATGCAATGGAAGTAAGATATTAATAACGGTAATATAAATTAATAATAATAATCACCATCATCATTATCAACAACATACTATCTATAAATATCTATATAACAAAACAGTTTATATTTGTTCCAAATAAAAATTTTGCTTTGTTGATGTTTCTCGCATACTATTGATCGTGAGAATGGTTATCAAATAGGTTTGTCGAAGTTTTTGTATATAAAAGGTCTCAACCCAAATATAGAAGTTTCACATCTTTCTCGTCTACACATTGATGCACTTAAAATAACAAAATATCTTTTTTTCTTATGGCTTTACTCATCATCGATGTCGTGGTCAATAGAGACGGGGGAGGATTGGAAGCAAGAAACGAGTAGATATTCAGGCAAGTCTTTTGAAGAAACCATGCGGGCTTGCGCCTGGTGTGATTTCGGGATACGATGGAAAACCGAAATCTGGATGCCCGGACGGGGATTCGAACCTGCGTCCACCAGAATGCGAGGTAAAATCATTACCCCTCACCCACCACGCTCGGTGGAATGTTGATATCTGCTTTAGCTCTCGTGCTATTACTCCTTGAATGCAAAATGTATCAGGGATCGTGGCGATTTTCGCAATGTGCAATTTACAGGAAAAGCTGTCCTACGTGCCTTTCTGCATGAAAGTGGTGTAAACTTTCATTGAAAGGTTTCAGCTTTTGAAGAAATCTCACTGATGAGATGCTCTCGGTTATATGTTCTTGACCTACGAGGGGGATGCGAAGACATGACGGGGTTAGGGTTGGGAGGTGGCGCGTAGTGCGAGGTAGCTTCGCCGTCCACGTGGACGATACCACAGCTCTTTGCCGTCACAAGCATTCTGTCACCTTCGCTGAAAACCTTTATTCTAACATCACGTGCTGACATGTCATTATTAATACTGAAAAGTAGGCATTTACCTTACTATTAATAGTAAAATCGTGCCTGGGGAAGGAGCTTTCTTTTTGATGAAAGGGACGCTGGATACGAAAATCTCTAGGGTTCCCCTACTCCAGGTCGTTTTGAGTGGTTACGGATAAACCATGGAAAATCTAAATCGAGACGAATTACTCACCCGGCTCACGGGCCAACGCGACTAAAGTGGCGGACGGTCCAGCCGGAACGAATTAGATTAGATGAAATTGCAGGGATAGGTCCAACTGAAAATTAGGGGAAATAAAACTCCAAGTTGTTCGTCTTTTCTATCATTTTTTTGCCAATAAATGAAAATTAATAAAGAAAACTTGAAATGAGACATAATTTCTCTGAAACTGGTTTATTACGAAGTATTTATATTTAACTGACAGCATGTAACTTAACAGTTATGATAATCCAAACGTATTTACATAAATGAATAAGATCTAAACTCGCTGAAAGAATGAAAATGTTGCTATTTTTTGTATTTCTTTTAACCTTTTATCGATATAATGATTAGAACACATAATTTTTTTATACTTTCAAATTAACAATTCTTCTTACTGCTTTAATAATTTTCACATCTTAATCATGCCACTGCCCAAAGCATTTTGTCATACACTGAGATCACTTCTCTGCAATTCCATCTTTGACTTCACTCCAGCGATAATCACTACTAAACACTGACTAAACGTTGAGCCGCTCTCCCAGTCAAATTTATTTTAATTGCTTAACGTCTCTTAACAGCGAGGTCTTTAGATACGCGAAAGGATGGGGAGCAAGGAATGGGAAGGAATTCGGCCATGGCCTTTTGAAGGAAGCATCCCGGAATTTGCCTGGAGTGATTTGGGAAACCATGGAAAACCCAAATCTGGATGCCCGGACGGGGATTCGAACCGCCGTCCTCCCAAATGCGAGGCCAGAACACTAACCGTTACACCACCACGCTCGGTCCCTAGTCAAAGAAATTTATTAGATACAGATTATTTAGTTTAAATCGTTCAAACAGTTCTCTTGCATATGCCTTCTACTGAAAAAAGAAATGTGTTGCCGTCAGACATAAGGTGTTCCGTTGTAAGTATTAGTTCGTTATATAATGTGTAGTATCGCAAATGGCATAATTCATCACCTACTACGATTGTTAACTTGTTTTCCAATCTCCTTTTTTCTGCTCCCTTAAGACAGTTTCGCCAAGTTTGTTGCCGCGATATCTAAACGACGTGAGCAACACTTCTTTGTCTCCTGGTCAACGAGCGTCAAAGTTGCCGGCGGAGCCGCGGCGGCTGTGGGGGTCGTAAAACCACAGCCGTGTCCACGACGAGGGCGTAAAACAGCATGGCTGCCAACTTTCTCATTAAAGTCTCGTCGCGGCGACGTTGATGCCTCTGGCGTCATCGTTTTGAGGTCGCCGACTGGAAGATATTGTTTATATACCTCGAGGCGGTATTGCCAGTGGGGAGACTTATGAGCTGAGACTGGCGATATGAGCAAGTGTCTTCTTGTTTACGCTGGTGCTCTCACTGGTTCCCAACAAGAGTCTGAAACAGTATTTCTTGGTTTATAGCAGCTTTCGTCAGTTTTCAGTTCCATTTTAAATCTCCTCTCATGAGACAGAAATACGATCCTTGCCTGTCTCGTAAATTTCTCCACACTATCTGCTAGGGAACTCAGATTTTACTTCGTTTAATATCGACTCGAAACGTTAAATTCAGAGTATGTTAAAACGCCGACGTAGTGTATGCGTGTATAACGTGTTCACTTAAGAGAGGCGGGTCAAGGTCATTCTGCTCTATCCCCACTCCGCTGCCGTTACCGCTACATGCGACGGGGAAAGAGATGCCGCGCATGCGCAAACGTCCTTACAACAGATGTAGCACAATATTTTGCAGCTAATGTGAAGTTTTTCTTGAGCAAAATCGAGCATTACTTCTTATGAGTGGAATGAGTGAATCGTATGTCGCAGAAATTTCATGTTTACCAACTACAATTTCATATGTTAACAGAAAATGATTTACACTGCACCACTGGAAAGGTTTACTACTTCTAGTCGTCATTTCTGAATATTGCACGAGACATTTCAAGAATTATATCCAATGTTTTTATTGACCGTTGAACACTCAGTTTGCCTTCGCTACAAACATGCTGCACGGTTCGTAACTATACCCTCATGCCTCTGCTGTCATTTTTTTTCGGATCCCTACAAGTGTTTTAACTTTCTCTTCAGAGTTTTCTAGTGCCTTAAAGAAACTGTACACATCAAAAATAATTGATTCTGACTATCGCCTAAAATAATGCCATTTAACTTACAGTGTTTTATAACAATGTATTTGTATAAACACGATATTGCAACAATGCTTCTCGCCAGCCCGTACGTAGTGGCCTGCTCGGGGGAGGGGGGAGGCAACGGGAGGGGGTGGTGGGGTGAGGAGTGGGGCGAGGGAAACATGACCTTGACACGCAATTCAGAGTGAACAAGGTTACAATGTCGGCCTTGAACTAGTAAAAATTTATCGAAGAACTGATAATGTCCTTTGGCTACCTGAAAGGTCAGGGGATTCTAGACTAGTCAGTCTCGTGCCCCTTAAAGCTCTGCTACCCAATATCGCGGACAGGTACTGCGGGCTATACTGATTATGGTTTTCAGGCGGTTAATCGTAGTCAGGATGGTGAATGATGGACCATCCGTAATACAAGCCTTAGAAATGATACAGTTCACAAAGAAATACGCTTATCATACAGAACGCAGGCTAGAATACTCACAGACAGATGGTGACATCTAAATTTTCATTAGTTACTAACTTACGAGAAGCGCGAAGGATACCATTAATGATGCATTTTTAATTTAATTTAATTTAATTGCAATGGAGCACAGGCTCCGGTGGCAATTTCCCTACACACCCATCCTCCCCCTATCCTGCACCCACCTACCTTTGCCCTCTACAAATTTTATCTTTAAATTCCTTCAAAGTTTTCGGTAAATTATTCATCATTTCTCTTGGTAACTCATTCCAATCCCTGACACCCTTACCTAAAAAAGAGAATCTTCCCACACCCTTGTGCCTGAAATCGAGTGCCAGCTTGTGGTCATGGTCATCTTTTCCCATCCATGCACTACTTTTCATACCTATTGCAATATCTTTCCATGCCTCATCACCAGTATATGCCCTGTACACTCCCATGACCCTCCTCATCCTCCTCCTGTCTTGCAATGAATCCCATTCCAGCTCCTTTATCATATCCGTCACTGATTGCATTTTGAGATAATTTCCAGAAACAAATCTAGCAGCCCTTCTTTGCACCCTCTCCAACTCCTGTATTTGATACGTAAAATGAGGGTCCCATACTACACTACTTAACTGAGTGCTAAGAGTCAGATAAATAGAAGTAGAAAAGTTTTTACAGGAAAAGCACCGTTTAAAACACCATAATACGTTACAGTACTTTGTTGAATTATTAATCTTTGACATTCTTTTTACAAGAAATTTTATCTAATTTTAAATAAGCCATCTGTTTGCTAATATTCTAACCAGTGTTCTTTATGATAAACGTCAATTGTATGTGAATTGTGTCATTTTCTAAGACTGAAAATTTTCTTCTGGTCGAATAAAGATGTATAGTGATGAACTATCACTTGACGAAAGGACTCGTTTCGTAAAACAGAAGTTGGCTAAGTGGCGGAAAAAAAACAAAAAAAAACTATTATACGAATCTGAAAAATGGAAGATAGCGTTCTGGCGAGGCATTCGTAAGACATCGATCTCAAATCTAGGTATTGCTATTAAATTAGATTTCAATATTTTTTTATTATTTGCTATTTTAACTTTAAACTAATTAACTTTTAACTAGAAGTTAATTTCATGTCTATAACAGTCTTTCTAAGAGTGTTAGGTTATGACAAAATATTTTTCCTCCTTCCGTGTTTTTTTATACCCAATCAAAGCAGAAATTATATTTACTCCTCTTTTATGATATATTACTTTCATCACTTTTTTTTTTTTTTTTTTTTTTTTTTTTTTTTTTTTTTTTTTTTTTTTTTAGTGTTAGAGGAGGGGATTAGCAGGGTACCTCATCAAAGAAGCGTGCCACGGTTTCTCTGGACCTTTTTGAACAGTTATTTATAAAACTTCAAAAACTTTGTCGTAGCTACTTCTGCACGCAAGTAAAGGATAGAGGATCGTGCAAATTTTAAGAAAAACCCGCGAACGCCTCGTGGACGTTGAGGTCACGAGAGGCGAGAAAGGACTGGGGGCGAGGAACAGGAAGGAATTTGGCCATAGTATTTGAAGGAACCATCCCGGCATTCCCCTGGAGTGATTTCGAGAAACCTCACGTGGTCACAGGCAGAATATTAAAAATTTACGTACCTTGTCCGTACAGTATAAGGCTGTAAACGAGTATGAACTATAGGGCCAATTTTTGAAAACCACTAATATTTCGATGACCATGCTAAATCTAATATTTGCAGGACGAGGATAGGACAGCATTGTCCCTGCAATGGTCTATTAATTTCCAGTGCCTTTGTAGTAAATGTCCGTTTTTTGATGGTCCTGTAGTTGGCGTGAGGTATCGCGGTGCTTGGTAGGGTTAGTAACGTAAGAGGGATGAAGTAAAGTGAAAAAAAGTGTAAGATCTAGTGTCTTTTATTTTATTTTGTACATGTAGGTTTGTGGTACGATTTAACATCCAGCCTATAGTAACATTATTAATCATTTGGTTACTAAATATTAGGAGTCTGGTCAGTATGTATTCAACTTTTAACAGTTCAATTCCAGTTTCATAAATGTGTTTCCTAAGGAATTATATATATATGTAGGGTGTTACAAAAAGGTACGTCCAAACTTTCAGGAAACATTCCTCACACACAAACAAAGAAAATATGTTATGTGGACATGTGTCCGGAAACGCTTACTTTCCATGATAGAGCTCATTTTAGTTTCGTTAGTATGTACTGTACTTCCTCGATTCACCGCCCTCTTGACTTCCATTTATGGGGGCATCTGAAAGCCCTTGTCTACGCAACCCCGGTACCAAATGTAGAGACTTCGTGCTCGTATTGTGGACGGCTGTGATACAATACGCCATTCTCCAGGGCTGCATCAGCGCATCAGGGATTCCATGCGACGGAGGGTGGATGCATGTATCCTCGCTAACGGAGGACATTTTGAACATTTCCTGTAACTAAGTGTTTGAAGTCACGCTGGTACGTTCTGTCGCTGTGTGTTTCCATTCCTATGTTTAATGTGATCTGAAAAGAAGTAATAAAATGAGCTCTAACATGGAAAGTAAGCGTTTCCGGACACATGTCCACATAACATATTTTCTTTGTTTGTGTGTGAGGAATGTTTCCTGAAAGTTTGGCCGTACCTTTTTGTAACACCCTGTATATATATATATATGTATATTGGTACAAATGGGCCACAGAGGCGAATGTACAAAAAGATAATGAATCTTTAGAAAATGTCGGTAAGTACGCTTATCTTCGTCAACTCGTAAACTTGAGAGGTGATGTAAGACCCGAAATTTTCAGTCGCTTTAAGCTGGGATGACAAGTATTTAGGAGGCCTTCTATTATCCTCAAATCTATCATATATATTATTTCTATAAGGTATTTTTTTGTCACAAGCCTGTATCTTCCTTCATTCTTAACCGAAATCAATGAATGAGGTGTCATTTTAAAGCATATGGTCTCCACTTTGGTTACATAATATTTTAAGAAATAATGTTTTCGGAATTAGACCCTTTAAGGGCAAAAATGTCAATATTTCTAAAATGCTGTTTTCTGTGTTATGAATCATTTATCTCCCTTGATACCTATCTGAAATCGTTTAATGAAGTATCATTTTAAAGAATAAGATCTCCGCTTTAGTGAAGTCATATACTAAGACGGAAATTTTTCGGAATTCGACCCTTAAAGGACAAAAGTATTAATATTTTTGAAATGCGTTTTTGTGTCACGAGCGATTTATCTCCTTTAACATCTAACAGATATAGATAAATTAGGTATCATATCAAAGACTGAAGTCTCCGCCGTGGTAACATTATATTTCAAGAAAGGAATTTTTCGTAATTCGACCCTTAAAGGTCAAAAATGTCAATTTTTCTAAAATGCGTTTTTTGTATCTGGAGCCATTTTTCTTCCTGGATATCTAACCAAAATCGATAAATGACGTAGGATTATTAGGAATATTGTCTCAACTTTGGTGACATCATATTTTAAGAAAGAATGTTTTTTGTATTCATCCAATAAAGGGAAAAAGAATAAATTTTTCTATAACGCATTTTTGTGTCACAAGCGATTTATCTCTCTTAATAACTAACAGATATAGATAAATGAGGTATCATATTAAAGAATAAGGTCACCGCCGTGGTAACATTATATTTTAAGGAAGGAATTTTTCGTAATTCGACACTTAAAGGGCAAAAATGTCAATGTTTCTAAAATAGGTTTTTTGTGTCTCGCGCCCTTTATCTCCCTGGATATCTATCCAAAATCGATAAATCAAGTAAGATTATGAAAAATATTGTCTCAGCCTTATGACATCATATTTTAAGAAAGAACGTTTTTGGAATTCAACCCTTAAAGGGAAAAAGTATAATTTTTTCTATAACGCATTTTTGTGTCACGAGCGATTTATCTCCCTTAATATCTAACAGATATAGATAAATGAGGTATCATTTTATAGAATAAGATATCCGCCGTGGTAACATTATATTTTAAGAAAGGAATGTTTCGTAATTCGACCCTTAAAGGGCAAAAATGTCAATTTTTCTAAAATGCGTTTTTTGTATCTCGAGTCATTTATCTCCCTGGATATCTAACCAAAATCGATAAATGAAGTAGGATTATAAGGAGTAATGTTTCAGCTTTGTGACATAATATTTTAAGAAAGAATGTTTTTTGAATTCATCCCATAAAGGGAAAAAGTATAAATTTTTCTATAACGCATTTTTGTGTCACGAGCGATTTATCTCCCTTAATATCTAACAGATATAGATAAATGAGGTATCATATAAAATAATAAGGTCACCGCCGTGGTAACATTATATTTTAAGAAAGAAATTTTTTTGTAATTTGAACCTTAAAGGGTAAAAATGGAAATTTTTCTAAAATGCGTTTTTTGTATCTGGAGCCATTTATCTCCCGTAACAATTAAACAAAATTGATAAACGAGGTATCATTTTAAAGATTGAGGTTTTCGTAATGTCTTCGGTTCTTTTACCACATTTTAGAAAGAAATTTTTCAAAATTCTGACCTTAGAGGGCAAAAGTATTAGTATTTTTACAACGCATTTTTCTGTCACCAGGTATTTATTTTCCTCGCACAGCAACAAATATTTCAGAGATATTGATACGTTGTGTGCATTTTGTTCAGATTTAATTTATTCTTTTAAGGTCAGTGACAGTTTGTCATAAATACATAGTGTTTTAAATTTTCCTAACTGTTTCGTAATATGTTGCGAGTATTTGGATGTGTACCTATTACACACACAAAAACAAAAATTGCTACAAAAGTACGGTTCTACTTTTCAGTATATTACAAGCATTCAACCTCACTATTCATCGCATTTTGTTCGCGAAATTTTCGCACGGGTCGTCTAGTTATCCTCAAATCTAATATGCCCACAAATCTAAATAAGATACCAGTGCATTCTCCCTGTGCTGATATACGGCTGCGAGACCTGGACTCTAAATGTATTTACAAAATGTAAACTAAGAACTGCCCAAAATCGTATGGAAAGGTCAATGCTACGCTTAACTAGAAAAGCTAAGAAAAGATCAACCGACGTTAGGTCAGTTGCGAAGGTCACAGAGATCTTAGAGAAGACATCGTCCTTGAAGTGGCAATGGACCGACCATATTGCACGTAGACCGAAGATGTGGAAAACCAGTGTTAGAGTGGAATCCAAGAGACCACCCCAGACAGACAGGAAGACCACCAGACCGCTGGGACAAGGTCATACACAGGGTTGTCGGAGTTAACTGGGAGAGGATCGCCAAAGATCGTGTGACCTAGGAAAACTGCTCAAGGTCTTCCTCAAAACATGACTTCAAGAGGTCACATCAGTAAATGATTTAACTGGCTGATGACGAGATGATGATGTTGGTGATGAATGATACAATCAAATATGCCCCTGTGCTAATAATATACATTTTTTTTTTTTTTGCTGTCGCCAGTCTTTCGACTGGTTTGATGCAACCCTCCATCCCTTCCTATGCTGTGATAACCTCTTCATTTCTACATACCCCTTACAACCCACGTCCTCAATTATCTGCTTCATATGTTCTAATCTCTGTCTTCCTCTACAGTTCTTACCTTCGACTGTTCCCTCCACAAGCAAATTAACAAATCCAGCATGTCTCAAAATATGACCTTCCAGTCTGTCGCTTCTTTCGGTAAAGTTCTTCCACAAACTTCTTTCCTCACCCATCATTTCCAAAACTCGTTCATTTCTTACTTTGTCTGTCCACTTAATTTTCAGTATTCTTCTGTAACACCACATTTCAAATGCTTCAATTTTCTTTCTTTCGGTTATTCCTAAAGTCCATGTTTCGCTACCATAAAGTGCTGTGCTCCACACATAGAGTTTTAAAAAGTTCTTTCTAATCCCTAGATCAATATTTGAAACTAAAAGGTTTCCCTTTTTCATGAAGGCTCTTTTTGCTAGTGCTATTCTGCTTTTTAACATCATTTCTATTTCGGCCATCGGTTGTAATTTTGCTTCCCGAGTAACAGAACTCACTCACTTCTCCTATTGCATCAGATCCGATTTTTATTGTTAATCTACTAGAATTGTTATTATTTCTGCTACATTTCATCACCTTTGATTTATATTCAGTCCAAAACCTTACTTCAGTATTTTGTTCATGCCATTCAGTAACTTCTCAGTATCCTCAGCCCTCTCTGCTAACAAGACAATGTCGTCACCAAATCGTACCATTACGCCACATGGAAATTTTTATTTTTCTTTCTTTATTGCTTCTTCTACATACATATAGGTAAAAAAATTAGTTCTTTATGAGTTAATGATCCGCAGTATAATTTTTGACAATTTACTGGTCCTCGGATTGAAAAAGGTTAAGAAAAGCTTATGTAAAGTAATACATGATAAAAAAGTGACGAATGGCTGAAATGAGTGGAGGAAGGGACTGGACCTGGGTGGGGAAAGAGGGGTGGGGGAAGAAGGAAGAAAGTTAAGAGGCTTGTGCACAAAGCAGGTCCGGCCAGTGTTGTTGATGACGACTATGATTACGTAACGTAATAATCTCGTGCATTGATTCAGTGGCACTCGAGTAGATTGTTTGCAGTAGTGGCTGAGGCCGTTAGCCTATCCCTCCACGTTGTCCTGCGCTGTTGTGCGCTGGTTGTCCCGGCTACATCGACCGCTTTGCCTTTGTCCTGTCAGCTGTCTGCGCTACGTGGTGACGGCCTGTCACTACGCTGTGCGAACAGACGTACTCCGCGCCTCCGCCTCACCTGCCGCTCTTGGAGGGCGCGGGCCTGTATTCGACCACACACGTAATCCTCCCACGCCCGCTACGGGAATAGAGTTCCTGTATATTGAATGAGGCACGCACTGGCAATCGATAGTAAGATACCACCTGCGCTGATACTTTGTTTTCATCGGTATTGTACATCACGAACTTCTTGGACTTCATGACGTAACTATAACCTAGTTCCTCATTCACTACCATCCTTTTAAATCATTAAGTTATTGCAAAATAAATGGAATCGTTGATTTATTGTAATTATGTTACATTTTTCTCGTTTATGTATGGTATTTTGGTTTGCATATTATATGAAACTACTTTGGATGAACGCATTACTATTATTTATTATTATTGCTTCTAAGATCCTGCTGGGGAAGGACGTGTAACATGACATGGTTAATATATATATGAATAATAATCATAGTGAAAAAATTATTGCATGTAACAAAGACAAAAAATTAATTAGAAAATAAATATTAATTTTGTGAAACTCTTATTAGATATAATTAATTTTTTGTCCAAAGTTTTTTAATGTAGTAGCTGGCGTTGCCAATAAGATAATTCCTCAGTTTTCCTTTAAATACATCTTTATTATCTTCAAACTGAAACTTGATAACTGTACTAAAATTGATTGCAATACGGGCAGTAATAAGTTGTGTTGTGCCGGTGATAGTATTTTGGCATCTTTTCGACATATTGACAGTGTCGGATCTAGGGGAGGGTCAGACCCGGGCGGCAACGTCAGAGGGGCGGCCAAATCAAGTTTAAAGGGGCGGTAAATGGCAAATTCGTGTGGCGGTGATTTAGTTTTTGGTTCTACTGCCCCTAACGACAACTGTCATGGGGGCGGCAAAATCCAAGAATAGCTCTGTACTGCCCCGGGCGGCAAATTCACGTTTAAAGGGGCGGCAATATCAAATTTTTGCCCCGTCTCGGAAAATTCGTAGATCCACCACTGTATATTGAAGTTGTTCATTTTATTCAAAGCACCCTTTAAATTCATTATAATTTAAATCAAGATTATTTCTGACTAAGTGCCAAGAAGTTTTAAGCAAGTTTTAATTGTTTGTAATAAGAACCATTTATTGAGCCATAGTTTTACGTTCTAAAAACGGATAGTGGCGCGTTGGTTCGGTCTAGAATTTTCTAATAGTGGCCGGCAGAGTCGATGGGGAATATTGCTACAGAAAGTTTCGTAACCTTCGGTATAGAATCTGATGTTCATTTTAAACGTATTTTTACAACGAAAGCAAAGTTAAATGTATCGTTTGCTTTTCCATTTAAGTCAACCGTTGATTGCAGTTGAGAAAGTTAAAAATTAGCGGCGATTATACGCATTGGGCGACTGGGTCAACCTGCAATTATAAACACTTAATAAGACTATAAAGTATTAAAATACCAAGTAACTTTCAAGCATGTTAATCTTTTAATGTGTTAGCTTGATGCTGCGTTTTTTTTTTTTCTGTCTGTACAAATAAGTCGTATGTAATCTTTATGAAATCCTAATATTAATTAATAATAATGAAGATGGCGACGGAGTTTCAGATAGCCGAAATATCGTGTGGAAACACCTTGGTTACTCGGATAGTCTCCCGAGAAGACTATATCAATAATAATATTAACAACATATTTTAAAAACGAAAACTCTAGGAGTAATAATGACTTCTCATCTGTTTGCCAGCTATAATTTGGTTTGTTATTGCTTTTGTACACGATCAGAGACCATATGTTACATAGCTGTTGTGATTTAAACAAAGTTTGACATTAACTTTTCTAATTTACGCATAACATATTGTTAGATTGTTCGTAGTTTAATTTATATGATAAATAACTAGTCCACGATACAGTTAAGTTTAAACTTGTTTTTATTTTCATAAACACGACGTCAACGATACTGTTTACATGCGTACATACAATCCAGAGATTGCATACAACACTCCATCCACAGACAATACAGTCCTTCGCCGTCGTATGTTGAGTGTGTATAAACTGTGCCTCTGTCTCGGGTGAGCGCTTTATATAAGCTACAACGAAATTTCTAGAACACTTCAAAAGATTCCAAAAATATTTCTCGAACATTAACAATACTTAAACAATTGAAACATATTAAAAACAATCAGAATTAATACATAATCATTTACAATCAATACAAAATGTTCAGAAATGGAAATTAAAGATACTTAAACACAAAATTATTCACAGAAATCATTTTAAACTGTAGGAAATTGTCCATTAGACATCGTAACTTGCCTTAATACCTACAATTACAAACATTTAAGTATTTCTATTGCACAATTTTGTTCTTAAACATAGTAAATGGCCTCTAAATTATTTATTTTCATAAAACAAGAGTATATACATTGATTCACAGGAAATTGCAAAACAAACATACCAGATCATATTCAACCAAACTCTAGCTTACTACAAATGCTGTTACAATATGCTAACAACGGTGGTACCTAACGAAATCATCGTGTGAATGAACACTTTGGCTTTTAGTTTCTGTTTAATGTTAATTGATAGTATTTTCTGTGAATATGATAAAATGAATATAATTCATTATGGTCTATAACGTTCTATACTCATCGCATTTTTCTCGACCTGGATAAATTTTTGTTTGTTTTATTGTTGTAATAATTACGTTATTAATGATGAATTTCGTGACCTTGGGAGTGGCAAGATAGTATATATTAGAATCACGATTTGACGGCATTCGCACAAAAACAAATAGCTGTTCAGTTAATAAGTAACATAGTGTAACTACTAACCAGAAGCTAACGGTATTGTAATAGGAGCGTCTGCATTACAACAAAGACTCAATCGTCATCTGTAAATAAGAGAAGGATTATATTCCACTACTTCGTTCTTAATCGGGTCTATAAAACCAGACAAATGTGAAAAACGTCTACGTAAGTCATTATTCCTCACAGAAATGTTTCATTAAAGCAGTTTTAGTTGTATGCGTTAGGTTTTTTATTTTTGTTTTTTGCTTGTGGTTAACGTCTTGTCGACATCGAGGTCATTAGAGGCGAGAAGGAACTGAGGGGAAGGAACAGGAAGGAATTTGGCTATGGCTTTTCGAAAGAACCATCCCAGCATTCGCCTAGACACCAAGGGCACTTGGATTACTGGACGGGGGTCCAAACACCGAATGCGTGACCGGAGCGTTATCGCTCATCCACCGTGCTTGGTTCTATGCGTTAGTTCCGTATCTAGGACCGCTACTGGTGAGTGAATGATTAATGTTCAGTCCTGACATTCGGGAGGAAGCTGGTTCAAACCTCCGTCGGGTCATGCAGATTTCGGTTTTCCCGAAATTACTACAGGCGATTTCCGGTACGACACCTTCTGTAGGCGATAGCAGAATTACTTCCCGTTCTTTGGGCTTATTTCTTTTTCCTCTCTAATTACCTCCACGTCGACTAGCCGTAAACAAAAAATCTATGGCTCTGAGACTTTCTTACGACTTTGCCATAACTTTTATATTTTCTCTTGTTGCAGGTACGTTGGATGTCATTGATTATTCGTCGGCATGATGGCCACAGCCTTCTTCACTGCCAAAAATCACTCGCAACAGATGCGTGTCCACGCTTGAAGTTTAGCTGAGTCTGGCTGGAACTGTTCGATCTGGATGTATCAACCTGTTCGGTGGCCGAGTAGGTGGACATGACATGAGCGCTACGAGGACAGTAAAAGCGGCAGAATACTCCGGACTCACCGGTTGATCCCGATGCATAAAACATAAGCGGGAGAGCCCGCTGGCTAGTTGAGCTAGCAGATCCGGTACCCAAAGAGGGCAGCCGGTTTGGCAGGCTGCTGAAAGTTGGTTTGCCACTGGCATCCTGTGGATTAACTTAAACACGCCACCTGCGAACAGCTTAAGCGTTTTCTGCGTCTGCCCCTCCCTCTGCTTTTGGGCATTCGGGAGGACGTGGGTTCGAATCCACGTAACCATCCAGATTTGTGTTTTCCATAATCACTCCAGGCGAATGCCCAGTTGGTTCCTTCAGAAGGCTATGACCAAATTCCTTCCAGTTCCGTGCCCGCAGTTCTTTTAAATCTCCAATTACCTCGATGTAAAGCCATAAGCATTTAAAAAAAAATCCAGAGATAAGCTCTCCATCGTTTTCTAGTCGACTGATGGATTCTGATCATTAATTTGCCATAAAAACCAATTCAAATTGAGAATCAATATCCGCATAAGACAATGTTTAAAGTAGAAAAATCTAAATTCCTTAAGATGAAAGCCTTACAGGCATTTTTTTTTTTTTTTTTAAATAGCTTCTATCCACAATCGACTTCAATATATTTGTATGATCATAATGTGTGTTAAGGTATTTCCAAGTATCTTTCTGTTTAAGCAACACATTGAGTCATCGCACTACACATACCCTATGCAACTCTTATATTAAAAACCTGTATCCTATACAGAATGGGATCTTCGGCCTGTGGAGTCAGAAATCTGGTCTCCATGTTGCCTATGTCGGAAAAAAACTGTTAACTGAATTTATTAATTCTTAAGCTTGAAAAGACTTAAGCAACACGTTTACGTAAGTTTTGAGTTTGGTTAAACGAAACCGAAATTTTATGTATCCAACAGATTTTAATTTTTTTGCTCGCTCTGCCAGATGACGTAGAGTTTGAGTCTAAGTACTCAAACTGTCAAAATCTGTTCAGTAGGTTTTGTATGGTGTCAGAACACACAAAAATTCTAACACACTTTTTTTTCCTCAATCTTATGTCCTGCCTTCTTGTTAAGTATCTACAAAGTATTGATTATAAGCATACCACGGTTTCTCACTGTCTTGCGACTTATAAACAATGTATTAATTAAAATATAGTACCTAATATATCAAACTATTTACATCAATACCAGTCAAAACTAATTATTTGCAATCTGTAAAAACTGATGTATATATGTTCTTTATAAAAATCCATAATTTTTACCCGATTTCTATGAAAATTTGTACACTTATAGACTACTTTAAAACAAGTGGAAAATATTCTCTCCTGTAACCCCCCACCCCTCCTTTAAGAATAATGTACACGAGCAACGGCTCATAATTTCGCAAATACCTCGAAAACGGTAGGGAAGCCGTCGAAAATATGGAGATATTCTGAAAGCCCACATCATTTCTGTTCATTGGTGCCGGACCAGTTGCACAGTTAATGACCGAGAAATTCGAACCTAATTTAAAAACTGTCTTAAGTTAGTGCGGACACACAGTTTGTATACGATCTTGATGAAACTTTGCACTTTAAACAAAACCCCAAGTTCTCTCCCTCCTCACCCCCCTTCACCCCTTAGCAAAATTTACAGTGAAACAATTCAGGTTTTTGTTATTAGTTCTTTATATAAACACACATTTTTTTCGATTTCTATTGAACTCTGCACATGTGTACTTTGAAACAAACACAAAAATATTGTGTACATTTTGTTTGTGTTGAGTATGTGCCACGGATGGAGGATTATTTTTTGTTAAGTTACACATAATTTTTAATACAATCAGATCAAACTGGACAAAACATTAGAACTTTCATTTCCAACGCCCGATTAATGCCTGGTAGATCAGCTAGTCAGATATACAGTAAATTTGTAACTAAATAACAATTATGTGACTCCAACAATAGAAAAATAGGTGGAAAAAATGCTTGCTATTGCAGGGTGAAACTTTGAGGATGATCAAGATAATTGTCAAGAAACTTTTTTTTTATTTTTTGCCCAAAGTCAGATGCGTTCTGAAAATACTATTTTCTATATGGAGACCGAAAACCTATAAATAGAAAGCTCATCTGTGTCACTCTTTGATACTTCTAATTCTCTGCAAGAAATTTTTCAAATTTTGCTGAGTGAATCCGTAGGGTCAGTGACAGTTCAACGTTCTGGCATCGCATTCAGGAGAACGCCGATTCGAATCCCCGTCCCGGCATCCAGATTTTGGTTTTCCATGGTTTCCCCAAATCACTCCAGGCGAATGCCGGTATGCTTCCTTCAAAAAGCCATGGCCGAATTACTTCCCGTTCCTTGTCCCCAGTGCCTTCTCGCCTCTAAATACCTCAACTAGGCGTAAAGCCATAAGATAACAGTTTAAATTCTAAAAATGGCTCTAAAATGTATGTTTTGACACTCGTAGACTGTGCAATGCGTCTTGGATTAAATAGGAGATTAACAAGTTCAAAGAGCAGACTCTGGACTAGTAGGCATCTATCTAACTAAACCTTTCTGTCAATTGGTGACAATACTTGAATCGCTACCATACTCAAAACACACACACAGTTTTAAACTTAGCTGTAAAATGATGAATAGTCTGTATAAAAGATAAACGCAATATCGAACCATAAAAAGATGGGGAACTATAAAAGAAGTACAGTGTTTTCTGCAGTTAAAGTAAACGTTTGTTCAGACGCAGACGGAGGTTTATATTCGGTAAGTGCTATTCGCAATGCTAATCTTCTATAAACCATTACTGTGTCTATTGGCGCTATATGGAAACACATTAAGCTCGATCTGCAATAATAATTCTGTCGCTATTGCCACAACCTTTGCAGTAATTGTGTTCAACTTTCCACGGATAAAGCTGTTATTTACGTAACTAATGGCCTGTGCAGTGCATAGCTGCGCAAAAATTCCCCACATACGAAGTGCACGTACTGTTTAATTTCCGCTTGGATTTTTATGTGCCATGTAACTAATTGAATGTCCGCTCATGCCGGGTGAATTTTAAAACCCCTTTATGGTGCATGTATAATGACACGATACAAGCCATTTACAACCCTTTAACGCAGCCGTCACAATGTATCTCTATGTTCGTCCCAGTTCGGGACAATAATTAATCGACAGAGAAATTCTTTTTACATCATTATCACTGACAATTCCTTCCACTGCAATACACAAACAGGCAAAGCAAAACTAATCGTTGATAAGCATTTATAAAAAAAAAATCTCTTTTCCTCTTTGTTTATTCTTTTCAAAAAATAAGCTAATAGTTTGATCGGACAAATTTTAGATTTCTAATTTTTTAATTGTCACTCTATTTTGAGGCAGATAATTTATTTATTTGGTCTTTGGAATGACGTCTTTGTGTCGTTACCGTTGTTAGAGATGAGATGGGTCTTAATTTAATGACTTTTTGTGTATCTCAGAATTATTTTTACTTTCTCGACGTTCTTTGCAGATGATTATATTGACACCCTAGCAAAAAACTGTTTCTCGAAAAATTAGTGTATGATTTTTGTACACCTTATGTAAAATTGTGATAAAGATTTGTTAACACTGTTAACAAAGTAAAATTTATCAAATATGTTAGAAATCAGAATCTGCCAGTGACTTCATGCCTATGGACCAAGTAGGTTGGTGTAACACAGTACTTTGATAATTTCACTAATAATAGACTAGATAAAATTGGTTTAGTTATGATTCCTATGATATTTTACAACGGTCATCCACGATCTAGATTTATAGCTACCACCCAAGTGTTTCACATCTGTTGTCTCCTCTCTACCGTGATTATATCATTATAAATCTGTAAGAGGCTTGCATCTGTTTGTCCCTTTGACCATCACGTAAAGACTACGGAACCAATTTAGATCATGTTTTCACAGTTTGAAAGCTTATGGTTTAACTTAAAATCTGCAGTATCTCTTGTAATTTTACGGAGTAAAAAATGGTAATTCATTCGTAGCGAGAACACATAGTCGCCACAGATGAAACTTCATCTGAGATGAACACTTCTTTACGACATACCCACCAAAGATCGCGTTACAACTACAGATCAACACTACACCCTTCAGATTCTACTGATATATTTTTTCGTCTAAGTAACTTTGATACTGAGCGTGGTGGGTGAGTGATTAAGGCTCTGGCCTCGCATTTGGGAGGACCCCGGTTTGAATCCCCGTCCAGGCATCCAGATTTGGGTTTTCCATGGTTTCCCCAAATCACTCCAGGCGAATGCCATGATCGAATTCCCGCCTCTAATGACCTCGACGACAACGAGGCGTAAAGCTGCCAGCAACTTTTTAAAAATATATTAGGTTATAATACGCGGAAAATGTTAATCAGATTCCTGCATCAAAGATTAACATTCTAAAAGTGTATAAAAATTGTAGAATTTAATTTACGGTACATAAATTAGAAAGACACTTACTTCATTACACATTTTTATGCTTTGCTACTAGAAGAAAAACATAAGTCAAACGGATTAAGTGCATACCAATACCCGCGCGAGCGAAGCAACAGGAAAATGCTTCTACCCATACGATGAAGGCTTTCACTACAACTGCTATTATTTATTTATTTTTTTACTTTTTTTATTTTTTTGTGGTTCGTCTTGCTTTACGATATACCCCATCCAGTTACCTATTTTAATGGTTCAGACAATAGCGGATCAAGGGGGGAGCTAGGGGGCTCAAGCCCCCCCCCCTCAAAGTATTTATGTCCATCCCCGTTAATTTTTTAGATTTGGAGACCTTTTTTTTAGCTCTTCTGATTTTTTAAGGACGGCATGACTATGCAGCCTATCTTTACCCGACTCAACCCCCCCCCCCCGAAACGAAATCCGCTCAACCCTCCCCCAAACGAAATCCACTCATGACTCCCTCCCAACCAAAATCCACACAAGCGCCCCCCCCCCCCCTACCGGAACCAAAATCCTGGATCCGCCACTGTGTTCAGATGTATATTTATCAGAAAGACGAGTTGCTCTGACGGCACAACGATTGACTAGGAAGTAGTCACCGGGTTTCAGTCACCTAGCAAGCTGGGGATTAATTTCAAAGATGAACGTTCGAAGCCCATTCATCCTACAGTCTGGACAGTACCGCAAAGGAAATTCGTTAGGGGAAAAACTGACCCGGTCATAAACCCTACCTGCCCAAAGAATGTTTACACTCATGCTCTCAGTACCTCGTACTCCCTTACTGATACGAGAACTCTGACACATCTACAAAATTTTCATTATTCTTGTAAATTTCTCAAAAACAAGGGAGCGTCCATGAACTACGTACTTTCGTTTTTGCCTCTTCTCCCCCCACGTAGCCCGACTTGGCTTTTGTCTCAACCTCTCCTATGCCCTTCCCCCCCCCCCTCCCTCTCGCGTGGCACGTAGCTTTTTACCCTTTTGATTCCAGAAGACATTTTGACTATTTTCTCTTGCTAGATTATTGTTAATTACATACGGAGATAATTAAATGACAGTAATAAATATTCACATGCTGTTGCGTGTTCTTTACCTTATTTTAACTGCGACAAATAATATGATTGAAAAGCTACGTGGGCTGGCTCAGGATTCCCCTCCCCCCCACTCCCCCGTAGCTGTCCAGCAAACTCCCCCCCCAAAACAGATCGAGCCACGTAGTTTATCGACGCTCTACAAACAGGTTTTTTTAAAAAAACAATGTCTCATTTTATAACTCATAATTGATAAAAAAATTTAGTTTAAACGATGTTTTCTTGAAGATGACGCCTCTTTATAGGGCACGAACAATTTTCTTTTTAATTCTGTTCAGGTGTGCATTCGCGTAATTTATTCGGCTTGGCACCTATTTCTTGCTCCGTCGATTGGAAGATACTTTACTAATCAGACAGGTAAGAACTTCTTAGAGGTACAGCCGCCGTCCATTTAAACTCAATAATGAAACACAATTATTGTATCTGACGTTTAACATTACGAAACAGTTTCTCGAAGACAGCTTGCTTTATATTGTATTAAATAATGTCCGAAATAAAGTTTGTAAAATCTAGAAATGCTGTAGTTAAATTAATCTGATATATTACAGTTTATTACGAGCATTCATATTAATTCTTTGGTTTTACAGGAACTTCTTAAAATCCGATACACACATATATATGTTACTAATGAAACTGGGAAGGATTTTGGCAATAAAAAAAGGATATGAAAAATAAAGCCATAATTCACCAAAGCTGAAGGCAGTAGTTAAGAGACGAACGCAGAAAACATTAGATTATCATAACTTGTAATAAGCCGCGCTGTCGCTACGTTACAAGGTGCATTTTTATTATATATGTAATAAGATAAGAGTAATTTACATAAATCTTGGGCGACCACCTAAATAGATTTTTGTTGTAGTTAAGAGACGAACGCAGAAAACATTAGATTATCATAACTTGTAACGAGCCGCGCTGTCGCTACGTTACAAGGTGCATTTTTATTATATATGTAATAATATAAGAGTAATTTACATAAATCTTGGGCGACCACCTAAATAGATTTTTGTTGTAATTTTATAAAGTACGCAAGATTCCAAGTGAGGACTGTAATGAAATGATGAACATACAGTGTATCTTGGTAAAGCGAATATCAAGAATTATTGAGCTATGTAGGCTTGAAGCTAATCTGGTGTTCCCGAGCCTTGGCGACAAGAAGTCGCGGATTTGGGATTTGCCAGACCACACACTCTGCTCCCTAGGGATAGGCGGTCAACAAGGTTACTCACCGGGCGGGAAAGGCCGGCCGCCAGAACAGAGTCGTCCCCGAACTTAGCCGAATATGTCCGACCTCTGTTAGATACTCTAGCCAAATCACATATCGAGGATATCACGTGACATTAGGTGCCGACCTGAAGATCCAATCAAAATGAGCGTATAACTCAAAATCCTGGGAATTTTTGTTGTATGTGAGCTTCGAGACTACAAATGGGCGGAGCGAGAAGTTTCCTCGTGGACCGAGGAGCGAGGAGCTGGAGATTCTAACTTCGATCGCACCAGTCTGAGGTTGACTTGGAAAGTTGACTTCTTTCGCTAACTGCAGCTTGCCTTGCTGGAGCGAGCGTATCACCGCAACACAGCCGGTAATGCGATGATGCGCATTGCCAGACCAGAGATGCCTATAGCCGACTTGTGAGATAATCTCACATATCGTGGGTCCGCTACACTCATCACAGACATCAGACGCAGAACTACAATGGTAATTGATTACGACCAAGCCATGTGATTGTGCATTCCGTGAAACAGAACCCGTAAGCGACTTTGAGAGGATAGGTCCATGTTCTCACTTTGTAATTGTAAAAACCCCTGAGCTAGCGGCATAATTTGCCAGAACTAGTTATTTTCGAATGATATATTGTTCATTCTGGCGCCCATGATTTTCTTTTTAACTGTAAAGTCACAGTATTATGATGCCTTTGTCTGAGGTAGTCATAGCTTGTATTTTTTCATTGTCTCCAGTTGTCATTATTTCTTGCATTTTGATTCTGAGATATTTAAAAGTAAATATATAATTGTTTGCTTGCCCATGACGGCTAATTGTAACTCTGAGCGTTGCTTTTATGATTTTGCCAATTTGTGTTAATGTTAACGGTAAATTCGCTCAGACTTGTAATCGCCAGTGATAAGAAAATAAATGTCATATTGTGACAATTTTTCCTAAATTCCAACTAACGTCGAGATTCTTGCAAAATTAATAAATTCCCACTCCTTCATAAAAAAAAAATTAAGATTAAAATCCACAATTATTAATCATAAAGGAATGAAAGATAATTGTAACGTGGTTTGCCCACCAAGGCACCCACCACAAACTTTACAATATTTCGGTATAATATCTTATTCTTGTAGAGAAATCTAGGGTATGCATTTGGTATAGGGAGGTGCGTAAACAACACGACCTTCTATTTGGCTGGATATGAAGTTAGGCGTTCTGTATGTATCTCCATAACCAAATGACTATCATCTCTATATATGAATACTGTGTTAAATCGATATATCGTAATACTATGTTCATTTCGTATATTGTGTGTTCGCAGCTTATGCTTTTGGCTATACGCCCCGTCGAGTTAATTAGATGTGGGTGAGGATGGCGGGAGAGGAAAGGAAAGAATTCGGCAGTGGCCTTTTATAGGAACCATCCCGGCATTCGCCTGGAGTAATTTCGGGAAACCATAGAATTGTGTGTTCATCGATGTCTTCTTGCCTTCAGGATAAGTGAGTGATGGAATAACTTGCCGAAAACGTTGAAAGCATTTAAAGTTACAATTTCTAGAGGGCAAATGTAGGTGGGTGCAGGATAGGGGGAAGATGGGAGTGTAGGGAAATTGCCACCGGAGCCTGTGCTCCATTGCAATTAAATTAAATTTTACATACCCCTGTGTGTGTGTGTGTGTGTGTGTGTGTGTGTGTGTGAGAGAGAGAGAGAGAGAGAGAGAGAGAGAGAGAGGAGAGGGTGGGAGGGAGGGAGGGAACACAACAAGTCTTTCAAGGATGCATAACGGATCATCTAGTGTATTGTATCTCTTGCGTACAATAATCCTCCATACGACAAGAAACCTATTCCACCAATGATTCTCCCGTTCAGGCCAACAGTATCACTTCGCTGGTTAATTCGGGTATTGGAGGATATTACCAGTGGCGTTGGCCAAACAGTGTTTTGCTGAACGAATAAGAGTCGGAGCAGCTGTTGGCAGTTTGGCCAATAAGCAGCCGAATTATACAGCGAGATGCACATAAATCCCGCCCACCCACATTTAATTTCCGGCTCCATGCAGGCTGCGTGGTGTTAGTCGTACAACATCGCCCGGCAGCTGAACTGCAGAAGCGCTGGAGGACCACGTGCTGCCGGCCAGATTTATGACCCCGCCCCTAGAGTCTCTGGAGGCACCAACAGCATTCGGACGGCCTTAACTCGCCCGGTTTGTAGCGCCACACCACTCAGAAGCAACTTGCTGATAGCTATGCACAGCACCATACTTGGAAGGGGTTCAAACATTAAATCGTTATGTTGATAGTCACAGAGGAATCCTTCCCTTTTATTCCACACTAGCTGAAGTACCCGGCTTCGCTCAGGGAGTTGATACGAGATTGTGTGGCAGATTGAATAAAAAAAATAAACTTGAACATGTAAGAGGTATTTTTTATTGAAAACGTGTTCAACTTTAGTAATACTTGTTTATAAACAAAGTTTTTCATTTTTTTATCCGGGGTATATATCTACAAATATACGTATAGTTGACTGCGAGAGAAGCAGGAGTCTTTGAGGTTGATGCCGCAATGTTTTAAAGTTTGTCCTTGCGCTTTGTTAATTGTAAAACTATAGGCAAATTTGATTTGAAATCGCAGTCTTTTAAATTGGAATGGCAGTTCAGTAGAGATCAGGGTTATTCTGAGGATTAGTACTATGTGTTTCGATTCTGGAGTTTCCCCGGTCATGTAATGTAGAAATTCCTGTGGAGGTGCTTCCACTGGTGGTAATCGAATTTTTCCATTCATGCAACAGAATCCTGGTGTTTCTCCACTGAATTTTTTCGCGTTGCAAAATTGGTAGATGTTATCCATTTTTCCGATTATGACATGGTTGTTTTTCTCGTATATTGTTTTGTCGGGTCGTAGTGGAATGCTTCATTTTTCAGGTTATACTGTTTACTTGTCCTCGTCCGCACTTCTCGTAGGGTGATATTTTCATGAGCGGCTTGCGTTCGCAGTCTTCTATTATAAGATTGTGTCGCAATTCTTGATTCTTTAATTCGTTCATTTCGTTGTTCTTCGGTTTCTCTGCTCCTCACGGTGCTCATTCACGTTCGCTGAGAACATAAACGTGCCTCGCGCTCTTCTACTGTTTCATTTTTTCGCTGTTCTTTACGTTTCGTTCGTTGGCAACGTAAACGTGCCTCGCGCTCTTCGACTGTTTCGTTTTCTCGCTGTTCTAGAGGGTGAAACTTCCAGCCCTTCTATCTTCCAAATCATGCCCTTCAGGTAAAAACGGAAACGTTCTTCATGGATAAGGGATAGAGGGCTACCACATCATATAACTCCCTTGATCGTACCGGGACTCGTTTTTTAGTTTTAGCGGCACGCACATTGTACACTTACTTTTATAATATATATTTATTCTAGTTGTACGGACAGAGAGGTAGAGGAAAATAACCAAACCTTGACCCTTGTTCTAAAGTCGGATCCCCACTTTATTTCGCTTGGATGGTGCTGTATTCTGGCAGGATATCCACGAAAGCAGTCAAGCTGTGATACTGACTGCATAAACCCCTTTGAAGACTAGATATTAAATTAGATTGTGGTTCGCATTATCTGTTTTCACTTTTAATTTCGTGTAGCGGTTACTGATAGCCCTTCATATTGTTTAACGAGACTCAGCGTTTCGAAGATATTGTACATATCATCATCAGGTATTAAGCAAAGTCGCCTCACATATGAAGTCAGTCCCAAAAATGCGGTTCTACTTCTACAGCATTACCGAGCGTGATGGGTGAACTGTTAACGCTCTGGCCTCGCATTCGGGAGGACGCGTGTTTGAATCCCCGTCCGGGCATCCTGATTTGGGTTTTCCATGTTATCCCCAAATAACTCCAGCCAAATTCCGGACGGTTTCTTCGAAAGGCCATGGCCAAATTCCTTCCCGTTCCTTTTCCCTGTCCTATCCCGCCTCTAATGACCTCGACGACAACGAGGCGTGAAGATAAGCAGAAACAAGCGTTGTAATAAAATTTAAACGTGTTCTTATGGTGTATGGGGGTAAAGAAAATGTCAGTAAGACATACATTAAATTTTGTCTTTCACACCAAGTTTTCAAATTCTAATGGCTAAGTGGTAATAGCTTTAATGTCTCTGTGTTAAGTGCCTTTCAGATGTTTTCACCGGCGATTCAGTTTTCTATTCCCCATGGTTTCGAGAAAACGCACCAGGTGAATGCGGGGATAGTTCTTTCAAAATTTCTAGGCCGAATTCCTTTCCGGAAGGAGCAAATTTTACAATTTTATTTCTCACAAACTATTAAAGATACAAATACATGCCACATGTCACTGGATAGATCAAGGCTCGAAGGTTTTAATCCCTACCTGTTACATCCGTTCGTTGTAGCCTGTTTAAAGCCGCGTTCCCACGACGCCTTGTAACGAAGGCGGGACGGGACGGGACCTCATTAGCCGAAGTGTAGGGACGAGCGCGCGCCGCAGGTTAGCCCCCGATTACCTCACCGCCACCTCCCCACCACGTTGCCTAGTGTCGTTTGGCACAGAGCACTTTACAGCAACAAAAGGTGTGCGCACCGCTGCTGCAAACCGATGGCAACAGCAAACCGCTACACGCGCCTGTGATGTTTACCGACATAGAGTGGGTAGCTGCGTTTCGTCCCCGCTAGCAGAGGCGGCCCTGTTCCCATGGCGTGTTTTTGAGTATTCGTCCCGTCCCGTCTTCGTTACAAGACGTCGTGGGAACAGGGCTTAATACGTGGAAATGGCGACGGTACGAAGTCTTCTTTTGTGCTAGAATTAGCAAACAGTGAATCCATTGTTGATGTTCATACCGTCTAATAATGCGCCACCTCGTTATAAACAGATTTATGATTCGTAGAAGATGTGAGGTGATAAGCAGTGGAGAAAACTGTAAACAGAATTTCCTGTCTGAACATTTTTCAGAGCTGGTTGTTTCCCCAACTCCCAACTTCAAGAAAGTTGTAATAATTTTATTTTTATGCGTTACTGTGCTCCTCCTCCCTTTCACTGTGAGGTACTAAACTACCAGAATGAAACAATTCCAGAACGATGGATTGAAAGAGGTGGGCAAGAGGATGTCGTTCATCGTCTGTGGCCTCCAAGATCACCAGATCTTATTACCCCCTGCGATTTTTATTTATGTGGCTACACCACCTATACTCTTCAACAGCTGTGAAGTTGAATTGTTTCAGCTGTGAATTCGAAAACTAGGGACTAGTTAGCCCTAAAAGAGACCAAGCGACTTTCCGCCTCACGGCTGTCGAAGCGGCGGCATTCATAAATTACGTGAGGTGTTTTTCCGGATTTCAGGCAGCCATCCCCCCCCCCCCTTCCGATAAGACTTCGTGAGACCCCCCCCCCTAGAAATCGCCTCGCAACTTTTTGAGTTTTTTTTAGGTCTCACCCTTCCAAAAGCCGGCAACATCCCCACTTTTCGACGAAATACCCCTTAAAATCGACTTCCACGTCATTTGTAGTTTTTTGTTTTTGTTTTTAGCTCTACAGTACGACATTTTTCCAAAACCTCACGTGAGATTTCCGTCCACCCAACTGTTCACACGAAGCGACATTTCGGGCGGAGGCTGCGCGGCCCTCGCCGGCTTGGCCTACACGTGGACCGTCGATTTAGCGCGTATTGCTCAATTCTTGTAAAACAATGGTTACTGAAGAAAGAGTGTAAAGTTTCTGGGTTACTGTACCAATGGTGGAACAGGAGAAGAAAAAATGGCCAATTTAATTGCTTCTGAATCAATTTAATCCATTTTTTTTCCTAGTAAAGTGAAAGATACGAGGACGCTAGTCATAAAAAATATGATTCCCACATTTCTTGCAACCAATCAGACACTCAAACTGTATTTTATGGTTCAAAATTACAGATTAAGATAAAGTTTCGGTGCTGGATCAATAGAATAATATTAAATTTCAAATTGTACAAAGTATATTATTAAAAGAATACGATATCGGGAAAACAATTACGAGAAAATTTAAAAATTAAAAATTAAATTTGAATTTTCATGGTTTATTTAATGTAATTGTACAGGGCGTTCGCCGGAAAACGCTACGCTCCCAGTCTGTTGCCGTCGGCAACTTGCTCGGTCAGTGGCGCCAGCAACTCCCGCCACACGGCACCGTGAATCACCGCACTGTTTAACACCTCCGCTGCCCCAACAGTGCAGTGACGCAGTATAATGGGACCCTTACATTGTTAAGAACGGTTTCTTTGCATTGTAGCTAGTTTGTGACTTCAGTCTCTTATTAATCAGTGTTGTGAATAAACGTTTCTTTGCGGTTTGGCTGGTTTGGGGCTTCATACTCTTACTAATCTGTACCGTGTTTGAGTGTGAGTAAAATTATGGTACGTTACAGTTTGCAACAAAGAATATTTCTCTACGATACATATGTGAAGAAGAAGTCGTTTAAAAAGTGTCGCAGTAAATTTCATCGCGAATTTCCTGGCGCTTTACTGCCAGCTAAATCAACAATTCTGCGTCTGCTTAAAAAAGTAAGAGAAACGGGCTCATTTTTTAACAAAAAGAGACTGTCGGTCAACCGTATTCTCACAGAGGAGAAAATTGACGATATCGCTTTTCGACTAGAACAGTCACCCAAAAAATCATTAAGTCAGTTAGGGCAGCGTGTGTCTCGAAATATTTTCAGAAGATGTGAAATGTGCATTACACAAGAGGGTCAACACTTCCAGCATCTTTTATAAGGTAAGCTAATGAATTACGTCACATTTAAATGCTATGCACATACAAGTTTATGAAGTTTATAAAGCGTAATTATTATGAAATAGTCCGCGGCCAACGGTCGAACAATGCCGGAAGCTGACCGCTCGCTCGCCGGGAGCAGTTTCTTCCTTGTAGCGCTAACAGTGGGTTGCGTTTCCCGGCGAACGCCCTGTGTTTTAAATTTGAACACTAAAGTGGAATGATACAAAAAGGAGGAAAGAATCTCCATTTCCGATTCATTTTCTTTATGTTGGCCGTGTCACCGCGCCGCCTCCACGCCGCGAGTGCAAAATAGACGTGTGTCGCGGGGAAACCATGCGCCGCATGGTTTCGTCTGTTTTGCTCCCATTTAATTACATTGGACCATGCGTCGACTTGACCGCCGCGCGGCAGAAACCGCCTCGTCTGTTTCAGACCTTAATGCCTGTACAGTAAGAAATGAACGGCGATTTTGATGTTTGTCGCGCAACGAATGGTGCTGATGTCGAGTAAATACAGTAATACCTTAAAACTTCCTCTATACGGTGATGTGTGGCACGTATTTATATCTTTTATATTTTGCGAGAAATAAAAAAATGGAAAATAAGCTCCATATTTTTTAATAACCCCCTATTGTGTGATGAAGTTAAATAGTTGTTTCACATGACCTACAGTGAGAGAACTCCTTTACAGTCATTTCAGAAGGTTAAAACATCCATTCACGAAAAAGACGTAGATAATTGCATCTAAATATCCGACATAGTGATGACTAGGGTTTGGATCCTTATTACCAAAATTATAGAGAAATATGCATCCGAATGAAACCTTGGAAACGGGTAAATATGACCTAAAATGACAAAATATGACCAAATATTTAAATTTTCGATACATAAAAACAAGCTCAATTATACATCATTTATTTTTCTAGTACTGTCTCTTTCATGATCACTCACCGCAGCATTGGGAAATTAAATTTTAAATCGGTTTGTTGAAGTCACTTTAATACCACATAATTTACAGAAAAAAAATCCTGTTTCTTCTGTACTAAAATACTCCACTGCAAATTCCTTTACGTAACTCCGTAACTTCACACTTTCAGAAAAAAAATTTTTCGGCATGACAGTACCCACTGATCTACTGCAGATTAAAGACTGACTGAGGATTATTTTCAAAAGTATCGGCGACAGTGAGACATTGATTGACGCGGCTCGACACAGGCATGCTGCTGCTGCATTGTCTATATTAAAAGACGCCATTCGGGAGGACGCGGGTTCGAATCCCCGTCCGGGCATCCAGATTTGAGTTTACCATGGTTTTCCCAAATCACTCCAAGCGAATGCCGGGATGCTTCCTTCAAAAAGACCACAGCAGAATTCCTTCCCGTTCCTTGTCCCCAGTCCCATCCCGCCTCTAATGACTTTAGCAGTCGACAAGGCGATGCTATAAGTAAAAAAAAAAAAAAAAAAAAAATTAAAGGCGGGCGGAACATTTACGTTTAGAGGGTGACTATAATGTATACCTTTAATTTTTGACTGGCGAATTGTGACCAATTCAGTGACAATCAGTTTTATTTTTTTCTCCAATGTATAATAGGAGAACCGTTCTGTGAATAATTATTTTAAGTTCTTCTCATGTATAACTTCTAGTGACTTCCCGGTAGTATTAAAAAATTACCAGATTTTTGCTGGAAATATTACCGTATGGCCATAAATATTATCGAAATATGACCAAAATTTGGAAAATTCATTTTTATTTACAATATCTCTGTCCCACCGCCATATTGATAATCCACCCAGTCATGCAGCAACCCCCGGTGTGTACACACCTCCCGAGGTGCATGACTCATTTTCTATGTCATGAATAAGGTTAACTTCCGAAATATTGAGTTTATTTACTTGTGTGTTAGTAATATATGTTCTTCTTTCGTCGCTGCCTTCAACTTTGGTGAGTGATAAGTCATTTTCCCTTTCCTTGCAATTATTTTGTCTAAAGCAGTTTCCTTTTTCCTTAGTTTAATTATATATGCTATCTAAAATACGTTCAAATACAATCAGAAACGTTGAATCAATGTTTAATTCAGTAGTACAGATCAAAAAGAAGGCAGAATAAACACTATGACTTTTCTTAAAGATCCGAACCCTAGCGATGACAGATAAAGCTCGTGAAGATGCTAAATTTACTGATGATTGCATCAACGCTCGTGTGTAATCCATGTTGCTTTAGCTGATTAACAACAGAGGTGTTGCTCTTTCTGCGATGTAGGGACTATTAATACATTCCTCTTGCCTTTGCCAGTATGGCGCTGCTGTAAGAAGCTAAAGCATGCACCCCGTCCTTCCCTGGTTACTAATTAATAATCGCGCTGAGCGGTGTGCTACAGTGGCGGACGTCGTGTCCTTAATAATTCTCGACTGCAGGACCCTCCGGTCCAACAGCTTTTAAAATTATCGCTGCTCGACAAGTCTTGTTAATTAAACGACAGGTAGGCTGAATCCGGGGCTACAAGAAAATAACACCTTGTCCTTTAGCGACACAGAAAGTGAGAGAGGCGAAAGAGAAAGAAAAACTACGCCTTCGCTAATGAACGGAACTGCTTTGTGAATTAAACAGGAAACATTCTGGGCTGTTCATCCGGAGAAAGCAGGTGATCAGGTTTTAAGACAAGGATCAGATTCCCTTAGGCTACGTAGAGTTTTTAGCATCTTCACTTGTTCGGAATTGTGTTAGTAGCTGTTGCTGTAAAAGCGACCTAACGTCATTTACTACTATTAATTTTATTATTATTCCGCGATTCACTATAAGTGGGTGGAGGAGGAGTATCGGAAGGGATATACGGGATATGGCAGGAGGCGTCCATGGGCTATTTTGAAGAACCACCCCCGCATTCGCCTGGAGTGATCTAGGAAAACCATAGAAAACTCGGATCAGGATGGCCGGAGACCTAATCCTATATCGCTCAATCTTCTTCTTCTTCTCGTGTCGATGACAGCATCAGATATGTGGTAGTTTTTCCGCCAGTGCGATGGCTTTCTCAGTAGTTGATTGTAGGTCAAATTGAGATACATTTATTCCAATTTGTGGTCAAGACAGCAGATGTACCATGGTTTATCTCTCGCCGCACGAACATGTGGTATCGGGCTGTTCTTCCAGGTATCCCCAAGTGGCAAGAGTATCTTTTGCAGCGGCCAACTCCAACTCGAAGCCTGTTTAACGACTTCCCTAAGGGCTATGATTGTTCAGACCCAGGTGGTAGACCCTCTTTTGGCTTGATCCACTCGAACTCATGTTGCACTCTCTTCTCCCAAGCCAGTATTCTTTCATTGCTTGGAACTCCATTTGTTGACTTTGAAGTCCGCATGATTGACCGAGACTTTATTCCTGACGGCGCCGGTGTATAGCCATGTAGTGCGTATCGGGCGTCTTCGTTCACTTTAAGCCTTGCCACGCTGGTGGCAACTTCCCGCCGTATGTCTCCAGGGGCGATGCCCGCTAGTATCTCCACTTTGCTCACAGGCGATAAATCCTTCATATTCCATTCCCTAATCGCTCGTTGAAAAAATTAGTGTAGGAAAGAATCGCTTCTGACCCTGATTTCTCGGTCATTGCTTGATATGAATGTTTCTGGTAGTAATATGTGATTACTGTCATCCTAAAATAGGTTAATCGTCAATGTTTCAATTAGCTTCTGCTGAGATCAACGCCTTCGGTCTTCCATGGTTTCCCCAAATCACTGCAGGTGAATGCCGGGATGCTTCCTTCAAAAAGGCCATGGCCGAATTCCTTCCCCAGTCCCATCCCGCCTCTAATGACCTCGACGTCGACGAGGCGTATAGCCATAAGTAAAAAAAATGTATGTAGATTGTGTAACTCAGCTGTAACTATGAATTGCTATAAGAAACAGTATTACCAGACATTTTGGGGAGCATATTCCGTAGAATTTCCGCGCATGTTAAAATCAAGAAAAAAGGAAACTGTGCTTTTTACAGTTTGTGGATGTGATGTTGACAGCACATAGCGGAAGAAATGATTTGGCCGTTCATGTGAATCGCGGTAAACATATTTCCAGGGGTTGGCTGGAAGGCTACGTAGGGGGAGGGGGGGTTCCGAGCCAGAACACGTAGCTTTCCTTTCATAACATTTTTCACAGTTAAAATGAGGAACAGAACACACAACAGCATGTGAATATTTATTTCCCTCAGTTAATTAACTCCATATGTAATTTACAGTAGTCTAACAGAAGAAAACAGTACAAAACGCTACTTGCTACGTGGAGGAGGGTGAAGGGGGTAGAGACAAAAGCCACGTAGGGCTACGCGGGGGGTAGGGGGGTTCACAGAAGGCCAAAATGGAGCTACGTGGTTTATGGACGTTCCCTAAATATGGAAATTCTGGATTTTTAGGTCATGGTCGATGAAATTAAGATGTTAAAATTTGGTCCAGGGCTTTAACGGAAAGACAATTTTAAAAGTTGGCAAGTATGAGTGTTATACAAATCTTCACTGTGCCTCAAATACTTACCCAGAAATGTTTTCCGGCTCTCCTACTTTAGTCTTTCTTACGGTCGGCAGTTTCCGAGGTTGCCTGACCCCTCCTTCGACAACGGTGTACCTGCGACCACCAAGTCTTGGCCAGCCTGCGAGAGCTCTCCGCTCACCCGTAACCCAACACGCCTCCCTCCACCATCACATATCAAGTTGTTTACCGGCAGAATTTCCATACTAATTGAATCATCCTTTTAAAACCCAATTAACGGCCGGTGCGCTCATCTGGCAGCGAGCGCGCAGCTCCGATAACAAAGTAGTGCAGCATGGCGGGCGTAATCACGGGACTAAGGTTGCTATGCTGCCGCAAGAGGGAAGTTGCGGCCTCCGTCCGGTTGGTTTTTAAGTGGATTTTGAAAGTTTCCGCCGGCATCAAGCGGCGCTACTCTCCCCGGAGGTTCGGATTACCGCCAGAAAGGATTTCGCCTAAAACGCGCTCAATTAGAGCTGTACTCCATTTTACAGAAGGGGCAATTCTGTCGGCCTGAGCTCTGAAACGCACAGATCTGGGAAATGTTCCTCATACGTTTATCGCGTTCTGGTAAACATACCACATAACTGATTTTTTAACTTGGTTCTCACTTTGTAAACTCAAGCATTCTCTTTGATACAGCCGAGAGTGGTGGATGAGCAATAACGCTCTGGACTCAAATTCGGGAGGACGCGGTTTCGAATTCCCATCCGGCTATCCATATTTGGGTTTTTCCATTGTTTTCCCAACTCTGTCCAGTCGAATTTCGGGGTAATTCCATCAAAAGGCCATGGCTGAATTTCTTTCAGTTCCTTGACGCCAGTCCTTCCCTCCCCCAATGACCTTGACGTCGACGAGTCGTAAAGAGATAAACTGATCTCTTTGATACATCAAAATATTCTAAAGTGGACAAGGTACATGAAATAACTTCGGGCTTAAAAGACAAAAAGGAGAGAAGAAAGGAAAAAGAATGTACGAAAGTAGAGTGGTTGTAACTGGAAGTCAAATAAAAAAAATCAGCCTTATGGTCTTGCGAGTTGAGAATTTCGTACACAGATTGTGTATTAAGTTGTATCACCAAAACAATCATTTCGCAATAACACAAAAAAGAAACCAACGAAACCTGACTTGTAAGATTAGTTCATTATTAGTGCTGCGAATTTCTGTTTCAAATTCTAGTCGAAATTAAAAAAAAAAAGACAGTTTGAAAAAATAATTTTTTAAACTTCCAAAAACAGTATTATCACAACATATTTATTATGAGATTAATGGAATTCTCTGTAGGTTGCTGTACGTGACTTTTGGTCTAAAACAAAATTACATACTGAACAATATGATTTGTTAAAATTGCACATTTAATTATTTTGCAAAACTATAAAGTCTAGATACATCGCTATAGTTGTTTCTGAAATCTGTAGGCGGCTAAATTTACTGCTACTTTTGAATGAATTTTCGAGTCAATTATTTTTTTCCTTAAATCTCCGGTTAAAAACCCTACAGTCAATTTCATCCCCATGACTGTCTCAAATTTTTCGTTATAATCGTGTTTGGAATAGTAAGAACTAAGATTAATGCATAATTTCAATATTCAAAACTGAGAACTCGGAAGCCTGTTAACTTCAAAAGTCTGATATAATAAGTGCTGTACCTTCCACTCAGGTATGTAGCCATAAAAAAAGAATAAAAGATAGAAAACTGACACAGAGAGGCTGTATGTATGTCTGCTCAGTTAACCCAATCCTGAGACATTATGTACTTCACCAGCTAGATGGAACAGTAGCTTCACTGAGGACCATATTCGTGGGTTAAATCCCATATCTTCTCTCAATGGGTAGAAAATGAAGCCATATTACACTGCTCATGGTGATTTGTCTGTCGGATCGGATGGGGATCTCAAATTTGGAGGCCCTAGGCGTCTCCCTGGACCAACAATCTCCATGTCGGGCACTCTAAAAACATTGTACCAAGTCCGCATAAATATACTAGTCATATACAAATATTAGGCGCTACACTCGGCACGCAACGAGTAACCATCCTTCCGGAATATTTCCACGGCCAGCAGTGAACAAACAAGACAGACCGACAACTTCCCGAGGGCTTCTCGGCATTGTAGCAGTACACACTGTACCCACACCTGCGCTGGTCATCGGGACGATAGGCTCGACGTGCTCATTACTCTCCTCAAGCAACTCGTCATCACATTACAAGAGGCTGACCACTTCTGAGGATGAAGGCCGGCGGCGTACTACCTCAAAAAGACAACAACAGAAGCCAACCAAGAAGACCTGCTTACAGCGAAGTAATGTGCAGTCAAAAACTACGAGGAGTGATTGTCTAAACTGCACAGCACTCTGCTTAGGGGAGCAGTAACTGAATAGGACGGTTCGGGAATGTTTCTGGGGGGTGGATGTCCTGCAACAAAATGGGGGGGGGGGGGAGGAGGTCACTTTTGTTGATGTCGGTGTGAAAAAAGTAAGAGGGGAGTGTTTTTTCCGTAATTTCGGACCCACCCTTTCTGGTGAGATCTGGTCGGACACCCCCCCCCCTAAGATGACGTGAGATTTTGACGGGACCCCCCCCCCCTCCTCACGTAATTAATGGACGCTCCCTAAGCAAAACATCTGATGTAGTGAAATGTGACGCTCCTTTCTTAGTTCCATGTTGTTTCATAATAGATACCTATTGCAACTGTCGTGTGACATAGAAGAGATGTAGAAATGGCAGATTAGGCTGGCACAAAATGGTTTCTGGGACGGAACACCTGCCAGCCTCTTGCGCTCCACATGGAAGGGGAGAGGGGGGGGGGTGGAGGGTGGAATGAAACTTTAAAAATTAAAACTAAAAAAAGCTGTGATGTGATTTTTATGTTTTATCGAGGTTCTGCTGCCATTACCAGTAAGAATTTCGGGCGTCGATACGTTGAGCCTGGATTAAACCGCACGTCAACAATATCGCACAACAGATCCGTCGTAGTTGTGACTCAATCTCGGCAACAGGTGGTGCAGGCCGCTTTTGTTCTCCGACTATAATTCAGATGTTTGAACGGAAATGCGAAGCGGAACGGGCTCAGTGGGTCTTCAAAACGGAGACAATTGTTAGCGCCTGGATTGTCTCTTACAGCGACTACTGGAAGGGAATATTACAAGCTGTCTGTCTACACTACAATGGAACTGCCTCTATCCACTGATGGTGTTTTTGGTAACAACTCCTTTTTTAATTAAGTATTGAGTCCTTAAACCCACAACCACAGAAATCAGTCGGTTTGTTAGGTCCGGCTTCGGGAGGAAGCGGGTTCAAAGTCCCGTCCGGCCAACCAGATTTCGGTTTTCCATTTTTTCCAGCAATCTATCCTGGTCCCCTCAAAAATGCCATGGCGGAATTCCTACCTGTTCCTTGCTCGCAACCCTATCCCTTCTGAAATTACATCGCCGTTCATGAAACGTAAAACACCAACCAAAGAACAACTATAAATGGCAGTTGAGTAGCAACTCGACAATCATTTATTGAGTCAAGGGAGAACTGTAATGACTAGGGGTAAGATCTTTATGATTAAGCTAATTTTTCCTGCCTCCGTTTTGAACTGTCATGCCGAATTAAACACTGATTAAACTTTTTTTGTGTCATCAGTCTCTCGACTGGTTTGATGCAATCCTCCATCCCTTCCTATATTGTGCTAACCTCCTCATCTCTACATCCATCTTACAACCCACGTCCTCAATTATCTGCTTCATATAATCTCCGTCTTCCTCTACAGTTCTTACATTCGACTGTTCCCTCCACCAGCAAATTAACCAATCCAGCATGTCTCAAAATATGACCTACAAGCCTGTCTCATATTTCTGTAAGCTTCATCCACAAACTTCTTCTCCTCATCCATCATTTTCAGAACTCGTTCATTTCTTACTTTCAGCATTCTTCTGCAGCACCACATTTCAAATGCTTCAATTTTCTTTCTTTCCAGTATTCCACGTTTCGCTACCGTTAAGTGCTGTGCTCCACATAGAGTTTTTAAAAGTTCTTTCTAATTCCTAGATTAATATTTGAAACTAAAAGATTTCTCTATTTTTCATTAAACGTTTCGGATTGTATTTAAATGTGCTTTATACAGCATAAAAAAGCATTTCAGGCCACATTCCTGCTTTTGGTCATATACCGATAATTTTTATGGTATATGGTAATATTTTGAGGATAATTCTAGTAAATCTTTAATAATACCGGGAATCCACTAGAAGTTAAAGATGAGTAGAAATTAAGATAATTATTCAAACTGTACTCCTAATATACGTTGAAGGGAAAAAAAACTAATTGTCACTGAAATTTTCGGAATTCATCAGTTGAGAATTAAGTTATATATTATTGTCACCCTCTAAACGTTGATATTCCACTAGCCTTTTAATATCGGCATTGCAGTAGCAGCATGCCTGTGTCGATCCGCGTCAATCAATGTTTCATTGTCGCCCATACTTTTGAAAATAATCCTCAGTCAGTGTTAAATCTGCAGTGGATCAGTGAGTACCGCCATGTCGAAAACAGAATTTTCTGGACAAGTAATGGAGTTACGTAAAGGAATTTGAAAAGGTGTATTTTAGTAAACGAAAGAGTTCTTTTATGTAAATTATGTCAGATTAAACTGACTTCAACAAAAAATATAAAATTTAATTTCTCAATGGTGTAGTGACTGACTAGCAGCAAATTATGCTGTCTACATGTAAGCGACACTAAATGATGTATAACTGAGCATGTTTTGATGTATAGTAAATTTAAACCTTTGGTCATATTTTGTCATTTTAGGTCATATTTACCGGTTTTTGCATGCATATTTCTTTATTATTTGTTCATAAAGATACGAACCGTAGTAATGACATTAGGAAAATAAGTGCCAAAATAATAATGAAAAGTGGGCATAAACTTTCAGGAAACCGATAACAGTGCTGTTACCGAGCGTGGTGGGTGAGCTGTTAACGCTCTGGCCTTGCATTCGGGAGGACGGCGGTTCGAATCCCCGTCCGGGCACCCAGATTTGGGTTTTCCATGGTTTCCCCAAGTCACTCAAGGCGAATGCCGGGATGCTTCCTTCAAAAGGCCATGGCCGAATGCCTTCCCGTTCCTTGTTCCCAGTCCCATCCCGCCTCTAATGACCTCGACGTCTACGAGCCATAAGAAAAAAAATCAGTGCTGTTAATATCAAGCACTGAATAGTTATTGTGTCAATCCATCCGGCATCCCATACTGACCTAATGGGGTTATTCAATGATTGTGCACTCGCCCGTGTGTTAAGATTTTGCTGCTTATCGGTATCTTTTGAGGTGGGAGTTGATTTGGGGCAAAGAACGGAAGATGTTTCACCCTTGTTCTTTTGAAGGATTATCCCGACCAAAACTGGATTGCCGATACGGGGATCTAAGCCGCATCTTTCTAAATGCAAGGACCCATCGTTAACCATTCACTAATTAGGTTCTGTATTTCCCTCCAACTCAATCTCAGATGTCACCTTCACATACGAAAATCCGCGGGATACTTCTTGTGTCTATTGTACCTAGGGATATATTGGCTTCAGTGCTCGCTACTGTTATTAGCGTGGATGTACGTAACACACAGATTTCGTACCTTGGACGCTGGGCAGAGAACCATCGTTCCACCGAGTTAAATTCATCGGGCAATGTCAGCACGTGGAGTGCTGTCAGCAGCAGACCCTCCCAGCTGAAGACCGAGCGTGACGTCAGAGTGGTGCTGACAGCTGCCGGAAGGAGCGCTCTGTCCTGTTTCTTGTGGGCCCTGGCTGGACGTGTTTTGCGGCTAGCCTCTCAGCACAATGGACCGGGCACACAATACAGAGAACCTGCTGCCGAGCGGGCCGTTACGTGAAATGTGATACCATGCTAGGCCGGAAGGTGCTTCGGATCGCCTTCCAACACACATCCTCCTTGACGCAGTCAGTCCAGATCTCGACCAATCTCCAAAACAGAGCTGGATTAAGTATCACAGATACCGAATTGCACATTAAGTTTCATGCGGCTACCCACAAATCATATATACAGGTATGATTATTATGTTCAATTTTTTTTCGCTCATTGCGGGACAAAAATGAATGCATTAAATATGCACACGTAATATTAAAGCACTTTTTCAGGATTATTATAAATGACTGGAACCGTTTCAGAGTTGTACTATACCTACATTATTTAACGTATTGTCAAAAAAATTTACAATCATATAGAAAAAACTCAAAAAGTTAAAAAAAAGTTACTAGTTCTCTGTATGTTCCTTTACTATGTCAGCAGATATCAAGTCGAAAATGAAGTTCTTTCAGCACTCGGTGCAACATATCATTATCAATTTGTTCAAAAGCACTGTTGATGCCAGCTTTCATTTTTGGTAGGTTTGTTGGCAGAGGCGGCTTGGCTTCACATATCCCCACCAATAAAAATAATCGCATGTGTTTAGATCTCAAGAGAGTGGAGACCATGATAGAAATTGCTGTTTATCTTCTTCACCACTACCGATCCATCGGATGGAAGTGGGATAAAGTAAAACGTTTCTAGTTTTTCTATATGTCTGTAAAAATTTGTGACAACATATCAAATACTATAGCTACAGTAAATTTGTTATATCATTTATAATAACGCTGTACCGAGCGTGGTGGGTGTGTGGTTAACGCTCTGGCCACGCATTCGGGAGGACGCCGGTTTGAATCCCCGTCCGGACATCCGGATTTGGGTTTCCCCAAATCACTTTAGGCGAATACCGGGATGCTTCCTTCATAAGGCCATGGCCGAATTCCTTTCCGTTCTTTGTTCCCAGTCCTTTCCCATCTCTAATGACCTCGATGTTGACGAGGCGTAAAGCCATAATCAAAAAATGACGCTGTATATTTCTACATCTACATCTTATATACTCTGCAATTCACAAAATTGTGGGTGGCAGAGGGTGCTCAGCACCATAGCTAATCTCTTTGTTGTGCATTCCAATCCCTAATGGTACGAGGTAAAAAAGAATTCATATAAGAATCAGTCCGGCACCTTATTTCTCTAATCTTATCTATCCTGTCATTCCGGCTCAAATAGGTTGGTGGACGAAGTATTTCACTACACTCGTGAGTGAAAGTGGGAGTACGCATGTTTACCAATAAGTTTAAACGAAACGTGTGTCGTCTATCTACCAGAGACTCCCAGCCTAGTCTACTAATCAGTTCTGTGACGCTTTCATAAGGACTGTAGCAAGCGGTCACGAATCGAGCGGCTCTTCTCTGTACTTTCTCTATACTTTCGATCAACTCCTTACGAAACGGATCCCAAATGGCACAACAATAATCGAAATGTGGACGCACAAGAGATTTGTAGGCTATCTCCTTTGTTTGTTCATTACAATTTTTCAATATTCGACCTATGAATCGCAGCCTAGAATTTTCTCTACCTACTAACGACTTAATGTGTAAGTCCCATTTCAAGTTCCTTTGTACTGTTACTCCCAAATACTTCATAGAATCGACCATATCAATAACTGAATTGTTTAACTCGTATTTCTGAACAATTGGATTCTTTTTGTTAGTTATGCTCATTGTCTTGCACTTTTTACATTTTAGCGTAAGTTGCCACTCAGCGCACCAAGCAAAAATAACATCCAGATCGCGTTGAATTTCTAAGCAATCGGCCAAATTCCTTACTTCCCTATAAATAACCGCATCATCAGCAAACAATCTAAAAAGGCTTTTCACTTTGTCTCCGAGATCGTTTATAAAAATTAAAAAAAGAAGTGGTCCTATTACACTTCCTTGAGGTACACCCGATGTAACATCTAGACTAGAAGAACTTTCTCCTTCAACGATGACATACTGCGACCGACCAGTTAGAAAATCCTTTATCCATTCACAAAGCTGATCCGATATACCGTACGCTCGAAGCTTCGCTTAAAGGCAGTTGAGTGGCACAGAGTCAAAGGCTTTCTGAAAATCTAAAAAAAATGGCATCTACTTGTGAACCTGCATCAATAACTTTCATTACGTCGTGTGTAAATAGGGCCAGCTGTGTTTCACATGATCTTTTCTTCCGAAATCCGTGTTGATTTGTTGTAAGCAAATTATTATCGTCTAGAAATTTCATAATATTCGAGCATATAATATGCTCCATAACTCTACTATGGTGAAGCTATAGTATTTCTTGGTCGCTTTTATCTGAAGCTGTTCCGAAACACACCTTCCGCCGTTATAATGCCCAACATTTTCTACTGACATATATTTTTTGCTGGGTGGCCTCGTAGTTCAGGTGGTAGAGCGTCCGGAGTTCGATCCGCGACGAAGCCGAGGATTTTTCCTCGAAGCTGAACATCCGGAACGGCTCTCCAGGCCCCCTCAGCTTGCTGTCCAATGAGTACCGTGGAGGAAACTCCGCGGAATTGTAAAGAACGGCCGGAGCGTGTGGCGCTGACCCCGTCACATCAGTTCTAGGACCAACGGTTGTAATGGGAGTGTGGAGCTCTACCTCCGTGAATATCGTACGGGAAGCGGCAGGAGCCGTCGGAACCACGTGACCTTTATATATTTTCGCTGTTTTTTTTCTATTATTCTTCAGTCTCTCTAGTTGTGTAATTTTCTTCTTTCATTTCTCAACCTGCTAATTTCTTTGTACTTTACTTAAGGATCTTGAATTGTTATTTTGCTTTATTTCAGTAATTTTTCTGTTACTGGCCTTAAGACTTTCATTTTACGTATCTCGGTGATTTCTTTTGTTTTAGCCACTGAACAGATAGAGTACTTTGGTGTTCGTCATTGCTTGTCCCAAATACGGATAAAAGAGAAAGATTGCCGAACACGCTAGCGAACCATTCAACCGTAAACAAAAAAAAAAAAAAAAAAAAAAAAAAAAAAAAAAAAAAAAAAAAAAAAAAAAAAAAGGTACTGTAATTGTTTACAGAGAACTATTTATAGTAGTCCCGGTCATTGGACGGCTTAATCTGATGAAGAACGTGTATTAACAAAATCTTAAGTGCTATATAGCTCTTTCCGATAACGTTTTTCTTTTCACGATTTTTTTTTTTTTAAAGTAGGTAATTCCCATACATAGTGAGTAGAGGCTCTATCAATCACCCTTAGCCCTTAGGTTAAGGGATTCTTGTCAGAAGTACTTGCCGTCTTGGCATTGAACTCTATTGTTTTAACTGATTTACATTTTACTATTATCCATCACTTGATAAAGATACGAATAACAAATTTGAAGTATCCTAGCCATCTACATAAATTGCTTTTTGTTGTAACTATCCAGTAACAAGGATTCATAGCTTCTTTTGATGAATTCTTCTGGTACTATTCAGACTTTGCCGTCCGTTATTGCTTAGCAGTGTTGTTAAATCACTTATAAAATAAAGCAGTTTAGGTTAGTCTTAAAATTCTTACACTAGTACCAAATTCCAATTAGATCAAGATCTCAGAACTGCGTAATTAAACACGAAAAATTCTAACAATTAACAATCAAATTTTTGATGTCGATTTAAGTATCTTAATGTGATATGCAGAAGGCGGAGACTCTGCTTTTCTCGAACAACAAAAACTGTTTTACAGGAAACGAAGGCTTGGAAATGATTCAGTTGAAAGCTGAACTTCTGAGCTGACATCATTTTCTGTCATACCCGACATGGAGTTAACCTGAATGGATATCACAACAGGAACGTTATGAATTGACAGTTTCCGAACTCATGTTTATTTATTGGATAATGGGAGCAGACGACAATGGGGATTCATTTTCTCCTGTTAAGTTTTTCTAATCTTCCTAGTAATGGGAATTATGTCCTACGAAAGTTGTGCTGAATCGATGGTAACCTGTACAACTACATAATATGTGCGCGTCTCTGGTTTGAATTTTTTTCTTGTATTTCCTCTCTGGAAAAGTTTGCTTGCTGTTTGTGAAGTACTATTTTTATTCCACGCGATTTAATATCCACTTAAGCTCTGCTACTCATGAACCTGTAAGCCGATTAAAAAAAAGAAACTGGTGTCTGTATTAATTAAATGCTAATTCTCTGAATACTTCAGCTGTCTAATTTTCTGTAGTCACCACGAACAAGAAGTTCGCAGCATTGCTAACAGGTCGTTTAAAATATTGACCAGAATTAATATTTTTATCTAATGCTGTCACGTGGATTTTGGAACAGAACATCATAAAACATTTCAACGTTGCAAAGCTGTCAACTCAGATATTTTATGCAACATTGAGTTCTTTAAAAAAATGCGTGGTGTGATTTGTGTGTTTTTCTCGGAATTATTTGAGACACCAAAAACGTATTCAAAAGAAATTATCGACTGGCATGTTGTGATTTGAAAACGTGATTTAAACTTGTGTATTTATGTAGCCGTTTTCACAAAACTTAGTTCACGGAGACCGCCCTCCAAATTTCGTAGTGCGTCTGCTGAGCGTAAACAACTTAGTCACTTTTGTGAGGTGTTCCTAGCGTCTGAACATTGATAAACACTCTTCACAAGTACGTGAGCAAATATCCGTAGTACCATGACTACGCAATACAGCGTGACCTCAAAACTGGAGGTTTATTGCCGAGATTACGGTTAGCTAGCATCTGTGGCCATAGAGGTGAAGCGCCGGGAAGGAGAGGAGAAAACGAAATGAAACTCAACAGGTACGAGTGTATGTGGTGTTATTTCACTGATCACAAAATCAAATTTACAAAGAACTCGGCAGTATGAACCCACTTTTTAGTATGATGTACCTCCTTTGGCCTGAATGCATGCACTGATTCGGTTGGGATAGGTATCATCAAACCGTTGTATCCTCTGCTGAGTTGTAACTGATCCTTGATAGCGTGGTTACTGACACTGGGACGGACTTGACGTCCGAGCTGGTCCCACACATGTTCTATTGGGGACAGCTCTGGGGATCTTGCTGGCCACGGGAGTACCTCAACATCACGCAGACAGTTCATACAGACGCGCGCCGTTGGTGAAAGAGGACACCATATAACTGTAGCAGTAGACGTAACACATGAGGACGCAGGATGTCCGTGACGCACCGTTCTGACGTCAGAGTATCATTTTTTGCCAGGCAGTGAAGATTTAATATTTTTTTTTTTTCAATCACCATGTAGCCATTCAGCCAGCACTCAATGTATTTTATATATCGTCAATGTCAATGAATCTTTCCGAATTTTAGTGTGAACGCTCAGTTTGAAGGACAACACAGGACACACACATCACAAACTTAACCTAAACACCAATGCCCTCGGCCGGACTCGAACCGGCGACCATCGGTACGTGAAGCTACCACTCTAGCCCCTACGCTGCCGAGGCCGGCGTGTAGATTTAATTTTTTTTTTTTTTCAAGACTCTGTTTCGTGTGATAAACATGGTACACTTGGTACTCTTTTCTTCTTCTAAAGGCGCGTTTCCACGATCCCTTGTAACGAAGGCGAGACGGGACGGGACCTCATTAGTTGAAGTGTAGGGACGACCGCGGGCCACTGGTTATTCCTAGCTTACCTCTCCGCCACCTCCGCACCACGTTGCCTAGTGTCGTTTGGCACAGAGCACTTTACAGCAACAGAAGGGGTGCGCACCGCTGCTGCAAACCGATGGCAACAGCGCACCGCTACACACGCCTGTGATGTTTACCGACTCAGAGTGGGTAGCTGCATCTCGTCTCCGCTAGCAGAGGCGGCCCTGTTCCCATGGCGTGTGGTTGAGTATTCGTCCCGTCCCGTCTCGCCTTCGTTATAAGGGATCGTGGGAACGCGCCTTAAGGATGCTATATAACGGAAAATTGCTAATGCTTACTGGAAAATCAATTTTAATTTCTTCTGATTGATTGTCAGAAACTTCTGTACAATTAGGAATTTCATACGCGGTAATCTTCAGATTATTGTTGACCACAACTTTAACATTCACGGTGCATTCCGTGTCGCTTGAAGCAAATCGTCTTTTGTGTATGAAGATGAGCACAACTCTTTTCTGTTTAATCATCTGCGCAATTACGCAGGATCATGTCAGTGGTGATTTGAAGTTTCACATGCTCACTCATTTCTCTTTCTTCCCCAGTCTGATCAGTAATCCATGTCAACATTGTCACTTCTGCATCCATCATTTACTTTCGAGGTACTTTCTCTGTCGGCCACGTCTCACTAAAACGAATTAAACAGGTCTGACCACCACTTTTTAAATTTTCCTGCGTCATTATATCTTCAGTTAGTCGAGCAAGTCTGATTTCTGTACTCTTTTTGTTTTTTTTAATCTCCCGATCCTGGTTTAACAACAGAGTTCGTAGAAGCAGAGGTTGTAGAAACAGTGATATCTTAAGAAACGTTTGTTTGAGTAATCAATTATCTCTGGCGAGGCCGCCCCTAGTTTGGCGGCAAACCAAACAGTTCGTCAATACGTCACGAATATGAGATTGGAACTAACTGTACTGAAGAAAAGCATTACAAGGTGACACTTATCAGTACGGCTCAGGGCGACCCTTGATCAGGGAGGTATAACGCCCCCCCCCCCCCCTCCGCGTACCGACCGTACTGACTGCGGTTTTTAAGCGATTTCAGCAATTACCTAGGCGAATAGTGGGATTATCCCCAATCTCCACCTCACAAATTACACATCTCACAAACAAAAATACACTTCTCACACGCAGAACATAGTTACACTATTCGCGGATAGATGGCAACACGTCTCTTCCTTCTCTAATGTAGCGCTCAAGGCTGAGGCGAAGACTCTGTAATAGAACTTACAGATATGGATAAGTTGGTTATATAAGCTCTCTGAAGTAGAGGCATTGTAGGATATCGCTGACGAGTGATGGCGTGTGGATTGAATTGAGATGTTGATCGGCAAGCAACGAAGAACTGTTAGGTTAAATGTATGGTAGTTATTTACCGTTTTCCTACCTTAAAAAATATAGGAACCTGCAATCTTCGGACAAGAACATTAGTTTAAGTGTCTGGCAGTTTGCTTCTGTATCGAAGAACAACTTTGACGATGAAATAAAAAGAAAGTTGCAAAAGTGCACTAATTTACTGTGTGTAACTGTAAACTTTTAAAGTTGTTATATGTACTAATGAAGCTAACCAGACTGGCGACTGTGATCTAGGTTAATTTGGAATCTTCATCGCTTTTGAAAGTAACTCTATAAGTAAACATCTTCTTCAATACTTAACTACACAGTGATCCAGACAAAGAAAATATTTTAAAACAGCTACAACGCGTCATAAACAACTATGCCACTAGGCGGCCAAACTACGAGTATACCGTCGGGAATTTCGCGGCGACGGGATATTAAAAAAAATATATAATTATCATAAGGCTAAAATGAATTCATCTTAAGCACTAACGAAAGAAAAAAGCAAAAAATAAAGATATTCTTAAAACACAGTTTTCTGAGAAAGTTCTCTTATTTTCCCTTTTTTAACTGCTTAACGTCTCTTTAACAGGGAGGTCTTTGGAGACGAGAAAGGATGGGGGCAAGGAATTGGAAAGAATTCGGCCATGGCCTTTTGAAGGAAGCATCCCGGCATTTGCCTGGGGTGATTTGGGAAACCACGGAAAACCCAAATCTGGATGCCCGGACGGAGATTCGAACCGCCGTCCTGCGAGGCCAGAACGCTAACCGTTACACCACCACGCTCGGTGGAAAGTTCTATCGATGATGATCCATTGCTTGGGCCAAGACAATATCTTCTATTTTTTTAAAAATGTTTGATGTAGGAGAGACTGTTCTGTAGACAATGGAACAGGAAGAAAGTCAGCTGTGTCCTTTATTAGGGACCCGTCAAAATATTCATATCAAGGTAAATATAAATTTTCTGGGTCTGACCGGATATTCAGTCGAATCTTCAGAATGTCAGATCCGAACGTTACGATTTATCCACAAGGATATGACTTATGTTGGTAGAACTGTGACTAGCCTGCATTTCGTAGTAATTAGAAACAGCAGAATGTTAAAAAGAAAGATAAATCATAAGACCAGAACAAGTAAAAATTGGTCAAAGTGATATTTCAGGATGGAGAACAGACGGGGAAGAAGAGTCAATTCTAAATAACGGGTAAGTCGAACATGATAAAAACCGACGCCATGATCCGTAACACAATTGCATCCCCGTGAAAGGTGTTGAGTGAGGAAGAGTTAGTCTTGTGTCCGCGACTGACCAGTGGAGTTAGGTAGACGTCCTTTGAGGCCATCCATGCTCTTTATCGCCGCCGCTTTGACGTCACCCTGCGGTCACTGTGGCTGCGACCAATCACCGGCTAGAGTGACCGGTCGCCAGCCAATTAGAGACTCTGCTTGTCACAGGTCAGCCCCCGCTGCAGTGCTCTCAACCTTCGACCGCGAAATTCACTCCTCAGGTGCACCAAGTGGCACTAACCACTAAGATTCTAAAACGAGGAAAATTAAATTGCGTGTATCTGTTTGCTGTTTTTCTATGTTTCTTTCGGACTCTAGTGCACATTCGTAAAGAAAATGGATACCTTGCCCAAGTTATTCTCGTATACAAAAGAAAATTATAAAAAATTCAAAACACACTTCCGTACATCACAGAGTATTTCCCTGAGCCTTAGTCTGCATTTTGTGTGTACAACTTTTATACTTGGACAAATTGTTTGACATCCGTTCTTACAATAGGATGCGAGAGACAATAAAATTTTTGCTTGGAATAAATATAAACTGTTTTATTATAATGTAGGGATAAGGGCAGCGGAGAGAGAGGATAGAACATGTTGACCTTGAGGCGCCTCTATTAAAAGAACAGACTATAGCACGTAGGGTCTGAATTAGGGTTGTAACGGAAGTCATCTTTGCGTATGTTCACTGCCTGACCTTCTAAATTAATATTTATCTTTGTCTGTAGAATTTCCCGTATTTGATTTTGCTCTGGCTTTGCTATGAATGGTAATACTCACCTCCGAATACAAGGAAGCAACATCTTACTCTCGTATTATAAATGTTGCGTACTTATTTCTGCAAACTCAAATAATTATTATCTCTTTACCTACACCAAATTAAACAAGGTAGTCAGTGAGTTAACTTTTTAAACGTAGCTTATAAAATAACGAAAACAAATTTTATTTATTTCCCTCTGATTTTTCTATTCCATTGTTTCACAAACAGAATAACATTATTTCTGACCGTTCTACCACTGATACACTTTATTCAACACCAGTACTGAAGTGAACTACACTTAACGGTCCTTGAGGTTTATTACTCTGTACACAAAAACAACTGGTAAACCATAAACAAATGTGGGTACAGTTATCAGATGACCGTCGAGAATTGTAGCCTGGTCCTGATCCGGGGTAGAGTGACGGCTTCTACTTCTCGCGAACTTCCGGTGGTCTTCCGTACTTGACGCTGGTTCAGCGGTCAGGTCGGAACTGTCGGTGGAGCTGCCGGCTACGCTTATATAGGCGGCCTGGCGCAGGAATACCGTGTGTGGTAGTACGGCGACTTCTGTAAGAAAAGGTCCCACTTAGCCTCTAGATGATTCTATTTATTTTCCTGGTTTGTTTTGATGCCTCTGCGCCTGTTTGGAGTCGTATGTGTCTCCCGGCGTACAGGCGCGTTGTGTGTGAGGTCTGCCTGGCAGGGGCCTTTACTGGCAGACTGAACAAGTACTAAATATGGTTCAACGTTCTCTTTATTGTTTCACACTTGTTATCCCAACTAACATTCTCCTTCCATATCCATCAAATATGTTAACAGTATATCCCGACGTATGATTCGTCCGCTATACTGCCATCTTTTTTTAACCCGGCTCTTTCTTCATGAAAATTAATATGCAACTGCCAAAGATGCTCTTTCAACTCACTTCTACATGCGCTCGCATACTAATATTATCTTTTCTCTTACAAAAGAAAATTAATTAAACAAAAAAACTAAGTAAACCAATGGAATCCTTGAACAGTAAAGTTCTTACCTTTATATATATATATTCGTTGAGGCCAACTAGGACCACGTTAAGCCTTTGTACATTTAGCAGCGAGTTTAATCTTCTTTTGGGCCCAGAACTCCTTCATTCGTTTTGAATGCGCCTGTTTGCGCTCCTCTGTCCAGAGTGTACCGCGTCTTCTGTTGGAGTGTTCGTCTCGGCTTGTCCCACTTGTCATTAACTTCTTCCGAAATATATGTCTGTTGAAAGTATCTTCTGGTTCTAGTCCCAATTATGAAGATCTTCTTTAATATCTACGAACCAGGGCATTACAGTTTTGGGTCTGGAATCAAATAAATTAAAGATTTTTTTTTTTGTTAATCTGTTCTCCTCCATCCGTTTGAGGTGGCCATAGAATCGAGCTCGTCTTTTGCGGATTGTTTCAGTGATTTTATCTATTTTGCTGTAGACTTCTTTGTTGGATCTCTTTTGATGAACGCCATTCTTAAAGTTGGAACCCAGAATTCCTCTAATAATTTTTTCTCTCTTTTTTCTCCAGTTCTCCCAGAAGTTCTTTATCTGAATTTAGGAACAAGGTTACAGCTGCACACAAAACTACTGGTTTCGGAACTGTTTCATAATGACGTATTTTGTGAAATACATTTTTTGTTGTACACCTCTCGCGAAGTTAGATAGGCTATTTCTAGTTTGCGAATCCTTTCCCGAATAGCTTCTTTGTCCAACCCGTTTTTCATAATGATCTCACCAAGGTACTTAAACTTTCCCACTTGATTAATGTCGCCGTATTTGGTTTGAAGTTTCGGTGGAGCATCCTTGATGTTAGTCATTAATTTCGTTTTCCCAAAAGATAGCTGTAAACCGGTTTGATCAGCAATTTCCTTCAGCAAATCAATTTGGATCCTAGCAGTTTCTAAGTCAACCGATACGATAGTGATGTCATCGGCAAAAGCCAGAGTGCCTATTGTGATCCCTTTAGATTTAGTTCCAATTCTTGATGGGCTGTAGTCCACATCCTTTAATTTCGCTCGCCAGGTCCGAATGATATTTTCAAGAACACAGTTAAAAAGTAGTGGAGACAGACTGCCACCTTGCCTGATTCCAGTTGTTATATATATATATATATACACAATAAAGATGAAACAAAAAATGTAAGTGACTATATTTCCTTACAACCTCCGCGAATGCGGATGTTTTTTGGAAGCGAATGCCGAGGTGGAAAAATAAATTTATAATTATTTAGATTTGAATATTTTATTAAAAATAAACTTAAAATCCAAATAAATATATTTTAACCATAAATTCTACATTTTGCATAAGCATAGGCTGTTTCCATATAATACCGCCATATTGATTTATTTTTTGTCTCTTATTTCAACAATAGAAAACATGGAATGGTTTCACTAGTGAGATAAACTGTTTACATAACCACGTCCGCGTCAACAATATTTCGCGGTCCGACTAATTCTAATGACAAGCGTGAGGCCAAGCCATCGCATATCACCGTGTCCGCCACCCGCCTTTTCACCGCTCTAGCGGCCCATTCACAGTACAACTTGTAGGCCCCACGATGATCCGATGCAGGACTCTTGATGGGCCGTGAAAGGGGTTGCAGGACTACATGTAGGAAGTGATGGATATTGTTGGAATCCCAGACAACCAACGCAGGTCCCTACCGTTCAACGTGCTATGACGTTAGATCGTGATAGGAGAAAACACCCTGCAAGTGTGCGATAAGAACACTGGTGCACCACAAGAAAGTACGACTGATTGGAACATCTTGTTGGACCACTTCCAGTAGCGCGAATGAATGAGCGTATCCTACACGGAAGTCCTACAAGGTAGACCGCGTGTAGGCTGCTGTAATTAACATGCAATTTCAATCTTATAGATTCGTCGCTCATGTAACAACCCATTGTTACTTGTGTTGCAGTGTCGTAAGGAAAAATAACCCCATTGTTGTGAGCTAAGCGACGACGCACCGAATCTCGTATAAAGAGAAAACCTCCTTTATACATTCGCTTTAAAATTTTCGGATGTGGAAGCGGAGTTAGGATTTCATGCGGATGTTCCGAACTTGTGGATGCAGAGCTCTGTTACAACTCTAGTTTGAATATAAACACACCAACAAAAAAATAATAATAATAATATTCGGCTTTCTTCGTAAATGTTGTTCTTGAACAAACAATTTTTCCATCCGTGCGCTCTTAAACGTCTCCTTTAGGCATGCACTATTTCCGCCGCTGTGAATCTTTGCATACGGAACCATTTGTCTAGTCACTACTGTAGTAGCCTCGCTTTTAAGTAGTACCTTTTGGTCTGAAATGCTAAGAAAGGGGACGCCCATAAAGTACGTGAGGTGTTTTTCCGGGTTCCGGCCCCCCCTTTCTGGTGAGATCTGGCCCGTGAGAACCCCCGCCCCCTTGAAATCGCCCTCGAAACTTTTGGAGTCCATTTTTTATTTTTTTTTAGGTTTCACCGTTCAAAATCCAGTCACACCCCCACTTTTCGACGAAATACCCCCCAAAATTCGACTTTCCCGCAATTTCTAGACCTTTTTTTAGCTGTACAGTCCAAAAAAATTTTCCCCCAAACCTCACGTGAGATTTCCGTAGACCCCCCCCCCTGGTGAGATTTCGCCGGACCCCTCCCCCCCTATTTCACCCCACGTAATTTATGGATGCCCCCAAACTTTCCCTCCTAGAAGTCAACAAAGTTGGCTTAAATCTTTATCGACCCGCCGAATCTCATTTCAGATTAAAACTACAGAACGAAAACTTTCATTTAACACCTGCTTCGAGAAGATCGGATAATATATCCGTTCATAGTGAATGTCTGAAATCAGATGGGAATGTGCAATGAGATGGAAAATTATCAGGTTGTCGTGACTGTCACATACGTGACCATGCGGTTCAATTACCATTCCAGTAATAAGGGATCTGGTGTCCATGGTTTTCCGAAGCCTCTCCAGACGGATACCGGAATGATTACTTCAAAATGCTTCTGTTAAATTCCTTTTCGTTTTTTGTACCTCATCTTAAAAAAAAAGGGGTGGAGTTTATTTATATCGGATTAGCATATATAGCAGTATGCTTTCGTTGTATAACCGTGCTTACTCAAAATAGATTTCGTAACAATATCTATGACCCGACCACATAAAGAAAACTATTGAATTGAAATGCTCTCCCTTAGTTACACACTGAACAATCTTTGTATTGTAGTTCATTAGAAATCACTTTGCATGACCACTAGATTATGTCGATCGATAACAACATAAATAAGGTTAACTGCACACAATTTTAATTACACAAATTATTTGGTTTTGGAACTCTGCATGCTTGCCAAAATAGTCATCGTCGAAAATAGGGATGATTGGATGTTAGATAATGTTTATTAAATATTTAAGGCGTTTGGAATGAGAATGTAGTCTTCTTTACAGTTTCCGTTTGCTAGATATTCAGGTTGGTGGCACATTTTACTAAGTTAACCGAAGTTTTCATTTAAAGTTTAACAACCGCTTCATCCCGCTGTAGTGGCGGACGTTTTACAACTCTCGCGGTAGCTAATCTCTCCTGAGATACAGTACGGTTCACGTTTTTACCTCACCTACTGCTGTCCTTGTTTTTATCCCTCCTTTTGAATCGTGCACCTTACTTCCGTAACACGTAGTGTCCGACCGCCGCCCAAGCTACCACTCAACAGAAAATTTCGTTCTTACGAGAAGCACGATTAATCTCACATATGTTTTTAACAATGTCTTTTTTTCTCATCACCTTTTTCCCTACATTTCTCAGATAAAAACTTTTCCCGTTCTTTCTGTGTCGAACGAATTCTGTGGAGGTTATATATTCACAACGCTCTATAAGAGGCTACGGAGTTGTAAAATCACCTGAGCCTTTCCAAGAACGATTAGACGTCGTACAAAAAAAATCTGCACCGACTGTAAAATGTTAAGCTACTTAGTAGCGGGACTGTATTACTACTGGTGTTAGATGATAGTCTGATAAGTTCTAGGCCTCTGCGGCGCATTAACCTGTTTTGCAACAGTACGTTTTCTTGAATGACATAAAAAAAATATTTTTGCTTTACAGCTGACGGTCACTAGATTCTTATGAAATGTTCTGTGATTTGACATGAAATAGGACATACACATTAATTCGTTAATAGGTAGAGCAAATTCTAGGCTGCGATTCATAGGTCGAATTTTGAAAAATTGTAATGAACAAACAAAGGAGATAGCGTACAAATCTCTTGTGCGTCCACATTTGGACTCCTGTTGTGCCATTTGGTATCCGTTTCGTAAGGGGTTGATTGTCAGTATAGAGAAAGTACAGAGAAGAGCCGCTCGATTCGTGACCGCTTGCTACAGTCCTTATGAAAGCGTCACAGAACTGATTAGTAGACTGGTTTGGGAGTCTCTGGTAGATAGACGACACACGTTTCGTTTAAACTTATTGGTAAACATGCGTACTCCCACTTTAACTTTTGAGTGTAGTGAAATACTTCTTCCACCAACCTATTTGAGTCGGAAGGACAGGAAAGATAAAATTAGAGAAATAAGGTGCCGGACTGATTCGTATGTGAATTCTTTTTTCCCTCGTACCATTAGGGATTGGAATGAACAGCAAAGAGATTAGCTTTGGTGCTGAGCACCCTCTGCCACCCACAATTTTGTGAATTGCAGAGTATATATGTAGATGTAGAATTAGGTCGAGGAATTTTCGTAACACCGTCTAGTATTGGAGGCAATCCTATAATAAGCATATTATTTATCCTTCAAATTCGAATCGTTTCGATGGTTATAACGTCTCTCACAGAAGCGCATTGTATTTCGGAAACGTAACGTATATTTTTTCCTATTTACAGAAAAGAAGTCTTCAGGCCCTTATTACATTGGGCTGGTGGCTCAATGGTTAAAGCATCTGACTGATGACCGAAAAGTACCTGTCTTGGTGGGGATTTTCATAGGCCCTTAATCCGACCTTCACCTCTGGCACAGCTTACTGTGTAATTTTAAGTACGCCAGAAAGCTTCTGTAGTTCGGATTTTACGATAAAATGTAGGTCCCGTATGCACAGTAGGACTACCGGGTGGCTACGATAGAGGCGGTGTGCGCAGCCAGTAAAAACCCAATCACCATTTCATTACAGCCAAAAACCTTCACCATTAGCTATACAGATGCTCAAATCCGAAGTTAATCACAGAGTCACAGAACACAGACTATCAACGCCTACAGGAGAAAAATTAGTGGACGTAGAGACATCCACTCTACTAGAGACTCGAAGTATTGGAATCTCAATCACCCATTTTCTATTCACCGCTCTCACTCTGCCGATTTAGAATCAAACAACGCATTGCAAGACAATTGTTTTTTTTTTCCTTCCTTCAAATTCAGAAGCTATTTGCGCTCGTTCTAGCAACACATCTTGTCGGGGAACCTTCGTAAGAAATTCATTCTTGCATTACGTTACCACAAAGCACAGCATCCGCCCAGGGGGGGCCACCGCGCAGCAGGTAGTCTATCCTGCAGGCGGTCTGGCGCGGCGCCAGGCGCCCACCACTTGCTGACGTCAGCGGCGTCCGTCGCCCCGCGTCAGCAGGGCGTCGAGATGCTCGGCAAAGTCCCGAGAAGGTGGCTCCGGGTCCTCACCTGTCGACTAATACTCTCGATGGCACTTCACTAACACGGGAAGTGATAGAATAATACTCCCACGTTCATGCCCGCTCGCTTTCGCACTCAGCCCTATAGTGGCAGACACGAAATTAGTCCTGTGAGGGTCACGGAGTATCCGAACAGTGTTGCAAATCAGCAAAAAAATCAACTTTCAGTAATGAGTGCGAAAAAATTTATAAAACATAATACTTAACATGCGGAACAAGGTGATGTGCTTTATAATTCCAAATATTTGTGTGACTGTTTTTAAAAAAATAGTAATGTGTTTCCGTGAAAATTAGAAATCAAAATACTTTTTCACTTCAACCGACAGAAAAAGCAATAAAAATAATAAGAAATAACTGAAAAAAAATTATGCGCCTTCCTGAAAGTTAACAGACTCATACCGAATACATTCTATTCATTAAATATGGAAGCATGTGAATAAAAAAAAAATGTTACACGAAGCGCTTAGTTGTTTCGGCTGTGTAATGTAAAATGTTGTCGCTGACTAACTTACGTTTTATTTGTTTACGTAAAAACTTCCAATGAGAAAGTTTCTAAGAAAATACTGAAATTAATTCTGGTAGCAGGCAAAACCTCTTCAGACAACCCCTTTTGGTTTGTTTCACAGCTTATATTTGCGCGAATGATTGCGCGCAGCGCATGCCCCAGTGCCGGCTGGTCGGTCGGTTCGTTTACGACTGAAAAACATATTTCCTGTCCACCACAGAAAAGCCATTTTCAGCTTCTGTAAGAATTATTATTGTCATTGTACACAATGGACCATACATGACAAATTTTGCGAGAAATCTTCAAAAGCAAAGACAAAACGAAAATTAATTAATCAAATGTATGGGATCGATTATACATAGAAATGACTGCCACAAATACCTCCATGTTAGTGTTTGTAATTTATCGAAGTATTTTTATTTTTGCGTATTAGTTATTTGTAATATTCCTTAAAAATACTTTAAAATATCTGCTACAATGATTTTAATTAGGTTTCCAATGCCCAGGTGGCCCGCAGGTTCGCGAATATTACATCTGTCTGTTAATACACTAATTGCATGTTCCTGAACATCACCACCATTAACATTACTCGAATAGGCCTTAAACTAAGGAAATAAAGCGACCGCGTGTAAAGATACGCATGGACGACCGGCAAAAGCTAATGTGGCAATGTCGCCGGCCCAACCAAGGGACTGAGGGTTGGTGCGGGCAGGGGAGGCAGTGCAGACTACGTGACCTTGGCAGGTCTAATTTCATGCGCCGACTATAGTGCCATCATAACAGTACATGACAGCAAGTCACCCTATATGTCTTACGTCAGTCACAACTCACTTTATTGTACCTAAATCTGACAGATACTTGTATATATATATCTACTTGTAATAAAGCTGTATATACTGCACTGTAGGCGTTGATTCAATTGATCTGTTGGCGTAACCTGCTTCTTAAAACGGGGACTGGTTGTGTGCGCTCGGGGCAATAATCCAACCACGCATTCCTTGCCTATTGTCTTGCTCTCGGAGGGACCTGGGAGGATATCTCGCCAGGTTACTACATGATTCTTCCGACACCTTCTACATCTACATCCATACTCTGCAAATCACAAACATTGTGGGTGGCAAAGGGTGCTAAGCACCAATCCTAAACCCGCCCATTCCAATTCCGAATAGTGCGAGGAAAGAAGGAATACATAAAAGCATCCGTACGGCATCTTGTTTCTCTAATCTTATCCCTCCGGTCATTGCGACCTAAATAGGTTGGCGGAAGAAGTATTTCATTGTACCTTCCGAGTCTTTACTTATTTCTTTACGTACACCTACCTTTATTTTACTAGGGTAAGGATAACTGGAATGTTTTATTCAGAGCCACCCAGTATACAGGGTGATTCACGAGGAATATTAAATATTAAAGGAGGTGCTACTATGAACAATACTGAGTAAAAAAATTTCATATAAACATGTGTCCGATTTCCATTCGATTTAGAGATACTGGTGCTGGAATGTATTAAGAACACACAAATAACTTATTGAACTACTTTATTCATTCAAAAACACACGGATATTTTGCAACAGTTTAAATGAAATGTTCGAAGATCCTACTATCGACTGCACTACACAAATTTAAGCGCTTTACTGATGTTTGAAGTCGATTCGTAGGGTCCCGATGCGCACGTATTATCTCTGTTGTGAAGAGAGCTGCAAAGGGTACTGAAGTTGACAGTGGGATTTTCGAACATTTGATTTAAACTTTTGTAAAATATGCATGTGTTTTTGAATGAATAAAGTACTTCAAAAAGTTATTTGTGTGCTCTTGATACATTCCAGCACCTGTATTTGCAAAATGAATGGAAATTGGACACTTGTTTATATGAACTTTTTTACTCAATATTGTTCGTACTACCACCTTCTTCAAATATTTACCATTCCTCCTGAATCACCATGTATATTTTCAGTCTATATTCCGGTTCTAAAAATATAACCCTTGGTATTCGAAACGGAGCGCTTGCAATAATACTGAGCGAGGAGGGTGAGCGGTAACGCTCTGGCTTCGCATTCGGAAGGACGCGGTTTTGAAACCCCGACCGGCGATTCAGATTTTGATTTCCCCCAAATCACTCCAGGCGAATGTCGAGATAGTTCCTTCAAAAAGGCCATGGCCGGTTTACTACGTGTTTTTTTTCCTCATCCTTTTCCACCTCTAATGACCTTGACGTTTACAAGACGTAAAACCAGAAACAAAAAAAAAGTTAAAATAATACAAATTTGCGTTACAAATTATTCGATAAAAAGTGGTTATTTAAATTATATCCGGTAAATTCTTTCTAAGCACGGATAGTCTTTTCAGGCATACACTTACTGTCGGTTCTTTTTGTCGTCTTATATATGTATATATATTCATAATTTGTGAATACTTTATATTAATGGCATTTTTTGAAGAATATGTGGCGTAATGAATAAACCGATTATAGGATACCGAATACTAAGAAGAAGGCGATGAACATGATTACTAACGGAGCGGGAGAGTCATCTACATCTACATATATACTCTGCAATTCACAAAATTGTGGGTGGCAGAGGGTGCTCAGCACCAAACCTAATCTCTTTGTTGTGCATTCCAATCCCTAATGGTACGAGGGAAAAAGGAATTCATATAAGAATCAGTGCGGCACCTTATTTCTCTAATTTTATCTTTCCCGTCCTTCCGACTCAAATAGGTTGGTGGAAGAAGTATTTCACTACACTCGTCAGTGAAACCCCGACCGGTCATGAGTAAGATTGCTTGATGATACGGAAGCAACTAGAAGGAAGCTGCTTAAGTAATGGAAATAATTGGACCTAAAATGAAAAGTTTACTTGTATAAAGTTACGTGTATGTAACTGCTGTGTTGAGTAATTTGTAATATCTGAAGAGCTGAGAGATAAGAGTCTGTTAAACTTTGAATGTTTAGTTGCCGTTATATAACTGATGGTATTCTTGAAGTAAAGGTAACAAAAAATAGAGCAATGTAGAGCATGGATTTTATTTCAGTTGAAGAAAACAAAACTACGCGACGGAGAGATTGACGATGTTATAAATATAACAGGAAGGCTAGACTTAAAATTAAGATTGTCCTTCATCCTGGGAGTAAATTACTGAAGAAGATATAGAAAGCTATATTTAGCATAGTTTTGAATTGTTTAAGACGCAGTCGACGATAGTAAACTGTTAGTAATTAGATAAAAAAAAACTTTGTTGTGCTGTATCTTCCAAAGAGAAGGATATAAATGGAAAAAAATATTTGTAAAAACTTTAGACAGGAAAAACATGAAACATTTAATTTACTTGCAACGTTTTCTATTTAATGACACAAAAGAGAGTTCAGAGGCCTACATTGCCAAATTTGTTCTCTGTTCACTTAGTTACTATTTTTTAAGCAGTTTCATCACCCTTCCTCTCATTTTGTTCAAGCCTTTCATTTTCTTCGCTCTCACAAACTGACAAGCAGATTTCATGCAGCGTGTAATTGTATCTGCTTAGCATAGTAATGTTTTGTGCGCATATCTTATAGCACAGTGATTTCGAGTAAACATGTGTTTTATCTTTTCTGTTGCAGGTGAGTCTCTAACTCAGGCAGAGGGTCCTAGGAAATACTACAGCTAGCGAACCTGTCTACGCAAGATCGGGCATCATTTGTGAGAAACGACTGTTCCTTTTGCGTAAGTATGGCCGTTTTTCCTGTCTTCAACATTGTGACATCCCACTCCAAATATCAAGATCCGAAATCCACTAATTATCTGCTAGTAAAAGTTGACGTGCATTATCAGAAATTCGATTTGTTGCTAAAAACCTCTACCTGATATTTTCTATACTTACCTCTTGTTCCCGTTATTCTGTTACTGTAGAGATTACCGAAAGTAATCACGTAAGTTAAGAAACTAATGTACTATATTTCTGATGTTATATTTTAACCCCCAAAGTAAGCTCGTCTTTCTTTCGGGGGCTTATGTTCTATCAGGATTTGTAGAGGATGATGCACGATTTATGCAAGCACTGTACTAAAGTTTGTTGCATTGGTAATATGTTTATTTCGTAAGTGGGGACCGCACGATCATGCGCGTACATGACATCGGAAAAATGACAAAACCGTTATCGCAATGGCCAGGATGGATTTAAATTCACTGCCGTAGTACTTCGATAACTAACCCCGGTATAGAAGAGACTAACTTGCTTTTCCCTTTTTGGAAGATACACCTGTTGGAATCCGGTTTTTGGGAATGGTTGGTTTTAATTAATCCTAGTATACGTGGTTACAGGTTCGATAACTTGGGATTAGTAACATAGTGTGTTGCCTACGTTAGCAAATGCAATATAGAAAGAACATAGGTGAGCACCGGGGTAGGTGGCTATGGCGAGCAAAGTGGCCTGGGGTGGGGGGGGGGGGGCTTCAGGGACCTGGTGCGGTGCCATAGGGTCGGAAACATCTGAAATAGTTCCAAGCAATACCATTTGTTAGTCTTAAAAGCTCAATCCCTTTAGTGTGTTTCCTCTGGATGTTATTATAATATTTGTGGTTATTTATAGCTCATTTTATTTAGTAATTACTAAGAAATGATTTACCGATTTGAGCGAATTTTTTAGTAAGAGTGGTATTACAAAATACCGGTTTGGCGATAGCATAATTTCAACACATTGTAACGTAGAACGAAGTTTGTGTGATGATGTCAGTACTGGCAAAGTGGCCAAAAGGATGGCTGCACCCACTCTGTTTGCTCCTTTCGGAATATTAATCATTCCATATGAAGAAAACTCTGAATAGATAGAATTTGACGCTTAAGTGACTATATAACTAAGAATTGGATATCAATCAAAAGAATTTCTGTTTCATTAATAAATAAATTACGCCAAAGCAATTGACTTTTTTGTATTTATTGGTCTCCCGTACGCGTTTCACTTCTTTTGCAGAAGCATCTTCAGCGGTGTTTTTTCTGTTAATTATGTACAAAAGTTGTAAGCAGGTTATGTTTAGAAAAAAAACCGCTGAAGATGCTTCTGCAAAAGAAGTGAAACGCGTACGGGAGACCAATAAATACAAAAAAGTCAATTGCTTTGGCGTAATTTATTTATTAATATTATCAGCAATTGAGGAAAAAATGATCCACAACATCCAGATATTTCTGTTTCAAATGGAAGTACTAGCTCACCCCACGTAGACCAACGATACTAAACTTCTGTAAACCCATAGGACATTCTACCAGTGCCTCGTATAATAACAGTGGAAAAACTCAAAACCAACGCATGAAAGAAAGGTTTCTCGCAGGTTTTGACATCAAGTCAGTATGAAAATGAACCTGAAGCTGCAAAAAGAACATAAAGATAGCAAAAACGAAAATAATGATAGAAAGAAAACTACAAAGCGCAGGAAATGTAACCCTACAAGAGTGTTATTTGGTGATTACGGTTGTCAAGAATACACGGTGTCTGTACAGCAACGAAAAGTTTATCAGCGCCAAAATCACAGGAACAATGTTTCAGTGGTAAATGTGTTCCTTTAATTTTCACAAACTCTAAACTGGAGTTAAAGAAAACAGCATTTCTTTCTTTCGCGTCGAGCAAAGTGGTCATTTGGGTACTTTTAGAAAAAAATAACTGTTTGATTCCAAGGTAACTGAAAAATTCTATTGCGTGATAGGATATTTGGCGAATATAACCACGAATCTTGTTACTTTTATGTTTATTGCAAGTTACCTTTAAAAAATCAGCAAACTTTAGCTTGGCTACTTTTTCCGGATCTCTCTTACCTTCCCAAACCTAGTATGGAATCGCTTTAACCCCTTCAGGCAATGACCCTGTTTCAAAGATTCTAACGAGGAAAAAGGAGTGTTTTTTTCTCTGTGCTGCAGGGCATGTCAGCTATACGCCAAGTCATGAATTGCAGAGTAGGTATTAGAGAAGAGGTAGATTTTATCTTCAGCCAGCAAAGTCTCGCAAGCTGTGCGACACACAGTTTGCAGCCACTGTACAATCCAGAATTACTGCTGGCCCTCGATGCACTCTAAGTCTGCATCAGAACAGAGAGAGCAGCCATCCAATCAGACGATTCCGACTCCATCGCGACCGAGCAGCCGGGGATTACCCGAATTGGATCGACACGCAACAAAAAAACGAACCGAAAACACAAAGCGGGACAGGACTCGTTTCGATGGGCTCCAGGAAACCTTCCGACCTCCGGCCAGAGGAATTATTCCAACACAGTCTGGAGCTCGTGATAAAAAGACAGACGAGAGAGAGTTGTGTTGTGAGGCCCAATTTGTGGTGCACTGTGAGGCGGATACAATAGCCTCTCGTCACCCGCCAAACGTCGATACATTGGCGGCTCGTAGTGGGAATTAAGTCTCATTACAGGGTGTAACAGCCCTCAAACCCAGATTTTAAATGAAATTATATTTTATGAATTATTTGTAGCAAGCTAAAAATTGATTAAATGTTTGTAATTCCAAGTATTAAGGTGAGTTACGATGTTTAGAGCACAATTTACGACAGTTTAAACTGATCTATGTGGATAATTCTGCGTGTGAGTATCTTTAATTTTCATTTCTATCCATTTCGTAATGATTGTACTTGATTTTGATTGTTTTTAATTGTTTAAGTATTGTTTAAGTGTTCTTAAGAAATGTCGGGAGCCTTTGTAATATTCTGGAACTTTCTATGAAACTTATATAAGCGAGCGACAGACACGAGTTTTGAAACAGTTTTACGCGAACAGTAAATTTCAAGTTTTACGTATGCAAGAAGTCTTGTATTTCAGTACTGTGAGAGTGTATAGCAGTATTGTCTCTGAAAGCAGTATTGAGTGTAATCTCTGGAGCTTGTGTTTACATGGGCAATCAGTATCTTTGAAGTCTGATGTTTTACGAGAAATAAAAAACAAGTTAAAATCTGAAATGTATCTGGACTAATTATTTCTTCACATATAAAAACCACGAGACACGTACCAAGGGCCTACACTTGTATACCCTGTTCACTCCGCACTGGCGGCTCAAGGTCATGTTCTGCTGGGCCCGCTCCTCACCTAACCACGCCCTCTCCTAGCTGATCACTGTGCCAAGGTAACCGGGTGTTAAATTTCCCCTTCGCATGTGGGGATAAGGGCAGTCGCTTGAGGATAGACCATAACGACCTTGAGTCGCCTCTCTTAAGGCCGGTCTACACGTAACGTCATGACGGACGTTTTACTTGATCAGGTAAAACATATAAGACAAAACATTATGCGTGGACAGAAAAACGGACGTTTTACCTGAATTGAATAAAAACGGGTGACTTCTAGAAAACAGATCGCCGGGAGCATTGTTTTCGCCTTGACTGACGTTTTCCCTTTAGTCTTTAGTCATCTCTCTACTCGTGCGGAACGAAAATAACTATTAATTTATTTTTCTTTTCGAAAACGTTTTACGCGTTAGATTTGTCGATTAGTCACATGATTTGTTTACTAAATTCATTGAGCTTTATCCTAGTTATCCTTCCACATGGCAAGATAAGCGAAGGACAACAATGACCGAGGCAAGAAAATCAAGCATATGCTTTTGTTGATAAATGTAAGGAAGTGTATCTTAAAGACACATAGGAAATCGATACAAAAAAAATCGATTCTTTTCGTTCAATGTTTGATAAAGATTTGGTAAAAATTAAGAAGTCGGCAGGTTCTGTTTCTGGTGCCGATGACATTTACAATCCTTCTCTGTGAAATTTCGATCTTCTTTCATTCCTAAATTGTGAATAAATCCCGAGAGAAACAATCAGCAATATAGGATGATACAGAAATCGAGGTAATTTATCAATTGTTTGCAAATGAACAGAACTGTATTGAGAGATGTGCATAAAAAATAAAGTAGATTTGTTTAATAGCTAGACAGTAGTAGTGCTAAATACCAAAAAGGCAAATAATTTTTATTATTACTATATCGTTTAGCCCGCTAAGGAGCGCGTGGAACCATTAATTTGCATTGTCCTTCTTATTCTTCTTTCTGTTCTTCTTATTTTCCCAAAACCTCGTCATCCTTTCGCTGTGGGCTTGACGTCTCTCTTGTGTCCATGCATTTCTGAGTGTCAGATTTTTTGATGTTGGGCTCTTAGGGGCAAATTTATGTGAAGTGATCAATTGTCTGTATTTACTGCGTGTGGATGTCAAGGCTGGCTTGTGCGAGGTCCTTCTGGGTTTCTACAAACCAGCGTGCTTTGTTTTGTCGGGGACCGTTGACGATGTGGAAAATTTTCTTGGTAAGTCGTGAGTCATCCATTCGTGCTATATGACCAGAAAATATCATGCGTCTTTTCCGTGCGAGTGAGGTGAATCTTTCTGTCAGTGAATACAGTTCTTCTGAGCTTTTTCGCATCCAGATGCCATCTTGGATTTTGGGGCCGAATATTTTTCTCAGTATCTGTCTTTCTATTTTTTCCTATTCCTTTCACATTTACCGTTAATGATGATGTCTCCGTCGCATACAGTGCTCCTGGAAGAACGACGGTGTGGTAGTGATGGAGTTTGACTTTGGTGGAAAGTGGTTTCTTATTGTAAGTATTCCAAGTAATTGCATATGCTGTTTGCAGTTTTTCAGCACGGTTTTTGTGGGCTTCTTTCTCAGTTCCAGTATTCCCAATAATTTCTCCTAAGTACTTAAAGTGTTTAACTTGTTTGACAGTGCCATATTTGGTCACGAGTGGCTTCAGGTTTGTGCTTTTGGAGTCCATATATTGCGTTTTCTCATAAGAGATTTGGAGGCCGGTTTTGATAGCTATCTCATGAAGCTTCTCAACAGCATGTTTGGCTTCCTCAACAGTTCGTGTAATTACTGTTAGACCATCCGCAAAAGCAAGGCATTTTATGTTGATTCGTTTATCCGTTGTTCCCATATATATTCCAGATATTTCTTTTCTCCATATGCTAATGATCTTGTCTAGTACCAAGTTGAACAGGGGTGGTGATAACCCATCTCCTTGTCTTACGCCAGTTTTAATTTTTTTTTTAACTGCTTTATGTCTCTTTTTAACATCGATGTCTTTAGAGACGGGAAAGGATGGGGGGCAAGGATGGGGGCAAGGAATGGGAAGGAATTCGGCCATGGCCTTTTGAAGGAAGCATCCCGGCATTTGCCTGGAGTGGGGAAACCATGGAAAACCCAAATCTGGATGCCCGGACTGGGATTCGAACCGCCGTCCTCCCGAATGCGAGGCGAGAAGTTTTAATTTCTAAAGATTCAGAGATTTCGCCCATAAATTTCACTTTTGAAGTCGTATTTGTCAAAATTTGTTGAATTAAAATAGTTGTTTTGTTATCTACTCCATATTCACGTAGTATATTGAACAGCGTAGTGCGGTCAATCGAATCATATGCTTTCTTAAAGTCTACAAAAGTTACCACTGTGCGGGTTGACTGACGATGTTGGAGTATCATTTTTAGGTTCCAGATCTGTTCTGTGCATGATCGGTGTGGTCGGAATCCTGATTGGTATTCACCAATCTTGTGTTCTGTCTGCTTCTCCAACCTTGACCGGAGGGCACAAGAAAGTACTTTGTAGACGACTGGCAGAAGTGAAATCCCTCGAAAGTTATCAAAATTATTTTATTTTATCAAAGTCTCCTAAAACAGTTATTGCGTTGTCCGGCCGCTTTCCTTATCCTTGGTTATTAAAGTACAGTAAATTTTTTATTGTATCCCTACACGTTTCGCCCACATCTTCGTAGTTGAATGTTGTGTATATTTCATGGTTTCAAAGTTTCGTCTATAGCTTGACAACTTTCTGGTATAGGGCGGCTGAAATGTTGTTTCGAAGTTACAGTTGTGAACTCTAGATTTTGGTAGCTTCTACTGGATGCCAGAAATCTTAGCAAAGCAGCCAATCTGTCATGGGGTGAGATTCTCCTTGTTACAGCAACGTCTTGTTTTTGTATTTTTGCGATTATTAATGACAGCAACTTCAAATAAATATCCGTAACCATTCGAAAGTAATTACGCCAATCTTCAGCTTCTTGACGTAACTCCCAATGCAAATTCAATTGAGAAAACCTTTCCTCTTTAGTAACTGTCTTCTTGACCATTTTTAGTTTTTAATCTCACTAAGTATGATAAAATGACCTTTAAAAGTAATGTTTCATTCACGGTTTTAATAAAACTAAAGACGGAAGTTGTTTTGTTTTGTTTTTATGGCTTTTGGCAGCTGAGGCCATACAGCCAGCTCAATGTGTTATATTAAAGCTTCCAGTGAATCAGTTAAATCCAGTGTTTATATAGTCTTCAAAGTGCGGACGCCACAGGACGCACACACAGACACACAACACTTAACATCCATGCCCGCGGCCGGATTCGAACCGGCGACCTTCGGCACGTGGAGCTAGCACTCTAGCCCCTACGCTACCGAGGCCGGCGTAAGACGGAAGTTAAAAACGTATGAGTGTGGACATGAGTTTTCAGTCTGCTTTACTTGACGTCTTGCCTGATCAAGTAAAACGTCACGTGTTTTTTATAAAAAAAAATCGTGTCTTATTTCCATTCTAGTGTCGTCTCCAGTGAACTACTTATAGTTTGCCGATTTTTGGTGAAGTCCAATGATTCATGGCGCTTTGTTGCATGTCAAAGGCCTGTAGCTCGTAAAAGGAATAAGTTTCACACTTTAGATTTGTAAATCCTATCTGTTTCGCTGGCGCAAAATTGACGTATCTACTCGTAAATTTGTAAAACTAGGTGCCCTCCTCCCAAATTGGTGAGATTTCGAGAAACCCACCCGCTAGAGACCACGTAATTTTGGAGAGCTCTACTTTTTTTTTAACTCTCCGGTACTTCAAGGGCGGTGAAACCCCCTCCCTCTCCCCACTTAACGTGGGACCAACTTCTAAAATAGTTTGGAGACCTTTTTTTTATTTAGATCTGTCTAATGTTTTTCCAGGAACTAAGACGATGACGCGGGATCCCTGTCAACCCCTACCCCTTGGTGAGACCTCACGTAATTAATGAAGGACCCCTAATGTGTCGTGGGAGATTCCACTACGTTATCTCATGACTGAATCGCATCTCACATATTTTTTTGTTCTTTTATTTAGTTTTCTCACTCCAATATTCTCCTCTCGCTATTTCATATTCCTTATCCGATTTCAGACACATTTTTCTTAATCTTCCTCTAAGTCTTCCCTGTATGCCAGTATTGGGAAAAAGAATATGATGTAAAGCGTTAGTTTGTTTGCTTTTGCTGTGGAATTTTTCTAACCGAAAATAGATACTTGGTTTAATTTTAAAATTTTGAAACAATATTCGTACTGGTTTTGACTTCGTAGGTTTCAACTAGCTCCATCAATGATGCCGTAAACGAAGGTTTGGAATCGCAAACACTTCAGAAAGATTACCACGAAATAATCTTAGAAGTTCCATCTGTAAACCTTACCATCCTGTCGTCAAAGTTTAGCAGTTATACCACCATCAGCTGCTGAAAACATAATTCAGATCACGTTGAAGCTGCTATTTTTGGGGTAAAGGGGTATAGGCTCGTGTGGGCGTAATAACCTGGTGACAGGGTTTTTATTGGCTGCGCTTTCCGTCCTTATCATAGGCGCCTTATCCTACCGGATACGGGATACCTACAGTTTAATGTGAAATCCGAAGCTGTGCCAGAGGTGAAGGTCGGGTCAAGGGCCTCTGAAAATCCCCGCTGAGACGGGGATTCGAACCGGGGACCTTTCAATCTCCAGTCAGACGTCTACACCACCGAGTTACCGGACCTCTCCATTTTTGAGGTAAATATACTTCCTTTTAAAATAGTTAAAGGTGAAATTTTCTTTCGGTCTTGTTAAAGACTCTTCTATTGGTTTCCACGGCTTGTGTCTGCACTTCTTTGATCCTTGTTGCTTGATTCCACTCGTTTATTATCTATGCGTCTATCCAATTATCTCTCGGTTTTCTCTTAGCGTTCATATTTGCTTCCACACGATTTCGTTCTTCCATTTCCTCTCTCAGATTCAATGTTTGTTTCCTTCTTCTAGCGTTATCTATTGCCATTTCCTGTTCCTTGTATTAAGTGAGAAATCTCGGAAGAAGCTACTGTACTAGCGTGCAAGTTGGAGTGGTGAAATAATGGATAGAACAAAAACAAACAGACCGAGGATTGTAGAGATAAAAGTATGAGACAGAATGCAATGAAATACTTGTAGGTAAAAAACCCAGATTTCCAAGACAGATGGAAGTCGCCAATAGAAATACAAAGCATTTGACGCAGGCATAGTGTTTAGAAGACGGTCATAGGTAGAAGGGGACTTTGGATTGGCAGAAGTAACAGAGAGAAAATGAATCAGTATCCAGGCTTAGTAAAACGGAACACGTATGTATTTAAGTATAGCTTTATTCATCACCCTTTATTAATGCGTATTTAGACCATCTAAAAATCTTCCCAAAAAATCTGGCTTTTTTCTATAACACCAGAGTTCCTTAATCTATCACCATCAAGAGATATTTGTTACGTACGAAGATGGTTGATAGTTGGTCAAGGTAGAAAGGTAACATCTGGTCTGATAAAACGTGAAAGGTATGTCGTCCGGTGCCGAAGCCGATTACGTATGAACTACAGAATGTGCGAGGTTCCTGGAACTCTGGCTCCGACTCATTGTCGCCTTTGCTCGCAATTGTGCTCATCTAAGTGGATGTGGCCGCCATGATGTCATCAGCGACCGGGTCATTGTGGCTCAGTTCGTCTTGAAGGACGAGCAGACGGATGGAGTTATCTGCTTCCTCTCTCCACTGTGTTCAACATCACAGACACATCCCTCAGTGACGTCATTTTCGAGTCGCAAAGTGTCCTGACTACACCGTAGCAATACAAAGTTCGTGGATATCTCTTAAATTTTGATTATCACGCTGCGGTAATTGACATACAATCGCTATATACTCGTGGACGTAGAATATTATAATTACTAGAATTGAAAAAAATCACCATCTATGATGTACAGGGTGTCCTGAAAAGGACTCCCTGATTTCAAAATTAAATATCTCGAAAACAAAGATCGATAGAGGAATGCAGTAAACGGTATGTTTATCGTGACAGCTGTAAGAAGTGTATACAGCAGTTTGAAATAATAGTTACAAAAGCTGCTAACAGATGGCGCTGTAATCGCCATACGTAATGCCTAAATAGTGATCCGAAGCTCAGGGCGATCAGTTCCACCATTGAAACGTGCCAATGGTGAACATTTTGAAAACATTGTGATGTGATTGTTTGCAAAGATTGTTTTCATACGATTATTTCACTTATGTATGCTGATATGAGCGTACAGCGCCATCTGTTAGCAGCTTTTGTAACTATTATTTCACACTGCTGTATACACTTCTTACAGCTGTCACAATAAACATACCGTTTACTGCATTCCTCTATCGATCTTTGTTTTCGAGATATTTAATTTTGAAATCAGGGAGTCCTTTTCTGGACACCCTGTATAAGTTGTGTCTGTACATGAAATTTATGAACAGATCATACACAAACTGACTGCAAGAGAAACAAAGTGACCGACATAACAATACAGAGATTTACACACACTATCCATCGGTCTGTCACCATTCAGTTAGTTTTCCAAATTGCATGATACATATGTTATTTATCACGAAAAACATCCTATACCCTTCCCATTGATTCATAGTATTTCTTTGACAAATTCAAGCAAGGTCGATTTAGCCGTTTAAAAGTGAAAACGTAACAAACCGATAGAAACAGGATTATTTTCATATCTACTGTATAATTTCGTAAGGTCACCCACTCACCTCCATAGCTATTGGCTCGAGAACGGCGTCACGTGTCAGCCTTCGCTCACAAAACAGCGACCAGAGATACCATTAGAAGGAATTCATGGTTTTGTCTATAATTTAATAACTAAGCAGCTGCTACCAAATTAATTGACATAATACATTCATTAAGTTTGCTTTTCATAGCGTTTCGTAGCTTTAAAAAATTAATAAATTTTGCGGCTGAAAAACGTGGATCTGCTTTTCAGTAACATGTTACTAATTAAAGCAACTTAAAAAAATTAAATTACTCATGGTCTCTGCTGTAACCACGAATGCCAATTGTCATTTCGGCTTAGGATAAATTTCAGTTTAATTACTCACTAATGTTGTTGCTTAACCAAAATTTATGCATTACTGTTTATTTGCTTTTTAGGCATTTTACTGACCACTTTCGTTATTGGTCTTTATTCATGTTCGCTGTATTTGAGTTATTTTAAGTGGACATCAGACCAAATGTGTCACCGAATCGACTATTCTGGCAACTTATTTCTGCGGAGTTGCTCAACTGTTTCATAATATGGAATGTGTATTAAGTTCTCTGGCCGTCACAGATACTGTGACCAATGTTTACATTATGAGTGTTTGCCCAGTCTCAATAATAAACAACGTAATGCTTTCGAAGCAAACAGGATTTTTAAAAAAAAAAAAATTTGCAGAGTGATCTTTAAGAGTTAAATAAGTCAAATTCTTATTTAAGCAAGTTCGAGTGTATGACCTTTGAAACAGTTACACGATAGCGCGATCGTTCCTGTCCGTGTTTAATACCTACCTCTATTAATGCTTCTGAGTTCTTCAAGCTCAAGAGATTTTATTCATCCTAAGGGTGAAACACAGGTCAAGCTTATATTTTGTCAGATCAGATCAACCTGTCATAATCTTTCATCGTAAAAACTGGAACTATTCTAGATCCGTGACGATACGCAAAAAACAGTCAAGGGCTTACACTAGTAATTATAATAATAGTGTAGATAACCTTTAAATACAAAATGTAAACTGCAGCTCAATTTATACTAACCATTTCATAAAACAAGCAACTTTGCTCATGTAGTTACAACATTATGAGCATAGATTAGAGTGAAGAAACGGCACCCTGACAGCACTTTTGATTCATAGTAATAATTAATCCTTAAAGAAAATCTCCTCCTACGCTCTACAAAACGGTTGATTCTACTTATACCCATAAAATTCGTATTGGCTACCAAAAAGTCGGTGTCTAATCGGAGGCTACACGAAAAACATTCTACTGCTAGCGCTATCTGTGTCGTAGAACTAACGGTTAAGCGGAATGTGAGAAATTAGGCCATGAGCATATTGACACTTTCTATTCAAGCAGCGGGAATGGAATAATTGGGATTTAGCGAGAGAAGTGATGCGAAGAGAGAGAAATTCAAAGTAGTAACGCTCTGTTCTCACATTCGATAGGACGCGGGTTCGAATACCAGAATACCAGTTCGGATATCCATATTTCGGTTTTTCATGGTTTCCCTAAATCACTCCAGGCAGATACCGATATAGTTCCTTAAAAAAAAAAAGGTCATGACCGAATTCCATCCCGTTCTATGCTCCCAATCTTTTCCTGCCTCCACTGACCTCGAAGAGGTGTAAAGTCATAAACTAAAAGAGTTATCGCTATAGTCCGTTTCTGTTATTCTTTTATAAAGTTTTCTCAATTAAATTCAGTTTGAAATTGAGTTTGAAAAATTGCAAACATAGACATTATTTGTTTCGTTACTGTTTGTAGAACATGAAATAATAAAGAAAAAGTGCCAAAGGCAACTGAAACTGGGCGGATACAGCCGGTGTAATATTTTAAGAAAATAAATAAATAAATTGGGACCAGGTGAAATGAACTAGAACGAATAAATTTAAAATTTAAAAATGAGTGTGCGACAACAGAGAAAAAAGGGGGGGGGAGTGTTTACACGTGTATGACTTCTCCAAATGCGAACGAGGGGGGGAGGCAAAAAAAAAAACTTGACACTTGAGTGATTTTAATTTGTGAATTTCCTCTTACAGTGAAATAATTCTGCTGAAATCGACGAAAATTAAATTTTACTGCTGATATTGACGTGTAGTTACTCGGTAAAAAGTCTCCTGATAAGTAATGGTAGTGTGAAAAGGAAACATCAACAGATACATTCACGTGATTTTTTTTTTGGAAGTTGTCTAGCCCCATGCGTCGCTGTCATTAAGGATGATGTATCCTATGACATGCATCTATTAGAAACGCATCTTTCATTTATTTTATTTGCTCTTATAGGAACAAATATTCATTTTCAAAAGCTGGAAAAAATAGTATTGCAGATAACGTTGAATATGAGAAGTGATGATCTATTTAATGAAGTATTATTCAATACTAAGTGAAAAATTGGAAGACTGTGTAATTGGAAAAAAAACTTCCCCATGTTACCGTGAAATGTTATTTTATGCCTCTTGCATGCTGTTGGAATTATTTTGTTTCATTTTGTTGGATAATTGCATGTCAGGTGTATTTTATGTTCCCTTCCATCATGACAGTTAAAATTGTAAATATTTTTCATGTGTTTAAGGTAACAAGCCAAGTTGAACAAACAGTGATTTCAGCGCCATACAAGATGTACTAAATATTAAAAACGTTTATTTCCAAAGGAACAACAGACAAAAACAAAATTTTAATACGGAAGTTTTTTCATCGTCACCTCTACAAAATTAACATAAAGACGAAGATTACTTACTTGTTTACTAATCCAAGTAAACATTCAAAAGGAATTGCAATAACTTCCCTAAAGGTATTAGAGACAAAAATTAAGAGAATGAAGGAAGCCACAGGTTAATCTTTTAGAGTTCGTTCTAGCTGTTATTTACAGTGATCTTGGAAAACGCATTCCGTCAGAAAAAAAAAAAAATAGAGGAGAAAATGGTTATTTTCAGACTTATTTTGATTTATAATATCAGATCTTTAAACAGATATTTCGTCGTGACCCAAATAGCACTAACAGGACAATCAATGAATATTTTTAGTTCCTGAATGTTAAAACTGTATTGCTTCAGTCATAAGTTATTTTAGAGTTAGTTGAGTTGCCTATACCCTAAAGTGAAGTATTGTATATATGTAATAATATTGGTGTAGGATCTAAGTTGGCTGCAGCACATTCATGGTGTCCGGCACTGACACTGGGTTAGCTGTTTCCAGTGGTCGAAAAAAAAAATTCATCAGGTCTGGCAGACTAGAATTTCTAATCACCAGATTTATGCTGTGAGTTGACACATGGCATATATTTTATCCCGATAACTTATAAATTACCAGACGACATACAGACCAAAACTTTTATTTATGTAATTTATATCCGGCTATCAGATTTCGACAAACGTTCACATAATTGATACTCATGTCGTGGGTTAACACGAACGATATGTTTTATCCCTCTAAATTACATAGCTGCCTAATGAAACGCAAAGAAAGTCCACGCACCTCAAAATATTGTATGCGATTTAGTGAAATGTAGCACATTGATATTTTGTGTACACGCTGACAAGATCCAGTATTAATCATGATTAAATTGATATTAACAAAGCAAAACATTGCATAGGTTCGTAGAGTTCGCTTAGACTCATATACAGGCAAATTGTCCACATGCGCGCCAACAGATGGCTTTTTTCTTTTATGGCTTTACGCCTCGTCGACATGGAGATCATTAGAGGCTGGGAAAAGGAACTGGAAGGAATTCGGTCATGCCTTTTGAAGCGACCATCCCCGCATTAGCCTGAGAAGATTTCGGGAAACCATGTAAAACCCAGATCTGAATGGGGATTCGAACTCGCGTCCTTCCGAATGCGAAACCAGAGCGTTACCGCTCGGTCAACAGATAGCAACATAGTTTGGAATTCAATTATAGATTTTATACAAACGTTTATACGCATACAAACTAAGTAATGTGTTTTTACGAGCTCATATTTCAAATATTGCTTACAGAGATGCTTTTTGAAATGCCGAGGTATGCCTGTAGTTCATCCACAACAATAAAAATGTTTGGAAGAGATGGTAGAAAGAAACAAACGACGTGTAAAAACGTGTGTAAAACATTTTCGTAAAAGTTAAATCCCACGAAAACAATCCTTGTAAAAATAGCCCAAGTCTCGTGCTTGTGCAGTGACAAAAAGTTATGAGATGTACTAAGTTTCAGCTTTCTACGTCTGTGGGAAGGATCTTACAGTTTCTATGATCTTCAGTCAGTCAGTCAGTCAGTCAATGACAACAACGGTGAAATTTATATATTAATAACATCTAAGCTAAGCACAGGAACGAAACAAAATTTTGTGTGTTTGTTAAGATTGCTGATATCTATGTATAACAGAAAAGGGAAACATAGAGTATCAATAAGACCGAAGAAATTAAGGTACAGAAATAGCCCGAATCCCTTCCAGAAAAGGGTAGGCAGTGCCACCGCGCCGCCGTTGAGTCGACTTGGCGGGTGCACTGCCGTGCACCAAGATTGAAAACGAAAGGAAGAAGTCACAATATGATGTTGTTGTTTATTAAACCATTACCGGTTTCGAGCTATACCTGCTCATCTTCAGATGGTTTGTAAATGTTTACATCAACAAATGCAATATACAGGAACAACCATACATTCCTCAACAAATGCAATATACAGGAACAACCATACATTCCTGTATATTGCATTTGTTGATGTAAACATTTACAAACCATCTGAAGATGAGCAGGTATAGCTCGAAACCGGTAATGGTTTAATAAACAACAACATCATATTGTGACTGGTTTCTGTATTTTTTACAACCCATATTTGACATCACAGTCGCGGAAGTTCCACCAATCCATCATGGATAAAATATTATGAAAGGAAGAAATCCGAGAAAATGGAAGTAACTCCCACGGCTCGCCTCGACCCATCACAAGGCGGTAAAAGATGAAAGGCGCGTACTGCGTACCACGCGCCGTGGGAACGCGCCTTTAGAAAGCCATCAGTTCTTTGGTAGTTTATCACTTGATAAACAGCACAAATCTCTAAATCCAAGTGGACAAGCTCACTGGTTCAGGTAGTGACTAATTAAATAGTTGAGAAGAAACGGGATTATTATATATACGGGCGCATTTGTTTTGCGAGGTAATATTGTTGCTGAGAAACTGTTGAGGCAGGTGTAAATTTGTTATACTACAGCCGGGGAATACCACGTATTTCGCAGATTCCCTTGCCGACGTCTACTCAATTCTGTTGAAGGAGCACAGAGATTTATTAAATATCTCTGGTAGCGCAGCAAGCGTCTTGGCGCTCGGCTCGCTGGTTTGCTGGCGGGGGTGGGTGCGCCGAGGTTTCCCCGCAAACACTTTGCGCTTGGGGCGGGCTCAAAGGATCCCGCCGCTAATTGCCGCCGCCATAATTCACAGGATTAAGGACGAGGGAGAGCGAGCAGGACAAAGGAAACTCGTTAGCGCGGGAATGGGGAGTACCATGGAAAGACTATCCTAGAGCAGCCTCCGCGGGCTTAGCTAACGGTTGAACGCTTCCCTATGCGAGTTTGAACTGAGATATTCCTATACGGAGCGATGCCTTGGTCATGGTATTTAATACAATGATTAAGAAAATGCTTTTCTGAGACTACGACGTTGAACCTAAATTCTCAAAACCGACCAATGAATTAAGCTGTAATTTGATGGTTCTGATTACTGAATTACATATTTTCTGCTAACTTTGTGTGATAGCAGGCATCTTAGAAATATCTCCCAACGCATAAAATAAAAACGATTATCTCAAAGAGGTGGTAGCGAATTAATGCTCTTTGTCTTGTATTTCCGTTTTTTCATCTTCGTTTATTTAAGTATCTAGAGACATCGTAGAAGGAAGAAGATTCCAACTGAACGAGAATGTTACCCAATGTTTACTATAGAATCTTAGGCGTAAATAAAAATTTTAAATTAAAATTTCAGGTTTTAATTAATCTTTGTTGAAATCAATTAACAAAACTTCCTTATAAAACGATTTTTCATACAGTAACTACTAGGAATTTTTCTACCAGCTTAAACATGTTTCTCTCAAACGTATTTTGTCTGAGAAAGGCGTTCAAAAGCGCTACGGTATTTCTGGTTGTCTAAATGATCTGCCTGTCGTCATATCTGAGGAATATATAATGGCAATATTTTTACAGTAATGCATAATTTCAAACGATAACTTTTTAATATATCTGTGTATTATAAATGTAAATACCTGCATCGGACCGGAAGGTCTCAAGACCGACGGTAAAAGGAAGGAAAATAAATTAATTAAAAAAAAATATATATCCTCGTAAAAGCGTAATCGAAATGTGTATAAAACATTAATTCCAGCAACACCATCACAGCTGATGTGTTGATATCGGTTACACCGCCTTGACCTGTAAGTTATGCAGTTTAATTGAAGTTATTATTGTAAAGTGAAGTACTAGGTAACAAATTTTCGCTTAATTACTTGAACTATTTACAGTGCTTTTAGCTGGAAACCAACTAAAATTTTAAAATAGTTTATTAAAACTTCATATAACCTTTAGAAACGTGGCTGTTAAATCGATAAAAATAATAACAAATTGCCGAACGTATAATCTGTATTAGTGACTTATATTTTTAAAGAATATTATCATTTATAGGGTACTATCATTTTATGTATCTCATCGACGTCTAGCCCACGATTGTTCTGAAAATTATTCAGGCGTGATTTAGAGTCAATTTTCAGAGAAAGAATCTGAAAGATTGGGCTCAGTCATAGATTAGAGATCGATTTTAAAACTGCGGTACGAACTACATAGTCTAATTAATCTGAGAAGTGGTCGCTACTACTTTAGTTAGAACTTGTTAACACGTAGATTCATTATTTTTATTATTCTCTTCGCTTTTTGACATCTACGAAACACGAAAATTAATTCTGTACATTCATCTCGATACTTCTTTTTTCCCCTTCCAATAGTTCTTTATCCTTTATCTTTGTTGTTACCGAGCGTCGTGAGTGAGCGTTGACGCTCTGGCCTCGTATTCGGGAGGACGTCATTTTTTTTTTTTTTAATTCTTAACGTCTCTTAACAGCGAGGTCTTTAGAGACGGGAAAGGATGGGGGGGGGGGGGGGCAAGGAGTTGGAAGGAATTCGGCCATGGCCTTTTTGAAGGAAGCATCAGGGCATTTTCCTTGAGTGATTTGGGAAACCTTTGAAAACCCAAATCTGGATGCCCGGACGGGGATTCGAACCGCCGTCCTCCCGAATGCGAGGCCAGAACGCTAACCGTTACACCACCACGCCCGGTGACGTGATTTCGAATCCCCGTCCAGCCATCCAGATTCTGGTTTTCCATGGATTTCCAAATCATTCCAGGCGAATGCCAGGATGGTTCCTTTCTTTCTTTTTAAAAAAAAAAATAAAATAAAAAGCAATGACCGAATTCCTCTCCGTTCTTTGCCCCGAGTTCTTTCCCGCCTTTAATTACCTCGACATCGACGAGGCGTAAAGCCAGAAGCAATAATAATAATATACATATGACATCTATTCTCATTTTATGTTTCTCCTCTTTCTATTCTTGTCTGACATCCTTTAATTTCTTCTTGTTTGAATAGTTCTTTATTCCTCCCGTGCCTAAACTCTCCTTTTTCCGTTTTGAATGATCCCCAGATTTTCCTGAAGATTTTACTTTCCTTTTTCTTTCTCGCTTCTATTTCTCCAGTTTTCATAGAGAACATGTATCCTCAGGCTTAAATACTATCTGGTTTGATTACTGTGTTGTAGTGTTTGATTTTCATTTTCCTTGAGAGATTCTTCTTATTGTATGTATCGTTAGACAGTGGTATGTTAATTCTAATTTTGTTGTTCTTGATCTCATTGCTTTCTTATTAAGTCCATTAAACTGAATACTTCACCCACATATAAAATTTAATTACCTTATTAATGTTTCCATTCTCTGTGTGTAGTACTGTGGATGAATCCCTAACATTGTTCACGAATTTAGTCTTCTCAAAAGATCCGACTGCTCTTTCTTTCAGCGCATTGATTTTTTCGAATCGTGTTTTTATTCTTCCAGAGAGAATTGTTATATCATCAGCGAATGCCAAACAGTTTACACCAACCCCTTTGTGCTTCGAATCTAATCTGATGTGTAGTCCCTTTTCTTTGAATTTATTATTATTCTGTAATAGCGTAAAAAAAAAAAAAGTTGAAGAAAAAGGACGCCTGACGAAAGTAGTTCAGACAATGCCAAGGGAACATTTGTAAATGACATTTTGCACTAATACATTTAGTTTGTGCGTACTGTGGGATATATAGAATGTTGAAATATGGGGAGAAGTAGGTAGTTTCAGTTATACGAGTATCTACACACAAATTAGTGTTTATATTATCGCTGACCTGACAACGTAAAGTGTTAGACTAAGGAGATAATTCGCATTTTTTTCATTGATCTGGGAGCGCCTAGCATTAGCCGACTGCTCTACCCGCTGTAGTGTGTTACGTATTGTCGGCCAAGTGTTCCAGCCATGGCATTCTGCCAATTAGCAACATTGGCCGGGATAATTACTCGGGCTGGCCATCTGGACACAACACAGGCTGCTCCTAACGTCTACACCAGGGGTCCCCAAAGTGGTCGGTATCGACCCCTGGGGGTCGATAAGAGTTCTCCGGGGGTCGATTAATACCCGGGGGTCAAAAGGGGGTCGATTGATAATAAAGAGGATCAGTTAAATGGTCTAGGAAAAAAATTGGAATATTCCAACAAAAATCCAAAATAACTGACTACCCCCGTTATAATTTGAGTTTTACCGAAGCCTGCGTAGCTTTAGGTATGTGTTAAGGAGAAAATATACTGGAGCGGAGAGCATAGCAACGACGAGAGCGAAGAACAAAGCAGCGAAAACAAATACACCAATTGGATTGTTGCGGTGACTCACTGGGGCGCAAAGCGTTGAGGTAATAATGGAGCAAAGCTTAGCGTTCAAACTGTTTGATTTCGCCGTTTTATTCTTCACTCTCATTGCTGGTTTGCTAGTGGTTGTTCCTGTGAGAAACGAATGTAGACCAATTTACGAATTGTGTCTCTTCTAAGGTCCGTCTTTGGGATAAAAAAGAATTATTTTATTTTAGCTAAGCTACGTGATGAACTCAACAAGTATTAAAACTTTATTTTTTATTTACTTCGGGTATTTAAGAATTTTATATTCGGGAGGACGCTGGTTCGAATCCCCGTCCAGGCATCCGGATTTGGGTTTTCCATGGTTTCCCCAAATCACTCAAGGCTAATGCCGGGATGCTTCCTCCAAAAAGCCATGGCCGAATTCCTTCCAGTTCCTTGTCCGCAGTTCCATCCTGCCTCTAATGACCGCGCTGTCGACAGGAAGGGGTGGGAGAGGTGGGGAGAGTACGCTGCTGGTTCATTATACACATATTGCACTGTTAAACTCTAGTATGGTTTCCACTCTATGTATTGTATATCTAAATGTAGATTTTGTCCTTTACATAGAAGATATCGTAATATACCGAAAACCATTAGATTTAGATACTTCTTTTTTATCTTTTTCCTATCTAATTCCATTGAATAGGTTACTTTTAGATGTAATTATTATTCCTTCAAGTCTAGATATCTATTGTTAGAAAAAAGTAGCAACAATGCACTCTGAGCAAGAACAGGCAGTTCTTTATAGCTCGTGCGGTAATATGTTGCGTCTCTTACTGCTGCTGTTTTGTTGTGCTACGATCGTATTGTGTTGTTTATATAATAAATCTGAGTTTAATATCTACAATGTCGTCTACCAGTGCTAAGAAGAAATGCTGACAATATTCACACAAGTATTTGAAATATGGTTTTGTGCCATCTTCTGCTAATGAAACTATTCCTATGTGCTTGTTATGTGAAAAAAACTTTCAGCAATGATGCAATGAAGCCGGCGAAAATGAAAGACCACATGGAAAGGATCCATTCTGATAAGAAAAACAAAGATATTGAGTATTTCAAAATGCTAAAAGAGAAATTGAGAGATCGGCCAAATTTAAGTACATATTTGAAGTCATCTGCTAGCGCTGATAGGGAAGGAGGACTGAGGACAACCAACAGCATCTCTCTTAACATAGCAAAGAAAGGCAAACCATACACTATTGGTGAAGAGATTATAGTACCAGCTATAAAAGATGAAATTGAAAATGTTATGAAGAAAGACTCTCAACTATTTTTAAAGTGCATACCATTGAGTGCAAATACTGTGCAGCAATGTATAGAGGAAATGGCCGATGATGTGGAAAGATCTTTGACCTCTGAGCTCCAGCATTGTAAGTTTGCTATTCAACTTGACGAGTCAACTTTCGGAAGTTCAAATCTCCTCATGGCTTCTGTTTGGTTCCATAGTCCATCTCTGAATGACACTGTTGATGAATTTCTGTTTGCTAAATATCTTCAAACTGATTCAAAAGGTGAGACAATTTTTTTATGTTTGCAAGATTATTTGAACAAGCACAACATTCCTTTCGGGAATATTACTGCAGTAGCTACTGACGGTGCATCTGCTATGGTAGGCCGTTATAGAGGATTTTTCGTCTTTCTGAAGGAACAGGTTCCTAATGTACGTACCGCCCACTGTGTCCTACACAGGCAGCATCTTGTAGCCAAAAAATTGAGTGGCGAGCTGCATGATACTCAAAAAGTGTGCATTACGTCAATTAATAAAATTAAAGCTCATCCTCTAAATTCCCGACTGTTTGCAGTTATGTGAAGAAATGATGAACCTTTCAATCAATTACTTTTGCACACTGAGGTAAGGTGGTTGTCAAGAGGTGATAGTTTGCAGAGGCATGTTGACTTGTACGACTCGTCTGCAGAGTTTCTTAAGAATGTGGATCCATTACTATGTGACGAGTTAAAACGTCCAAGAACCATCTGTTCTATTTGGAAGATCTTTATTCGAAATTTAACGAAGTACAGAAGCGTTTGCAAGGAAAAAATGTTACAATTGTTCAAGCTCGAACAATTATAATGGCCTTTCAACTAAAAATGGACCTGTTAAAATCTTCACTGGTACGTAAAGATTTTAATTATTTTGCAAACTTTCGACTACTAAAAGAAAATGAAGAGATACTTGACCGTGATTTGGAGATATAAATTAAACATCTCGATAAATTAAGAGAAGACTTCAAAGCACGTTTCGAAGACTTGGGGAACATGCATGTTCCTGAATGGTTTGCTTCTCCATTTGAAGTTAAAATTGATAAAGAGGGTAATGAACGTGGCTTAGAAGATGAACTGATTGAAATATTCGTAGATCTGAAAGCTATAGCGTTGTTGGAAAATAAAAACCTCAGCGAATTTTTGAGCAATAACAATGTTGCTACGAAATACCCCAAGCTCAGAGCAGAAGCCGAACCTTTTTTACTTGCATTCCCAACTTCATACATTGTTGAAGCTGGCTTTAGCTACGCGAACGCTATTTTGACAAAACAGAGAAACAGACTGAACTTGGAAAACCGTGGTGATTTACGACTAAAACTTACCAATTTTCAACCGAACATCAGTAATCTTGCTGCTGCCCTTCAGACCCATCCATCTCACTAATATCAGCTACTTTAATAAAAAGGTATGTTAACATATTTCTAATGTATTCAATAGTAGTCGTAAAATGGCAGATGTTTTTTCATCGAATATAATTTATTTAAATTTTCAATGATTATTTTGTGTTTTACGTTTTATGACACTTACGGCTATAGGCTAGTTTCCATCTATCTATAATTTTGTTATTATTTTTTACGATTATAATAACAGTGTAAAATATCTTCTTTTTTGTTAGTGTTGTTGGATGGATTTTTTATGGAGTGGGAACTATAAATACTTTATTTGGGTAGTTATACAAGTCTCCTTATCGCTTAGCATCAAAAATGCTAAAAATGATTTAAAATTTTCATCAGTGGCGGATCCAGGAATTTTTCGAGCCAGGGCAAGAACTGTAGGAATGCCGCTCCTTGCAACTTTATTTGCAGCTCCCATTTTTGCCGACTGACCCCAAGTGTCGCCGCCTCGATTGTCGGCCAAACACATTGTTGTCACCGGCCCGATTGTTGGTCAAACTCATTGTTGTCGCCGCCCGGCACCCAGTGTACTAGTAGAGCTAAAAAAGATATCCGCGACTTAAATCGCCGCCCTTCAACATGATTTTGCCGCCCCCTTGAAGTTGGCACCCCGGTGTACCCCCCCCCCCCCCCCAGATCCGGCACTGGTTTTTATTAAACGATTAATCTGGGGGTCGATGAGAAGGCAAATGTTCTATGAGGGGGTCGACGTGATAAAAAGTTTGGGGACCCCTGGTCTACACGAACTTCATCCTTCCTTGAATTCGATCGGATTTTTGCTCTTAAAGATATATTTCATTTTCTACATTTCTCCAATAAGTCTGCTTGTAACTCATGTACGCATTCTTAGTTGTTGTTTTCATGTTTACCATAATTTGTTCGTAATATAACGGCATGATGAAACTTAAGTTTGCTTAACAACAGTGTACAATACATGGAATCAGAATGTTCACTCGATGAAACATTTCTCAGAAGACTACAATTTTTCGACGCATTCGGGAGGACGCAGGTTCGAATTCCCGTCCGGCCATACTGATTGGGATTTCCCATGGTTTCCCCAAATCACTCTAGGTTAATGCCGGGACGCTACCTTCAAAATGCCGTGGCCGAATTCCTTCCCGTCCCTTGCCCCAGTTATTTTCCGCCTCTAACGACATCGACGAATCTTAAAGGCATTATAATAATAATAACTCTGTAAAATTCAGCATTTAATTGTAACCTTTATCTACGATTCACTGTTACTATTATTTGCTGTTTTTCGTACTAGTAACAGTGAAGTGTAGATAAAGATTACGGTTAAAATGCTGAATTATGGAATTTAATGCCAATCCAAGAAATGCAGAAGGTGCTGTTTCCCATTGACATTTGGTAGCTGCCACAATCTTCATACTGACGATGCTCCACATCGAAAGGGCGAAACGCATGTGGAAAAATTAATAAAACAGTCGTTAGTAGATGGTATATAATTAAAAACATTTATGGAACATCTGCGGATCATGGCCAGCAACGAAGTTATTATGTGTGGTCATTGTTACCATTTCTCTTCGAACTTTGTAAGATTTGTGCAAATCTGTTTTTGCGTTAATTTTTCTGTGTGCTTATGCATAAATTGTTAGGTGAAAAATGTTTATCCTAGCATTCAGTAAATCGTTATGGATAAAAGTCAGTAAATCTTAATTATTCTGGCCGTAATTTTACGGAGGACAGGTTTACGTTACCGTTTTCACTAGGGCACCGAGCGTGGTGGGTGAACGGGAACACTATGGCCACGCATTCGGAGGACGCGGGTTCGAATCCCCGTCCAGCCTTTCAGATTTCCGTTTTCCATGATTTCCCCAAATCACTCCAGGTGAATGCCGGGATGGTTCCTTCAAAAAGCCATGGCCGAATTCCTTCCTGTTACTTGCTCCAGTAATTTCCCGGCTTTAATTGTAGTTGACATGTAAAACCATAAGAACAAAAATACAGAAAGGCCTCAGTTTGGTCTGCGCCGTAGAGTTTTCGTGAAACGTCATGATAAAATCATAACGACTGTTTTGTCTTAACATGAAACAAAAGCACCAATCTCTAAAATACATTGGTTATATATAGTAGTTTAACAGTTACAGAATAGATAAATTGCAAGTTTGTCGTGTGTATTAGAAGTCTGTGGTACTTAAAGTAACACGTGTAAACGTCATTTTATTTTATTTTATTTTTGACGTTCTCGCAAGTTTCGAATTTATTATTATTATTATTACTCCGCGATTCACTAAAAGTGTGTGGCGTAGGGTGCATTGCCCCTATCAAAAAGGGTGATAGTTTGGAAGGGATATACAGGATATGGCAGGAGGAACTATCCAATCATTCGCGTGGAGTGATCCGGGAAAACTATGGAAAACCCAAATCAGGATGGTCCGAGTGCTTTATCGAAAGCTACTCCTGTCTGATTTTAAGTTTACTCGCCCGGTAAATCCTTTCTATTCCATTCCCTAATCGCACGTGAAAAAATGAATACAGAAATGAATCTGTTCTGGCCCTGATTTCTCTTATCTTATTTTCGCGGTCATCCCGGGATATGAATGTTGCTTGGTAGCAATATTTGTTTACTGTCATTCCGAAATACGTCAGTCGTGAATTTTTTCAATTAGCTTCCGTCGAGAGCAACGCCTCGGTGTTCCAGGTCTTCCCAACCTAACTCCTTCAACATCGCACTTACGCTTTCCCTCCAACTACAGTATATATACATGTCATGAACTTCTTAGGTTTCTTGGGTTCCTTCTGTCACGAGCTTTCTCCTAATTTGCGTTTTCTGTAATTCAGAGCATATTTACTACTCATATGAGACGACGTCTTGATTTTTTTTTGTTGTAATTTTCAATTTAACATCGATCTTATATTCAGACGACTATTTTTTTATATCTCACTTTGGATTCTAGTAGTGGTTCGCGACCTGTTAGAATAAAACTTGAATCAAGGATCTAGCTGAAAGCGTTTTCACGCTATACAGTTTATAACTTTACACAACGCTAATTCGAAAAATCGCTAACTCGCAGTCACACTATTCCGTGGACGTCACAGCAAAACAAATGCTGCACGACCAACTCGTACAGACGTGCTCTATCCCGTTCTGGACTCAACCGCTATGGACGCATTATTAGCTTCGTAGTTATTAGCGATTCAAATCTGACGGTATTTTGTAACACAAGAAAGTTCGAGCGGCTATCGCTATACTTAACGAGCGAATAGATGTTTTCACTTCAAAATACAACGCTAGCTGGGAGGTAATTAATTAAATGTTAATTACAGATCACATGCGTTAGTGCCGCATAGTTGTCGCTGGCTGAGCTATCCGAGTGCGTGTTGTTACTTCTCGTGCTGGAATGTGCGTACGCGTTGTCTCTCCCACGCCGGCAGGTAGATACACGGAACAGACAGGTAGCTGGCGATAAGACGTCTGCTTGCGTCTGCGTGGGAGTGAGCAACAGCAGACAACAAGGGTTCCAGGGCGCCGAGATAAAGCGGGAGCAAAACAAGTAGCTCCTACCTCGGGGCTCATTACCGCGCCCATCCAAACGAAAACGCTAGCGTTCACTTCAGTGAACAACCTGCATTGCAGTCCTCACACGCACTGTGGCACGGGAAGGGTAGGATCTTCCACTATATGTCGTCGCACCTCGTTGAAATAACAGAGTCGAAATTTCTTGTTCACCTGATGAAGACTATAGAGTTAAAAATCGAAACGTTATTTTTTCTCTTGAAGACTAATTTGCGGCAAAATTCCGGAAAGCCTTAATTCTAACCTACAGTACTACACTTTCTTTCAGATCTCCATCCGAACATGCAGATTTCGGTTTTCCCTCCTATAGACGACATGATCTGATACCTGATATGTCTGATCAGGAACAATATCATATAGTCGATTGCAGTGGTTCCACATTAGTTTTTCCGAAGTACCACTTCAAGAAAGAGCCGAACCTCGCGAACCTTATACAGCTGAAATGATCTTCTATATAATTTACTAGGCTCACTCACTCACTCACCTCGATAGCTATCGGATGGAAAACGGTGACGTCACTTGCCAGCATTCACTCTCAAATTAACATCGAACAGAGTTAGTAGTAATTAGAGGTTAGACAGCTAAGCAACTGCTATAAAATTAACTGTAATAATACATAAACTAAGTTAGCTTTTGTAGCTTTATATAGAAAAAACTTTATGGCTTTGCTTTTCAGTAAACATGTCGCAAATGAAAGTAACATAAAAAACCTTTTGATAGCTTAAGTTACTCATAGTTTCTGCTGTAACCACGAATGTCAGTTGTAGTTCTGGGGTACGTCAAATTTTAATTTAAAAAAAAATACTTCGTTAATGTTGCTGCTTGACCAAAGTTTAAACATTACGGTTTATTTGCTGAAAAGAAAAATTGTCCTGCATATCCCTTCGCCTTTAAGAATTACGCTAAAGTAACTTAAACATTCTACTTACTGTCGTAATCAAGCGTCATATAGCTTAACATGGTAGGATGTGTGTTTTTCAAGCGTTCAGTCCTTACACTTTGGTCAGTGATTGTTTCTTTCACCAAATCCGAAAATAGCACCCTTCTTTTTACGATAATGTATGAAAGTAACTAGGCTGTGGTAAACATTCATCCGTGCTACTTTGTTTACAACTCCACGATGCTGGTATTAAGTAAACTACATCTCCTATGATAGAATTTCATGGTAAAAGTAACGATGAATCGTTTGTACAAATGCAAAGATCGGTGTAACTCTTTGAATTCTTAGACAAAATTATTTATACGTATAAACAATAAACAGTTGTGTGAACGTCTCGATAATACTAGCTCTTGAAGCGTGACTGTAGACTGGTATTAAGGATGAAACTTTACTTAGTTCCAGCCACTATTATCTCAGATTCCGTAGTCGTAATGGTATTGTATAGAAGTAACGGCCAACAACAGTGATAAGAATTCCTTTAAACCTGTTTTTAATAAATTTCTATTGAGATTTATGGCTGTCTGGCACGTGTTACCACCACAAAAACGAACACAGATAGAGGGGGAGAGACAATCAACCTCTGTCAAAACATTTCTGTATCGAGTGCCGCAGGACATAACAAGTAAACAGAGAATCCACTGTGTAGCAGTGTTACCAACAGAGGCGAGTCACTCCCTGCTCGTTAATAAGCATCGGCAGTCGGGACGTTAACGGTGTTTTTAATTTCTTTTATCTCGTGATGCTCCATTCAGCCGTTGATAAACGTCCGGGCCCTTAATGAATCTTCCTGTCTCCTCAACACTGCGAGTCAGTACGGCTTCAACTCATCTCTACAACGTTTGATCTCAGGTGTAATCTCAGGTGTTAAAAAACCCGAACGTGTGATATCAAGACGTGAAAGGTTTCCCTAGCTGACGTTAAATGCGTTTACATGTGGAATTAGATATTTTGACAATTTTGGTTAAAATGATGCGATAGTGATCTTGGTATACACAATTGACTCTTTATGAAGCAATAGGGCGGGTGTTCTTTAATCCATCATATCACATACATAAATTATTTCTAAGCGGGATTTTTTTTATGGCGAGCTACCTTTCTCCCTTTATACTTAACCAAAAACTATAAATGAGGTATCATTTTAAAGATTAAGTTTTCTGCTTTGGTAACATCATTAATTAGGAAAGGAACTTTTTGTAAATCAGCCCGTTAATGGCAAAGTTATAATCAATTGCTTGTGACGGCGAGGTTATTCGAGGTGGGTAAGAAACGGGGAGGAATTTCACAAAGACCTTTTGAAGGAACTATCCTGGCGTATGCCTGGATATTATGATCAATCAAGGTCACAGGTATGTGATAGTTCAGAGCCAAGCGGCTAGGTGTCACTGACGTCGATAAGGATTGATCGCATTACCGCTAGATACCGCAGAGATATTGATAATCTGTGTGAGTTTTCTAGAATAACGAGCTTTCCGAATATTCTTGTTTCTGTTAGAGAAACATTTCACCATTTCTAATTGTTTACTCAGACGGTGGTAGTGCTTTGCAAAGTACCTAATTCAGCTGAAAATCGATTTCTACAAATCAGCCGGATCTTCTTCCAATCCTACTGCAAACCATCAATCTCGCTATTCATCGTTTATCATTCGCCGAAATTTTCGCACGAGAGCTACTTCATTTTGTACCTATTAGTGAAATGAGACGTCCACATCTACATATATACTCTGCAGTTCACAAAATGTGGGTGATAGAGGGGATGCTCGGCACCAAAACTAATACCTCTTACCTAATGGTACGACTGGAAAAAATAATTCGTATAAGCATCCAGTGTGGCACTCTTATTTCCCTAATCTTATCTTTCCTGTCATTGCGAATCAAATAGGTTGACTGACGAAGTATATTCACTCCACTCGTAAGTTAAAGTGGGTGTACGCATGTTTACCAATAAGTTCATGAGAAACGTGCGTCGTACTTGATACCAGAGACTCCCGTCCCAATCTACTGAATCAGTTCTGTGACACGTTCGTTAGGACTGTAGCGAGCGGTCACGAATCGAGCGGCTCTTCTCTGTACTTTCTGTATACTATCAATCAACCCCTTACGAAAAGGATACCAAATGGCACAACAGTAGTCCAAATGTGGACGCACAAGGGATTTGTACGCTAACTCCTTCGTTTGTTCATTACAATTTTTCTAAATTCGACCTATGAATAGCATCCTGGAATTAGCTCTGCTTGCGACCGAATTAATGTGTAAGTCCCATTTTATGTTCCTTTGTGCTGTTACGCCCAAATATTTCACAGAATCGACCATATCAATAACTTAATCAATTACTTTGTATTTGTCAACAAACGGATTCTTTTTGTCACTTATGCACATTGCCTTGCACTTTTTACAATTTTGTGTAAGTTGCCATTCGTGACGCCATTACAGATTAAATGTTAGATCCCAATCTTATCTTCTCCCAAACAAAACTAGGGCTACCGAGCGTGGTGGTGTAACGGCTAGCGTTCTGGCCTCGCATTAGGGAGGACGGCGGTTCGAATCCCCGTCCGGGCATCCAGATTTGGGTTTTCCATGGTTTCCCAAATCACTCCAGGCAAATGCCGGGATGCTTCCTTCAAAAAATGCCATGGCTGAATTCCTTCCCATTCCTTGCCCCCCATCCTTTCCCGTCTCTAAAGACCTCGCTGTTAGAGAGACGTTAAGCAGATTAAAAACAAACTAGGGCTGGGGTCCTCACATTCATTTTGGTAGAAATACATTCCTTGGAAACAAAATTTTGTTGAGTCCAATCTATTTATGTCAGTGAGGAAATGCGGGTCTACTGGAGATCGCGATTTTGCTACAATAACATTCAGTAATGACATAATACTGCTGTAGTCAATCGCAAGACGTATTATTTTCAAGCACTAATTCCGTTTTAATACAGCCTGGACCATTATTTTCAATCAAAAATTAGGCTGAAATACAACCTGGACCAGCAACAAACCGTAAAATGTACATCCGAAAGTATCTTTCGCAGAGACTTGCGTTTGATCACTGTAGTATTATGACACCAATCCCCAGCGGTATCGCGATCTCCAGTAATCCCGAAAAACTTCTTTGTGATGACTGAAAGCTATTGTCACGGATAGCCAACTGCCGTGGCGGCAGCCAGTCAAATTGACTACCTCCGAAGAAATGAATTTGCGCAGCCAGTAGCCATCCATCCCAGCAGAGGACACTTTCTTTCCCTTCTTTTGTCCCCTTTCACTCCCTCCGTTTTTTCTGTCTTCTCGTCGTGTCGCACAAGTTTTTTGACAGTCCGTCCTCCGTGTCCCCGTTTCACGCTCGGTTCCATCTCGTGCGACTGAGCGGACACAAATTGGAGGAAAAGTGCGCGCGCCGGAGAGCTTTCTAATCGTGGCTGACGGAGAACGAAGGAGAGGCAACAATAATCCCCGGCTTCGGTTCGCTGGCGGGATCAACGTTATGAGAGAGACGGGATTAACACTAGCGAGTCTGTGTTATATGAAAAGATAACCAGACCCCAGGGACAGAGTTTACAAAACTGATTAAAATTACTGCTCGGAGAGCTCATTAACATCGACATTCCGGTTCACTTCCTGATTGCTGCGGGGGTGCAACAATTGCGACTCACTTTGCCAAAGGTGTACGAGATTCGATCCGCCTTAAGTCGAAAATTAGGTCGAATACAAGCTCCGTAGATGGAAACATTTCTGCCTTTCCTTACTCTTAAACTATTTTAAACGGAGACAGGACTTTAGATAAACGTAAAAAGAAATAATTTAATTAAATTAAATTAATTAATTAATTTTAAGTTTAAATTCTTTCAACGGTTTCGGTAAATTATTCATCACTTCCCTTGGTAACTTATTCCAATCCTTGATACCCTTACCTAAAAAAGAGAATCTTCCCACACCCTTGTGCCTGAAATCGAGTGCGAGCTTGTGGTCATGGTCATCTTTTCCCTTTCATGCATTACTTTTAATTCCTACACCAATATCTTTCCATGCCTCATCGCCAGTATACACATTGTACACTCCCATGACCCTGTTCATCCTCTTTCTGCCTTGCAATGAATCCCATTCCAGCTCATTTATCATATCTGTTACTGATTCCATTCTGAGATAATTTCCAGAAACAAATCTAGCAGCCCTTTTTAGTTCCCTCTCCAATTCCTGTATTTGATACTCAAAATGTGGGTCCCATATTACACTACCATATTCGAGCAATGGTCTGACCAGTTTTGTAACCCAATTCCTTTACTAATACACGTGATATATAGCATTTAAACTTTAGACATCAAGAATTATATCGAATACTTGGTTTAAAATGCTTACGTTGTCAATTCTTTATCTTAGACGCAGAAAGTACCTTAATTGGCAGTAAAAAAAATTGCCCTTGTTATATCGACATTTAAATAAAATAGAAGTTAGACCCAAACCTTTCTGTTCCTTTTAAAGATGCAGAAATTAGATTAAACATCAAAATGAAATAAAAAACCCGTAATATAAGATTCAATAATAGTTCGCGACTTTCATCGAATAAAACGAATCTAGAACAAAACATTTCTGCATAACTATATTGGGCGTAGACCGAATGAAAAAAAATAAGAAATATAAGATTCGATCCTTGTTAAAAAGAGAATCAATATCGATTTTTTTTCTGTTCTAAGTCTTTAACTATCTTAACACGGACAAGACATTAAATCTCTGTGAAAATAAATAAAAAAAAGTGCACAGGCTCGATCCTTGTTATATCAAATCGAAATTTTTTACCACATTTAAGTCTTCAATTATTTTTGACGTTAAATGGATGCTAAAACCAAATAAATAGAAGAAAAACATATAACACATTTTACAATATTACTGGGAAGATAACTGTCAGTGTATTATTAAACAATAGCAGAAAATTATGTAAGCCGTCCATCTGATATTTCACCTGTAAGCGTGGAAAGTTTATCAGATAGGGCCTACTAATTATTGCAAAACCGACCGCACTTCAGACTGTTCGAAACGTTGTATTTACGTGAAACGGTACAGTGTCATATGGGAGACTTACACAACAGCTGGAAATCATAGATCACTATCGTTACAAAATATGCGTTAGATTCACCATTTTCCACTGACGATATACGTATTGCTTCGCCGCTATGTGATTTTCGCTAAAATGAATGGTTAAACGCTTTTACCCCAAAATCTCTGTGTTTCGCTTTTTTGCCATTAAACCAACGTTTGTTATTGAAACCTTTTTAAAAATGTGCGCAATATTTTGCTTCCTGAATTTAAGTGTGTGTTTGGCTCAGAACTTGAAAACTAACATGATTAAGAAATATGTAAATTACTTGTTATTAATATAATAGGAGTTGCCTTGGAAGCTATTGCTGTTGTTGCTGAGTCTCAACATTTAGAAAGGATATGTGATACGATGAAGATATAATTATGATAATTTTAAAATTATTGATTTCACCTACAAAAAATATGCTCCATATTTCCGAATATAGAAGGCTCTTCCGGCGAAATACTAATCTCAGCTTCGAGAGAAGTAACCCCCTTTTTCACCAGCTATGGTCTTGCTACTAAAGACTCGATATTCGGAAAGTCATCCATTGCTTTACGAAGATTGTAGATTGTTGCGGGATACCTTTCTGCTGTTGGCACTGGAAACAGCCCATAAAGGCCTGTGGAATTGTAGGGGAAAATTGTTTTAAGTATCAAGAGGATTAACTAGTCTCTTGCGTTACATTATTATGCCTTGATTAGTGATACGAAAGAATTCTTTAGAACATATAAAATACTCCAGTGTCTATAGTAATCTTAGGAAAATTAAACGAGGTAATTTTTCATCGCGTCACTACTTATGATAATATTCCATGCGTCTAAAGAGGACGTAACCGTAAAGGTGAAACTGTGGAATAAATATTTAAGGACAAAAAAGTAGCAAGTATACAGTTTGTTGATATTGTCGCTAATTGTATTACTGAAGGCATGAAGTAAATATACGCAGCTTGCTGAATTAGTAGTTAACGTTCGGGGTTGGCATTCGGGAGGAACCCCCGCCATGGCTTCCACATTTCGATTTTTCATGGTTTACCGAAACCACAATAAGAAAATAACGCGAAGGTTCATTTGAAAGTCCATTGACATATTCGTTTTCGTTCTTTGCCCACAATGCCACCTCCAACCTTATGTGCCAATGAACTGTAAATCTCTAAGTGGGGATTACGATATCTAGGATATCTCAAGCCAGACATCTCTCTTTGTATTCTCAGTTTCTCTCTTCAATTCGTAGTGGAAATCGTTTGTTGGTATTTCTGATTATTTCATTAATATATTTCAGTCATCAATTCCTTCCTCTTTAATTTTTCTGTCCTATTTTCCCTTTATTCGCTTACCTTAATAACTTTCTTTGTCTAAGTGAGAGTACTATTAACTGATCTCTCATTCTCTTTAATATCTTTAAGAATGTTCAGGATTGTTCAGCTCTTGGAAAAAAAAACCTCTCCCTTCATTACTTTTTCCTTCCAGCTGTTCTTCATCATTCTGTTATAACAGCAGACCTCAGAACCCAGCACTCTTTTTTCCTCTCCCATTGTCCAGTATTTTCTTACGTACAGTGCAAAGCTCGATTCATACGCCATTGCCAGAGTATTGCTACCTACAAGCTAACATTCTTCGATTTAAAAGCACTTTCCTTCCTATTAAACGCATTTTGGCCTGATTGAACCTATTAACTCTCTCTGGAACACGGGCGTCTTTGATGATCATACTTTCGAAATGATGATAAGTCGAAGAATTAAAATCGGCCATCCTGAAGGACGCATTCTAATCGCTGACCCCTCGAGAATTAAGCCAACTGAGACGGCGTCCAAAGGGGCCGGAAGGGGGGAGGAGTGAGCTCAATTATTACAAGGAACATTTGGAATAGAACTAGGTGAACCATGTGACAATTTCGTGATTAAAATACGGTGAATAACCAGATTGGTTGAAAGAAGGACCTCCTCATTTGTAGCAGTATATTTCTGATTTCACCTGATGTATGCCGCCCTGCAGCCCTCTACTTTAACGTAGCTATCCCTTCCCGGAAGCCGAACTGTCGCTGACCTCGCCGTAATACAACTATGATGAATAAAACACAGTATATCGATATCTCTGTTATATGTGTTGTTGCTATACAGCGATAGTGCGATCATAGCCCTTGCGAAAATTTCATGTGTAAAATTTTTACATATGAATTGTATAACAAAACACAAATGTTACAGAACATGTAACAGAAAGAAATATCCGAAAAGTTCCTTACTGTATAAAACGCACACAGATTACCAATATCTCTGTTATATATGTGGGGCTGCTATCTAGCGATTCGTGATCAGTACTTATCGATGCCAGCGAAGACTAGCGGCTTGAATCTGAACTGTAACGTACGCATGACCTTGATAGTTAATAATTTTCCCTTTGAGGGCCGAATTCCCAAAAACACCTTTTTAATTTATGATGTTTTAAATGATACCTCATTTATCGATTTTGTTATCAAAGCAGAGACTTTAATCTTCAAAATGATAACTCATTTATCGATTTCGGTGTGTACGAAGATAAATAACCTGTCAAAAATGCACCTTTTAAAAATAAAATATATGTTACATGTGACTGCATTTCGATTATGTAAAGAACTGATGTGACTTTTACATTACTACTTGCCGCATAATACTTTCTATAAAAATTATTATCACTCGTTTCTCCTCAGCTGGAAGAACGGTGTCTACATTATTTTACACGGAGAAGCCAAATCCCTAGACAAAAGTGAAGGAACTGAATATATTGGGGGGAACAGTAGAATAATTCTGTGCAATACGTGAGGCGTGGCAAAGCGCGCGAGGCTCATTCATACCACTGCAAATGAAAGCAGGCCGGGACAGGCAGACATTACTCCTGACGATGGCGACTGCTGCGTCGCCGAAACGTCCCCGGCGCTGTTCCATATTCAAGATGGTTGTGACGTCAGTCATCTCGCGCCGGCAGGTAAGTGGCGCCTCTCGGAGAGAGCATGCGGAATAATAATAAAAAAGGCGCCTCCTTGGCAGTCGCTTGTTTCCGATGTAAATGTCCTCCATTACAATAATGGCGCGTCGTCCGTCTTTTCTCGGGGATGTGGCGCGGCGGATTTGAATGCGCGTCAGAGCTGGGCTGATATCGGCTGAGATTACGTTCCCAGATTTGCATAACATTTGCATCGCGCGCTCTTTTTTCTGTCCGGATGGTTGGTCGCCTGACGGATTGGGTGGTCGGGAGAGGGGACATACATGCACACAAGTGAGCGGCGTTAATCTGTTCTCGGGTCGGAATAGCAGATTACAACGGCATATGCGGGCTTGCACGCGCCACAAACAACGGGATTGAAGTACCCGGGTTATGCATGCGAGCATGAATTAAAAGAAAATTCTTATACACGGTCAGGAGATTTCCAGTCGTGATAGAACGTTGGCATTTGAACCTCGATACTTAATTATTCAGCAATCCAGAAAGTATATCACACAAAGGGGCTCATGCCAAAATTTCGCGAATGATATGTAATTAATAGCGAAGTTGGTGGTTTGTAGTAGCATAAAAGAAGAACCGAATCATTTGTAGCAATTGTTTGTTTGTTAAGTCAAATACGTGTGTAGGAAAACATTTAAAACGTGTTACGAAATAATTAGAAATGATGAAATGTTTCCCAAACAGAAATATCCGAAGCTCCTGACTCCAGAAAACACACACAATTCATCAATATTTCTGCGGTCTCTGGAGTTGCTATCTAGCAGTAAAGAGATCACTCCTTACCGACTCCAGCGAAGCCTAGTAGCATGACTCTGAACTATCGTATACATATAACCTTAATTGTTCATAGTTTTGCCGTTTACCGGTTGAATTTAGAAAAATGACTTTCTTAATTTTTGATGCTACTGTACAGGAGAACTTCATTTATCGATTTTGGATAAGTATGAATGGCGAAAGACGGCACGTCACAAAAATACTTCTTTTAGAAATAATATATACCATTAATTTCTGATTTTTATCTTGAATCTGAGCATCTAAAATGTTCCGTGTTTTCATTCAACCGCTGACAACTGACTATCGGGAAGAAAACTCTCAGAACTGAACGGAGCCTGCTGGAATATCTATTAACATTGGCACTGGGGAGCAATCAGGTTCGATTCCCCATCAGGGCATCCCAAAATCACTCTTGGCGAATGCCAGGATGGTTCCTTCAAAAAGCCATAGCCAAATTCTTTGACCCTATTTGTCCCCATTCCTTTCCCAACAAAAGAACTCAGGAGTCGTAAAACGCAAACGAATAAAAAAATAATTTCCAAGTAAATATTCCGAACAGTGCTCCTGACATCATCTTCTGAACCGTATTTCCGAGGTTTCACAATAGAATGCCGATATCTAGCTCATCAGTCATACCTTAAAAATCTCAAGAGTTTTAAAGGAACGAATTTTGCCTTGTAGTATTCTGCAATTCTTTCTGCTCGATTGTCACACCTGGCTAGTGGTCTTGAAGGGCCTCCATGCTACTGCCGAAGTGCCGGAAGGCGATGCAGAGCTCTACCACTGCAAATTCATGTACGTAGTCTTTACATGTGTGACTTTTAGTTTTGATATTCACCCGTATAACTACTTAATAATCGCCCTGCAGAGCCATTTCGGTCTTTACTTTTCAGGTAGAATACTAGAATTAAAAAACGGAAAAGACTTCAGTTTGATTCAGGATACAGTTTTGCTCATTTCCACGTTGATTGCTATTTTAGTTTTTAATTTAATTTTTTATGTATTCGTTACAGGTGCTCATGGACTATTTTCTATAATTATTATTATTAATTAATTGGGATTCATGTAAATTACTACGTAGCTAGCTCGGATGAATTCATTTTTATTTATTTAAATACATACATTTTCAATGGTTTATAAACATTGTGTGCACAAAAGGACTATTGTAACATGCAGGACGTAAAACGTGACAAGAGTAACATAAACTTGGTTGCAAATGCGAATAAGTACGTTCTATTTGACATTTGATCAAGTCAGTGCTCAAAATTAAAACTACATATTGTAATATTTTAACTCATTACGTGCAACTGTATCGTCGTACAGAAATGAAGCTACCGATCCAGGTGGTTAAGCGGTAACCATCGGACCTGGCATTTGGAATGACGCGGATTCAAATCCCGACCTACCATCGTGATGTCGATTTTCCCTTGTTTCTCGAAATAACTTTGGGCGAATGCCAGGATTGTTCCTTCAAAACAGCTAGAGCCGAATTCTTTCCTATTACTTATCCTGAATCCACTCCTGCTTTGATAGCGACAATACGTAAAACCCTAAAGGAAATTTTAAAAAAGAAATTAAACCCTTTGACATCGAAATTAAAAGAAACTAGAACTACTTTTGGGCATCCCTAATGGCCAGGCGGACCAATCTTCCTAGACGATAGCACACAACAGTGTGTCTATCCCAAAAAGAAGACGGCAGTATGACGGTCGATCATGGCTCGGCGTCACCTGGACGGCCAAGAGACGATTGAGTGACTTCAGCCACGGAAGCCTGCAACTACATAGAACTACGTTCTTTCCGTAGAATTTTTTATGTTTTGCGTCCCATTAATGGACCCGAGCATTAAATACTAACATTCGACCCTCTTGAATATTTCACTTTAACCAGGAACAGTACTAAATCAATCAATAGAGCGCTCAATGATATTAGGAAAGCGATGTCTGGCTGTGCAAAACTTTTATGTACGTTTTTTGAGGACCCTGGAACAAGTACAACCTGTTTACAGGAATTACTTTAAATTTAGCAGAATAGTGTGGGAATTATATGCATCACTACAAAACCACTAAAAGATAAAGTGAAAATATGATCACATTAGACACTGCTGTTTGATTTATGGCCCCCTAGACAAGAATACATATATCTCAATACGAGAATCGAGACATCTTTTTATGTTGTCAGAACTTGAGAATGATATCAGAACTTTTTTTTTTGTATTCGTCTAGTTTTTATTTTAAAAATCAAGATATAAGTCTCGAACTCTCAGTTCTAAAACATAGGTGTTACCTTAGATTATCTTTAGATTATGTTGTCACTTGCTTGATTAGTTTAGAGTGCGCGTGAAGTTTTGTTTTGCACTGCACTCGTGCAACGGTCGACGATGTTGTATTTGTAACTTCGAATTATCTATCCGTTAATCCTTTACTATTATGTAATAATGCATGTAAATGTAAGTTCAGTAAGAGTTAGCACATACAAAACAAAAAAAGAAAAAGTCGAGCACCAAGTTCCTCTTTACTAATGAACTGGATGAACTGAATTATTATTTGGCAATACCAGTGTCGACGGTCTATTTGGAGCAATACGAAAGTAGGATTCCCTTATTTGTATAAGTTAGTCCAAGAATACCTGACAGTTCAAGCTTCAGCCCTCGCCGAACGTTTATGTTCGAAGGCAAGCAATGCAATGTCAAAGACGAGAAACATATTATCATCGAAACGATTGAATAAGTTGTTGAACGGAGGAAGAGTGGGAAGTGTAAGATTAATATATACTTGTATTTTGGCTGCTTATTGCAACAGTTTAATGAGTCATGACCTTTTACTGTTGATTTGATTTATAACTAAAATAAAAATTGAGTTTGATTCGGTTTAGCCTTACTTTAAATTTATAATACATTTTTCAGAAAGTAGTAATATAAACATCATTTATTGCTGCAAAATTCATCATCATAAAAATATATTGGCTATGTCAACTGCAAAATTTTTTTAAAATAGTTAAAAATTTCCTATTAATGTTCAGATGCAGGTCATTAAACTTAAAATTAAAAAAAATTAAAAATTTAAAGAAAATCTCAATACCAATGAATGTTTTCAAAAATAGTATGTTATCGATAGTTTTCTTTCGATACCTCAAGGCTTAGATCTTTTTTTAATACTTAAGTGAGTACGATACTTGTTTTCCCCGATACTAATGAGTACAGTATCGATACTTTTATTCGATACCGTGTTCCCAACCCCGTCTAATAAAACATATGGTGACGAATGTGATCATCACAACTTAGGGATATCTGTGACAGGCTGACTTGACAGTCTAAACGCAAAAACTCTCTCGGTAGCACACGTGATAACAGAGTAACTCGTTAGCTTTTTCGACTTCCAACAAAATGAGGGGAAATACACCCCAAATGGCGACTAACTCGCAGTGTATAATGAGTGCAGCAGTGTTTCATCACTTGCGTATCGGGTTGGCACAGTGAACCCCGCCACAAGCTCGTTATGCGTCCGTCCATTACACTTTTAAATTAGCTTATCGCCAGCGCCCGACACAGCTTCAAAGGGAATGTCCTATGTGTGTGTATGAGTGTGTAATTGACACGCTAGTCCGTAACAGAACCCGCTGGGAAACTCTCCGCCGACCATTGGACGTTACTTACTGACTTGAAAAAAAAAAGAGTAATGAGATAAATAGCGCAAGAGGAAATTGTGATGGACTGTAAGGAAATAAGTTAAGCAAAGTGGATTTCGTCGGTGCTTCTAAAGTTTAATATCAGGCGGTGGAGAGGGAAATGCTCTCAGCACAAAATGAGGAGAAAGTATCTCCGGAAAATTTAATTCCGCTGTCCGAACGACTTGTCTGCCAAGTAATTGAAAACAGGCGACAGACATCTTGACCCCGGGTGGAGCTGAAGCGACGATATCCCGTATTACTTTAGGGCCAGTAGTTTGAGGTGAACGAGTGGTAAGGCTCTGGTCTGGTACTCGCGTGTACGCATGTTCGATTCCCGTTCGGCCATACAGACTTGAGTTTGCCATAGTTTCCCCAAATCACTCCAGGTGAATACCGAAATCGTTCTTTAAAAAGCCTGGTGGAATGCCTTCTCATTCCTCACCTCCAGTCTTTTCCCGCCTCTATTGACCACCAAGTCGATAAGGCGTACCGAGAGTTGTGGGTGAGTGGTTAACGCTCTGGCCTCGTATTCGGGAGGACGCTGGTTCGAATCCCCGCCCGGGAATCCAGATTTGGGTTTTCCATGGTTTTCCCAAATCACTCCAGGCGAATGCCGGGATGCTTCCTTCAAAAAGGCCTTGGCCAAATTCCTTCCCGTTCCTTATCCCCAGTCCCATCCTGCCTCTAATGACCTCAGCCGTCGACTAGGCGTAAAGCAATAATAATAATAAAAATAAAAAACAATACCATACATTGAATCACTACATATGCACATAAGCGAAAGAGTGTACTTTATCTACATTTTTGTGAAGCAAATTCCTTTTTTTCAGCGGAAGAAAACGCGAGGCTGATATAAATAATTAGTATAAGCGTTCCAGATGAGAGATTTCCGTATTGCATATTTACGAATAACAGTACAATGGACAATCGATCAGACAAAAGCATCGTGCGCGTGGGAAATTTCAACTGCATGTCAGCACTCAGTTGAATCGCTGAAGCAGTAGTTACAGCCGAAGTGCCGGAGCTCTAGCCTCTAAGGACAGGAAGTTACATCGTATGAATTACTAATTTCTGACGGATCAGGAGAACGCGGAAAGATGTGCATTGCTTGGCGTGTTGCGCCAATCGTGAAGTGCCTACTTATAAGGCCACTTAATATCGGTCAGGTGGCTTAGTGGTTAACTGGAGATCAAAAAGTCCTCGTTTTGAACCCCTGTCTTGTCGGGAATTTTCAAAGGCCCTTAACCCGCCCTTCATCTCTGGCACAGCTTGCTGTGGTATGTGAAGTATGCCACAACGCTTCCGTTGTTCGGATTCCACACTAAACTGTAGGTTCCTTATAAAGGATAGGATTACCGGGCTAGGTTAAGGCGATGTGCGCAGTATATAAAAATCCTGTCACCAGGACGTTACGATCACACGAGACTTTCTAGCCCATTACAACATTTTTAACTCAGTATAGACGCAGTTCGGGGGTTCATCTTTCTCTGCTGTTAATTACATCAGATGGGTATGTATACAGTACCTTAGATCGCTATACGGCGAATCAATTAATGCGCGTGCAGTAGTAGTTTTCCTCTTCGAGTAGTAATACGAGATGAGGATGTGGTTAGGATGAAATGCAGCTGCGACCACAATGACAACTGTCGGTCAACGTAGGGTTCAGGATTTCTGTATTGTTTCCCCAATTTTTCCTCCCTTCCTCCTATCGGCACCATATTTCCGAAGTCATCAACCAAGCCACATGTAAATAATTCCGTCTGTATTAAGATGTAAAACACTATCCAAGAAGTAACAGCCAGAACAAAACACCTTCCCACGCGTTGTCTGTTTCTGTGCCAGAAATTGTGAACATCTGGATATTGTGGGCCATTTCCTCAATTGCGATAGAATAATTTTCACGCCAATGTAATTGAATTTGTGGTTTTATTTCCCGAACGCGTTTCACTTCATTCTCTGAAGCATCTTCAGTGGTTCTGTCTGTTGGGTGTTTATACATTTGTTCTATGTTACTATTTAAACATGAAAATTATGGTATGTACAGATATAAGCTTACTTACATTTTTCATTGGTCACATATGCTTGTAATTATACAGTGTTTCAGCATCAATTATGTTTGTAGCAGCAGTTTGCATTACAGGTGATGGTTGCATCTTTATGAATAATTGTGTAGCACTTTCAGTGCACTGTAATATATTGGTTTCTGATGGCTTACATTTGTTTACTGTACGGTGTACATCGGTGATCGGCAGGTTTGTTTATCGTTTGTCTTCTGTTTTATTCGGTGCTTGGCGCACTGTATAGACCATAATTTTCATGTTTAAATTGTAACATAGAACAAATGTAATTACATGTATAAACACTCAACAGACAGAACCGCTGAAGATGCTTTAGAAATTGTAGCGAAACGCGTTCGGGAAATAAAAACAACAAATTTCAATTGCATTGGCTCGAAAAATATTTATAAAAAACAAACAATAAATTGTGAACATTTGACATATTTAGCATTCGTTGTCCTGAATGTTAACAAATTTCTTTGAAAGGAAATCAGTTTGTACCTCAAGAGTGATACGAAAGAAGAGTGATTATATCGCAGACTATGGGAAAAAAAAGGTATCAAAATGTTTAACACGCTATTGAAATTGTATGGAATCTGAGGATTGAGTGGTAACGTTCGCGCCTGTCATACGACAGAACTAGGATTTGATTCCTGGACACGCAAATTCAGATTTAGCTTCTCCATGGCATTCCAGAATCGCGTAAGTCAAGGTCATGTCCTTCATGATTACTGATTTGATTCTCTTTCCTTCGCCCCAAATCCTTTCCCTGCCTATAATGAGATGGTCGAAGGAAGCAGTGAAGGTATGGACTTGAAGAAATGAAAAAAGGAATTGAAATATCGATGAGGAAAATCTGTAAAGATAAATGTTGAAAAATATCTACAACTGAGTGACTGTTTTTTTATTTCTATCTGTGCTACTTTTCAAATTACCTACATAAAATTTCAAGGGCTTAACGCGTCTGGGGAGTAAAATAACATTAAAAACGACATTTTTTCGTAGATGGCATTTTATTTATACAAATCTATAAATCAACAACTGCAGAATACAGCCTACATTCAAATTTAAACCTGTAAAATTTCACCCGTTACTTTTAAGCTGTGAGATTAAACATTATGAAATCGGCTTGATAAGTTTTAAAAAACAAGTAATAGGTGTAAGAACGCAGCTTTCCGCGGCATTGTAAATAAAAAAAATAGGAATAATAGCTTTCAGAACAAAATCTTTATTGTCTTAATAAACAAATATAGATACAGGATTTAAAACAAGTACATCTAGTAGCAACGTTCAAAAAAAATATTTTTTTTTCATGGCTTTAATTAAATTCGTACGTCTCATTCGTTTGAAACAGTTATAGCATATACACGAGTTACAATTAATATTAGAGAAATCTTACATTATCCAGTTTTGAATTACCTATTAATTTAAGAATTTTTAAAAGCAAAGTTGAGCTCCCAGTTTCCTGTTTCCAGCAGATCTCCAATTTCGTGAATTTACATCCCTCTTTTATGAATTAAATTTTTTGTTTTCCTTCAATGGCAGAGGTTAACCACGCGAAATGCACCGCAAACAGGTAGCTGACAGCTCGCAGATGTCATGCGGGCTAGCATGCAAGGCAACCGCAGGAGATTAGCAGGCGCAATATCTGCAGTGACGTCACTCAGTACCTCGGTTACAACACAGACATACATGAGGAGTTTGTGGCTATTGGAGTGCCTAATATTAGTGGCAGGTATCTCGTGGTTTATTATAAATGATAACAATGATTAATCCAGATACAGATTTAACTTCCAGAAGACATCAGACTCCAAAGATACTGGTTGCACATGAAAACACATGTTCCAGCGATTACAGTCACTACTACTTTCAAAGACAATACTGCTATACACTCTCACAGTACAAGACAAACATACAAAATTATATCTACTCAACACCTAGCTTGCTACAAATAATTCATAACATACAGATTCACTTAAAATCTGGGTTTCAGGGCTATTACATTAGGCATGTAAAATACAAGTAGATACAAATAACTGTATTATTGATCGAATGTAAGCTTTCTCGGTGTGTCAGTTGTATAAAATCTTCTAAGGCTTTCCACCGAGGTAGCGCGTCAATGTAGGGCGACGTTTCGAATCCTTCATCTGGCTCCATCTTCCGGCGAAGTGTCGGATTCCTGGAAGCGTCCACGCTTTAAAGAGGCTTTGTTTGCCAGGTGACGTAAGTAACATGCGTAACTTACGTCACCTGGCAAACAAAGCCTCTTTAAAGCGTGGACGCTTCCAGGAATCCGACACTTCGCCGGAAGATGGAGCCAGAGGTAGGCTTCGAAACGTCGCCCTACATTGACGCGCTACCTCGGTGGAAAGCCTTAGAAGATTTTATAAAACTGTATTATTGATTACAGTCATTATACACTCATTATTAGTGAAAGAACTGTGTTACTGCGTTTTTGTACTGTATATTAGATTTACTGACACACGCTTTATGGATTACAAGTTAAAATGGTGCCATCTGTATTTGGATCCTTCTATAGACGTCTTGAAGAGCAAACCTAGACAACTTCTAGAATGTTTTTCACTTGCACCTCAAAACTACACTTATTCACAAAAACAGTAACGCGATAAATATTACCAAAGAGATTACAAGGTGTTCAGACAGAATCAGTAGTGACCAACTTCTATTAGGTTAGATCAACCCGATGAAATATGAAAAGGAATAATTTCATATTTCCTCGAATCACCTCAGTTACATACTCTACATGAAATACATAAGAACGCAATTTTTCTCGGCGTTTAGAATATAATAATTGTTCTCGGGTGACTAGCCGAGTTAAAGGAGTGTTGTAATTACACTTAAAATTAATATTTCTCAACCACACTTCACTAGGAAATGGCGACAGAGTATCAGATCGCCGAAATATTAATTTTAAATGTAATTACAATACTCCTTTAACTCGACTAGTATTAACCCGACAACAATTTTTATATACTACATGAACCAGTTTGTAAGCAAACACTTTTAGTCTTTTTTAGGACTGGGAATTCGGCCATGGTCTTTCGAAGGAAGCATCCCGACATTCGTATGGAGTGATTTGGGGAAACTATGGAAATCTCAAATCTGGATCCCCGGACGGGGATTCGAACCAACGTCCTCCCGATTGTGAAGCCAGAGCGTTACCGCTCACCCGCCACCCTCGTTCCCCCCATTCTTTTATGTTTCTTTAAAAACAAGTCTTGTGCGCACTTAATCGTACGGTATTTTTAAATATACGAACACGGGGAGAGATATAAAGAAGTAGCATTTGGTACAAAAGCACTCGCCGGAAAGAATAGTTTTAAGCAAACCGCAAAACGAAGAGAATACAGAGCATTTAAATGCAGTAAGAGGGAGGGAGGGACGAAATTACTGCGCCGCAGCAGATGTAGATATCTGGCTGGCAACGTCGAAAACAAGGATATAAAATGTTATAGTCTGTTCACCCTCGACTGGCGCTTCAAGGCCTTGTTCTCCTTGCACAGCTCCTCGGCCTCACCACCCTCTCTCGTTGCCTACCTCTCCGAGCTGACCGCTGTGTCTACGCATGCGGTGATAAATTTGTCAGCGGGCACTCTTACCACCACATGCGCAGGGGAAGGAGCAACGAAGAGGGGATATAGCAGAGTGACCTTGAACCGCCTCTGTTAACTGAACGGACTATAGTCCGGTGTAATTAGGGTTGCAAACTTAGAAAGAAATAGTATATTTGTTTTTTGAAGAGAAAAATATAAAGTATATGAAAAAAGAAAAAATTATTTTTAAATTTACGTATTTAATGTATTAAATACACATATTTTTTTTTCTCGCTTACGAAACTAGATATTCATTTTTTTGTTTCATTTCAAAGTGTAATAGCTGGTACCACATTTTAAATCTAGAGTTATAAATAAATGAACAATTCATTTTTAATTAAATTTAAGGACGCCGTGTTTCTCCCTTCCCACCATTTTTCATTAATTTCATTTTGTCATAAGTTCTAATATTGTCGTTTGGAAATTAATAACGTTTATTGAATCGTATAGTTTACCAGAAATAGTGCATTTCCGCATACTTTACGATTAGGCTAAAATATACCGACAAAAAATAATGTATCATGTTTTTAGTAAAGTATGGTTAGCAACCCTAAGCCGCCGGCCATTGCGGCATAAGTTCACACTAAATTAGGCTTAAAATTTATTCAACAGAAGACCGTTCTCACAATATTTTGAGAAAGTTGAAAAAGTGTAAAGAGTAATGACCAAAAATTAAGTATTATAGTTTATCATAAAGTGTGTTGGGCAACCCTAGGTGTAATGCAAGATGACTGTAATGCTACGGCATTCTGCTGTTTAATATAAGAGCGATCACCAAAGAATTGGAAAAGGTGAATCCCTCAGTATCAAATAGCTTCCTTCCACGCGTAGCCTGTTGCTACCGAGGATTTTGCAACTGAAGGCAACCTTTTGAATGGTTTCCCATCGCCTTCCCCAGTGTAAAAGTCTTGGTAGGGGCGGCTATTTTCTGTCGATGACAGCGTGGTCAATATAACATGTTGTAGGTCAGGTATGAAAGAACATCCCACCCATTCAGGCCTACGCTTCCGAAAGACTTAGAAGCGGCTGCTGAATCTCCGTCAATAGTACAGCTTTGCCTATACACGGTGCGGGGAAAAGTAGAATTTAATCCGAGACTTTGGTACAGTCTGGTGAACAGAAATAGTGCATTACCAGCCTCACTTCCCCTTCTGTATTTAAATTAAAATGTATAATTATCTTATTCTTTTTTGTTTAAAAAAATTGAGTGAATTGAAAGGAACCGCAGCCAAAACAAACAATTTAAAGGTTAAGTAAATGACGTTTGACATTTCATTGTGACTATGTAGAGATACACGAGAATCTTTCAATCCAGTACATTGTGACGATCATTTGTTAAAAATCCCTTGGGATACTATTTTTGTGTATAAGAGATCAAAGGGTGAGGAGATAACAGGAGTCAGGCAAAAAGAAGGTATTTTAAGGTACATTATTACGTTCGTAGATTATAAAGTACGCCTACGCAAAATAAAGTACAATACTCAATAATAAAGTACGGGTGGGTATCTCTAGCTGCGGTCCCCAAATCACTTTTTAAAGTATTTTTTCAACATTAATTCCGTGAAACAACCAAATGTATGAGTTAAAGGAGACTGAAGACCGAGTAGGAACCCGTCCGTCACACGGACGAGCTACGGACCAGTGTGGGCTTGAGGGGAGGAGAGAGAGGGGGGGGGGGGTTAACCGACACTCGGCCGGGTGTCGGTGCGGGATAGTGTGGCCTGACATTTATGCATAATGCTAGTATATCTTTCCCTATTGTTCTCAAAGAAGTTTCACTTCAAAAAATATGATTAAATAATCTCGTTCATCCTTTCCAGATTTTCATGACTGTCTATTACAGTTTCCATCATGTACAATTTTTTTTTTCTTTTTTTTTTTTGGCAGAACTCATAGCAACATAATGTCCTGCTTATCTTTTGATGGTATAGAAGTACATCTACATCTACATCTATACTCTGCAAATCACAAATACTGTGGGTGGCAGAGGGTGCTAAGCACCAATCCTAATTCTGCGCATTCCAATCCCGAACAGATCGAAGAAAGAAGGAATACATAAATGAATCAGTACGGCATCTTATTTCTCTAATCTTATCCCTCCTGTCATTGCGACCTAAATAGGTTGGCGGAAGAAGTATTTCGTTGCACTCGTAATTTAAAGATTTTCGCATATTCTCCAGCAAATTCAAACGAAAACGACGTCGTCTGTCCGCCAAACAATCCCAGCCCAACCCACGAATTAGCTCTGTGACACTTACGTAAGGACTGTAACTAGCAGTCACGAATCGAGCGGCTCTTTTCTGTACTTTCTCTAATGTGTCAATCAATCCCTTGCGATACGGATCCCAAATTCCACAACAGTATTCCAAATGCGGACGCACTAGTGTTTTGTACGCTATTTCCTTTGTATGAGCATTACAACTTCTCAAAATACGTCCTATGAATCGTAGTTTGGAATTAGCTTTTCCTACAACGCAAGTTATGTGCAAGTCCCATTTCATGTTGCTTTGTACTGTTACGCCTAGATACTTCAGGGAATCTACAGTGTCAACAACTGCATTGTTAACTTTGTATTCCAGAGCAAGCGGGGTCTTTTTATTACTTACGTGCATTGCCTTGCACTTTTTACAGTTAAGTGTAAGCTGCCATTCACGGCACCATTCCGAAATAACATCCAGATCGCGCTGAATTTCTAAGCAATCGTCGGAGCACCTCACTTCCCTATAAATAAGTGCATCATCAGCAAAAAATCGCATCCTGCAATTAACGTTGTCACCGAGATCGTTTATAAAAATTAAGAAAAGAAGTGGTCCTATTACACTTCCCTGAGGAACGCCCGAAGTAACGTCTAGTTTAGGGGAGTGTATTGGTAGGGCTACCACTTTACCACCTAAGGACCGGCATGTGATTACTGGCCTTTAATGTAATATTGTGGAACAGTTATATCGCTGTTTCTCCGCCTTCAACGCGTAGTATAGAAGGTAAGGATGGTGGTCAGGTAGGAGAAGTTGTAGAACGTACGTCAATGGCCCTTGAAGTGCCATTCCGCATTCCCAAGCCTCACACAGCGGTGTATCCCCTTTCTACCTGCTGTCGCGGAGTCTCCGGATCAAAGTGCGGTCGCCTGAGGGCGCGGTGGGGTGCGGCGCCATCCCTCACCACGGCACGTGTGGCCGACTCCGCGGCTTGTTACGCCGAGGCGAGGCTGCGGCTCGATTAATCACCGTCGCCATTTGTCAGGGACGGAACCTGCGAGCGACACACGCGGCGTTACGTCGTCGTTACTGACAATGGGAGCCGAGGTGAAAGAACGCCGCTCTAACGTGAACGGCCGGCGATTTTAATCACCGGTCGCAACGCCCATTAAACAGTCCTACCCGTCCCACAGCAAGTTCCATCTCTCCCTACCCTCTCCGTTTTTTCTGCCTGTGATATTTTTCCATTGATATTTTCGAAGGCCCTGGTGCTTTCCCAACAGATTTTTTTCTCTTCCCTTCTCTCATCACCGAGTGCACTTTTTACTCTGATTCCAGATTGTAGCTGCTCGTTTTCTTGGTTATTCGGGCGGAACCGCGTCGATATTTTTAAAACCCGAAGTTTCAGTCAGCTTGCTGTGGCCTTCTTCAGAGACAGCAGGATTGATAAAAAGTCAGATTTTGAAAAATTCTCGCGGCTCCACCTGGAGAACAAAAAAAAAACTTCGGCAACGACTGAAAAGTCATTTACAGTTACATATTGGAGAGACACATTACTATCTAGGTTTTTTCCCTCTGTGTAGAGAGGCACAATGCCTGACTGTTAGCAGTTTATCGTATTTGGTAAATACAGTGTTAACTAACTTAGATTACCGTGTGTTAAAGCATTTAATCAATCGAGTACTTCGTCTTCTATGTATTAAGGTGCGTTCCCACGGCGCGTGGTATGGAACGCCTTTCATCTTTGCCGCATATACTAGCAGGGACGGTGCGCCTCGACCCACCGTCAGGCGGTAAAAGATGAAAGGCGTGTACTACCTCACCAGGCGCCGTGGGAATGGACCTTTACAGTTTTGACAATTTAAAGCCGCCGTGCTTAAGCTATAGGAGCAAAACTTGTGTAGCCCTATGTCTGCGAAACGTCTAACTAAACGTGTTGTGTATTATAAGTGTGTTTTTGTTTGGCAAATGTGTAGTGTACGAGATGCAGTCTGGGGACCATCCCAGTATTAGCCTAGATAACCGCAATTATGATGGTCGGTACGAGGGGACGAGAACTCGAACCAGGTCTCGTTGTACCCACCAAGCGTAGTGAATGAGCGTTGACGCTCTGGCCTCGCATTCGGGAGGACACCGGCTCGAATCCCCGTCCGGGCATCCTGATTTGGGTTCTCTATTGTTTCTCCAAATCACTCCAGATAAACGCCGGGATTACGAGCTGCCTCCTCTCACAACTCATCCTGGCAGACGTCGCCAGATATGAGCTGCTAATTACTTTCGGCGTGTTATGGATGTCTGGCCCTTCTGGTCATCATGAACACGGCAAGCCGAACAGCTCTTACTTTTAGTCACCAATTATTGATATCGTCCCAGTAAATATGCACACCATACCAAGGATTCCTTATAACGACTTCAATAAATCAAAACACAAGGTTTTATTAACACTGATGATCAATTTAATATTTTTCAAACTGAATTTCAACATATCATTACCATTGATTACAAAATTCACCAAAATGAAATCTCGCGGAGCCCATGACCGAGCTTTCCCGCGCGAGAATTCATCAACTCGTCCGCGCAGACAAAAACTGTGTTATTCTAAGACTTAACAACTAAGATACTATTGCTACACAGTCAACTAAACAAACCACAATCTGTGGAACCCTTTATTACAATTATTAGTATTAATTATGATTAAAACATCATTAAACCGATACAGTTGGTATAAAATAATAATTATCCTACAAAAGAGTTTGACATAAATGTCACAGGATGCTTCCTTCTAACGGCCATGGGTGAATTCCTTCCCGTTCCTTGCCTCCAGTCCCTTCCCGTCTCTAATGACCTCAACGTTTGCTAAGCGTAAACCCAATAAGCAAAAAAAAAAAAAAAAAAAAAAAAAAAACCAAATAAAACAAACAAAAAAAAGTATTGTACCTTCAGTATTCAGTTTGGTGGGGCTTCGCCAGACGGGAGAGTTTATTGCTTTCTTATGTCGTATTCACACATCGAACAAAAATTTTTGTCTTTTATTAGTACGTTAACAATTTTCAGTGTATCATGTGCTGTAAACCACAAACATTTCTTTCATTTTTTCTTATACGCGCTCTTGTAATACACAGGTATTACGTTGTGGTAAACGACTTTTCCTTGGTAATCACTCTTATATTACAATGGAATGCCTTGGCTTTACGGTCGTCTGGGCTTTACAGCAGACTATACTTTTTATATCCTTGTTCTCGATGTTGCCAGCCAGACATCTGATACAGCTTAGCGCCTAGACGTAGTTATTTTATTCCTCCCTCTTGTACGCTGCATTTAAATGTTCTGTATCCTCTCCGTTTTACGCTACACTTAAAACCATTCTTGCTGGCGTGTGTTTCTGTACCAATTGCTACTAGTTTACTAAAATACCGCACGTTCCGACAAAAAGTGTTTTTTTTTTTCTTCACAGAAACTACGAGAATGGCAATCTTTGATTTCATTACAAACTATTTATCATAGTGTATGTGATTGAGGCGACTTGAAGAACCTGTGAAGTTCTTTTAGTTCATGTTCATAGATGAGAAATTTTTCTTAAACGTGTTTAAAGTGTGTGAATGATTATCATATCGCTGTGTTTATTAATGTCCGTTGGAATATTTTCCACTGCCACTGAGAATAAGTGTTTTGTTATTTCATCGAGCATTAATTGCTTGTTGAATGAATCAACTGGAAATTATTATAGGTCATCACATCCCCTCCTGTCCACATTGTGTATTCAGCTTCTCATCTGTAATATGGAGTTATTCTTTTCATCTCCTAAATTTTTCGTCCCTATGTATATTTTAATAAAAATTTAGTGCTATTTATGGAATATACGTAGATGACGGAGTATAATGTGGAAAATACTGACAGTCCAAGATGTCTTTACGTTGAGGAGTAGAAGTAGTGACGATATTCGCGGGGAGAATTTCATCGGGAACAGGATCGCAGGTAAATTTTTTGTTATTCCAAATAGCCCGCTTTCTCATGGGCAATTCTTCATGTTCTAAAATACATTACAGATTCCATTAAAACAATTTTAAAGTTTTGACGTCAACCAGCCGTCGATTTATCAGACATAGTACAGGGGAATATATTGCAGATGAGGTTTTGCCTTCATTTTCTTTCAGATGAGTATTGAAAGTTGAGAAATTATTCATGAACCCAATACGTCACCTTCCCCTGTCATTCCTACCAGACGTGCCCCGCGTTACACATACGTGGTGTAGGTTGCCTGATACAGTGAGCACGATTCAACATGTCTTTTTGTATTGGCGTACCGTTATACGTTATGAAATAGTAGAAACAGTATGTTATGTTTCTCTCTTGTTATGTTTGGTGAAACCGAGCGTGGTGGGTGAGCGGTAACGCTCCGGCCTCGCATTCGGGAGGACGCGGTTTCAATTCCGCATCCGGCCACACGATTTGTGTTTTCAATGATTTCCCCAAATCACTCCAGACGAATACTGGGATGGTTAATTGAAAAGACCATGGCAGAATTTTAAAAAAACGTTTGGTGAAGTCTGGGTATTTGTTATGTATTGTCAGATTGTTGCCAATACATTTATTCTTTAGTTCTTTGACGTATTGTTCGCTGCTGGCCGAGTATTTGTTGTGTTGATCTGCGCTACCTTGACAATTGGCAAATCACACCACAGAGGGAAGGAGAGAGAGTTGAGGTAGTTAGTCAATGACTAATTATCAATTTTGTAAATACGTTGAACTTTATTTCCCACTTCAAGCTTGATGAAGACAAATATATCGCTCATAGATGCGTCTGCGAATGGCACTGTTAATGCCTGTTTCATATTCCACTCAGTGCCTGTGTTATTAAGGTGTGGGACTGCTCCATCCTCTTGCTGTACCTGGATCCAGGCGTTGACTCCACACCGCGGCAGGTGTTTTTTTCCCCCCTGTCGTTGACTCTGCGATGGTTTACCCTCTGCTACTGCAATATGGATGTGGTCGGAGGGAGCTATCGACAGCCTCACAGTGTATCGACTCCTCCACTCGTTTCCACCCTGTTGAATTACCCACAGTTGCTCTCGCTTCAGCATTTGAATCATGGATTTTAGGAGCACTCGACTTTTATTAAAAGACTACATCCTAAGGCCGTCAAAAAGAGCTGATTGAGCGGGATGTACTTACTACTCATTTCTTCTCATTTGCTTAACTACATACAGTTGTTAATAAATAACGGTCATAACGCTAACTTTATAATGATGTACATATTTCGATTGTAGTTTACAACGCGGTACGGTTGCAGTACTGAATCGATCCAGTGAATCGATATTTCGCCAGTGAAAATCGAATTTTAAAAAGCACTTTCTACATGTAATGCACTTGCACATGAAATTCAGGGTTTAAACGAAGTATTTGAAACACTATTTATCGCAAGCAGTTGTGTACCTGAAGTATGATCCTATACTTTAATGGCAAGAACAAAAAAAAAAAAAAAAAAAATCAATTTATCATCACGTTTACTCAACATCCAAGAAGTATATCTGTATAGTGGGATCATCAGTACTTTTTGAGAGCGCCTTTTTTTATTGACGGCAACATCACAAGTGATGAGCGGCTTGGATCCTAGTAGACTGGACAGACTTGTTGTTCCTGATATGCTTTAGATCGATTTTTAGAAAATCGATCTTTTGTACCTCGATTTTTTTGTTAATCGATTTATCAAATTTCTATTCGAATCGATTGAAGAATCGATATTTTTTGGAAAGAATCGCCTTCCCTATTAGAACATTCATACTGAAAAAAAAGTACACTTTATCGAAACGTCGCAAGAACAGGTGATTCTCAGTGGCTGGTCACTCGAACAGAATTTGTACAACACGGTGATAATACCCCGTCATTTATTTTCTTAGTTTGTTACCACTAAGTGGCAGAGCCGACATAAAAACACTGCGAGTTAATACCAGGAGTTAGCAGATTTCGGAATACCTTGATTGCGGACAGACAGAAAGATGATAGCATGATTTCTGAATTCGCATAAAAATTCGCATGTTTTAAGCTCAGCAGACTGAAAGGGGATGTTTTTAATGCAAACACTCATCCTTTCTGTTAAATAACAGAGCAAAGGAAGTGTAAAAGCTTTCACATTAAGTACTTGTGGAAGAAAATATCTCTGTGGAGTTAAAATAGAATTGTCCAAGGATGAATAAACAAAAGACTAAAAAACGGGCGTAAAAGAAGTTATCCTCAAATGAACTTAACGACGTAAAAATACAGAACTACAATTTGTTTTAATTTTTTCGTTCCAAAGACATTACACGCACGTTAATATATAACTGTATATTTACTGTTTTAAACCTGAGAATCCAAAATTTAAATATTTAAAACTGAAGTACACTTTTAAGGTTCGTGTAACTCGATTCATTATTATTTGATACCTAGAAAAAAAGAACAAGAATTCTGTGATGGGTGGACATAGTTGTACGAAGGGGGATACCTTTGGTTTCCCAGAATGTTTTCTTACTAATATGGGAACATACTATACAAGGTTTTAGGAGAAAAGTGAGATAAATTTGAACCAACAGAGCCAAACATGATTCTCAAACAAAATTAATTTATAATTGAAAAATTTTTGAAGCAGAAAAATGTATTGAAATACATACTCTTTGCTATAAATTAGAGGTATGTTTCACTAATTTAGTATTACTGGAAAGTAGCTTTCGTAGCAATTGACTAATTAAATACAGCGCCAAACCGAAAATTGCTAGAAGTATATCTAAAATTAAATATGTATGTGCGGGGTCAGTTTATCATAATGATGTTCAATACTTCATTCAGAATAAGTTTAAATCGAGATTTTACTAACGTAAGAAATAAGTAAGTGATGGCGGGTGCGTTGCACTTATCCTAATGAGTAGAGGTTTATACTTGGGAAGGGACGTACATAATATGACAGGAAACGCCCATACACAAGCATACGCCTGGAACGATCTAGAAAAACCGTGGAAAAGCTACATCAGGGTGACTGGAGCGGCTTATTGAGATATAATACCGAGCGTGGTGCGTGAGCGGTAACGCTCTGGCCTCGCATTCGGGAGGACGCCGGTTCGAATCCCCGTCCGGGCATCCAGATTTGGGTTTTCCATGGTTTCCCCAAATCACTCCAGGTGAATACTGGGATGCTTCCTTCAAAAGGCCATGGCCGAATTCCTTCCCGTTTCTTATCTCAATCCCGTCCCGTCTCTAATGATCTCGACGTCGACAAGGCATAAAGCAATAAGTAAAAAAAAAGGATCTAGACATAATCCTGTTTTCACGCTCAATAAATCTTTCCTATTCCATTCTCTAATCGGTCGTGGAAAAATGAGTATAGAAAAGAATAATTTCTGTCCCTGATTTCTCTTATCTGGGTCGTTCTGGGATATGAATGTTACTGGTAGTAAGGTGTGTTTTCTGTCATCTTGAAATAGATTTTTCATGTATGTTCAAATTAAATTCTTACGAGAACAATGCCTAAGGTGTTCCATACCTTCCCAATCTAACCCCGTCAACTTCACACTTATTTACATTCATAAATTGTCCCGCAAGGCAGAAGGTGAATTCAGTATTCCGTTTCGACGTTTTTAAAGTTTACATGGGAGTTTCGAAGAGAACGATAGAAACGAGATAAGTTTCTCCCAACATCTGCACTGGCTTATATCAGTTCTTGGTGAAGAATTCCATGACTTTTATATCTCGTCGCCCTTTATATGACTGATACGGCTGCCATATTTACCGTCTGACAAAAGTGGTTGAGGAGGAAACGAAAATTAACTTCACGAGCAGAGGATACTTGATGTTATTTCAATTACAAAATCTAATCAAATTTACAAAGAACTTGGCAGCATGAGTCCACTTGTCAGTAAGTCGTTGCACCCCATCCAGCCTGGATGCATGCACTGATTCGGTTGGTAAGGATGTCACAAAGCCGATGTATCCTCTCCTGAAGCAAACTGGCGCACAATTGTTGTAACTGGTTCATAATATCCTGGATAGACGGAGTTGACTTCCGAGCTGGTCCTACACATGTTGTATTGGAGACAGATATGGGGATCTTGCTGCCCTCGGGAGTACCTCAGCATTACGCTGACAGTTCATAGAGACAGTGCCGCGTGTGGATGAGCTTTGTCTACTGCGGCAGTGTGTTATGTTCAACATAAAGTGTTCCAAACGATAGAGAAGCACAACGTGAATCTGTGTCGGCGTTATGATGGAATCAACTTCCAAAACACTGCAATGTAGTCTTCACGGGTGTACCGCCGGATAGTGTTGTGGAAACACAATATTTCAACGGCTGGCTCTGCCGTCTTCTTCAGGTGTAGAGACATCTGTAATGGTCGGCTGACCCACAGATACTGAGATGGTTCGGGTGCCGCTCTTCCTTATATACATGTCCGCGTGGCCTCGGCGATGGCCAACCGCCAGTTGGTTGCGGGCCTGGCTCATAGTAAGCCATCGCCGAGGCCACGCGGACATGTATATAAGGAAGAGCGGCACCCGAACCATCTCAGTATCTGTGGGTCAGCCGACCATTACAGATGTCTCTACACCTGAAGAAGACGGCAGAGCCAGCCGTCGAAATATTGTGTTTCCACAACACTATCCGGCGGTACACCCGTGAAGACTACATTGCAGTCATACGCCGGGAGAGTCTTCGTTCTCATATTCCAAAAAACTGTTCGCCAGTGAAGAAAACGGTGGGACCTGATCATTTTATCACAGTAAAATTACATTGTAGATGTCACGATACTTATAAGTACAGTAGAACTCCAAATATCTAAAACAATTGGGACTGGACCCCAGTTGGATAGCAAAAAATTCGGATAATTGGATTTTTTCCGAAAAAGGGTCAGCCAAGTAGCGCATCCGCTTGACACTGAGAAGTTGCATGTGGTCACACTCGGGCTGACGCTCCATCCACTTCAACGCAAATGCTTGACTAGCTTATAGTCTAGTGTCTGCTTCAACTTCGACGTTAAGGTCATCTTCTTCGACACTTTCTTCTCTCACACTTTCAATAAGTTCTTATCATTCAGAATTTCATACCCAGGGTATGACGAATCATGCACCACCCACTCTCCTAAATCTTCAGAACTTACTTTTGAACATCCAGGAATTTTCAGAAGAATGTTTCTGAATTCCTTAAGTGACACGTCATCCTCATCTTCTCCTGTATCTTCCCTTTCCTTTTCTTGAGCTACTTTTTCCTTTTTCTCCTTTTCCTTCTCTTCTTCAGTGGATATGCCTTTCAACTTGTTGCACTCACGTCTTAATGCGACTGCCTTAAGCGACTCGGATAATCAGCGATTCGGATAGTCGGAGTTCGGATAATTGCAGTTCTACTGTAAGTATTTCAAATTCTGTTGTTTTAGTCCGGGATTTTTTGAATGTCACCTCGTAATCAGGAACCATCCAGCTTGCGTTTTTTTTAACTTACGGCTTTACTCCTCTTCGACGTCGTGATCATTAGAGGCGGGATGGGACTGGGGACAAGGAACGGAAATGAATTCGGTCAGATTCGAACCGGCGTCCTCCCGAATGCCTTCATCTGAAAAGATTCTACATATATACTTTGCAATTCACAAAATTGTGGGTGCTCACCGCCAAAGCTAATCTCTTTGCTGTGCATTCCAATCCCTAATGGTACGAGGGAAAAAAGAATTCATATAAGAATCATTGCGGCACCTTATTTCTCTAATCTTACCTATCCTGTCATTCCGGCTCAAATAGGTTGGTGGACGAAGTATTTCACTACACTCGTGAGTGAAAGTGGGAGTACGCATGTTTACCAATAAGTTTAAACGAAACGTGTGTCGTCTATCTACCAGAGACTCCCAGCCTAGTCTACTAATCAGTTCTGTGACGCTTTCATAAGGACTGTAGCAAGCGGTCACGAATCGAGCGGCTCTTCTCTGTACTTTCTCTATACTTTCGATCAACCCCTTACGAAACGGATCCCAAATGGCACAACAGCAGTCCAAATATGGACACACAAGAGATTTGTACGCCATCTCCTTTGTTTGTTCATTACAATTTTTCAATATTCGACCTATGAATCGCTGCCTAGAATTAGCTCTACCTACCAACGAATTAATGTGTAAGTCCCATTTCATGTTCCTTTCATAGAATCGACCATATCAATAACTGAATTGTTTAACTCGTATTTCTGAACAATTGGATTCTTTTTGTTAGTTATGCTCATTGTCTTGCACTTTTTACAATTTAGCGTAAGTTGCCACTCAGCGCACCATGCCAAAACAATATCCAGATCACGCTGAATTTCTAAGCAATCGGCCAAATTCCTTACTTCCCTATAAATAACCGCATCATCAGCAAACAATCTAAAAAGGTTTTTCACTTTGTCTCCGAGATCGTTTATAAAAATTAAAAAAGAAGTGGTCCTAATACACTTCCTTGAGGTACCCCCGATGTAACATCTAGACGAGAAGAACTTTCTCCTTCAACGACGACATACTGCGACCGACCAGTTAGAAAATGTAGGGAAATGTAGGGAATCGAAGCATTGTTCTTCCGAATAGCTCGATTGGCAAAAATTGCTACGATACTTCGTGTTTCCGTCTCCACATAAATCCTCCTTTATGCTGTTTTCCTCAGTATCCATCTGACTGTAACGATGGGGGCAGAAAGAGCGTAAAGTTTAAATTCTGCCACTTTGGTTTAGTTGAGGGAACAAAGTCGTCCTCTGCAGTTGGACAGTAATGCAGAGTAATGTTCCTAGCAGATCCGCTGGCCGCTTGCCCGACCCCAGGGTGACTCAGTGGACGCCAAGTGTCTGCTGGTCCGTGTTTGTGTTTGCCGATAGGACGCCATGAGAGCCCTCGAAGGACGCTAACGAGGCCCGCGACACCCGCTGCGCCACGCGCTGACTCACGACCGACACCAATTAGACAACCATAATGGCGCCCGCCGCAAATGAACACGGAAACCGGGTGCGGGGACGTGGTGGCAAGTCGTGTGTGCAAAATAGGAAGCGAGCTCTGGCGTTAAAAGGTCTAAACAGTGACGCGGCTGCTCATTCGCAACAGAGAACAATTATACCCTCAAGCATCAGTTCTTAGACCTCTGTTGTTTTTCGTACGTATTAATATCTTTTAATTTAGTTGACAGTTTGGCCTAGTGTGTTTAAGCAATACCTTATTGGGTGCAAGGAGACGTGATGAGTGCAAGTTGAAATCCTGCCGCATTATTACCGGCCATGAGTAACAGTCTGCCCCATTATTAATCTCCAAGCTGAACTTAATTCCTTACAGATCGTGGTGTAATTAAGGAGGCATAAGTGAATTCAGTAGAGAATACCGAGCGTGGTGGTGTACCGGCTAGCGTTCTGGCCTCGCATTCGGGAGGACGGCGGTTCGAATCCCCGAAATTGATACAATCGAAAGAAATTTTCATAATAGTCTGAAACTCTAATATTCAAAACTCTTTTTCTTTTCAAGGCAGGCTCACCAACCGATATCTCATTTGGAATAAACTATCAGACGATCAGTTCCTGAAGTTAACCGTTCGGTTCAAAATAATATCCGCACGTTACATGACCACTTCAAAGAAGTTCTATAAATATATTCACATCAAATGATGGAGGCCTAAATATATGCGACTGCTTTTACCGTAAGCAGTTGTTTATCAATAATGATATCCTTCCGTCAAGAGGATACGAATTGTTTTCAGCATGTCCAACAAGTAGCTCCACCACGTAAGAAAAGTCTGTCAGTAAAGTCGGGTTCACAGAGAGTCATACTAGTCAACTTTTAAGTCAAGTATGCCGTGATGGTTCCTTCAAAATGGCATGGCCGATTTCCTTGCCGTTCGTTGCACCCCAGTCCTTTCCCATCTATAACCTCGATGTCGGCGAGGCGTAAAACCAAAAGCAAAAAAAAAAAAAAAGAGCATTTTTCTTTCATCTTTCATCGTTTCTCTTTAGATACCTCTCATGCAAGTGTAATAAAAGTACAAGAGTTGAGAAAAAAGTGGCCTACATTAGTGAGCTATTCGTGATTTCATTCACACCATGGCATTAAAGCTCCCGATCTGTTCTGTAAGACTCTTCACAATCATCGTCTTTCTAACTATATTATGTTCTACTTTATGCAACTAGGTATAATAAGTTCCTTCATAAAGCACAATACATTTTATTTCAGATTCTTTCAAAATAAAACAGACCACACAATGTTCAATATCTCCTACGGAAAATAGTAACTTCTTCCTCGCTACCATTCACTAGACAAAGACACTTACTTCCACTTCAGGCGCCTAGAATCTTCTCGAAGGCATATATTAGTTAATAATCAATGAATTTTTCTGATTTACTACAAGTAGGCTAATTAAAATGAATCCATTCAGCTCAACAATAACACAATACACCTGTCAGGAAGAATTTCTTCTTTTGTGATACTGCATTAGATAGACTCGAAAAAGACAGAAAAAAAATTAAAGAGGTTATACCTAGGGTTGTCAACTTATTTGGACGAAAATAAAGTATATTTATATTTGGAACACGAAAGTAGAAAGTATTTTCAAACTTAGATATTTACTGTCTTAATTGCAATTTTTTCTGTGAGTATGAACTATCTACTCATTTTTTGTTTATTTTCAAAACGTTATAGGGGGTAGGAAATCCTAAATCTATATTTATAAATAAATTAACAAGAGCATTTATTATATACTAGCTAATACCCGCGACTTCGTAAGCGTGGATTAAGAATTATTTCTTTGCCAGAATTGAATATAGAAAGTTGTTGGTAGCGAAGGGTTGGTCCCAAACAACACCGAGTCGGCATAATATGACCGGAGAGCCATCACTATATCATTCTACCATCGAACCTGTCTCTTGAAGAGAATCAATTTCCAACATACTTAAAAACAAAAACAAAAAAAATCAAACGAAGGTGAGGGGATGTTGGGGGGGGGGGGTGTTAACTAAGGGCAGCTTTATTTCAGCTTGGTCTTTTCTTTTTTCTTCAGCATGAGCATCCGATTCTTGGGTTCTTATAACTTTAGCTGCTCGTGCTCTGCTAGAGTTACAACTTAGGCCTGTTTACGCCCGCAAGGAATGTCAAAAAAGAAGGAAAAATAAACTGGTGCCAGAAACATTTAAGCAGACACAAAGTAATAGGACAGAGAAAATCGACATCTACACTATATAATACATTTTTCTCTAAACGAAATTTATTAACAAATTATGCACTGCCATCATGCGCGAGAAGCACACCTTGAGCAAGCGACGTAACGTTACAGACTAACACACACATCCGTCTCACTGTCACCATTTGATAAGTTCTCTTAATTTCGTGACTACAACTGTTAATCATTACAAAAAAAAAAAAATGTCCTGTGCCTTCCCTACAGATTTTCTTGTAAAATTCCGTCAATATCGGTAAAGGCATTTAGTTGTGAAAACGTAACAAAAGACAGAGACTTACTTCCGCATTTATAGTATTATTACTGCAGATCACACACACACTGACTGCGAATCACCCCTGAGGGATCAATATAACTTAAAAAAGTGTACACCTACAGCATTGCAAGACTACCTACGATTTTCCTCGCATTGCACCCCGAACTTTGTGATATCTCAGTTTAACATTCAATCCGAATAACCGACGGCCCAGGCGTGACTCTTACAATCAGAAACAATTTTTAAAAATCCTTGCCTCCACGGATATTTGAACCGCAGACCACGATCGAAACATTAGTAAGCAAGCGCTTTAACCACTGAGTTCCTGACCGCTACACGGAAAAACTGTACAGAGACCTCTACATCCAACGCGAGTGTCTATCGCCGTTCAGTAATTTTTCGAAATTATAAGACAACATGTATTATTTATACAGATAATTTTTCAATCTAATGTAAACTGTATTTTTCTCTTTTTTTCAAAGGTTAAGTGTGCAAAGTTTCTTCGAGATTGGAGGAAAACTGTGGATTTGTATGAAGAACAATTAAACAAACATACATACATACATAGATTCTTCTTTATATATATAGATTTTACCAGAAAGTAATTCCGCATAATTTATGGTTGAGATAAGGTATGCTGACCAAAATAAAATGTTATACTTTTAAATAGACCAAAATATTGTTAGCAACTCTGGTTCTGCCCTGTAAGGCTTTTAGCACGGCTAGCTATCGCTTCATCCTTTAAACTATCCCAGTCCCTCAGCAGAGCATTGGAACTGGATCATGGTACCTGACGAGCTTTGTGCTGAATGTTTGAAGGGAGAACTTCTTACAACCGATCACCTTACCACGTGATTAACGGACTGCAGCCTCGGCAATAAATTCGAGTGTTGGCGAACGGGAAGTCCCGTTGTGTGGTCCGCCGCTGTTCGATCTTTACGAGCTGGAGTTGGGCCGATCTGGAAAAAATGTTTACTGCCTCCCCAGACCGTATCTCGAGGCCAGCACTCCCCTGGGAACAACACAGACCACATTGGCGTCATTACGGCAGCTGGTTTACCGGGGCTGGCCGAGGCTGCACCGAGGCGAGACGCCTTGAACACCGGGTTCGACTCTAGAAGTGCTTCACTATGAAGCAGTTGGAGTGAGCACCGCTATTCGCTTGTGTCGATATTTCCTCTTCAACCAGAACACAGCGCTCATCGTAGCGTAGATCATGTGGAAGAAAGGTGGGGCAAAATCGGGTACTTAAGGGGCATCCATAAATTACGTGAGGTGAAATAAGGGGGGGGGGTTCCGGTGAAATCTCACCAAGGGGGAGGGGGATCAACGGAAACCTCACGTGAAAAAAAAGGTCTACAAATGACGCGAAAGCTGATTTTAGGGGTGTATTTCGTGGGAGTGTCATCGGCTTTGGAAGGGTGAGACCTAAAAAAATCCGGAAAAAACCTCACGTAATTTATGGATGTTTCACCAAAAAATGATGTAGAAGCTGAAAAATTTTACTACAAAAATCCTCCCATTTTAAGTGGGAGGGGTGTCTATTAATTACGTGAGGTGAAATAGGGAGGTTCCGGCGAGATCTCACGAAACCTCACCAAGGGAGAGGGTGAGTCAAGGGAAAATCTCGAGTGAGGTTTTGAAATTCTTGTAGGACTGTAGAGCTAAAAAAAAAAAATCTACAACTGATGCGAAAGTCGACTTTAGGGGGGGGGGTGTTTCGTTTAAAGCCGACCTTAGGTGGAGGGGGGTATAACCACCCTTGGAAGCATGAGACCTAAAAAAAAAAATTTCAAAAGTTACGAGTTCGATTAGTAGGAGGGGAGGGGGGGTTTCAGTCAAAATCTCACGTCATTTTAGAGAGGGGTTCTGACAGATCTCATGAAGTCTCACCAGAGAGAGGAAGAGGGGTCCTGTTGAAATTAAAATTAGAATAACAAATAACTAGATCCTTTGTACGTAACGATTGCGCCCTCCCTGTGGGTTCAGTAAGCTGCGGCATCGTGATGGTGTACGGCGCTGACGCAAGGTTAGCTGGCTTTAGTGGCCGGTAGTGAAAGAAATTTTCAGTATCGGGACTTGGCCGTCAGGGTAGTAGAGGTATCAGTGCACAATTCCTGATCACAGGATTGTGCGCCGAAGTCCTGGTTTAAATCCCCGCAGTGCGTACAGAGTGAGGGCATTCGGCGCTGTTAATGGTGATTCTTCCGTCATAAGCCGCGTTCCCACGATCTCTTGTAACAGAGCCGAGACGGGACGGGACCTCATTAACCGAAGTGTAGGGACGAGCGCGCGCCACAGGTTAGTCCCAGCTTACCTCACCGCCACCTCCCCACCACGTTGCCTAGTGTCGTTTGGCGCAGAGCACTTTACAACAACAGAAGGGGTGCGCACCGCTGCTGCAAAACGATGAAAACAGCGCACCTCTACACACGCCTGTGATATTTACCGACACAGAGTAGGTAGGTGCGTCTCATCTCCACTAGCAGAGGCGGCCCTGTTCCCATGGCGTGTTGTTGAGTATTCGTCCCTTCCTGCCTCCGTTAAGAGAAATCGTGGGAACGCGGCTATATGGGGACGTTAAGCTTGGCGGACAACACGGTATCTTTCGGAACAGTAGGGCGGAATAGGCCAGCACCGGGTTCACACAATTTCTGCTTCATCTCTCATTGTGTATAACACAAACAACACTCTATATTGATCACACACACCACCACAGTCATCCAAACATACAACAGCAAGTTTCAACACACACTACGGAAGGCAACGGTGTAATGTATCGCTACACTCCATGCAAATATTTTCCATATTCTGAGCTCCTAGCTCACACAGGTGGACAGTGCGAAGAAAAGGCTGTGGTATGTGACCTTGGGGCAGGTAGCCGAAGGGACAAAAGAGTGGCCGGTAGGGTGAGGGGAGAGAGACAGTAGACTGCCAGCTGGGTGGTTGTGTGCGTCGCCAGCCGACAAGACAGGATATGATGTGCGGCGACTACCGTTAGCACGGTTATTGTGGTGCTCTGTATTACATGTCGTCATCGGAGTGGATGACGCTGTCCGACGGCCAGCAGATGGATCATCGCCTGGGATACTACTGGAAGCAGACTTGGCGCCTTCTGCAAAAATGGTAACTGCACAGAAATTATAATAATGACCGCAAAGAGTTGTCGTATTGATCAACCCTGTGTCGCCCTAGAGACTCTCATCACCCCGCTGAGCATAATGACCGGACTTTTAACAAGTTGATTGTTTAATAGTAATTGAAAGTAAATTTGTAATAAATGTTAATGTCAAATGCAGTTGAAACGGTGTTGCCAACATATAAATTAACATTCCAATTCCCCTTCTTAGAACTTTCATTTAATAATATTTTTGTTGCTAAAATAATTAAATTAAAAGGTAATTTAATTCATAAAAAGGGAGAACAAGTTGTACTCTTCAACGGTAAACTATCCCAGTTCACCTTGCCAAGACAGTTCTATAAAGGGGATCCTCCATGGGAGCCGTTTACACCCTTGTCATCACAAGAAGTAAAAGTCACATACAAGAAGTACTTAATTTGTACTATCGGGGAGATGCGTTTCTGTATGGAGTCAGATGGTGTTTACACCTAGTTTCGACGACGCAGGCATATATAGAACAGATTTACTATCAACGTACCCGGCAGCAAACCAACTTTTTGCCTATTTCGTACATGCTTACCACGCGACATTCACCAAACTCCAATTATAAACTTTCATTTTGCGTGGTCATCTATTATCGCCGTCCAGTATAATGGTCAATAATTGGTGTCTTATAGCTGCAGGTATTTACATCCCAAGGCTTACTTAAACTATACTCTGTTCACCCTCTACTGTCGGCTCAAGGTCATGATCCCAATGCCATCGCTCCTCTCCTGACCACTCCCTCAGCGAGCTGAACGCTGTGTCCAGGTAGGCAGTTGGCAAAGTTCCCCCTTGCATGTAAGAGATAAGGGCAGCTGAGTGGGGATAGAGCAGGCTGACCTTGAACCGGCTCTGTTATCAGGAAACACATAGTCGGCGATTTTAACCAAAAAAAATTGATACGATGTCACTCCTAACCTGAAATCATAATAAAGATTATGAAAACCAGAAGTTACTAAATGCTACCAATAATTCTCGGTGAATCGCGGTCACCAAAAAATGGGTACTAATTTCTGAACATTTTTATCTTAAATTTCTAAGCTTTCCGACTTTACATCAAAACGAAGTATACCCTATTTTACCTTTTCCTCCGAACCATTGGCATACAAATTATTCTGAAACCCGTCAAAACACAAGCGGCAGTTTTTCCATGAATTACTGATCAACGAAACTCAACTTCTCGCAGTCGTTACATTTTCGGACTAATATATAAAGGAAACAAAAAAACAAAAGACAGTTTGATGTTAATAAATTATTCACAATTTACTGTTATTCTTTGATGAGAATTATGGAGTCTATTTAATTATGCTGGTAATTATTTAATAGGCAACAAGCACCACAGGTGTTACAGGTCGATTGATTCAGTTTGAATTGTGTCGACGATCAAGCAATATTACGCGTTTGGTAGTGAAGAACAAATGCGCGAAATTTATTCGAAATCGGTGGAACAATGTGGGTTTGTATGCGAAATAAGCAAATATCCAGACTGAGTTTTATATATACCTGTACAGTATGACAGTAAAGATACAGAGCAACTTGTTTTACACAGGCAAAATTTGCTTGCTTTTCCATTTTTAAATTTTTCTTGGTAGTAACTATTCTTTTATTGTCACACAAGGCGATCTCGAAAGTAAATATCATGATTATAAAAGATATTTTTAATTAATTGTAACCCTTATTGCTAAGGTGGCTTCTCCCGATTCCCTGGAATGCGCATATGTGTTGTCGTTTCATGAAATATTTGCACTTTGCTGAAAATTGCTTTAGGATCAGTACTCATCTTACCACAGTAGCCATTTTGCCCCACCTTGCATTCAGGTTAGAGCGATAACGCTAGGCCATGACTTTCTGCAAAAACGCGTGTTCACACCCCTTTCAAGTCATCCAGATTTCAGTATTCCACGGTTTCTAGAAATCGCTGAATGACGGGACGGTTCCGTCAAAAGACCATGGTCGAATTTCTTACCGTTCCTTACCGCTTTCCCCAAAAATCCCGTCTCAGCTCTAATCACTCAAACGTTGAGGAGCCGCAAAAAATATAGTCTGGTCAGGATCCCATCTACGATCAATACTGATCTACTAGTTGCCCTGGAATCTACAAGTAGCATTTTGGCCGTGCATGTTGAAGCGAATTTGCTACGAACGCAGTGGGGTATATCTAACCACCCTAGTTACGGTTTTTAATAAATTTTGTATAAACACAAAACGTCATTCTCTAGAATCATATCAACTGTGTATTCATTAAAAATCGTAATGGAAATTACGCAGAAAGTATGTATATTAAAAGTAAATTTTAACTATTTTTTCAGCGGCAATGTTGCCACAGAAATGCCAGTAAAATAATCAAATGTCGGTTTTGAATAATTGTGACGACTTATCACATGAATGGTGTTACAATAGGAAAAATCTTGCACGTAAACAGGTAGCGTATTCTGAAGAGCAAATCACAGAATTTCTGGCCTTATGTAATCCAGTTAACACTAGCTGCCCAGCATCGTTTCTAGTAAGTTACGCGACATAACGAAAATGTGGGCCGTAACAAATTATATATCATACGTTTTGGATTGGTGCGTTGGTGTTACCTGGCTATATACTTTTGTTTCGTGTGAGGTTTTTCTTCTTCTTCATCTTCTTCTTCTATTTGGCCATCAAGGACCACATAAACATTGGCCACCTCGGTACACAGGTGGCCAGTGAGAATGATGGGATGGGAGAGGAACTGAGTTGCCTCCCCGTAGTCTATCCGGCCCAATAGGCCTAATCTATTGGAGTATAGCCTGTGGTTGCCATCTGTCTACGAAACATGTAACTTTGTGTGTTGTGCATGATAAGTGAATTTTTTTGTTTACGAAATGTGTAGTTTTTAAAGTGGGGAAAGGCTAACCGTCCCAGCATTCGTATACTTGTTGATCAGTGTTTGGGGCGTCCATAAATTACGTGAGGTGAAAAAGGGGGGAGGGTGTCCGGTGAAATCTCACCAAAGGGGAGGGGGAAGGGGTCAACGGAAATCTCACGTGAGGTTTTCGAAATTTTTGTTGGACTGTAGAGTTAAAAAAAAAGTCTCATAAAGTTGGGAAGGCGATTTCTAGGGGGGGTCTCACGGACCAGATCTCACCAGAGAGGGAGGGGGGGGGAGGTCCGGAAATCCGGATAAACACCTCACGTAATTTATGGATACCCCCCTTGGGGTTCACGACCAGATTTACGTTATGGCGGACTGACTATCTCAAGCGTGTAACACACGCACAATGGTGAATTAGTGAATATCGCTTATTGTCGCCAGTGGTGGAACTAAAAAAAAAAAGTTACAATTTTTGAAGGGAGTTCGCCAATCCTGGGAAATTTTATAGGGGTACGTAAAGCTATAAGTTTGAGAAGCCCTGGTATCAAGACATACGGTATGCGGGAGTCTGGGATCGTACCCGGTCACGTTCTATCTCCCCGATCTAGTGTGTGGCGCCTCAGCGCACGGAGCCACACTGGCGGGTAGCGTTTTTTTATGTATATTTAATATCTTTTCTTGTTTATGGCTTTACGCCTCATCGACGCTGAGGTCATTTTAGGCGGGAGAGGATTGGGGAAAGAAATTCGGTCATTTCCTCTTGAAGGAAACGTTTCGGCACTAGCCTGGAGTGAATTCGGCAAACTTTGGAAAGCAGATATCTCCCGAATGCGAGGCCCGAGCGTTCCCTCTCACCTACCCCTCTAGGTTCTATTAACTTTAGGCCTAGTTTCTAGGTTCCCAACCGGGTGGATGCGAGGTAGCTTCGCCACCGGTGTAGTGGACACCTAGCTCTACACCGTCTTTTTTAAAAAAAATAAAAAAAATGGCTTTCGCCAACTAAGCCACTTTACCAGCTCAGTATCTCATCCAGTGAATTAGTTTTTCTCCACTACGTTATGACTCGTAAGTATAGGCACCACAGGACGGACAGGACATTCACACAGACACACAACACTTAAACATCCATGCCCGCGGCCGGATTCGAACCGGCGACCTAGTGTTCTAGCCCCTACGCTGCCGAGGCCGGCCTCTACACCGTCTCCATCGTCATCTCTTCTACTTAGTAAGTTTCCTCTGACATATTGTTAGTACTTAAAAGAGGCATTTACTTTATTAATAATAAAATTGGGGTGCGAAGGGGGGGGGGGAGGAGAGGCGCGGAATATTTCTTTTGACGGATAAGGAGCCTGCTACGGAAAACTATAGAAATTTCAAACCAAGTTTATTAAGTTCGCGTGTTCCTTCTTATATCGCCTTTTGCATAGAACAGATCGACAATCTATTATTTTACGTTGTTTAGAATAATATTGACGAAAAGAGCTTTGATGAAAATGAGAAATCTTTTAGTTTCAAATATTGATCTAAGACTCGGAAAGAACTTCTTAAAACTCTGTGCGTGGAGCATATCACTAATGCTAGAGAAAAGGAAAATTGAATCATTTCAAATGTGGTACTGTAGAAGGATGCAGAAGGATGCAGAAGGTGGAGAGTTACAGTATAATGAACGTGTTCTGGAAATGGTGGGTGAGATAAGAAGCTCTTGGAAGAGTCTTGCAGAAAGAACAGACGGGATGATGGTTCAGATTTTAAGATTGGTTAATTTTTTAGTGGAGGGAACAGTCGAAGGAAAGAACTGCACAGGTATACAAAGATTAGAATATGTGAAGTAGTTAACTGAAGGTGTGGGTTGTAAGGGATATGTTGAGATGAAGAGGTAAGCGTAAGATAGGGAGAGATGGACTATTGAATCATACCATTCGAGATACCATACTGATGGCAGTAATAAAATGTTAAGATTTTCATGGTCTTTTTCTTTGTTGTTGATGAGTGGTTGTATATGATGCCTTCAGCAAAGTCAAATTGTAAGTATGTCGCGTCTTTTAAGTGGACTTTTGATTCTGGAACTGCCTCCTTGCTTAGTCAATGTGTGCAACAGTATTTCATTTGTGACATGACCATTGATATATGACGGCGTTACTGAATTTGTTGGGTTTTTACAGCGCTAAAATATCTCACGAAACTACAGAGACCTGAGAACTGTTACTAATTACACAGTGACGGTGTGGGAAGGATTCGACAGCCGTGACGGATGATAGCGTTCGGGGTTGTTGTTGACAGGGCTGTAATCTGCGCGGTCAGCCGGGCGAACATGTTTGACGCTCCCTCTATCGGGGCCTCGCCTCGCCTCGCGCACGCTTAGCATAATCCGCAGCGACAAATTGGACCGCAACTCTGCGGTATTAATTATCTCCGGGCCTGTTCTCACTGCGATTGCAGCTCTCTGTTTCCTTCCACTGCCCCTCTCCGCTGTTGTGAAATCGCATTCGAGACTGTGGCGGCCTCTATCTCGTTTCACACAACCCAACCCACCAAAGCTCTAGTTCATCAGTTATAGCCGATTTTTCTTAATCGATCTGAAAAGTAATTTATGACACAAAACTAGACATTATCAATTAAAGAATCGCTTAATTAACGCAATGCGGTGGTTTCAAAAATCTAGCGCTGGTTGGGGAGCGGGGACAAGTCCATCTATTAAGGGATGTGAAGAGTCATTGCTACCTTATTCCATGCACTCAGCAGAATGATCCCAATATAAAACCGAACTCTGGTGGGCGAGCAAAAAATATCGGTCCCAGCATACGGGAGGACATAGGTTGAAATCGCCGTCCGACACTAGTTTTCGTTTTCCATAGTTTTCCTGAAACAGTCATGGTGAATGTCGGGAAAATTCTTTTAAAACACATTGCCGAATTCCTACCCATTCGTTTGTCACTTTTAATGATGTCGAAGAAGCCAAAAGCAATAAACCTTACACCGAGCGTGGTGGCGTAAGGGTTTGCGTTCTGACCTCGCATTCGGGAGGACGCCGGTTCGAATCCCCGTCCGGGCATCCAGATTTGGGTTTTCCATGGTTTCCCAAATCTCTCCAGGCAAATTACGGGATGATTCCTTCAAAAGGCCATGGCCGAATTCCTTCCCATTCATTGCCCCCCATCCTTTCCCCTTACCCTTGGCTTAGAGACACGACTAACGAGAAGTTTTGACAATTGAACAGCACTAACATCCTGTTTATCCAAAACCATTTCGGTAAAATGATCTATAACTAATTGCGTCCTGGAACAATCATTGGTACTATAACTGCATTGCGACCAATATCGTTGCAAAGCACCCTTTGCTGTACACAATTTTCTCTAAATTACGGAGTTTAATTGTGGTTGTTTTCACGGAATAGCACTTTGAAGAAAACTCGTAGTATATCCACGAAGATTTTATAAAATAACGCTAGTACCTCCGTAATTAACTGCTTGATCGATCTTTTACGTATCAGTTAAGCAGTTTCATACTCATTGTAATACTGTTCTAGAAGATCGATGTAACCACTGCAGTTAAGAATAAAGTACTAATATAAAAAAATGTTATTTGAAGCTAGGAACGTATGACTAGTTTGAAAAGACTTGTCTTTAAAGTCTACACAACTAAATAAACATGTTTTAAAATAAAATTAATCCAAGTTTTGAATACCTGTTTGGCAAAATTAATTGCTGTAGTGCAATTACTTGTAGGGTAGTAACGTAAAAGCATGGCGGAGTTACGAATCCGTTATTTCTTTTTGTTGTTGTTGCTTCCCGCCTCGTCGACTGCGGGGTCGTTAGAGCATGAAGAAGGTGAAGTACAAGCAACGGGAAAGAATGAGGTCGTGAACCTGAGTAACAGGAATCATCCCGCCAATCGCTTAGATTTCTGGAAACTACGGAAAAACGAAATTTTATGGCCTGAATATTAAACCCACGTCCTCCCGAATGCCAGGTCCGTAAACACACACACACACACACAAACACACACACACACACACAAATACACAAACACACACACACACAAACACACACACAAACACACACACACAAACACACAACCACACACACAAACACACACACACACACAAACACACACACCTGACTCAGTGACTGTGAGAAAAGGATATGACTATAACCCTTAACAGAGGCGTCTCAAGGTCAATCTGCTTTATCTCCACTCAACTGCCCTTACCTCTACATGCTCTCGTGAGTAAGGATTGTTGCCACCTTGTAACATAACAGTAGCATTCCGCCGATCCGCACGTAGCGCCTAAATGAGCGCATGAATGCATTGTTTCAAGTCAGTCGTAGCCGAACCATGGTAGCGGACGGCTCGCGTCGGGTATTGTGCTAGACGCTAATCGCACACTGCGGTGTAGTAAGCATCGTGAAGACGACTGAATTTATTTAGCCAGAACGATGTGTGTTTTACAGAAAGTTGAACAGTGTAAGAATATTGCAGAACAATGAATGTGACTTTGGAAGTAATTTAGTGTGAAACTGATTTGATTATTAACTTTCCATTTATCAAAGAATCTAGCAATCTACGGTTGACGAAGTCTCGATAGCTTTAACATCTAAATTTTGGTAGTGGCCAACCGGTTCGATGTTGTACGTTATTTCAATAAATGTGTGAAGAACTTAATTTATTATCTTATACTTAAGACTTTTCTTAGTTAATTATCCACCTCTTGTGTCGGGATGGTTGAGGACGCTACCTGGCGACCTACGGTGACTACGAACGAATTAAAATTCAATTATCCGGCTTCTAGTGATATGTATTAATAATTTGAGAACTTTAGTAAGCACGAAGTTCGGTCTTGCAGTAATCAAGAACTATGTCTCACATAACCAAATAAGTGTCTTACAACCTTTTATCGTTATTCTCAATTTCTTAAAAATTTTATATCATTTCCTTTCTAGAATACTGTATGGGCACTACGGAAGAGCTACTTCCAAAATTTTCTTGAGCAATCCACATTTACAAATACGATTATTGTCGTGTGAATTATAATGATCAAAAAAATGATAACATTACTTTCAAGGCAATGAAACTTACTTTTATTATCATTAGTGAATTAAAACGCGTAGGTAATATGGGCTGTTCCAAAAAACAAATAAAAAAATTAACATCATATATATTATTCACATACAGAAATTTTTTTTAAAGGAAAGTGATATTGCAGACCATTTACAAAATCTTGGGATATCTCAATTGACAGTCAGAGAGCACGAGTTATTTCTGTGTGATGTAAGTCACGGGTATCGCTTACGGGTTCCTAAATGAACCATTTTCAGCATTAGTATGTCTTTGCGGAGGTTTGTCTTCGGTGTGAAGCGTAGCATCGTCCGTGGATCTTCTCCTGAAGTTTCCGCACCTCACTCACACAAATTTGATACTCGACGTACTGTATCAAACAAATTGGACCAACACTTGGTATGCTCAAACACTCAATTCACATGGTCTCATCCGGCACGATTAGGGATTTTTCAAATGCCGGATCGTATGTCAGACGGTGAGATCAGAATCTTATACGAGTGCCCGACTCGTTCCAAGCGTGGCTTTTTACCATGAAAGTTCCACTTGCTCTCCTCAAGCCAGATTCATTAGTACCGGCAGAAGAGGGCGAAGTTGGTCTATGTTTTCACATGAAAATATAAACAACGAATAAACATTGTGTTTTCATTCACTCTTCCACTCACACACGCGCACGTGTTATCACTGTCTTCTCTCTCGGAGTGTCTCTGTCGCACTTCACTGTTCATCGCGTGCTACCGCCCGTCCACCGGCTGTCTATAGGCCCATTCCCACGGAGCGTGGTGCTGTTGTTCGCGCCTTTCATCTTTTACCGCCTGGCGGTGGGTCGAGGAGCGCCGAACCTGTTAGCATATGCGGCAAAGATGATAGGCGTCCACAAACACGCGCCGAGGGACGCGCCACGGGAACGCGCCTTATAGCGGACCGTTAGTCCTTTCTCCAACCCGAACCTGCACCACCCAACCTGAAACGGCCTTGGACTTTCGACATAACGGAGGCACCAAGCAGCGTCCAGCAAACTTGGCGAAATAAAATTGTCCATGTGCCTCTCTTAGTTAGATTTTATAAAAATAATATGAAGCGACCCGAACAGAGGAAAAGCGGAAGGGGAAATTTGCTACTAGCCAACATGAACACAGCGCTCAGCTCGGAAAGGTGAGGTGAAGAGCGGGGCAAGAGAAGATGACCTTCAGCCGCCAGTAGGGAGTGAACAGGGTATAAATTATAATGGTTCCATTTTTACATTTTTGTCGCGGAACCATAAAAAAGGATTACTCAGAGAAATTAAGATCATAGCTAACGTAGAGAAACGTGACGAGATCTGACTCAAAACAGATCATTTTTAGGTATCGTATCTCCCGAGGAAGCAAAACATTTTCCTCGTTTCCAAGTCTGCCCGTTCTCGCATGGTACACGCGTCAGTAGCCTCCCGTCATGCGAAGAGCCGTGAAATGGCAGTCGGCATGGAAAAAGCGTCGGAGGGGGCGGTAATTTTGTTGGGCGTCATCAGCGAGCCGAGATAATGGGCAACATCGATCCATCGAATCGAACGCGTCGGACAGTTGCCAAATTAGCAAACATAGCACGTACGTACACGCGTGTGTGATGTTTCGACCCATCAGCAGCGACTGTTTTTTTGCGTGTCTTCCTTCGCACTGTGTCCGCTATCGATGGTCGCTTGCGTTATCGAATGATTAGCGCTCGAGAGCACGCGATACGACAATCGAACGCGCCTCGGGAGCGCAAAAAATGTTTATTGGAGAGGAGGGAACTTTTGCTGCTCGTTTTCCACATTCGTGGCATTGCTTTGTAACTCAATTTGTAAGCAGCAGGTCTAGTTTAACGACCTGACTATTTGGCTGGCAAACGTACATATAAAGTTAATGCACAGCAGGTTCTAATTTCTTTGCTTAAAGTAATATTACTACCAATTTGCAATCAAAGTAGTAACCATCCGCTTTTCCCTACAAGACAAAAAGGCTGATAACTCCAAAAGGCAACTTCATCTCAGCAATAGCAAAAGTAAACGTTGACCATGGCATTTCTGAATTATTTGCTGAGGTTTCCAATGGCCATTTCAGTTAATTGTGTCTATACCATAATGGCAATAGCGGGAGAGATAGGAACTGGTTTTCCTTTGCATGAGGTATGTTTAGTTACACCAGCGTTTTCTGCCAACTTTCCTCATATAATTCATAGTATCTTCCTAAATTTAGCTAATCTATTTATCAGAATATAACCTTTAAGACCTGCGTGGTCAATTAATTCATTCTCATATTTTTTTTATTTTTAAATCAATTTCCTGCTGTTCATTTTTTATCATTTTTTCAACCACAAACAGCAAAAATATTTCTAGTTTACTTAGAGACAATTTTTTCCCAGCTTTTACTGCAGGATATTGTAGAATTGATTCAACAGGATAGATTTCATATTTATTCCTGTCACTTCCAGCATCATTGACAGTCACGCACTTCTGATGATTACTCATTAGTAAAAAAATTTATCAGAACTGATTGGATCAAAATGTGTTTCTTTATTCTGCATTTGGGTTCAGTTCGTCGTCCGGGCATCGACATTTGGGTTCATCACTCCAGGTTAATGCCGGATAGTTACTTCAAAAAACCATGCCTGAATTCCTTCCCGTTCATTGTCCCAGTCTTCCTCCACCTTTAATGGTCTCGCCATCGACGAGGTGTAAAGCCATACAAAAAAAACAAATCACTCGAAATTCTGCAGTCCCATACTAGAGCATTAGACCATTCGGCTGGATGTTTTGTTGCAGTGCAACAGAGTATGCAGTAATAAAGAAATAGTAAATTAGTACCGTCTACTACAAAGTGACAAGACTTTAGATTTGATTGCATTTCTCTTGTTCTTCGCTTGACCTGCAGTGTAACATTGAATCTAAACCACGGAGAGTTCTACTGTACTGATAGGAGCAAACCAGATCCCGTAAAAATTTGTAGCCACCCCGGGATCCAAACCCCTGTCCCTCAGTTTTGAAAGCGAGCATCTTAGCCACTGTGCTATGAGACCAGTTGCTTAGTAGACACTTTCAAAGGGGCGTAAAGGCCCCGTAATCCAGTGTAGGCTGAGAAGCAGCTGGCCATTTTACCGCCGACCATTCTCCCTGAGCCTCAGACGTGGGAGCTTGCGTGACGTCAAGAGCCGCTCTGTTGAACACCCCTTCCCCCACATACCTCCTACACGGAAGCTCTTCCTTTGTTGTCTCTTTTGTGGCTGGCGCACAGAACATTGTGACAACCTGGCACTCACGCTAGCGGAGTAGGCCAGGTGCTCGGAGATCAACACGCTAGACGCATGGTCGTAAAAATATGCGCTGTAGTTCCCAGAATCTGTAGCTAACATCACTGTTTTGATGAGCTTATCTGAGACTATACTTTAATTCCTCCGTCAACTTCCATAATACTGTTTTTGTTTGTTATCGCTTTACGCCTCGTTGACGTCAAGGTCATTAGAGGCGGGTAAGGACTTGTAGAAAGGAACGGGAGGGAAGCTGTAAGAACGGGCACTTTCCCAGCGTATGTTTGAAATGAAGTCTTCACGGGTGTACCGCCGGATAGTGTTTTGAAAACGCGATATTTCGACGACTAGCTCCGTCGTCTTCATCAGGTGTCGAGACATCTGCACAGGTCGGATACTGAAGGAAGTTGGCCATGGGCTCTTGAAGGAAGCATCTTGGCATTCGCCTGGAGTGAATTGGGGAATCCACGGAAGAACCCAAATCTGGATGACCGGACGAGGATTTGAACCCGTTACCTTACGAATACGAGGCCACAGTTTTACCGCTCAATCACCACTCTCGGTCTCAATGCTACAGTTGTGGTTAGCCTCATTGGCGGGCAACTTCGTATGCATCGTTGCCAAACCGTGCACTTAACAGTTAAATTCACCTGTTTGCTTGTAGTAATACTTCATGCATTGACGCTCGTACTAGGCAACGCAGGACGTTTAGCATTGCCATCTCCTAGTGTTAGAGAGAGAGAGAGAGAGAGAGCGCTATGCGAGAATGTTCCCAAGTGCGGCAACAGAGCGCTCGCAACCAACCGCCAGTTTCCCTGACCACAGCATTAATTGTCGTTCGGGATTGATTTTTTTAACGGTGCGGTCAGGGTTCTGCTGATTGGTTAGAGACTCAATGTGTTTTCAGTGTTGTTTTAACTGCGTGGTAAACGACAGCTTAATTTAAAGTGGAGCAAGTGCGTAACGAAGAAAAAGATATAACTTGCACATGAGTACAAAGTAAGCCGGTCAATTTTTGTGAAGGTTGATTACTTTAAGTGCTTACTGAAATGTAATCAACAGTTAGCACCTACATCGGTTGTTTGAAGAAGCTAAATCTAAACTGCAATTGAAAGGACCGATTTTGGAAAATTGTAACGTTTCTGCAAAGGAAAAGTGGTATAAATCTGTTTTACGTCCACATCAATAGATTTGATGCGCTGTATGGAATATGTACAACAAGGGATTTAATTAATAGTATAAAATATGTGCAGGGAAGAGTCGCACACCGAGCGTGGTGGTGTAACGGATAGCGTTCTGGCCTCGCATTCGGGAGGACGGCGGTTCGAATCCCCGTCCGGGCATCCAGATTTGGGTTTTCCATGGTTTCCCCAAATCACTCCAGGTGAATGCCGGGATGCTTCCTTCAAAAGGCCATGGCCGAATTCCTTCCCATTCCTTGCCCTCATCCTTTCCCGTCTCTAAAGACCACGTTGTTAAAAAGGGACGTTAAACTGTTAAAAAAAAAAGAGTCGCACGATTTTGTGACGGCTTGCCACAGACATTACAAAAGTGTTACATAATTGATACTGACATTACGTTAGGATTAAGGATCACAATGCTGCAGTGTTTTTAATCCCACAGAACATTTTCGGAATTTGCATCAATAGCATGGAAGCCAGCATAGGTTTTGAAATTGTTATCAAATGAAATAATAAACAATTATTTAACGAATAATAATTCAACTTTAATTTTAAATAATAAAAATCAACAGTTAACAATATTTTAGGTGTCAAATTTGTATTAATTAAAAATGTGTAGCCTCTCTTAAATACTGTAACTAAAAATTAATCCCTTACCCAATAACATAACTGTACTTTTCCATTTTGTTTTTAAACCTAATTCTAGTAGTCAAGCAAAAAATCAAATATGGCAATATATACAGCCAGCAGTCTTCCCGTTCAATGCGGCGTGCAAGATAACAAAAAAAATAAGGATATGAAATATTTTAGAACTCCAATACAAGCAGACTTTGTATTTTATTAATACAAATAATTAAGCATATTATACTGCTGAAAATAACATTTCATTCATATAATTGTTTCATACTCTATATTTCTAATAAAACTGTAGCCAGTTTCTACATATGACATATTTAAAAGAAAATTGTTTGTAGATACTATATGTGTATCTGCGTTTGAATGGATGGGATTCACGCATAAAATAATGGTCTGATTTTGACGGAGTTTCATTTGATGTACGGCCCATGGTCTCACTGGTAAAATAAAGTGTGTTACATTTTGATATGGGCACGAAAATGAGATTAAAAAAAAAGTTTTTTACTGAAGGCGATTCGTGCAAAAATTACCAATTTTACTTGTTTATTACTTTCCCTAAAAGTGGGTGGCGGAGGATGCGTTGCACTAATGTGTACTGGTTTGTGCATCTGATGGGATATACAGGATATGGCAGGAGGCGCCCAGAGACTATTTTGATGAACCATTCTGGCTGGAGCGATCTGGGAAAACCATGGAAAACCCAGATCAGGATGGCCGGAGCGGATTATCGAGACAAACTCCCGTCGGATTCTAAGTTTTCTTGCTCTATAAATTCTTCCTATTCCATTCCCTAATCGTGCGTGGAAAAATTGAGTATAGAAAAGAATCTGGTCTTTCCCTGATTTGTCTTATTTTCCTGGTCGTGATACGTGTTTGCTGTCATCATAAAATAGGTCTGTCGTCAATTTTGCTTCGTTGTCCCAGTTCTTTCCAACCTAACTCCTTCAACATCGCACTTACGCTTTCTGTCCAGCCATAAAGCACTGTAACGAATCGGGGTGCTCTTCTTTGATGGGGACCTCATACAGAACAACAATATTCTACGTGAGGTCGCACCAGTGTGTTGTATGCAATCGATTTAACTTCCTGTAAACACTGTTTTCAATTCCGAACTAGAAATCTGAGCATATGATTCACTTTCCGAATCACCTTCTCAGTATGTTCATTCCACATCAAATTATTACGAGTTGTTACCCTTAGGTATTTAGCGGAACTTACCGTCCTAAGGACAGTGTCATTAACTGTATATGCAGAGCCAAATGGTGTCAACGTTTTACTTATAAGCATGACTTGACTTTTTTAGCGTATACTCGTCGTATTTTGATAGAGTTTCATTTGAGGTACAGACCATGATGTAGCGGTGATGCGGCGTTGTCGGAGGTCCCTAGGCAATGTTTCGCAGGGGTCAACACTGCAGCCAGAAAGCCATCGTGCGTGATCGCGAGGCCGCATTACAAGCCTCTAATCCTCCGCTCGGTTCGTCTCGGTTCACTTCTTCGGCGTCCTCGACCGACCGACCTCAAATCTCTTAAGCTGCTTACGTTGGCAACAGTGGAGCGTGCAGCAAGCAACAGATCCGCTGCGCATTACTTCCTCCACTACACCGGTAATCCGACGGTTTCTTCCGCGTCTCCGACCAGTCGACGTTTTTACCGGTTGTCCGGCCGGAATTGCACCGTTTTACTGTCTCTCTACGCTACGATACACAAGAGGCGGTGTTTACACGATTAATCAAACTTAAAATCTCTCCGTGCACATTTTTTAAGACCTGAAGCGGTTGAGGGGTTAATGATTTTGTCACACGTTCCACCTGCTTAGCTTGCTTTCGACAAGTGATATCTCTAAGTTTTATTCTTTACCGTTTCATCAGATGCGAGTACAGTAATATTATGGACTAACTTGGGTTAACATCTGCATCCCTACACTGATACTATAAATGCAAAAGTGGCTCTGTCTGTTTGTACGTTTCCACGGCTAAAACTATCTTGATGACTTTTAACAAGGAAATACTATGTATCACTTGTAGCATATTGAGGGATTTTAGCTATAAACAATAGTAATTTTCACTCGGAGTAATTTTTCTCAAACCTACAGACAAGTAATTTAATACCATTCCACACACCAGAGCTTCTAGGTTAAGCAGACGCTCTTCCCGTTGGAAACGAGCTCCCCACTATAGTAGCTCAAAAGTACTTCGTAAGGAGTCCTAAGCCAATGGTAATAGCTTCACGTGACTCCCCCACCACCTTTGGCAGCCCGGTAGCGGCAGTCTGTAGGCTTGAGAAAATTACTCCGAGTGAAAATTACTATTGTCTATAGCTAAATCCCTCAATATGCTGCACATTAACAATGGCGTAGGATACTTTTTTCGGGATAAATGATTAATTTGTAATGATATTAAGAAAACAAACCGAAAGGTGATAGACACGTAGCGTGTTATATCGGCATTCAGGCTTTGTTCCTTTCGCAGTCAGTTTGTGTAGCCTTTGCAATAAATTTCAATAAAGCATAAGACACTAGAAGTAGTAGGGACATACTAAAAAAAAGAAGTTTTTTTCCCATCGGCAGAAAAATGTAGCTAGCTGACTAGTTTTCAGCCCCAAAATGCTATATACCTCAGTAAATGACACCACGTACACGTTATGTACAAAATACTGATATGAATTGTCCCCAGAAAGTGATATAATTAATACCACATACAAATGTTACTGACACGGGAAACTGATTACAATCAAACACGACAACTTGATGCGTTCTGGAGATATATTGTAAGGCACGAGTATTACAATACATGCACGTTACATTTAATACTAGAAACCTGTATCAGACTAAGTGTCCACTAGCGTAGTCAGTTCCACGTGGTGATCCGGGAAGCACTTCCGCGACACTACCAAGACAACTGCGAGTGCGACGACTGACCGCCGACTGGCAAGCAACTGGGACGATGGCTGTCGAGCAACTCAGGTTTCTTCCTGCTGTACGGCGGGCGCTGTCAGATGAACTCTCGCGCTGCCCTCTGGTGGCCGCTGCAAGTGTGTGCGAGATATCGCCACACACAAACAAAAATCTGCCTGAGGAACTGTGACAGGTATTCCCCCGCCCCCTTCCTTTAGTTTGATGCTATTTTTAAATATGTTGCAAATTGGTTATCATCGTTAGGCAGGTAAAATGTTAGAATGGTATAGTGAGTGCTTCCCTACTCCTTTTTCGGATACCTTATACGTAACTTACAGCTTCTATGTGAAATTCCAAGACTACGCTTACGAAATCCTGGATAACAACTAATCTCCTCTATTCCCCACCTTTCTCGTACATTGTAGCACTTCGTTTAACTTGATCACTACTTCAACTTGTAGGCCATCTTTTGCGATGGGACTAAAGTGTCTGGCAATTCGTTATTTCGCTTTTCATATCATTAGTACTTTCACAGTCACTTCATTTAATGTAGATTGGTCAGTTATTCCAGAAGTCCAAGAACTTCTTATCACGTGAATCCGACAAAAGATTTCTAAACCGTCAATATAGCACATCTCGATCTTCTTAAGTGTTTAATGTTTAGATAACTAAAAACCTGCTGTTTCTCAAATTCACCCAGAAAGCTAATCATGGCATAGAAACCCCGTTTGTCGAATGCACATCAGTTCTCTGTCGCAATATTTAGATGACGCTGTTTCCGAAAACATTGAAATAACAAAATCTGGATAGTTTCAAATCTAGCAATGGCTAGAAATATCAGTAATAGGGAAAATTACATGAAAAATACTATTCATAATATATAGTGAGAGCTGCAGAAGCAGTTTTGACTATTTGATGGTGTGTATCACAGAATTCGGTGTGCGTCATAAATACAGCAGCGATAGTCCAGTTTACTCGTAATTATGAGATTCCCATCTGCGAAAGTCAGTTGTTTACTTTAATTAATGAAATCTGTCGTGCGCCAAATTGGAGCTCAAATTAACTCATTTTTAATTAATTAATTACATTAAAATATCAAAATGATTGACTTTGAATTATCCTGAAAGGTAATTGATATAAATCAACATTAAATTCAATCAATAAAATAAGTGTAACGAGTCTCCTAAAATATCTGCTGCTAAATTTTGCTGAGTGAGTTGAGGTATCGGCTTAATGTCTTAGAAATAATTTATAATATACCGCACGTCAAAGGTAATATTGCTGGGAATTTAATCATAGCTGAAAAATACAGTTGGATTTGATAAAAGTGTAGATAATTTAACATAACTTAGGATTTTCTGGACTCCCGAGTTTATAAAAAGTTTAGCGTCAATACATGAACTGCCACGTTTCGAAACAATGAATTTGTTGAATACTGCGATGTTTTAAGCTCATCTGTCTGCACAAACACAAGCAGAATATCAGTGTAATATCAGCCTGAAAAAGTATCAACCTCACAGGATTAAATCACAGCAAAAAGAAATGTTCCAGAATGAGTAAGCAGCTGTTGGTTTGGTAGACTTCTGTGGAAAGATAATTTTAATATCCAATATGTTACAGTCGTGACACGTTCATATGTATGCAAATCCACACCATTTCGCGATTTCGGCCAGATTTTTGCAAAGTTCATCTTCTCGAGCATGCGGCTAACACTGTGCACCTGACATTTTGGCTGTCTACTCCCTTCACCGGATTTCAGTACCACACTAATATATATACTTTGGATTGCTGATTATGACAGTACTGAAGTTATCGTATGAAGAACAGACAGGTTTCATTTTCAGCACATTGAAAGTTATTTTGAAATGAATACAGTACGGAGCATGCAAAAAGCTGCCGGTGCAACGTACCTATGCTTGAACATCATTCATTAGCAAGGTAAAACTTGGTAAGCAAAATTAATTGCAAGTCTGCAGGCAACCCCATTGCTCACATGTTTTGCATTAAAACCATCTTTTAACAACTATTTTACACAAAATCGTTTCGCCCTTTTGGTGTTAGACATCTTCAGTGGTTGTAAATGTTCATATCGTTATTGTAAAATCTGTATAACTGACAAATATTATATTGGTTCATTGTACCATTAGTACTGTACATATTATTATGAATATTTGTCAGTTATACAAATATTACAATATTGTAGATTGAATACATATAATATTTTGTCAGTTATACAGATTTTCCATTCACAGATACTGACGATGCCCATACCATTGGGGCGAAACTAGTATGGTGAAAAAATAAATAAAACAGTTTTAAAAGACGGTGTTCAATTTAAAACATTTATATGCAACAACTGATATTACTTTTGGTAACATTGCATTTTGATTTTTCAAGTGTATTTTTAAACTTTTGATGTCAGGCAGTTACCTTGTGAAATTAGTTGCTTGAGAGGATTGTAGCCTGAAAGCAATTAATTCGGTTAGTTCAGATTTCTTTTCCTTTTTTTGACCTCGCTCACGACTAAGAAGGTTTAAAAATATGCCGATATCTTCGTGAAACAGGGGGAACATTTTTTCTGAATTGTCGTTTTTTAAAAAAACCTCTCACAACCGGAGTGGCAGCATAATCTCGAGGATTATTTACTACAGACGCGGGAAAATAGAGAAAGAGAGTTTAGCGTCTGTCGCCTTTAACGTGACAGCGAGCGGCATTTCGCGAAACTGTCGAGGAAGATAAGGGCCGACCACGGCTCGTGTGGCCGTAACGAACCGACCAATTTGAGGAGGATCGGATGGCTTGTTTGGATCGCTCAACGTGGCCAACGTCAGTCAACGAGCCCACACGTGGTGTCAGTACCGCAGATTTCTGTTGTAGCTGCTCTGGCTCTCAAAAATTTTGTTTCGTACACGAAGACTTTTCAACAACATAAATGTTAAAGGGCCAACGCTAATACATAATGCATGAAAATACTAAATTTGAACATACGCACAGGGTCACTGCTTTGATAGAGATAACCAACGACTTTTGCTTCAAGGATTTTGTTACATTAACATCTATCTATATAAAAAAGCTACTTTGGTCATTGTATCCGTAACGCTGAAATAGTGAACCCGGCGTTCGATATCGGACTAAATGTGGTGAGAGATGTTGCTGAAAAATTGAGGTTATGGAAAATATTTAAAAACAATTCTATTTAATTAAGAAATTCCGAAGAAATAATTGTTGGAACAGTTTCAAAAGTATGTATTGCGTTTAAATTAACATATTAATTATTAGTTTCTTTTTTATTTATTTATTATTTATTTTCAGTCGATGTGGATGCTTTCTTATAATCACCATCCAGAGATATTGCTGTTAGAGTGTACTAAAAAATGTAGCATATTACATAATTTTTAACTATGTGGAAATGTTACATTGTCTTACTAATTAATTGACGCTTTTGGGGTACGTTATGCCAAGAAAATAAAAGCGTGTTTAAAACCATCCGTAAATCTGTACTAAGAAATTTAGGCAAATGGCGAAGTAAAAGGATTTTTTTTCTCCTGTCTTGTAACAATTTCTGTGGACTACGCATACCCCAGCTACAGGGTGTCCAGAAAAGGACTCCCTGATTTCAAAATTAAATATCTCGAAAACAAAGATCGATAGAGGAATGCAGTAAACGGTATGTTTATCGTGACAGCTGTAAGAAGTGTATACAGCAGTTTGAAATAATAGTTACAAAAGCTGCTACAGATGGCACTGTAACCGCCATACGTAATGCCTAAATAGTGATCCGAAGCTCAGGGCGATCAGTTCCACGTGAAAGGAGGTTAGCGACATTGTGATGTGATTGTTTGCAAAGATTGTTTTCATACGATTATTTCACTTATGTATGCTGATATGAGCTGTACAGCGTACAGCGCCATCTGTTAGCAGCTTTTGTAACTATTATTTCACACTGCTGTCACAATAAACATACCGTTTACTCCATTCCTCTATCGATCTTTGTTTTAGAAATATTTAATTTTGAAATCAGGGAGTCCTTTTCTGGACACCCTGTATCTAGTCTGACGCAAGAGAGGAAGGAGTGAAGACTCCGCCGTAATTTCAGATTTCTTTGATATGGAGCGTTTATCCTTGGTGGAATATTTATGTTTCCATCTTTCTGCGAGACATATAACTTGTGTTCTATACGATAAGTTTATGTTTGTTTTTCAGATGTGTAATTTATGAGGTGGAGATTGGGGTTCTGGGGATCGTCCAAACGTTTAGCTAGGTCAGCGTTTCTCACCCTTTTTCAACCCCAGAACTATTGTCCCTTAAGACCTACCCCTGCAACAAGTGAATCAAAAAATGACCATTAGCGAAATCCTTCATACCGACTGTAAATGTATTTAATGAACAGATTGTAATAATAACAAAGCATACCCTTATATCTTCAAATAGCGGTCTTTGCCTTTTCGTTGAAATATTCGTTACTTTCAGAAAGTTTTGCTTATATAGTAGGCACCGAACGTGGTGGTGTAACGGTTAGCGTTCTGGCCTCGCATTCGGGAGGACGGCGGTTCGAATCCCCGTCCGGGCATTCAGATTTGGGTTTTCCATGGTTTCACAAATCACTCCAATCAAATGCCGGGATGCTTCCTTCAAAAGGCCATGGCCGAATTCCTTTCCATTCCTTGCCCCCTCATCTTTTCCCGTCTCTAAAGACCTCGCTGTTGAGAGACGTTAAAAAGTTTAAAAAAAAACTTATATAGGCTTTTGGGTTTTACTCAAGGTTCGCTTTATACAGTAGGAATAGTGTTATTGTGTGTTAACAGTTTTTACTGATTAGTAGACGACCCGTGCGAAAATTTCGCGAATAAAATGCGATGAATAGTGAGGTTGAATATAATGTCACCAAGTTCAGTCATTACTCTTCATACTCCTACTTCATTTATCGATTTTGGTTAGAAATCCAGGAAGATAAATGGCTCGAAACACAAAAAACGTATTTTAGAAATATTGACATTTTTGCGCTTTATGGGTCGAATTACGAAAAATTCCTTTCTTAGAATATAATGTTACCACGGCGGAAACCTTAGTCTTTAATACAATATGTCATTTATCTATATGGATTAGATATCAAGGGAGATAAATCGCTCGTGACACAAAAATCGGTTATAGAAAAATTTATACTTTTTTCCTTTAAGGGTTGAATTCCAAAAACATTCTTTCTTAAAATATGATTTCACAAAGCTGATACATTACTCGTTATATTCCTACTTCATTTATCGATTTTCGTTAGATATCCAGGGAGTAATGGCTCGAGATACAAAAAAACGCATTTTAGAAAAAGTTACATTTTTGCCCTATGACGGTCGAATTACGAAAAATTCCTTTCTTAAAATATAATGTTACCATGGCGGAGACCTTATTCTTTAATATGATACCTCATTTATCTATATCGGTTAGATATTAAGGGAGATAAATCGCTCGTGACACAAAAACGCATTGCAAAAATATTGATACTTTTGCCCTTTAAGGGTCGAATTCCGAAAACTTTCTGGTTTAATATATGACGTCACTAAAGCGGAGATCTTAATCTTTAAAACAATACTTCATAAAACCATTTCAGATAGGTATCCAGGGAGATAAGTGACTCGCAACACAGAAAACTGCATTTTAGAAAAAATTACATTTTTGCCCTTTAAGGGTCGAATTCCGAAAACTTTCTTGCTTAAAATACGACTTAACCAAAGTGGAGACCATAAGCTTTAAAGTGACACCTCATTCATTGATTTCGGTTAAGTATGAAGGAAGATATAGGCTTGTGATAAAAAAAAACTTATAGAAATAATATATATATGATTGTTGTTGTGATATCTTTAATTCAATTAGAGTTAGATGTTAAATCTTCTGCTTGCGGACCAGAATCAATGACGTAGGTGATTGCGGAAAACCGTGTAAAAACGCAGTCTGGACGCCCAGTACGCTGGGTCTAGGTCTCGACCCTGGTCCCTAGAACCTCTCCAATCCAGTGCGGCACACCTTAAAACTAGCTTCCCAGCTACCAAGAGCGGGCCGTTGGAAGGGCCTCGTCTGTGCTGGCAGGGATGGCGCGCCCCTATCCGTCGCCCAGTTGGTAAACATCAAACGCCCGGGTCGCTTTTTGTAACTGCTTTACGTCTCATTTTTACATCGAGGTCTTTAGAGACGGAAAAGGATGGGGGGCAAGGAATGGGAAGGAATTCGGCCATGGCCTTTTGAAGCAAGCATCCCGGCATTTGCCTGGAGTGATTTGGGGAAACCATGGAAAACCCAAATCTGGATGCCCGGACGGGGATTCGAACCGCCGTCCTCCCGAATGCGAGGCGAGAACGCTAACCCGGGTAGCTGAAACGACACTAGGCAACTTGGTGGGGAGGTGGCTGCGAGGTGGCGGGCTAGCTTGTGGCTCGAGCTGATCCGTGCATTTCGGCTGATGTAGCGCGACCTACGAAACCAGGCGCCGTGGGAACGCACCTTAAGACGTCCAACCGCACTAGTGATTTTATATCAAGATTTTATAACGGCATATGTGGAATCATTGTTTACCCATGACTCTTAAACACCCTTCCAAACAGACCTTGCATTTGTTATCAGTTTCATTGAATCTTTCCGATGTCAAGTCTATTATACAACTTTACATCCACCATTACACTAACTACGGCTTGCCCAATTGAACACCCAGAAAATCTTCTTTGCGGTGTGACCTCTATTGGTTTTCAGCCACGTACTTGCCAGCTAACCACCGACTTAATACTTGTTTGTAAATAATGCATTCTGAGTTTGTACTGTGCACATGTCCTGATTTTTGTCTCTTTTTTTTTCAGGTAAGATTACTGACGGCTCGTTGCTGCGAGGTCTATAACGTATCATCCCCTTCTTTCAGACTCGAGAAGAATTAACTTCCCCGCATCGAGGTATTTATACAATATTTTTTCTCTACAGTTTTGTAGTCACTGTAAAATGTGCGGTTGTCCAGAGCTTCTAGTGTGACTGTTATTTCTAAAACATGTTCACTTTCAGTATTTTTTTTTTATTGTGTAATATCTTAGTTTCTCCACAATCGACAGCTCAATTTCGGTGTATCTCACAAAATTTCCGTGCGTTATTATTGGGTCTGCAATATTCGAACAGAAAACCACTGGAGGAATCACAGGCGTTTCAGTAACACAGTTTCAAAAAGCAGAAATATAGCAGGATGTAGCCTAAATTCCGAAATACGGTAGAATTCTGAATAAATTTTTCTTCAAGTCTAGTATAAAACTTTCCTTAGTTTTTGTTTGTGTTTCCTTTTTTTTTCTTTTTTTTTTTTTAATGGCATTTGGCAACGGAGGCCATACAGCTAGCTCAATGTGTATTTTTCCAATGCATGGACGCCACAGGACGGACAGGACATTCACACAGACACACAACACTTAAACATCCATGCCCGCGGCCAGATTCGAACCGGCGGCCTTCGGCACGCGGGGCTAGCACTCTAGCCCCTACGGTACCGAGGCCGGCGTGCTTCCTTGTTGGACACAAGGAAATGAATGCAGAAATTAAAGCTGAAAATGTCCGTGACCCAACACCTGACCCCGAGAATGAGTGAGGTCTCTACGTCGGCATGTTGTGAAGTAACTTCTGGTAGGTTCGGTTGCCTAAGCAACAGGCGCTCCTCACGAATTTTACATCATTGAGTTAAAAGGGCTCCAAGCAAGTAAACATCTTGTTTTTCTTTTTTAACGTCAAATAGGGATTAAATTATGTCTGAACGGTACCTGACTAGCGTGAATTATATGAAAGCTTCCTTTTTGCCGTCCCCGGCAGCGTAGGGGTAGCGTGCTTGCATCTCGTTGCAGGGGTCGCCGGTTCGAGTCCGGCGTAGGGCATGGGTGGTTTTAATTAAGTGTTGTGTTTGTCATGTGTCGTCCTTACACATTAGAGAAAATAATCATACTTATAAGAAATCTGTACATTGAAAGGCAAACAAACACATTGAGCTGGCTGAATGGCTAACACGGCCGAATGCCACAAAAAAAAAAGCAGCTTCCTTTTTTATTTTGTTGTTTAAATAAGATCCTTTGTAGTTCTTTAACAAAAGTTCATTGTACTATTATTTGCTTGGAACGATAATAGGTAAATTATTCCAATCCCTGACGTCTTACCAACGAAAGAAAATCTTCCCATACCCTTATTCCTGAAATCGAGTGCCAATTTGTGGTCATGTTCATGTTTTCCCTTCCATACACATCTGCTAATTCTTTCACCAATATCTTTTCAGGCTTGATCACCGATATATGCCTTGTACGCTGCCATGATTCTCTTCACTCCCCCCCCCCCCCCCCCCCCTCCTGTCTTCCAAAGAGTTTCATTCCTGCTCTTTTATCATATCACTGATTGTGTTCTGTGGTAATTTTCAGAGACAAAATATAGCAGGCCTTCTTAACATACCGCAATTGACATATCACTGCACTTAAAAACCACAAACCATTTGAGCATTTTTAAAACAATTCTTGTAATAAACGTTACCGCTCTCGTGATGTTACTAATTTACGACCTTGTTATTGCATTCTGTGACTTCTTTTTCATGAAAAAATAATTTTGCCATTAAAAATGACTCTAAACCTATTTAACAATGTTCCAGATATGCAGCTGATTCTGAACTGAATGAATTGAGCATTAATTTGTATGATTTAAGCTAAATTGCAGTGATATGACGTTAATGAGACGATTGAAACACAAATTGCTGACAGAATTCAATAATGGAGGCAGCGAGTAGCACATTAGTTTGTCACTGAAATGTCACGTATAATTTCAAGTGGTCGCAAAAATTATTTTCGCTGCTCTGAACAGTGTTACCAAACCCAACCGAGGGTAAAACAGCACTAACTGCTGCTTATCGTTGTCGAGATTAATAGAAGTAACTTACTATAAAGTAAGGTAAAAGTGTTTCTGTCTAACAGACTGCGAAGAGTGTAAACACGAGAAAATTTTGCAGCTATTTGTACTGTCTTTGTGCCTCACATTTACTTTTAATTATCGCTTTTGTTACTGTACTCCTAATTTCACAGAAGGACGTCACTTCTTGTGGCCAGAGGTCATGTGACAGGGGTTCAAGTTGCTATGCATTCTGTTTCTGTAGTGGTTGAACGTACATTTTAAAGCGTAATCCGAAGCACGGAACGTTGATAGCGTACTTCGCACGCCCGAAACAAGCTTCGACAGAGGTGAAAGTCGTTTGAAGTGCCCGTAAAGTTTCGCCAGCAACAACGACATAATGCAACCGTACATTTAAAATTTACACATTTGTTTAATATACGAGACACTACTTCTCGAAACTTGATTGGGCCTCGAGTTTGAAATTTTTTTTTTTTTTTTTTTTTTTTTTTTTTTTTTTTTTTTTTTTTTTTTTTTTTAATGCATCTTGGTTACTTATCGGGTACGGAAATCGTTAGATAAGTCTGAAGAAGAAATTCCTTTTTTTATTTTCGGAATCATTCTTGATATGCTAAGGCTATTACGTAATGATTGTTTATATTATAGCCAATTTTTTATCTTGGATTACAAGCAAAAATATCGAACAATTGCTTCCTATCTGCTGGTTAAAATAAGTCGTTGTCTTGAAAATAATCTTCACTACGTTAAATATCTCGTCTCACATTTTCCACCGTTCAACATTTATTTCAAATACTGCATGAATCATTTACGGATTATTTTCTTTCTCTTTACGCATTAAATCAAAACATTCTACAGTTCTCAGACTCAACTCACTGCCCTCACGCTATTTCTCTGTGCATTTCTCTTTGCTAAGTTCAACGATATCCATTATATTACACTCTAACTTACAGGCTGCCCAACTTAATTATTTATACTCTTATACTGAAACCGTGAATATCGTAATTAACACAACATAATTGTTAGAAGTGAGATGGGGACCTGATATTCGGTTGAACCTTGATTCGAATCTCGGCCTGAATTTTGTATACTTTGCAAGATAAGATATTTTGTTTAATACAGACAACGGTGTTAATTTTCTTTATTTTTCAACAATCGCTTAGTGGTTCTAGCTACCCTGCTGTAAAAAGATAGCGCAGTATTTGTAATTGCTTAAGGTAAACTTCAGAATTTCCTTTATGACCTTAGGGTGAAAACGTAGATGGTATTGTCACCACCGCTCTGGTGTTTATTTAAGGAATGCTGAGTGGATTCTGGGGCTGTTCCGGATGTCCAACTTTGAGGATAAAAATACTTGGCTTCTTGCTGTGTGAACGGTTAACCATCTTTCCAACGCACAGCGGGACTCGCGGATTACGGGAACAATACAGTTTAGGTATACTCATGAAACTCATATGTTCACACTTTTACATACTTCCCTACAAAACGTAACGCACAACGCGAACCAACTCAAAACGATGTAGCGAATACTCACTGTTTAACATGAGTTCAAGGGACAGCGGGCACTGTCGTAGCTACTTGCATCAAAGTATCGTTAAGTGCGCATGCGCAGAACGTTAAATGCGCATGCGCAGAACGTTAAATGCTAATGCGCAGAACGTTAAATGCTAATGCGCAGAACGTTAAATGCGCATGCGCAGAACGTTAAATGCTAATGCGCAGAACTTTAAATGCGCATGTGCAGAACGTTAAATGCGCATGCGCAGAACGTTAAATGCTAATGCGCAGAACGTTAAATACGCATGCGCAGAACGTTAAATGCGCATGCGCAGAACGTTAAATGTGCATGCGCAATACGTTAAATGCTAATGCGCAGAACGTTAAATGCGCATGCGCAGAACGTTAAATGCTAATGCGCAGAACGTTGCGGCGCAAGCGCACTTAAAGCGTAACTTTTAACATGTAAAGCTAAAAAATTTCTCCCTACCGCCTCCAAACAAGTTTAATTTTAAAAACGAAATTTATTAACCCCAAAGTCTCTGCGCTCTCTTGCGTCAGGGAATTGAGTGACAACAGTTTTGCTGTGCCTCTGAGCCCAGCTGTGCCCGACGGAGCAATAACAGCTGGGTCTAGCATTCTGGAGGATGCAGGTTCGATCCCCGGACCGGCCATTCAGATTTCAGTATTCCATTATTTCCAGAAATCATTGCGGTCATGGTTCCTTCATAAGATCATGGCCGAATCTCTTCCCGTGCTGCTTGTACCACCTCAATTTCGATGAACTTCATTAGCCTTGAAGAATGCTCTTTAGCCTTCTTCCAAACAAGACCTAAAATTTCGTTTCTGTCATCATTAAATATAGACTGAAAGTATTTATTTATGCTATGAAATATTTATCTATAAAACAGAGAAGATGAATTTTATATACAGGGTCAACATAAATAATAACATTTACTGTAGCTGTATTACTTGAAATATTGTCACAAAACTTTACAATCATATATAAATCTAAGGAAAAAAATGCCATGTACCTTCCCTTACTGATTATGCAGATATCAAATTCATAATCAAGTTTATGCCACACTCAGTGCACCGTGTACCTATCAATCTGTTTAAATGCACTGATGATGCCAGCTAACAGTTGTGGTAGGTTTGCTGGTAGGGGAGGGTTAAACACTATCTTTGACATAATCCCCACCCCCTAAAAAAATCACTTGTGGTTAGGGGGCGTCCATTAATTACGTGAGGTGAAATAAGGGGAGGGGGGCGCAATTTTGCCAATGTTGCGATTTTGTTGCTAGATTTAGTGACGTTTGAACCTCTAAAGCGATATTCTTAAATATGTTATCGCTAAAAAAATATTTGGTGATTTTTAGTGATATTCATTCTTCCAGAGTTTCGAAAAACTTGATTGGCATTGGGGTAGGTAATAATGCCTCTGTCATGACTCGGATAAATAATTGCGTACATAATATATTGAAAACGGAATATGACTTACCCAATACAAGAATGCTGCTGGAATAAATACTTTTCTGGAGTTATCTGATTTAGGAATATCCTATCACTCGAATGCCGCAGTAGAAAGGATTTTAAGTACAATGAACATTTTTAAAAACAATTTGAGTAATAGGATATATGTAAATACTCTTGTTAGCGTGGAATCAGTTAAAAATTGTGAAAAAACTGCTACAGTTACTAGGTTCCGGCTGATGTGATTGATAAATACTCTTTCAAATCTAAGACTGACGATTCATCTCATCACTCCACAACTGCAAGTTCTGCAACTCCAACAATACAACAAGATGACGAAGAAGAAATAACGATTGAAGAAATTGGATGTTGATTTTTAATACAATGTTATATTTAATTATATATAATAATCATTAAAATACTTTATATTACTTATCATTTTCCTTTATTGTATTTAGCGATTTCTAGCGACTGTTTTAGTTCTAAATATCCCGCAATCTAGTGAGTTTTGAGACCAGGTCTAGCGACTTTTGTTTTCGTAAGGTGGTAACACTGGGGGTCCGGCGAAATCTTACGAAACCTCACCAAGGGGGAGGGGTCAACGAAAATCTCACGTGAGGTTTGAAATTCTTGTAGAATAGTAGAGCTAAAAAAAAGTCTACAAATGACGCAAAAGTCGATTTAAGGGGGGTAAAAACCGACTTTAGGGGGGGTTATAACCGCCCTTGGGAACATGAGACCTAAAAAAAAAGTCTCAAAAAGTTGCGAGGTTTTTCATAGGGGAGGAGGTGGGGGGGTCTCACGTCATTTTACAGATGTGTACGACCAAATCTCACCAGAAATGGGGGGGGGGGGCTTCGACTAAATCTCACGAAGTCTCACCAGAAAAGGAAGGGGGGTCCGAATTCCGGAAAAACACCTCACGTAATTAGTGGACGCCCCTTAGGTTGGGAGAGTATGGAGGGCATGACAAGGGATTGCTGTCATCAACCCCACCACGACCGATCCATTCGTTTTTCAACTAAAGTGGCTGCAAAACTTTTTGAGTTTTTCTATATGACTCTAAAGTTTTGTGACAATATGTCAAAGAATATAGCTACATTAAATCTGTGAAATCGCTTTAGTCGTTTATAATAATCCTGTATGTTTGGTTTAAGCTATCAATCCTAGCAGTGTCACCGAGCCATCAACCGCACTTCCGCAGCGCTGTCGGTTAATACGGGCGAACCCCTTCCGCCAGATCGCTTCCTCGGAGCCGTCCTGTTGTACCCGTTTTAATCTCGCTGTCTGAGGCCCGAGGAATCCTACTTGTGTTAACGAGGCTGCCGGCTGAGTCCTGCAGGACGAAGCAAGGACTCGTGGGGATAATGGGTGCTCAGCGCCGGCAATTAGCCGGCAGGGCCGCCAACTTTACGCGCGCACATTACCGTCCTGCTCCGCCGCCTGGACTTAAATGGCTCAGTGGGAGAGACGGAGAGAGTGAGTGCGGAGTAGGACACAGATTTAATGGCAGCCAGAGGGGCACTCTCAAACGTGTACTGTGAGGCCAGCTGATGGAGTACTCGCACAACTCAGGTCACCAAGTTATAAGACGAATGTCATGTCTTGACTCCTAAAGCAGACATAGAAACTGCAAAATATATCGAGTTTATTATGTACAATAGAGAAACACGATGCAAGAGTATCTCTATCAAGGAGATACTGTCTATCAAGAAGACTTTGGGACTAAAAACTGTAAAAGACAATTTATATTTGTTTTGGATAACACTATAGTATGTAGGACTTGGTTTAGTGTTAACTATTATTTCCCTTAGTATTCTGTTGGCCAAATCAATTCAACAATTTGACCACGTACGAATACAAAACATAACTTTCAATATTTCCATGTGATTCTGATTTAAAGGATACGGTGCCAATGGTAATTCTCATTGATTAAACTAAGCACCTTATATTCCGTTTTATTCATTCATATATATATATATATACAGCCACTCAATTTTATTGTACATCATTTTTTGACTACATTACACGTTTTCGTATGCCGTTCTCAATGCAAGACCAACTTCTGCTGGCTACTCGTAGATGAGAATTTCTTCTCACTTTCAAGCGGAGGCCGGCCACCGACCACCTGTTCATTTCCTTTTGCATCCCTAGATTCCCCACACAGCTGAGCGGCTCTGGCACTGATAATATTTTTTCTTACATAAACTAAACAACATACTCTTCACGTGACACCTCAGATACAAAATTGTATATATGTCACATTTGACACCACTAGAACTGGGAATAGAAAGGTAATAATTAATAGAAGGGTACAGAAAAATAGGTGTAAATAGATGCAACAAATTCCTGACAAGCCCAGCCTCAATGGATAGCGCAAGGACACTTGTTGGAGGCAGAAGTAATCCCATAGACAGAAACGTTTTCTCAAAGCGTGGGTCTTGTTTCTCGCTTCGCTAGCTGCCGAATGTGGGAATCCTGTAATTCGTCGTAAACTATCAGAGCTAACGCGGCGATTGATAAGAGGATCTATAATGCTTCCCCTACTTGACAGGATGGTGACGACAGAACCAGGCAATACATTGGTTGAAAGAAATCCCAAAGAAGATAAGGTTGGGGAAATCTTGAAGAATAGTGTTCAGTCCGAGTGATGGTGGAGTCCCACGGCCTGTCCGTTTGCTGGCCGCGCCGGTCAAGCTACGAACAGTGGACCGTGGTAAGATATCCGCCTATGCTGGCGCACCTCTATCCGTCGCCCAGTTGGTAAACATCAAACGCCCGGGTAGCTGAAACGACACTAGGCAACGTGGTGGGGAGGTGGCTAGCCTGAGGCGCGTGCTGATCCGTATAGTTGGGCTCCATGGCGTGACTTACAAAATCACGGGACGTGGGAAGAGGGTTGGAAATAGTCGTGAGTATTAGCAATCTAAAGCTTGTCACCGAGCAGAACCGTGGATGGGCAAATGAGAATTCCTGCGTAATATTTGCTACCCTTAACCAACTTAATTTAATTTAATCCAGCTTCATTCAACATTCAGTAATTGCACTTCTACCATTGGGGTTCTTACTTAATTATCTAAGCGTATACCCGCTGTCTAAGATAGGTTCTGTACAATTATATAAATCTGTTACCGGGCTTTGTCTGGTTGTTCCGCCATCGGCTTAAAACTAATGTTCAGATATTGATGGAGTTTTAGCAGATAAATAGCTTAGCATCTGGGTTAGAATCTTAGGTATGTATTTCTGAAAAAAAAAGAGCTGTTGTTTTTATTGAAATTTCCCCTCCCCCCTTTTCTGGGTTTACTCCTCGTCATTATAGGTGGCAAAGGAGTGTGGACAAGGTAAGTCCCTCTCTAGTGGTGGGGGGGGGGGGCGAAATCTCACGAAACCTCACCAAGGGGGAGGAGGAGGAGGTCAGCGGAAATCTCACGTGAGGTTTTCAAATTCTTGTAGGACTGTAGAGCTAATAAAAAGGTCTACAAATGACGCGAAAGTCGACTTTAGGGGGGTATTTCGTATTTCGTCAAAAAGCCGACCTTGGAAGCATGAGACCTAAAAAAAAGTCTCAAAAAGTTACGGAGTCGATTAGTAGGGGGGGGGGGGGGGTCCGGAATTCTGGACATCTCACGTAATTAATGGACTACGCAGGCGGTGGCGGACGTAGCGAGCCAACGAAATTGTATAGTAGATAATCATAAAAATGGTACAAAAATTTGATATATTGAATTTTCTGTACCCACGGCTATCCATATATTACAGTGAATCATTCAGAGTAGCATATATAGAAAAAAAGAGTGCGATTTGTTCAATTTTTTGTTAAATGACTAACCTTTGCCTAAGGCAGGGCTGCCCAACCAATTATTATGGAGATGGCCACAATTTCGATTCTAAGTTGGCCTGCGGGCCACTATTCCGATTCTATGTTAGCCTCCGGCGCAACTAATTCTTACCTGTGGTTACAGTAGATGCTTAAATAAAATAAAGACATAAGTAACACAGTTTAATTATAATCAAAAAGTAAAAAATATGAATTATACCTTAGCAGAGGTTTTTGAGCTAGCTTATTCTAGACTGTTGATGTTGGAAATGTGTCGGCGGGCCACTCCGTGGCCTAAGGAAACAATGGAATCAGGTTATAACCAACGATAATTTCACGCACTACACCTTTTGTTCCTAGATACTGGACATATAGTTGTCTCTCGGCTGTTATTTTAGTCAGGCATAATCTTATCTCTTCTGGTTCTCCATACTTATTTTCTTCTTGTCATCGTATGTCATTACAAAACTCAGTGAATTCGCATCAGTCGGAGTATTCCAAGCCGCTAGTCGACAGCTTTCTATCTGGTATTATTCCTCAACGTTTCACTTACTGATACGAAAAAAACGTGCGAGTATGGAGCTTTTCTTGACGTGTAAACACAAACAAGTAATACCGAGTATACAAGTGAAGTTTGCTTTCTGAGGACCACTTCCTCTGCGGTATTCTTCAAATGATTGCGACATCTACATCTGCTGACAGTTTGTTGAAATACACAAATCGCTATTACCTTAAGAATATGGCAGAGTAGGCGGTGGAACCGTCGTGATATGAAAGAAAAATTGGAGGGTGTACCTGCCTAGACTCCTATTTCAATACAGAAATAAAAAAGAACGGGCGCCAGCCACTTTGGTGGCAGACCGTCTTTGAGGTCTCACAGAATCGTTGCCAAGAGCGACCCCGGAATCTGACAGGCGGAAGTGGAGAACAGAGTTGTGGAATTTGCTTCGGAATTACGGCGAGAAGACGAGTGAAAGCGAGGCGGGGCAGAGCAGAGCCTCACTGCTCTGGTCGGAGCTAGGGGGGCGGGGCGCGGGCAGTAGCATTCCTCTCACGTGAATTCACTCGTGACGCCGTCTTGTGGGGGCGGGGGGTGGAGAAAGAAGTAATAAAAAAGAGGGCGGCAGATGTCGCCGCAGAACTCGCACAGTGGAATGCCGGGGCGGCAGGTATTTCTGAAACGCAAAGTGTTTGGCGCTCCGCATTCCACAAGTTTAGCCCCCGGTTACGGCGGTTCCAGAAAAATGTCGTACTCTGTGTATATGTCGCGTTACCAGCCGTAGACATGTACATGCTTATTATAAATGATCGAAACGATTTCACAAATTTAATGTAGCTATATTATTCAACATACTGTCACAAAATTGTACATTCATATAGAAAAATTCAAAAAGATTTATATATATATAATGTTACATACAAAGGCTAACTTAATAATTTAAGTTTGTTAGAATTATGTAGGCCTACCTTGGTTTTCATAGCCTAGAAAGTCTGCTTTTCACCACACTAGTGTGTATTCTGGTATTTTTCATACAAGAACCCATTGAGATCCCATCTTGAAATTTTGCATGAATGAAGTCAGTTAAAAAAAAATCCGATGATACGTATTTTGGAAATCTCAAAAAAAATATTTTTGAATTTTTTTAAAATTTTCAAATTTAGGTGGCACAGTCATGTTACATATCAAATTGAAGGGGATTCGTATAGGAAAATAATGATGCAAGATTGAGCTCTCTATGTTGTACAGTTTTTGAGCTACAGCACTTTAAAACAATCATAAATCGAACAAAAACAGTCGGTTTTTTTATTTTTGAACCCTTGAAACTCAAATACCAAAAGTCAGAAAAATTTGAAATTTCAGATTTAAACTAGTGTTGGTGGGTACATTACCTGAAAAAAAAATTTATCCAAATCTGAGAGGTCAAGGTTCAGACTGTTAGTTGATTTGAGATGGAATGACCCTACATTAGGTTTTTAATCGCTGCCAGGTTGGAAGACTTGAAGTCTGGCTACATTGATCGTGGCATCAGTTGTTTTTATAAGGTGGGATGGATTTGACTTCCCATTTATTTGGCTCTTAAGATTGTAAGCAAATTTCAACCTTCACTGACGAGCCTTGCGTGGACCTGGCTTCCAGGTGGACACAGGTTTGATTCTCGATCCGGCCATCCAGAATTTGGTTTTGGATGGTTTCGGTAAATCATTCTATTCGAATACAGCAGTATTAGTTTCAAAAGTCTGTGGCTGAATTCCTTCACGTTCCATACACCCCATCTCCTCCCGCCTCTAATGACTTCGATGTAGACAAATCGCAAAGCTCTAAGAAGCGCGCAAATGCCGGGATGCTTCCTTAAAAAGGTCATGGCCGAATTCCTTCCCATTCCTTGCCCACATCCTTTCCCGTCTCTAAAGACCTCCCTGTTGAGAGACGTAAAGCAGTTAAAAAAAAAAATCTAAGAAGTGCGGAAGAAGTGAAAATTCAATGGATCATAGCACTTTTTTCTGCCTGTTTTTCCTCCGATTTTTTTTTTTTTTTTAAACTTTTCATTCGCATTTTTCCTGCACGCGCAGTAATAGACTCACTGTATCGGGTTATACACGTGATTCCATATTTGTTTTCTCATTATAACTGCGATCAAAGAATATAAAGAAACCATCTACATCGAACTAATATAAATAAACAACAAAATAAACACAAAAGGAACTGAAAATACCGGTGCGTGTATCCGTGTGTAATAATGGCAACTAGTCCGGTTGTAAATATTCCGTCCGACGTCCTCAGGTAATTTTCAGTGAGTATTTAAGCAATTTAGGATATAACATTTTTGATGCAATTGAGGTATGCTCATGAACGCACATATATTCACACTTATACATTTATGCATGCGAACCGTTATGTTAACTAACTCAAAATGTCGGAAGGAATACTGTTTCACACGAGCTTAAATGATGGCGGACATAATCGTAACTGCTAGCATCAAAGTATCGTTAACTGTGCTCGCTAACCTAACCCGTAAAGATACTTTCAATCAAAAAACAATTAAAAATTAATATGGCTGAAGAGCTTAATTGTGTGAAACCATTTCTGGAGTTGTGCTTGTCTGCATTACTAAACATAGTAGCAATTGATATTAGGGTTAGTATGTAGCAATACTAATGAATAGGGTTCAGATCTTTGGGACAAATCATATTTTTGCCTGCCTTCTTGTTGAGCTGAAATGCTGAACTAAACACCGATTCAATGTTTCTGATTGTATTTAAATCTATTTTATATAGTATATAAATGCATATTCAGACCATTTTCCTAGTTTTGGTCATATATCGATAATATTTTTGGTCATATGGTCATATTTTGAGGAAAAATCTGGTACTTTTTAATAGTACCGGGAATTCACTAGATATAGATAGCAAGAAATTGAGATATTTATGCACAGATCTGTACTTCTGCTATACAGGTGGGGGAAAAAACTAATTTTCACTGTGGTCAAAATTCACTGGTCAAGAATTAAAGTTATACATTATTGTCACTCTCTAAACGTAATGTTCCGCCCGCCTTTAATCTCCACAATGCAGCATCAGCATGCCTGTGTCGATACGCGTCAATCAATATCTCAATGAAATAGCCTCAGTCATCGTTAAATCTCCATTAAACCACCATTAAATCAGTGAGTGGACCTACCGCCATTCCGAAAGTAAAATTTTCTGAAAGTGCAAAGTTACGTAAGGTAATTTAGAGAGAATTATTTTAGTGAAGATTAATGAGTTCTATTCCGTAAATTATATGAAATTGAAGTGATTTCAATTTAAATTTTCGATTTAAAATTTAATTTATTTAATTTATTTAATTTCCCAATGGTGCAGCAAGTGCACGGAAGCAAATTATGTTGTCTACATGAAAGCGACACTCCTAGATAAAATAAATGATGTATAATTGAGCATGTCTGATATATAGTAAATTTAAATGTTTAGTCATATATTGTCATTTGTATGTCATATTTACCAATTTTTAAGGTCGTATTTGCCCTCATATCTCTCTATTTATATCTGAACCCTACTAATGATGCTCTGGTATTTGCCTAACATTGTTGATTAACCTTCCTTTTAGGTTTGCTCTTGCTTATTTTGTGGGTGGCGGGTAGCTTGTTTCGCAGCGTATGTTTAGAATGAGTATTGGTAATAAAAGTTAGGGTTGCGCCTGGGAGGTATGTTTGTCCGCGTCGCCCAGGAGGCAGTGTGGTGGTCGATGAAGACGCAGAGTGTCTGCCGCCTTGCTGCAGTAGTCAGTGTCTGCTCTTTGATCAGCGACATGGCACAGCGCGGAGTGGGCCGGGAGAGTGGGAGCTCTTTTATTAAAAAAAAAAAAAAAAAATACAGGCACAAAGGAGGTGCGCGCTTTTGTTGGAACGGTCGCAGGTACAGAGAGCAGAGCAATGGGAGAGAGGCAGCTCGGCTTTAGACACCGGCCGAAAAGAAAGTGAGTTTGCAGACCACAAAAAGATGCATATTGAGGTTTCTGCTTCATTCACTCGGTACATTCTTGCAACTGCTTGTTATTATTTTTAACGCTGCGTCAATCAACACAAGGCGACAGGGTCTGTATAACTTCTAGTTCGTGAGCTTTTTGTACAGTATATCGAAACCTGTAGGTGAGGGTTTAACGATCTGGCCTAGCATTCGTGAAGACGCAGGGTGGATTCCCGTTATGTTTTCTATGTTGGAGAAGTTCATTAATTAGGTGGGCTTAAAATAAGGGCGAGGGGACCTTCAAGCAAAATCTCACCAAATCATTTAAAGCGGAGGGAGGCGGAGAGGGTCAATAAAATGTCACGTCAGTTTCTTTATCATTTTTCCTCTTATTTCATAGGAAAAAAATGTACTGCGTAGAAAACATCAGCATTACCACTTAGGTATTTTGTGGCATGAAGAAAAATGCGTGAATATATCAAATGAATTTAATTATTTAAAAATTATAATTATAAGTTAAATGTCACGTTGAGAGGGAGGGGTGCCACCACATTTTACCAGGGGAGGAGGGGTCCAAATTTATGAAAATACAGTTCAAGTAATTAATGGACGTCAGTTTATCTGTTTTCCATACGTAAGGTACTTAGAATTACCACCATTTTTGTAAATATATTTGTGTAAATATAGAATAATAAAATGAAATATTAACTTTGAAAACCTTAGCTAAAATGGTCAAAGATATCAGCAGAGGCGTGAAGCAGTATCTTTTATGAACGGATAATTAAGATATAAAAAATGAAGGATGATATATGGAATAAATTGTTTGATGGAGTTATTAATATACAATGATAATGTTATAAAGAAGAGGTTTCGAGAGGAAAGCTTAAAAGAAAATTTTAATCATTACTCGGAGGCTGGTAAAGCCTGTTAATGTTAGTATATTTATGTAAATAGCCTGAGGGCAAAAGAAAAATGTTTTAATATGTGATCTCTGAATGATGGATGTCAATTGCATCTTACGCATTGTGAAACGTAAAAAAAGGTAAGTACTATTTTTTAATCTTAATAGAATCGTAAGACTATAAAATTAATTGTGATCTTTAATCTATCAACGAAAGCCTCAATGAGTCATTTAAGAGAAGTATACTAACTAACAGTACAGTAATGAGATTGCGATTTCAGGTATCAGGACACCAGATATTGTAGGCCTTATAGAAAGAATTAAAGTAACTAGTTAATATCTGGTAAGTGGAGAAACAGGTTAAGATAAAATCAAAGAAGATTACGTAAATGTGTGCTTACATCTTCGATTATCGGAAAATTTCAGTGATGGTTATGTTCCACGTACGAATAAAAATAAACGCTTACACACAGTTCCCTGAAATCGCTCCAGGTGAATGCCGGAATGGTTCTTTCAAAAAGTCACGCTCTTTCTTATTTTTGCTGTAAAACAGATGTGGTCGCATGTTGCTAGTTCTGTAGTGCGTATTTAATATGAGTCTTGGTAATAAAAGTTTGCGTAACGCCTGGGAGGTAAGTTTCTCCGCGTTGCATCACACCCGCCCAAGAGACATTGAAGTGGTCGATGAAGAATCGTTCTTTTCCACCGCTAATCACACTGTTTGGCGTAAGCAAAAAATTTCTAATCATCAGAATGTGCGCCAAATCTCTCCCTAATATATGGAGTGAAGGCATAAGACGCTGTTGATTTTCATTTGTTAGTGAATATAAAAATGACGGCGCCCTTACTGTCCTTCAGAATAGAAGCCTGAATGTACACTCGACATACTTGTCACTAAGGGACCGTGCACAAACTACATGACTCGGTCCAGAGGGGGGAGGGGTTGGCTGGAAGGCTACGCTGGGCTACGTGGGGGGTTCCGAGCCAGGCCATGTAGATTTCCTTTCATAACATTTTTCATAGTTAAAATGAGGAACAGAACTCAGAACAGCATGTGAATATTTATTTCCCTCAGTTAATTATCTCCGTATATAATTTAAAGTAGTCTGACAAGAGAAATCAGTACAAAATGTCGTCTGGAATCAAAAGGGGAAAAAAGCTACGTGCTACGTGGGAGGGGAGGGGGGGGGTAGATGCAAAAGCCACGTAGGGCTACGTGGGGGGGTTCACAGGAGGCCAAAATGGAGCTACGTGGTTTATGCACACTCCCTAAACAGCAACCATCACAGTCCCATTAGCACATACGAGTTACACCTATGACTGGCCACCCTACTTCTATATCCATTCATAAACTGACTCCATTTTAGCAATATCATGATGCTGATCAGGTGATCAATATGTTTTAATTTTTAGTCTTAGATGTCCGTTTGATGAATGCGAAGTTGGCTATTTTGTTATGATCACAGAAAACGTGTGAAAAGTCACATTTTTATGGACGTTTATCAAGTTGTTTGTAACATTCGAGTTTGCATAAGCGGAACTGGCCTTATGATGAAAGTCAATACAAATAAAACAAGTATTCAGGGAGTGTCAACAAAGAGCTAATACACTGATTCAATGTGTAGTTTATGAGGCTGATATTGGGAATCGTCCAAGCATTTGCTTCATATTTGCCGGAAACCGTCTAAAAACCACAAACAGGACGGCCAGGACTTGACCAGGACTCAAACCCCATCCGTTGTTCCTCCCCGATCGAGTGTGTGACGCCTTATCGCACTGAGACACACTGGCGGGTTGAAATGCAGTTTAACAAACTGTTTATTGAACCTATCGCTCGTTATTTGATCATCTGTTAAAATAATCCTTGCTTTTTATTTTCTAGAATCTTAAGGAACTTTTGTACTATACTAATATTATAAATGTGAAAGTAACTCTGTCTGTTTGTTACGTTTGCAGAGCTAAACGGCTAATCCGATTATGATGAAATTTGACAAGTAGACGCTATTTGCCTTAGGAAGTTCATATGATTCTATTTTCTGTATAGATAATACATATAGTAATTGAATTATGAAAAACTATCTGAATTGTGAAAGACAGATGCATGGTATGTATACGTCTCTGCAATGCATAACGACAAAGAGGGCTGGTAGCGCAGTGGATAAGGTGCTTCCGTCATAAAAATTTCCCTTGTGGCTTCCGGTTCAAAACCCGCTGGGAGAAAACATTTTTGAGAATTGTTTTTCATCGTTTGAGCCAAGCCTGGGATTTTGTCGTAAGGAAACCATGTTGAAATGTAGATGCCATAAAGTCAGGGGTGAAATGTGTGGCAAATCGTAGGCGGTAGAACAGTGCCTTAAGCGTTATTTTATTTATTTATTTATCAATCTTGTTTCGTGGATCCCTGCTGAGGAAGGACCTCTGGGATGTGAAACATGTCATGGTTGATATACATACACACAATACGAGTCATATTCATAGTAAACACAATTATACGTTCCAAATAGAAATAAAGAGAATAACAATAAACATTAATTTTTACAACTGAATTTTTCAAAAGTCATATTGAATCCAATTAATTAATTTGTTCAAATTCTTGAATGGAGTAGAAGTAGTTGCTAGTAAGATAATCTCTCAGTTTTTCTTTAAATATATCTTTATTATCTGCAAACTGTTTTATATTCTTGGGAAGTTTATTAAACTGACGTATACCAGAATAATTACGAGTAACTCCTCTTTGTACTAATGACAGAGATGTTAGTGTTTTGTGCAAGTTATTTCTGTTTCTTGTATTGAATTAGAACTAAATAGGTTAAAATGATCTATTACAAAGCACATGAGAGAATATATATACTGAGAAGGCATTTTAAGAATATTGAGTTAAAAAAAAAAAAGAGTTTACTTTATTTGCGCTATACTGGTTCATAGGCAGTTTTTGTGTGATCTAAACTAATAATGTTATATATGCTCCGTCATTTTGTTACGTTTTGACGACTACATGTGTATATCGATACTGACGGAATTTGACAAGGAAATACTTTGTATCTTTAGAAAGGACACAGGAAATTTTTTTCTCGTATGAATAACATTTTTACTCATTTAAGAGATTCGATGGTAGAATGGTATATCGATGGCGTTCCCGTCACATTATGCCGACTCGGTGTTGTTTGGAACATATCATACGTAACTTTCAGCTTTATATATCCAATTCTTGCAATTAAATTCTATGTCCCCGCGTACGATGTCGCGGGTAGCAGCTAGTAATTTTATAATATCAGTTAGGACATCTTTTCCAACAATCTGAGTGTACATGTTAGCAGTAAACGTGTCAGTCCCAGATGTTCTCTTAAACTGTGTATTAGTGAAGAGCGATGGGTCTGGTCTGTCGCAGGCTTATACGCATGGACTGCGTGGGAAGAAGCCTCTCTCACTAACTAGACGTATTTATGACGGGCCGTTACCCCTAGTGTACGGTGCCGACTGACGAATTCCTCACGGCTCTATGCTAGCTCCCAGCCAATATTTCTCCAGTGCGCGTATTGCTCCGAGTTTACTTTTCATTACCGCTTCACAGCACCCGGAGGCGGCGGCGGTCTAGCAGTAATCACGTCATTTCATAGAGCATCAATTATGCACGCGGCGGAGGGAAGATTGCGTCTTGCATACAATCTGTGTGGCTCAGAGACGGCTGCAGAGGGTAATGGATACAGACAGACTAACACGCAGCTATGCTCACTCTGTCTCTAACTCCTCTGTAAATATCTGGTCTTGCTTTTCATCAATACATTACACTGCCACCGAAAGTTAGTGGGTATATTGAGTTGTCTAACAGTCACTTGTAATGTTTCTTGATTTCTATCCAAGAATTTGGGTTTCCCATGGTTTCCCAAATTACTCCAGGCAAATACCGCGATGCTTCCTTCAAAAAAGGCCATGGCCGAATTCCTTCCCATTCCTTGACCCCATCCTTTCCCGTCTCTAAAGATCTCGCTGTTAAGAGTTTGTGTGTTGCGTGTGTTGTCCTGCACCCGAATAATAGAATAAATACTTCAAGACATGTTAATAAATACATGACGGTCATATAAAGAAATACATTGAGGAGACCTAGCTGATTGGCTGTAAGGTCTAGTGTCATTATAAAATAAAAATAAAAATAATGGAACACAAAAAAAATACGGATGGAGTTGAGAGAATTATTTGATCACACAGTGGTATTCTGGAAATAGATTCAAGACTGAATGAACTGGCTTACTCCATTGTAGTTTAATTACTTCGACTAAATTGGGACAAATATTGCCTTCTGCCCCTCAGAGGTTAGTGACAATGCAGTATCTGTTATTGGTTTTTAGCCCACCGTAGCTGCAAAATTGTGCCATAGGTGGTCTCTTCCCAGCTGTCTCGAAGCTGTCTATAGCGGTCAGCGAGAATTACTCCAACAAGTGATGAGTCAGTCAAGTGACTGAATTCTCTGTGTCCTGCGTGTTTGGCAGACTCATTTCCAGAGGAATCCTTCCGCAGCAATCCTGCGGAGTGCCATTGCCATCATATCTCGTGAAGACTGTTTTCTTCTACTTCCCGCTACGACTGTTGTGACGTAAATTATTGTCTAGACGCTGAGTCGACGTTATCACCTACGAGGAGTAATCAGAAATTAAGATCACAAGCCCTGCAGTGAAACGTGTATATTTTATTTCACACAACCAATACAGCCAACTGATAGTATATATAATAGGTTATTTTCCACCATAGTCTCAATATCGGTTCAGGCACTTGTTGCTTTGTGGGATGAGTCTGAATATTCCCTCCTGGTAAAAACCCTATCCCTGCGTGTTCAGCCACGTTACCGTTAAGTGTTTCACCTGCTCGTCTGTAGCGAATCGTCGGCTTCTTAGTTGCTCTTTCAAATGAGGAAAAAGGTGAAAGTCGTTTGGAGCGAGGACTGGATTGTAGGGAGGGTGGTCGATGATGTCTCAGCGAAACCGTTTCAATAGCATGGTGGTCTCCTAGGTCTACCGGCCCAAAATTTCGACAACATTCGGCGATATGCTGACGAGACATTACAGTCTCTACCAGCTGCCGGTAAATTTCAACTGCATTTAAATGTTTCACCCACATAAATCGAATAACTGAGTGGATTTCTTAGCGAGGCAAATTTTCCAAACGATTCGCCATTGGTGTTTACATACAAGTAACGCTGTAGGTGGCGGGTGGCACACTTTGTAGTTCCGTGGAGGTTCTGACTTTGACTGTTCTGTTATCATCCATACTGGCTTCTAAGTTAATAATAATAATTATTATTATTATTAATCATTATTGCCCTTGAGGACAGTGTTTAAACTCAAATTATTCATGATTATTCAGTTTTTGTTTGTATTTGTCTTCTTCCTCTTCTTTCCCCAAAACCTCTTCATACGTTCACTGTGTTCCTGTTTTCTTCTGTATTTGAAATTTTGTGTTCATAATTTTGTTCTTGAATTGTCCCCTTTTCCGTGTCATTTCCTTGCTGATCCCTACATGATTCAAGTCCTCTTCTATTTCCTGGAACCAATTGGTTTTCCTGAGCGAACCATTTACCACATCAAAGATCATCTTTGTGAGTCTGGTGCTGTTCATTCGCTGTAAATGTCCATAGAATTATAATCTACGTCTTCTGATCATGTCTGTCAATCGATCTGTATGTTCGTATAGTTCTTTCGTTGGTCTTTTCATCCATATACAGTCTTTATATATTGCTCCAAAAAATTTTCTATGGATTTTGCGTTCAACTTTTTCCGATTCTGTAATGCCTGAAGCCCCAATCGTGATTTTTTCTGATGCATATAATGCTTCTAGCAGTACCACTGTTTTGCAATGTCTGAGTTTGGCCTGCCTTGATATATTTCTTTTGCTATAATATGACCATGTGAGTCTATAAGCCTTCTGAAGCTTTTCTGATCTTTCTAAATTTGATAGCTTGTTACGTCCTCCTACTTGTATGTATTCCCCTGGATATTTGAATTTCTCAACTCTTTTTATGTTTCCAAATTTTGTGTATATTGTTTGTACATTGTTGTTTTGTTTCTCCATGTACTGCGTTTTTTCATACGAAATTTGTAGCCCTGTTTTGGCGGCAATTTGATGTAGCTGTTCCAATGCATCTTGTGCTTCCTGCCTATTATTGCTGAAAATTTGCCAGGTCATCCGCAAATGCCAGGCATCTGATGATTGTTTTGGTATGTCGTGTTCTTCCTAGCTGTATTCCTTTGACCTGCGTTTCCCATTGTTTTATAACTTTGTCCAATACCATGTTGAATAAAATCGGTGGTAATCCATCTCCTTGCCTGACACCCGTGCAAATTTTGAATGGTTCTGATGTTTCTCCCATAAATTTCACTTTAGACGTGGTATCCGTGTGTTTGTTGCATCAGAGCCCTTGTCTTCTTGTCTATGCCGTATTCTTTCATTCTGTCAAAGAGTGTCTGTCTGTCTATGGAATCATATGCCTTCCTGAAATCCACAAATGTTACTACGGTATTGTTTGTTTGTCTTATCTTCAGGAGTGTTCTCAGATTCCAGATTTGTTCTATACATGATCTTCCTTTTCTAAAGCCTGCCTGGTATTCTCCTATTTGTGGATCTACCTGAGGTTCTAGCCTGTTCAGTAGGGCTTTGGAGAGGATTTTATAAATGACTGGCAGCAAGGAGATACCTCTGTAATTGTTGGGATCCGTCTTGTCACCCTTTTTATGTAAGGGATGTATTAGTGCACATTTCCATTATTATTTAATTACTTATACCGTCTTGCTCACCAAAAACGTGTAAGTAAGTGTTACGCTTTGCTGTAGGAAGCCAGTCTCTGATGTTTCTGAGTTCAGAAAATGTTAGCGTGGGTGACGTACTGTGAGAAATTGATGGAACTGTACAAGGGAGGTAGAAATGTTTCGCGGTGGGATACTGATTAATGGTTAACTCCTACCTGCTGTTCCCTCAAGGCAACGTGGACATATTTTAACATCAACATCACTGGATGATTAACGGTATTCTCCTAGCACAATTCTGGTTTTGTCAGAGGTGAAAACATACTTTCAGAAAGCGAAATGGATTTTTTTTTTATCTTCACTGAAGCGTACCGCTGCTGGACATCTATGCCTGTCCACTGGTTATAGTCCAGGCTGGTTTCAACCATGCGAAGAGCTCGTCATGTGCTGTATTGTACAATAAAACTAGTTACAAAATTAGTGGAATGATGTATATATTTACTGCAAGAATTAAATCGTTGATTCACTAGGGGGAAAAAAGCTAACTAGATCAAGTACCAGTTTTTGAACGAAGGCAATAAAACACATCGTAACAACCCTCAGTTAGGAAAATAAATTATTGAACGCCCGGACATATGACAAAGAATTTTTTCTCATTGGTGTGAGCGTAGGATCTTTCATTTCCGTTATTCTGTCGTTTTGATTGTTTAGTCCTGTAGATAGATAGAGCTAGATATGTGTTGTAATTACAAGGTTCCATTATTTTTTGGTTAGGCTATATTGATTACAACCTACGGTGTAAAATACTTCCTTCTGTCGTCTACTTTCTCCATATAGCTTAGTAGATAAAGTAATTATAAATTCCAGTCCAGTCTGAAATCAGCTAATCTTTTCTACAGCGTTTTTTAACTGTTAGGGACCTGGTGCATGTATTTGATATTCGTTGTCAAGTGGTATACCAATAGTTTGTATCCACGAATAATGTGTTCTAACGGAGATGTGGGGTAACAAAGATGGTGATATTTTGACACTTTGATAGTTCATTTTAAGTCTTCTTGTTTATGATTTTCCTTTAAAACAAATGAAAATTGTAAACTGTTCATCATGAGTAATAGTGACGAGAATCAGATCTGTTGTCCAATGAAAATGGTTGTACCGTTTGTTTTGTTCATAGTTTCAGTATCAAAATTTAATACGTCATCTAATGAAATGTTGATGGTTTCATGTATGTAACAGCTGATGGAAATATCTTCAAATGTATGCGTAAGAGTGCGTAATTCCGAACTCGGATGATAAAGCTATATAGTCCGTGTACAACACATTTTCTACGCTGATTGTACTTAAGCAGTTGGTTATTGAAATGAATCAGATTTCTTTAAGAATTATTTATATTTTAATTATGATATTTCGTGTAGGCAGTTTCCCGGTTGAACTATGAATAAAATAGATACACAAGTTAGTGTATCAGTTATTAAATATGAAATCACTTTGGGGTCCTGAAGGAAATTACAACAATATTGTAATTGTGTAACTGATAAAAGAAAGTGGGATATTTACTGCGCAATCCGGGAGAAGTCAGAATACTAGTAGGTATTAGGTAATGCAAAAAAATTTTTGATTTCCTTTTGTGGATTGTTATCGAGTTTTTCACAAAATAACATTAGCTGGTTATATAAAAAAATCAATTGCGTTTTACCAAAAAATATCAGTTATTTTTCTGAGAGTCGCAGATAGTTGTAAATCAGAAATCCATACATCTACAGATATTCATTTCCAACATGCTTACATTTGTGTTAAATTTCAAGTAGCAAAAACATTTGAAAGTCTGATTTATATTGAACTATTCTCACACGATTACACATTAAATTAAAGCCTTGGATTAATGCTGGACTAAATTCCCTTCCTAACGTCTTATCGCCTGATGATAAAATTAAATCCTGCAGACAAACAATTGCCTCGGAAATAAGTCGTTTACAGTGTAAGCTCCAAAACTTGTCTATTTGCGTGAACCCTGGGCGGAGGGGTTGTAGCACTGTGCCGGGTTGCAGGTGCGAATGAGGCGTCCATTATTTACGGCCCCAGTGTCGCCAACTTGCTAAAAGCCACCTTCGCCCGTGCCACCCTCTCCAAAAGCAGTGCGCGTAAATTTTCGGGTCTCTCGGCGCGGAAATAGAATACACAACGAGCCGGGAGGTGGGTCGGGGGTGGTTGTTGTTGCTGGTGTTTGATGATGCCACGCCCTGTTGTTGGGGAAACAAACGATAGCGCAGGAGGCCAAGTTGGACACAGGACCTACCTCCAGCGTTCAGGCTTTTCTGGACACTTGAAAAAAAGTCTTCAGAACTTCGCGTCCAAACTTTCACCCGCAAAAACCCTATCCCTTGTCCGGAAATTGTAGAATAGAGTAGTTTTGAATCCTTAATATACGGTCCGCTCAAATTATTCGTGTCTCCACTTTAATGAAGATTAATGAAATAGGCAGATGATGTAATTTTATTGTAAAATTATTTAATAGTAAGAATGCCGTGCGAAAAATTCGCAAATGATATACGATGTATAGCGAGGTTGGTGGTTTCTAGTATAATGAAAGAAGAACCGAGTCATTTGTAGAATTGTTAATGTGTCAAGTGTAACTGGTAGGTAGCAAAACACCCACAGCGTCATACGAAACGTTTCCCTAAAAGAAACAAAAATATCAGAAAAGCTCCTTGCTCTAGATACCACGTTCAGCTTATCAGTATCTCTGTGATAAGTGGTGCTGCTATCTAGTGGTAATGCGATCACTCCTTATCGACGGCAGCGCAGCCTGGCAGCTGGATTCTGAACTATCGCATACACGTGACCTTGATTGTTCCTAATATTGCCATTCACGGGTTATATTCAGAAAAATTCCTTTCTTAATTAATGATGTTGCCATAGTAGAGAAGTTGATCTTTAAAAGGGTACCTCATTTATCTATTTTTGTTAAGTATGAAGGGATAAAGATGGCTCATCACAAAAAAAAAACTTTAGAAATAATGTATACAGCGAGATACTACATGAAAAGCACGTGAAGCATGTTTACATCAAGGTTTGATTACGGATCACTTTTCTTTCGTAAATAGATACACCACCAGTGGGTAGTCACATTCTATTTCAAATTAGTACCAGTACGAAATCAGAATTTAGCAGTAATGTTGTAATTGGTTCTTCTATTCTTTGAAATATTCAAGCCCCAATATATTTGCATTTCTGCAAAATAGTTTCTGAGCTTGAGTTAATGTCTGACAGATTTTTCTTTAGAAGAAATATTTTTGACACGAATTCTAATAAATTCGTAATAAATCCTGCTGCGCAAAAATTTTGAAATAATCTGAATGCTCTTAAAAAAACCGTAGGAGAAATATATCTGTCTGCTTGTATTTCTCCGATAGTTCACTATTTTATTGATTTTTCCGTCGAAAGTTCTGTGGGCGTAGTTCTGAGATTTCCTCTCGAAAAGTGACCGTTACCTAAAATAATGGAAGGATTAGAAATCTTACTACTCAGCGGTTACCAACAGAAACCTTAGATTAAAGGATTGACTGGATACTTAATACTATCACATACCCGGCATCACAACCTTGACCCCTCACTTCTCCCCCCCACTACCTCCTATCTCCCCCTACCATTCATCCCCTCCTTCCCCCCCCCCCTACCATTCATTCCCTCCTTCCCGAAATTCTACTCAGACGGTCAAAGTCCACCAGTATAAGATTTCGAGAGCGTAATCGATTTTAAGTCGTTGGTATGAACTGTTATATTAGCCAGTTTTCACGAAAATGGCGTCAATGGATAGTCTACATGCTCTTATTTAAGTATGAAATTGGATCGACTGTCACAATAAACATTTAATACTTTGTAGACATTAATTGGGTTAAAGGTTATTAGTTTTACAATTTCAGATTGTTGCTTCAGTAAACAAAAAATATAACTTAAAGACTATGCGACTGGTAAAACTGAATATATCAGCTAAGGGGGCATCCACAAATTACGTGAGGTGTTTTTCCAGATTTCTGGACCCCCCCTCCCCCTTGGTGAGATTTCGTGAGATCTGGCCGGACCCCCCCCCCCCCCTCTGGTGAGATCTGGTCCGTGAGAATCCCTCCCCCCCTAGAAATCGCCCTCGAAACTTTTGTAGACCTTTTTTTTTTTAGGTCACACCCTAACTTTTTTGACGAAATACCCTCCTAAAATCGACTTTGGCGCAAATTGTAGACCTTTGCTCTACTGTCCCCAAATTTTTCGCAAAATCTCACGTGAGATTTCTGTAGACCCCCCCCCCCTCCCCCCTGGTGAGATTTCGCCGGACCCCCCCCCCCCATTTCACCTCGCGTAATTTATGGATGCCCCCTAATGCTGAATCCAAAGATACCCCTCAACACGCGGCTCTCGGAATGGGAGACAACATCCGTTTCTTAAAGAGCGCACGGCGGAGAAAATTAACCACGGCCATACTGCAAGACCTGCGACGCAATGATAGCGTTTCATCGCTGTTTTCGAAAAAGCAAAACATAGGCATTCTATGTAATAAGTGCATTTCTGTTTGTGAAATGTGTCGTTAATGAGACAGCGATCGGGTGTATTCCCAACGTCAGCATAGATGATAACTGAAAACCGCCATGGGGTCGGTTGTAGCTCCCTGATCGAGTGTGGTGGCAACACTGGCGGGATGTTCCCAGTAGTAATAAGTATTTTTGCGAGTACCTAGTATCGCCATACATTACATGTGTTACGCACAAAGAACGGAAACGCACACTGAGCAAAAAAAAAAACACGTTATTCACCTTATGGCACTTACAAAAAAACTGCCAGAATGCGTTATGGCTAGCCGAAAAAGGCCACAGCGTTAAATTCATGTACGGTCCAGATCGTATTCTCCACACATGACGAATCATTTTTTAGAGCCTTGTAACGGAACGGGTAAGAAGAATCACGTATATTAAATGCAGCCTGAGTTGATTCGTCGTGAACACAAAGAGTTTCATACAGATAAGCCACGGAGTGTTGTGGTCGTTTTCAAGAATCCAGAGTGCTTTGTGATCTTCTTAATTTTTTCGCTTAATGAGCGTTCTTGGTTCTTTCAGCGTTACACATGAATCACAAAGTACCACACTGTATGAAAAACAGCGTCGAACCGTCAACGCGCTGAGATTATAGTCCATCCACCCTGAACTGGCCGTTCAAGGTCACCCCGCACCTCACCCCCTCCCATTACCTGTCCCCTCGAGCTGACCACAGACTTAGTTCACATCTGCGCATGCGCGATCTTTTGTATAGGATTTCTGTCTCCTGCGCTTGTAGAGGTAAATTTAACCTGTGTATATTATTTCTGCTATTGGGCAATTAGTTTCGTGTTACTACTACGTGTTTATTATTGTTTTAAATATAATTGATGTGAATATTTGTAATTACATGTAATAGGGTTTCCAAAGATATTATATGAATGGGGTACTGTAGTATCTTAGTCTGTAGGGATAAACAGAGAGTATCTTTGGTAGAGTCGTGCGTTAGCGTTCGCGGGGTAAGGCTCGCGAGCGAGCGCCGCTAGTGATTGTTGAATAGTAACAGTTAGTAAATTTTGTGTTGAATAGTGTAAATTGTAATTATGTAAAGACTGTTTGCTTTTTAAAAGCATTAAATCTAACGTGAATGTGAACCGATGTGTGTATTTTTATTTAAAGATAAAGAAATCCTTCTGATTACCTCGTTGTCATGTTTGTCGATATAATAGCAATTAATAATAGTTAAAAACAATATTCGGCTTGCACTATTGATGGTGGAAAAAGAGGAAAACCAAGCACAACACGCCGTACTTATAATGTGGAGTGAAATTCCAGTAGTAAAGCCGTTGGTTTACTACATGCGCAAATATTCAAGAAAGCAAAAAGAAGGATTCCACTATTGACTAAGTTACGTAAAAGATCCACATTTAAAAGGGGGTAGTTCGCAAGGGGATTTGAGTATAATGACCTTGAGCCGCCTATTCGTAGTGAACGGACTATAAATCCACCGCTCTTCGCATCGGGCTAATATTTCAGATCTCTCGCTTTTAACAGCAGGGTACAGCAGTTAAATGAACAGACCTGTATATCATTGCCGACCTTGGCTTTCTGCTCTGCACTCTGCTTTTTGTCCTTCCATCTCTTTCAGGGAGTTTACGAGGCTCTCTCCCCTCCCGCGAAGGGATCTCCGGAAGACCAAATGAGCAGCCGGACTCTGCAAAAACCGATCTCGGACGGCGAACCAACTTTTGTTATACAAACAAACAACAGCGGGGCTTCCGTCTGTCTCAGGTTTATGGCTCTCGGAGAGGCCTCTGGCTTGCATCTTGATTGACTGCTTTTAGGCGGCGCAGGCAATCGCCGGGATATTTTACTGCTGCGGGTTATTTTTCAGCCGGTTGTTTATAGCCCTGACCCCCCGTTGTTTTCTTTCCCCCTACGGATCAACATAACAGTACTCCGATGGAGGTCGTCCCAATTCCACAGCAAACTGTCGCCTCTCACCGCACGCCAGTCACACATATCCACGCGAAGCCTACGCAGATGAGGAGAAACACACTCCAGGCACATCTCTCCAGCCAACCAATTAATTACGCAAACTGAAGCTGATTAGTGTTTCCAAGACAATAATTAGTCCACACAGTAGACAAGTGTACTTAACATCTGTGGATCCATTTACAAAACAAGTTGATTGCGTTGTCTGTCATCCCAAGAAAACAGAAATAAAACCACAAATCTGGTTCTTTTCGGTCATTTCTACTACCTAGCGTTGTGGGTGAACGTTTACGCTTTGGATTCGCATTCGGGAGGACGCGGGTTCGAATCCCCTCCCGGACATCCATGGTTTCCCCAAATAGCTCCAGGCGAATGACGGCAGGGTTCCTTCAAAAAGGCCATGGCCGAATTCCATCCCATTCCTTTCCACTGTCCTTTTCCGCCTCTAACGACCGTGACGTCGACAAGGCGTAAACCTGTGTTCGGTGATTCACAATCTAGGGCCATTATCTGAGATTAAAACATCTGGTGTTTCGTAACATGTGAAGCGGATAAAATAAAACAAAACTTTTGTGATTTCCTGAAAAAATTATTCAGTGTCGAGAACAACGCGTACAGTCAGTAAAACATCGTCATATAAAATACATATTTGATATTACCCCAGGTTGACCTTAACTCTGGTTGAAATACCCATTTATTTTACGAACGTGGTGTTGTCAATCGTAACTGCGTTGTACGTTTAATTTTTAACCTAGTTTCCATCTGGTTGTCTCGCAGTACATCTAATATTTGGGTGGACGTGATAAAATTCCGAATTATAATGTGCATGGAACGATTCTGGACCATTGTTTGTGGGAGTGATGGCTGAAGCCCCTATTTCAGGGGGAAAGGGGCCATGGTCCCATCCAGCGGGGGGCAGGGGGGGTTGTTGCCCCCCTCCCCAGAAGAAAAATTAAGTTGCCTTCAGTAAACTTCGACGAATGAAGAACTGGCTCAGGAGTACTTTGAGGGAGGAAAGATTGACTGAATTATGCCTAATGAGTGTGCATCGAAATTTCATGAAGGAACACCGTGAGATTTTGAGAAACAAAGTTATTGGAAAATTTTCTAAGAATCCGAGATGATTAATATTTACATAAACTATAACTGAGTTACGATCTTAATTTACTACATAGTAGGTCCTTAGATTAAGTGTTGGATTACTATATTAATCAATAATAAAAATCGATAACTTACGTTGTGTGATAACGTGATGAAGAGTAGACAGGCGAACAGACCTATGATCGCGTGTTACCTTCTCCGGGTGCGAATCACCGTACGACTACTTGATACTTGGGTTGCGAAACACCGGATTAATCTGACCGCCGCCGAGAACAATAGCTGGTTGCGAATCACCGCACGCCCAGCGTAAAGAGCTAGGCACAAACACCCACACACATGCAAAAACTCATGGGAGAGCTTTCCAGAGAATTCGAGACAAAAACTGAAGTTAGACAGGGTGACGGTCTCTCCCCAATCCTATTTAATATAGCCCTGGACAAAGTCATTAGAGAACGGGAGGAAAACGAACACCACAGTAAAACTAGGCAGAAACCGACTAACTGTCTCTTGTTTAGCCGATGATTTGGCTATTCTGTCAGAAAGTGAACAACAAGCCATCAAACCAATAGAATCCCTCAAAAAAATTGGACTAAAAATCTCATTTGAGAAAACGTTTTTTTTGGCACACAAACTGATCATAAAACACTGGACACAAAATATTAGAAAATCTACAGTGTCACTGAGTTTAAATACTTAGGCGAAATTATCAGTCCTACAGGACTCGAAAAGAAGGCACGTCTACAGCAAAAAGAACTTAGGCATCCAATCAAAAATTAGAAATTGCAAAATAGTAACCAAACGCTCTCTAGGCCACAGAAACACTCACACTAAATTTTAAGAGCGACATCGAGAAATTCCAGAAGAAGAACAAAGAATCATCAGGAAAATTATTGGACCAACCAAAAGTGAAGAAGGCCACAGAATAAAGTAAAACAAAGCAGTAGAGTCCCACTCAAACATAGCCAACGACATCAGAAAACGCAGACCAAAGTTTTACGTACACATCTACAGGATGCCAGATAACAGATTAACTAAGCAGATTTTCGACCTCTTGCAACCATTAAAAATGCCTAACAGCTGCTTCGATCAAGTAAGACAAGACCTGGAAAAAGCAAATATCAGGAGATCAGAAATCCTAGATCACAAAATCTTCAGACAAAAAATCATGCCAGAAACCAAAGCCAAGAAGACCGACACAACTTGGACAAAAGAGAGAAAACTTGCCTTCAGTAAACGGAATGCGAGAATACTGGAATGGAAAAAGAAACTCAGGCAGAAAATGATTAAGTTTTGCGTGATCTTTAGAGGTCTATTTGCATAAAATAAAATAAATAAATAAAAAGATCTGGTTGGCCGGACGTATACCAGTCACGGGCGTTAACTTCTTTTAGACTCATCTCTAATTTACAGAACATAACCATTTCGTACATTATCTGCCCATTTATACGTGGCAGTAAAACTATACACTGCTTCTTTTTTGTTTTTATCCTCTAAAATGTTCTTTACATCACAGTTTTTGCTTGAAAAGTGATTTTTTTCCAGTTTTTGCCAGCCCTGTTCCAGCAGATGAGTTCTTTATTCCCGGCCGCTGTACCTTATATATTTATCCGGCCAAGTTTCCATATAAAAAGGAAACGGTGGCACAGCGGACAACTTTCCTCAATTTTTGCCGGACTGTGGAAAAAGCACTGTGCAGCGGCGGCCATACCGCTAATAAATTGGCGCCGCCACCCTGCCGGCTGGAAAATGGGGAGGAGGGGAAAAAAAATCGCAACGCCGCCTCTCGTCGGCTAGTGGAAAAACATCCGCGGGCGGAAAAATGGGGCCGCGCATTCAAATGGCACACACACGCGAACACACACACAGGGCCCGGCGGGGTGGATAAATGTTTAGTGGCGGGAGCTCTGGTCAGTGGAATGCGATGCTGCTACTGGGATACCCCGCTTCGCTCTTCATTTATGCAAATTGCGTTTAAATGTTTTATAGATAGGGGCCACTCGCAGTCTGCCTGCCGTGAGTATTTTATTTCTGGCAGCTTTCAGCCTTCTAACAGAATGAGAGGAGGCACCGCGATACCGGCTGAGGTAAAGTAGCACGCACAGTGGGCTCGAGGGGTGGGGGAAGCCACTAAAGGTGCCCGGCGGGCCCCGGGGTGGAATGTTTTTAATGGCTCTGCGCTCCCTTCCACCCCTGTTTTTTTGCGTCTCAGGTTGGGATAGGTGCAGCGACAGTCACCGCTTTTTTAAAAAAAAATACACCTGCCTGTGTGGGTGGTTTGTTTTAATATCCACCCCGCCGTCCTCATAAATGCGTGAAATATGCGAGAGGGTGCTGGCTGAGGTAGGAGTGGTGGGGGGAGCCTCCACGGCAGAGATGTTATTATGCGACGCGGGGACAAAGATCCCCGTTTACCGGGCCGGGCGCTCCATCAGGTTTAATTACAACGGTTAGTGCGAGGCCATTAAGAGCTGCAGCACGCGCCCTGCTTCTAGCAGCTCCACAATAAAACACGACTTCGTTGCGCCGTCTCCTCCGCATCAGCTGCTCTGCCTAATCAAGTGGAAACGCATATCGCGGCCGCAACTGTTATGGGACTTGCTCAGTTTCCGCGCGATAGTCGCGGGTAAATTGAAGCAATACTGCGCCCGGCACTTTGTCTGACATACGACTCAATTCGGCACTCTGGAGGCGCAAATTTTGTGAGGCAATTTCCTGTCAGTCTTCCTTAGGACGATATTTACACAGTTTTCGTAGGTCGTTTATTATTATTAAGGGTTATCGAGGTTACGCCCTGGTTATAACTCCACTAGACATTTACGCGTTCCATTTTTTAGCCCTCCTTTCCCAAGAGAAACCTTGCCTTTTTGTTGCTCAGCTCTCTGACCATCTAACAGAAGCCTCTAGCTCGTAAATAAAATAGGTTTAAAACTGCAAACTTACAGGTGATGTGTGTTTCGTTGATGCAAAACTAAATATCATTTTAAAATTTTATAAAACCGAATTCTGTAGAGCTATGTAGCAATAAAAGGATTCGATAAAAAAAATTTCATAACCCAGCGTGTGGGATATAAATGATTATAGCTTGTTGAATAGAGAATAAATCCACTTTTTCACTTTAATATAATTACATCAGCAGCTGTCAAATTTGTGAAATTTATGTCTTTATTTTACGGAGCCAATTACCTAGAATCTAGAAATTTGTCCATTTTATCGACTATATTCTATACTAGATGTACCCTCGACTTCGTCTTCGTCGAATTCGATAATTGTGCTGTTAATTCACAGATAAGCTATAAAAGAAATGATGGCTGGGTGATTTACTCCCGTGTCCAGCAAGATCCCCAGATCTGTTCCCGACTGAACAGGTGTGAAACCAGCTCTGAGGTCAAATCAGTGCCAGTGACATTTTATAGAATATAGAGAACCAGTTACAACAGTTGTGGGCCAACTTGCCTCAGGAGAGGATACGACGGCTTTTGACATCCTTTCCCGAATCAGTGCTTACATCCAGACCAGATGGGGTGCAACTCCATACTGATAAGTGGACTTATACTGCCAAGTTCTTTGTAAATTTGAGTCGGTTTTGTAACCACTCAGGTAACCTCACGTAACTTCTCGACGCGAGAAGTTTTTATTTCCTTTCCTCTTCGCTTCTAGGTGCTTCACCTTTCTTTGTTACGCAGTGTATTGGTTCATAAGAACAGAGTATATTTGGCATGGTTGCAAAATCATATATTTCATAACAAGCAATTTGACATCGCAAGTTTAAAAAGTTACTTGCTGATGTAATATACACTGTATGGCATCATTGCAAGAAGACGAGTTTGAAATATGGAAAAACTTGAGATATAAATAGAAGCGATTATAGCATTCTGGTTAATAACTTGCCTTTCCATTTTTTTTGCTTGGAATAAGATTTTTGTTAATGTAAAATGTATAAATTGTTAGTTGTTGACATGGAGAAACAATTTACGAACTTGATATGAATCAGGCAGTTATAGCAAATGTAGAAAATAATGATAGACTAACAAAAGTTTAAAAGGTGGATTAAACCAAAACAGTGATCCATCACCGTTGACATCCATTTGAATGCAAAGGACGCACTTAGTGTAAGAGAAAAAGGTGTGTGACCTGAACATTTAACAATAAATAAGTGAAACGGTTATATAGAGCCTCTATCAATCTCCCTTGTCTTGTCAGAAGCACTTGCCATCTTGGCATTGTCTTCTTTTATTTGCTGTTTCCGTGTAAGTACTTGTTTTACTTTTATATTTTTAGGTTTTCTGATTTAACTTAAGTCCTATTAACAGATAAAGTGAATATACAGCGAAATTACTAAACTGCAATTTCAAAATAATGAGACAATAATTTGAAATTGTACACGTAAATATAATAAAGCACAGGTGACGATAATAATAGTAGTCAAAAATATAAAAATAGGAGCAGATTCGTTAAAAGGAAGTACAACTGCAGCGTATGAATAAAATTGACGTACAAATACAAATATTGATCTAAAACTGGGAAATGATTTTTCTAAAACTTTATGGAGCACAGTAGCGTATGGGAGCCGGCAGTGCTTAGAAGGTGTCATATAAACCGACCGCACTTTTATTTGTAAGCAGGAAGACAGTGTGTTGCTTTGAAGTCCTAAGCGAATACCCGCTTCCTTCAAACATTTCTTGCTCCCACTTTTTATTTGAGAAGAGGAGAGAAGTAAAATGAATGGCAAACTGTTTTTACTACTTCCCAACTAGTAGACCAACAAGTGACGTAATTAGCTCAACTCATTAGGCGAGTCAAGTCTGCCGTCAGCTGTTTTTGCCAGAAGAACGTCCAAACATGGGGATAGCCAGGGAGCAGTCTGGTGCAAAAAGGAAATGAGCAAACAGAGGAACCAAACCCCTGACAGCTCTCAAAACAACTCCAACTGGAATGATTTCTTCACTAACTGTTGGACATTGGTTGGAGGTATTTTTAGAACACTAGACATAGTATAACTAAGAACATTCTGTGACTCATACGAAAACTTCGCGAATGATTCGTATACGAGGAATAGCGAAGTTGACGGTTTGTAGTAGGATAAGAGAATAACCGATTCATTAGTAGCAATTGTTTATTTGTCAACTGAAATAGCTATTTAATAAAACACTTACAACACTTTACGAAGCAATTAGAAAACACTTTTGACACGTTAAACATACGTGTAACGCAAACTCGTGATAATTTACAACACAAAATGAAATCTAATTAAAACGCAGTTCGTGTGTGGTGCTTCTATCTAGCGGTAGTGAGATCACTCCTTATCAACGCCAGCGCAGCCTAGCAGCTAGACTCTGAACTACGACTTACTCGTGACCTTGATAGTTCATAATTTTTCCACTTACGGATTCAATTTCGAAGAAAGAATCCTTTCTTAATAAATGATGCTACCAAAACGGAGAATTTAATCTTTAAAATGGTACCTAATTTATAGATTTTGCTTAAGTATGAAGGAATAAAGAAGGATCGTCACAAAGAAACACCTGTTACAAATAACATATATGACGATTATCTTTAAAGCAAGGTAAAAGATGGTGCAGCATGACTACCAAATGCTGCCAACACTTTCAAATAAATTCCTGAACTTTACGTCACCACTCTCTCTATTTAGACGCTTTCGAATAGTAAAACTTATCTACTAAATTTTCTGGATTACGAATTATGTTTGTTTTCCTATATTATAATAGTAAAATCAAAGATTTAAATGTTTGTCTATTTATATGTCTCATATAACTAGCTTATGGTTTGAAATAAATTCGTGTGGTCTTACGACCTGGTGGAGTTTGTGGTTGCCGCAAATTCCGCTTCTGTCCTGTGAATCAAAGTGCAGATTGTGGGGAGGAAAAAATATACCTGTCATTGTGTTGTTCGGCATGATCCAAAGTTTTGTCTGTTACATGCTAATACTTATTAACATGTCTGCACTGTTTCTTAAATGACCACCTTTGTAACATATAGGCTCCTCCTTTCACTGTTTGCGTCCAGCACTCCGTCCCTCTTAAAAGAGTACAACCATCTGGTTTGACATCTAACAGCTAAAATTAGCGGATGCAAATCCCTATCGACAAGACACAAAACATTATGTGTTCTGTTAAATTAAAGTAAGCTCTAAGTATTTTTATTTTTTGATAATTCAAATACAAACTATTACCAAATTACTTATAGGCGGAGATAAAGAGTGCGTCTGTGACTTTATTAATTCGAAGTTATAATGGCAAGCAGGTTTATTTCAAACGGAGAACGGTTTTTTTGTTTATGCAGTATAAAGTCGGGGGTAGTTCGCAGCTACCAGATCTGTTAAAAACTATTGTAAGAGAATTTTTATTACTGTACCTGCAAGTTTACAGGTGTTTGTCTCCTTCGTAGTATTATCCGTTGTTTGCTTCGCAACGTCCCCATCGTTTCCTCCACTACTCCGGGGAACTCGTTTTCTGTGATGGCTCGAAGTCGGATCTTCAATTTTTCTTGAATTTCCGCTACACTTTGGAAAAAATGTCCTTTCAGGGGAATTTTAAGTTTGGGAAACAGGAAAATGTCCGCCCGTTCCAAATGTGGTGAGTAAGAGGGGTGAGGATGAGTGGCTATTCCGGTCTTGGCCAAAAATTCTCGAACGAGTAGAGACGAGTGACATGACGTGGTACACACTCCAGCTGTTGGTTCCCCACAATACAGCCCTCTTCCGGTGCACATATTTTAGTAAACGTCTTAAACCTGTTGGCAGAACTGTTTGATGACAGTCGGACCTTGTGGCACGAATTCATCATGGATACCCCTCTCCCGATAGTCAAAGAAAACGATCAACGTTTGATAGACTCAGGCGTGCTTTCTTTGGTAGTGGCTAAGTTGGACCGACCCATTGCGAAGATTGTGCTTTCATTTCCACGTCATAACCATACACCCACGTTTCGTCACCCACTATGATGCTTGTCATGAAGTTTATGCTGACATGGTTCTCTTTTGTTCGTCTGTAGGTACCCGTAGCACAAGTTTTGCAGCGACGCGACGCATGTGAAGTTTTTCGGTCAAAAGTGCGTGACAGGACCGATGCCATCCCAGACTTTTTCTGCATCCTCACGCACAGTTAAACGACGGTTTGCACGAGTTACAGATCATTGATTGCTTTATCGTTAGTAGTTGATGTCGATGGCTGTACCGATCTATGATCTTCGTCGATCGATACTTCCCCCGATTTGAAACGCTTAAGCCACTCGTAACATTGCGTAAGATTAATATAGTTCTCTTTATAATTTGCTGATGCATGTGTCACCTAATGTTGGTCTGCATATGACAACTACATCGTAACTCCATTCCAAACAGATGTTTCTACATCTAGACACGATATTAATATGTTTGAACCTTCTCGAAATATTCCAAAATACCTTAATTAATTTATGCTTAAATCAACACCAGTTGTTCTCGCTTTATAGCGTCCGTTAATAATTTTTACTCAATATTGAATTTCCGGCAAACTATACACCATCTCCTCGTATGTAATACCGTTATATTACAACTTTTATCTAAATTTCTTGGCTTTTGGACGTCGCATCAAAATGAAACATGTCCTATTTTACTCTTGGGATAATGGTCTGCACCGTGTTCGATACCTTTCAAAATACGACCAGAAGTTTTTGAGCGAATCGCGTTAATCGATGCACAGGCAGTCGAACAGACATGTTTTCCTGTATTTCTCAGCTTCCTAAGGCCTCATCAAGAAATAAATTAATATACCTCATTTTAATTCTGGGACGCTAGGCTCCACAATATTCGAAACGCTGTGAAACGCATGAATTGATCTCAGTGCAACAGAATTTGCCTCTATCAGTCGCAGTTTTTATCGTCAAGTATAGAAATAAGCCTAATCCCCAAGATCTGGAAGGTGGGAGCATAAAATGTCCCACGTCTTTTTACGAAATAGGGAAGCCTGGAACTTAATCCGTGCCTTAAAGGAGCGAAAGGAGGCCAAACCTAAAATAATAGTCCCTGCAGGTCCTTGCTTTCTGCCGTTAGAAAAAGCTGAATTTTTGGCAGAGCACTTTGCCGCCCAACGTACAGAAGTAACTCCAGCTGAAGAGCAGGTGGCGGCGACAGCTATTAAAAAAGTAGAGGATAGACTAAGCAGACCCTATTCTGACCGGCCAGAGTTAACACCCGGCGAAGTTAGGTCAATCATGAATAAACTAGTTATAAAAAAATCACCTGGAATCGATGACGTAGGCAACATCCATCTTACAAAGTTACCAAAGAAAGGTCTTGTACTCCTGACTAGAATTTTCAACGCATGTTTACCCCAACATTACTTTACAACAGCATGGAAGATGGCGAACATTACAGCTCTCACAAAAAGGGGTAAAGACAAACTGAGTCCCAATAATTATAGACCAATCAGCTTACTTCCTGCTACCTCCAAGCTGCTAGAACGAATTCTGTTGCAGAGGATTAAAGCTAGCTTAGATTTTGGACATACCATAAAGCGAGAACCATTCGGATTCCAAAACCGATTAGGAACCACTTCTCAGTTAATAAGGATCACTGAATAAATCAGTAAAGGTTTCGATTGGAACAAGTCTACAGCTTGTCGACATCGAAAAAGCCTACGACAAGGCTTGGCACATCAAACTTATAGACAAGTTATATCAACAAACCGACATCCCAGACTGCTATAAATCTCTCATCTCAAACTACCTCAAGGACTGGAGGTTCTTCGTTCAAATCGAAGGCCAGAAATCAGATACTTAAACTATTAATCTGGGCTTACCGCAGGGATCTGCAATATCGCCAAACATTTGAAAACATTCGGAAGGACGGGAGAAATCCCGTCCGGCCATACTGAAGATAGGAAACAGGGAAGTTTTTTAAAAACTCAAATAAAGTTCACACGAAATGTTTCTAATCACGAAATATAATAATCGATTGAATAATAATTATTAGTTTTAGAGATTATGCTTTACAAAAAAAAAAAAAAAAATATCTGTCAGTTAAAATCAAATACAGTTATGTAAAAACATCCTAGCCAGATACTCCTAGAATCTAAGTAGAGTCTCTTTGAGAACAAATTCGTAACATAACCATGGGTGATACCCATTCCGGATGTTTAAACTACGAGATTTATATATTTTCACACAAGATTACACATTAAATTACAGCCTTGGATTAATTCTGGACTAAATTCCTTTCCTAACGTCTTATCGCCTGATGATAAAATTAGATCATGCAGACAGAAAATTGTCTCAGAAATAAGTCGTTTACAGTGTAAGTTCCAAAACTTGTCTATTTGCGTGAACGCTGGGCGGAGGGGTTGTAGTACTGCGCCGGGTTGCAGGTGCGAATGAGGCGTCCATTATTTACGGCCCCAGTGTCGCCAACTTGCTAAAAGCCACCTTCGCCCGTGCCACCCTCTCCAAAAGCAGTGCGCGTAAATTTTCGGGTCTCTCGGCGCGGAAATAGAATACACAACGAGCCGGGAGGTGGGTCGGGGGTGGTTGTTGTTGCTGGTGTTTGATGATGCCACGCCCTGTTGTTGGGGAAACAAACGACAGCGCAGGAGGCCAAGTTGGACACCGGACCTACCTCCAGCGTTCAGGCTTTTCTGGACACTTGAAAAAAGTCTTCAGAACTTCGCGTCCAAACTTTCACCCGCAAAAACCCTATCCCTTGTCCGGAAATTGTAGAATAGAATAGTTTTGAATCCTTAATATACGGTCCGCTCAAATTATTTGTGTCTCCACTTTAATGAAGATTAATGAAATAAGGCAGATAAGTCTATGATGTAATTTTATTGTAAAATTATTTAATAGTAAGAATGCCGTGCGAAAAATTCGCAAATGATATACGATGTATAGCGAGGTTGGTGGTTTCTAGTATAATGAAAGAAGAACCGACTCATTTGTAGAATTGTTAATGTGTCAAGTGTAACAGGTAGGTAGCAAAACACCCACAGCGTCATACGAAACGTTTCCCTAAAAGAAACAGAAATATCAGAAAAGCTCCTTGCTCTAGATACCACGTTCAGCTTATCAGTATCTCTGTGATAAGTGGTGCTGCTATCTAGTGGTAATGCGATCACTCCTTATCGACGGCAGCGCAGCCTGGCAGCTGGATTCTGAACTATCGCATACACGTGACCTTGATTGTTCCTAATATTGCCATTCACGGGTTAAATTCAGAAAAATTCCTTTCTTAATTAATGATGTTGCCATAGTAGAGAAGTTGATCTTTAAAAGGGTACCTCATTTATCTATTTTTGTTAAGTATGAAGGGATAAAGATGGCTCATCACAAAAAAAACTTTAGAAATAATGTATACAGCGAGATACTACATGAAAAGCACGTGAAGCATGTTTACATCAAGGTTTGATTACGGATCACTTTTCTTTCGTAAATAGATACACCACCAGTGGGTAGTCACATTCTATTTCAAATTAGTACCAGTACGAAATCAGAATTTAGCAGTAATGTTGTAATTGGTTCTTCTATTCTTTGAAATATTCAAGCCCCAATATATTTGCATTTCTGCAAAATAGTTTCTGAGCTTGAGTTAATGTCTGACAGATTTTTCTTTAGAAGAAATATTTTTTGACACGAATTCTAATAAATTCGTAATAAATCCTGCTGCGCAAAATTTTTGAAATAATCTGAATGCTCTTAAAAAAACCGTAGGAGAAATATATCTGTCTGCTTGTATTTCTCCGATAGTTCACTATTTTATTGATTTTTCCGTCGAAAGTTCTGTGGGCGTAGTTCTGAGATTTCGTCTCGAAAAGTGACCGTTACCTAAAATAATGGAAGGATTAGAAATCTTACTACTCAGCGGTTACCAACAGAAACCTTAGATTAAAGGATTGACTGGATACTTAATACTATCACATACCCGGCGTCACAACCTAGACCCCTCACGTCTCCCCCCACTACCTCCTATCTCCCCCTACCATTCATTCCCTCCTTCCCGAAATTCTACTCAGACGGTCAAAGTCCACCAGTATAAGATTTCGAGAGCGTAATCGATTTTAAGTCGTTGGTATGAACTGTTATATTAGCCAGTTTTCACGAAAATGGCGTCAATGGATAGTCTACATGCTCTTATTTAAGTATGAAATTGGATCGACTGTCACAATAAACATTTAATACTTTGTAGACATTAATTGGGTTAAAGGTTATTAGTTTTACAATTTCAGATTGTTGCTTCAGTAAACAAAAAATATAACTTAAAGACTATGCGACTGGTAAAACTGAATATATCAGCTAAGGGGGCATCCACAAATTACGTGAGGTGTTTTTCCAGATTTCTGGACCCCCCCTCCCCCTTGGTGAGATTTCGTGAGATCTGGCCGGACCCCCCCCCCCCCCCTCTGGTGAGATCTGGTCCGTGAGAATCCCTCCCCCCCTAGAAATCGCCCTCGAAACTTTTGTAGACCTTTTTTTTTTTTAGGTCACACCCTAACTTTTTTGACGAAATACCCTCCTAAAATCGACTTTGGCGCAAATTGTAGACCTTTGCTCTACTGTCCCCAAATTTTTCGCAAAATCTCACGTGAGATTTCTGTAGACCCCCCCCCCCCTCCCCCCTGGTGAGATTTCGCCGGACCCCCCCCCCCCATTTCACCTCGCGTAATTTATGGATGCCCCCTAATGCTGAATCCAAAGATACCCCTCAACACGCGGCTCTCGGAATGGGAGACAACATCCGTTTCTTAAAGAGCGCACGGCGGAGAAAATTAACCACGGCCATACTGCAAGACCTGCGACGCAATGATAGCGTTTCATCGCTGTTTTCGAAAAAGCAAAACATAGGCATTCTATGTAATAAGTGCATTTCTGTTTGTGAAATGTGTCGTTAATGAGACAGCGATCGGGTGTATTCCCAACGTCAGCATAGATGATAACTGAAAACCGCCATGGGGTCGGTTGTAGCTCCCTGATCGAGTGTGGTGGCAACACTGGCGGGATGTTCCCAGTAGTAATAAGTATTTTTGCGAGTACCTAGTATCGCCATACATTACATGTGTTACGCACAAAGAACGGAAACGCACACTGAGCAAAAAAAAAAACACGTTATTCACCTTATGGCACTTACAAAAAAACTGCCAGAATGCGTTATGGCTAGCCGAAAAAGGCCACAGCGTTAAATTCATGTACGGTCCAGATCGTATTCTCCACACATGACGAATCATTTTTTAGAGCCTTGTAACGGAACGGGTAAGAAGAATCACGTATATTAAATGCAGCCTGAGTTGATTCGTCGTGAACACAAAGAGTTTCATACAGATAAGCCACGGAGTGTTGTGGTCGTTTTCAAGAATCCAGAGTGCTTTGTGATCTTCTTTTAATTTTTTCGCTTAATGAGCGTTCTTGGTCTTTCAGCGTTACACATGAATCACAAAGTACCACACTGTATGAAAAACAGCGTCGAACCGTCAACGCGCTGAGATTATAGTCCATCCACCCTGAACTGGCCGTTCAAGGTCACCCCGCACCTCACCCCCTCCCATTACCTGTCCCCTCGAGCTGACCACAGACTTAGTTCACATCTGCGCATGCGCGATCTTTTGTATAGGATTTCTGTCTCCTGCGCTTGTAGAGGTAAATTTAACCTGTGTATATTATTTCTGCTATTGGGCAATTAGTTTCGTGTTACTACTACGTGTTTATTATTGTTTTAAATATAATTGATGTGAATATTTGTAATTACATGTAATAGGGTTTCCAAAGATATTATATGAATGGGGTACTGTAGTATCTTAGTCTGTAGGGATAAACAGAGAGTATCTTTGGTAGAGTCGTGCGTTAGCGTTCGCGGGGTAAGGCTCGCGAGCGAGCGCCGCTAGTGATTGTTGAATAGTAACAGTTAGTAAATTTTGTGTTGAATAGTGTAAATTGTAATTATGTAAAGACTGTTTGCTTTTTAAAAGCATTAAATCTAACGTGAATGTGAACCGATGTGTGTATTTTTATTTAAAGATAAAGAAATCCTTCTGATTACCTCGTTGTCATGTTTGTCGATATAATAGCAATTAATAATAGTTAAAAAACAATATTCGGCTTGCACTATTGATGGTGGAAAAAGAGGAAAACCAAGCACAACACGCCGTACTTATAATGTGGAGTGAAATTCCAGTAGTAAAGCCGTTGGTTTACTACATGCGCAAATATTCAAGAAAGCAAAAAGAAGGATTCCACTATTGACTAAGTTACGTAAAAGATCCACATTTAAAAGGGGGTAGTTCGCAAGGGGATTTGAGTATAATGACCTTGAGCCGCCTATTCGTAGTGAACGGACTATAAATCCACCGCTCTTCGCATCGGGCTAATATTTCAGATCTCTCGCTTTTAACAGCAGGGTACAGCAGTTAAATGAACAGACCTGTATATCATTGCCGACCTTGGCTTTCTGCTCTGCACTCTGCTTTTTGTCCTTCCATCTCTTTCAGGGAGTTTACGAGGCTCTCTCCCCTCCCGCGAAGGGATCTCCGGAAGACCAAATGAGCAGCCGGACTCTGCAAAAACCGATCTCGGACGGCGAACCAACTTTTGTTATACAAACAAACAACAGCGGGGCTTCCGTCTGTCTCAGGTTTATGGCTCTCGGAGAGGCCTCTGGCTTGCATCTTGATTGACTGCTTTTAGGCGGCGCAGGCAATCGCCGGGATATTTTACTGCTGCGGGTTATTTTTCAGCCGGTTGTTTATAGCCCTGACCCCCCGTTGTTTTCTTTCCCCCTACGGATCAACATAACAGTACTCCGATGGAGGTCGTCCAATTCCACAGCAAACTGTCGCCTCTCACCGCACGCCAGTCACACATATCCACGCGAAGCCTACGCAGATGAGGAGAAACACACTCCAGGCACATCTCTCCAACCAATTAAGCAAACTGAAGCTGATTAGTGTTTCCAAGACAATAATTAGTCCACACAGTAGACAAGTGTACTTAACATCTGTGGATCCATTTACAAAACAAGTTGATTGCGTTGTCTGTCATCCCGAAACACAGAAATAAAACCACAACTCGTTATCTGGTTCTTTTCGGTCATTTCTACTACCTAGCGTTGTGGGTGAACGTTTACGCTTTGGATTCGCATTCGGGAGGACGCGGGTTCGAATCCCCTCCCGGACATCCATGGTTTCCCCAAATAGCTCCAGGCGAATGACGGCAGGGTTCCTTCAAAAAGGCCATGGCCGAATTCCATCCCATTCCTTTCCACTGTCCTTTTCCGCCTCTAACGACCGTGACGTCGACAAGGCGTAAACCTGTGTTCGGTGATTCACAATCTAGGGCCATTACTGGAGATTAAAACATCTGGTGTTTCGTAACATGTGAAGCGGATAAAATAAAACAAAACTTTTGTGATTTCCTGAAAAAATTATTCAGTTGTCGAGAACAACGCGTACAGTCAGTAAAACATCGTCATATAAAATACATATTTGATATTACCCCAGGTTGACCTTAACTCTGGTTGAAATACCCATTTATTTTACGAACGTGGTGTTGTCAATCGTAACTGCGTTGTACGTTTAATTTTTAACCTAGTTTCCATCTGGTTGTCTCGCAGTACATACATCTAATATTTGGGTGGACGTGATAAAATTCCGAATTATAATGTGCATGGAACGATTCTGGACCATTGTTTGTGGGAGTGATGGCTGAAGCCCCTATTTCAGGGGGGGAAAGGGGCCATGGTCCCATCCAGCGGGGGGCAGGGGGGGTTGTTGCCCCCCTCCCCAGAAGAAAAATTAAGTTGCCTTCAGTAAACTTCGACGAATGAAGAACTGGCTCAGGAGTACTTTGAGGGAGGAAAGATTGACTGAATTATGCCTAATGAGTGTGCATCGAAATTTCATGAAGGAACACCGTGAGATTTTGAGAAACAAAGTTATTGGAAAATTTTCTAAGAATCCGAGATGATTAATATTTACATAAACTATAACTGAGTTACGATCTTAATTTACTACATAGTAGGTCCTTAGATTAAGTGGTTGGATTACTATATTAATCAATAATAAAAATCGATAACTTACGTTGTGTGATAACGTGATGAAGAGTAGACAGGCGAACAGACCTATGATCGCGTGTTTACCTTCTCCGGGTTGCGAATCACCGTACGACTACTTGATTACTTGGGTTGCGAAACACCGGATTAATCTGGCCGCCGAGAACAATAGCTGGTTGCGAATCACCGCACGCCCAGCGTAAAGAGCTAGGCACAAACACACACACACATGCAAAAACTCATGGGAGAGCTTTCCAGAGAATTCGAGACAAAAACTGAAGTTAGACAGGGTGACGGTCTCTCCCCAATCCTATTTAATATAGCCCTGGACAAAGTCATTAGAGAACGGGAGAAAACGAACACCACAGTAAAACTAGGCAGAAACCGACTAACTGTCTCTTGTTTAGCCGATGATTTGGCTATTCTGTCAGAAAGTGAACAACAAGCCATCAAACCAATAGAATCCCTCAAAAAAATTGGACTAAAAATCTCATTTGAGAAAACGTTTTTTTTTGGCACACAAACTGATCATAAAACACTGGACACAAAATATTAGAAAATCTACAGTGTCACTGAGTTTAAATACTTAGGCGAAATTATCAGTCCTACAGGACTCGAAAAGAAGGCACGTCTACAGCAAAAAGAACTTAGGCATCCAATCAAAAATTAGAAATTGCAAAATAGTAAACCAAACGCTCTCTAGGCCACAGAAACACTCACACTAAATTTTAAGAGCGACATCGAGAAATTCCAGAAGAAGAACAAAGAATCATCAGGAAAATTATTGGACCAACCAAAAGTGAAGAAGGCCACAGAATAAAGTAAAACAAAGCAGTAGAGTCCCACTCAAACATAGCCAACGACATCAGAAAACGCAGACCAAAGTTTTACGTACACATCTACAGGATGCCAGATAACAGATTAACTAAGCAGATTTTCGACCTCTTGCAACCATTAAAAATGCCTAACAGCTGCTTCGATCAAGTAAGACAAGACCTGGAAAAAGCAAATATCAGGAGATCAGAAATCCTAGATCACAAAATCTTCAGACAAAAAAATCATGCCAGAAACCAAAGCCAAGAAGACCGACACAACTTGGACAAAAGAGAGAAAACTTGCCTTCAGTAAACGGATGCGAGAATACTGGAATGGAAAAAGAAACTCAGAAAATGATTAAGTTTTGCGTGATCTTTAGAGGTCTATTTGCATAAAATAAAATAAATAAATAAAAAAGATCTGGTTGGCCGGACGTATACCAGTCACGGGCGTTAACTTCTTTTAGACTCATCCACAAAAATTTTTCCTCACCCCTAATTTACAGAACATAACCATTTCGTACATTATCTGCCCATTTATACGTGGCAGTAAAACTATACACTGCTTCTTTTTTGTTTTTATCCTCTAAAATGTTCTTTACATCACAGTTTTTGCTTGAAAAGTGATTTTTCCAGTTTTTGCCAGCCCTGTTCCAGCAGATGAGTTCTTTATTCCCGGCCGCTGTACCTTATATATTTATCCGGCCAAGTTTCCATATAAAAAGGAAACGGTGGCACAGCGGACAACTTTCCTCAATTTTTGCCGGACTGTGGAAAAAGCACTGTGCAGCGGCGGCCATACCGCTAATAAATTGGCGCCGCCACCCTGCCGGCTGGAAAATGGGGAGGAGGGGGAAAAAAAATCGCAACGCCGCCTCTCGTCGGCTAGTGGAAAAACATCCGCGGGCGGAAAAATGGGGCCGCGCATTCAAATGGCACACACACGCGAACACACACACAGGGCCCGGCGGGGTGGATAAATGTTTAGTGGCGGGAGCTCTGGTCAGTGGAATGCGATGCTGCTACTGGGATACCCCGCTTCGCTCTTCATTTATGCAAATTGCGTTTAAATGTTTTATAGATAGGGGCCACTCGCAGTCTGCCTGCCGTGAGTATTTTATTTCTGGCAGCTTTCAGCCTTCTAACAGAATGAGAGGAGGCACCGCGATACCGGCTGAGGTAAAGTAGCACGCACAGTGGGCTCGAGGGGTGGGGGAAGCCACTAAAGGTGCCCGGCGGGCCCCGGGGTGGAATGTTTTTAATGGCTCTGCGCTCCCTTCCACCCCTGTTTTTTTGCGTCTCAGGTTTGGGATAGGTGCAGCGACAGTCACCGTTTTTTAAAAAAAAAAATACACCTGCCTGTGTGGGTGGTTTGTTTTAATATCCACCCCGCCGTCCTCATAAATGCGTGAAATATGCGAGAGGGTGCTGGCTGAGGTAGGAGTGGTGGGGGGAGCCTCCACGGCAGAGATGTTATTATGCGACGCGGGGACAAAGATCCCCGTTTACCGGGCCGGGCGCTCCATCAGGTTTAATTACAACGGTTAGTGCGAGGCCATTAAGAGCTGCAGCACGCGCCCTGCTTCTAGCAGCTCCACAATAAAACACGACTTCGTTGCGCCGTCTCCTCCGCATCAGCTGCTCTGCCTAATCAAGTGGAAACGCATATCGCGGCCGCAACTGTTATGGGACTTGCTCAGTTTCCGCGCGATAGTCGCGGGTAAATTGAAGCAATACTGCGCCCGGCACTTTGTCTGACATACGACTCAATTCGGCACTCTGGAGGCGCAAATTTTGTGAGGCAATTTCCTGTCAGTCTTCCTTAGGACGATATTTACACAGTTTTCGTAGGTCGTTTATTATTATTAAGGGTTATCGAGGTTACGCCCTGGTTATAACTCCACTAGACATTTACGCGTTCCATTTTTTAGCCCTCCTTTCCCAAGAGAAACCTTGCCTTTTTGTTGCTCAGCTCTCTGACCATCTAACAGAAGCCTCTAGCTCGTAAATAAAATAGGTTTAAAACTGCAAACTTACAGGTGTTGTGTGTTTCGTTGATGCAAAACTAAATATCATTTTAAAATTTTATAAAACCGAATTCTGTAGAGCTATGTAGCAATAAAAGGATTCGATAAAAGTAAAAATTTCATAACCCAGCGTGTGGGATATAAATGATTATAGCTTGTTGAATAGAGAATAAATCCACTTTTTCACTTTAATATAATTACATCAGCAGCTGTCAAATTTGTGAAATTTATGTCTTTATTTTACGGAGCCAATTACCTAGAATCTAGAAATTTGTCCATTTTATCGACTATATTCTATACTAGATGTACCCTCGACTTCGTCTTCGTCGAATTCGATAATTGTGCTGTTAATTCACAGATAAGCTATAAAAGAAATGATGGCTGGGTGATTTACTCCCGTGTCCAGCAAGATCCCCAGATCTGTTCCCGACTGAACAGGTGTGAAACCAGCTCTGAGGTCAAATCAGTGCCAGTGACATTTTATAGAATATAGAGAACCAGTTACAACAGTTGTGGGCCAACTTGCCTCAGGAGAGGATACGACGGCTTTTGACATCCTTCCCGAATCAGTGCTTACATCCAGACCAGATGGGGTGCAACTCCATACTGATAAGTGGACTTATACTGCCAAGTTCTTTGTAAATTTGAGTCGGTTTTGTAACCACTCAGGTAACCTCACGTAACTTCTCGACGCGAGAAGTTTTTATTTCCTTTCCTCTTCGCTTCTAGGTGCTTCACCTTTCTTTGTTACGCAGTGTATTGGTTCATAAGAACAGAGTATGTTTGGCATTTGGCATGGTTGCAAAATCATATATTTCATAACAAGCAATTTGACATCGCAAGTTTAAAAAGTTACTTGCTGATGTAATATACACTGTATGGCATCATTGCAAGAAGACGAGTTTGAAATATGGAAAAACTTGAGATATAAATAGAAGCGATTATAGCATTCTGGTTAATAATTCTTGCCTTTCCATTTTTTTTTGCTTGGAATAAGATTTTGTTAATGTAAAATGAACCAAGTCTATAAATTGTTAGTTGTTGACATGGAGAAACAATTTACGAACTTGATATGAATCAGGCAGTTATAGCAAATGTAGAAAATAATGATAGACTAACAAAAGTTTAAAAGGTGGATTAAACCAAAACAGTGATCCATCACCGTTGACATCCATTTGAATGCAAAGGACGCACTTAGTGTAAGAGAAAAAGGTGTGTGACCTGAACATTTAACAATAAATAAGTGAAACGGTTATATAGAGCCTCTATCAATCTCCCTTGTCTTGTCAGAAGCACTTGCCATCTTGGCATTGTCTTCTTTTATTTGCTGTTTCCGTGTAAGTACTTGTTTTACTTTTATATTTTTAGGTTTTCTGATTTAACTTAAGTCCTATTAACAGATAAAGTGAATATACAGCGAAATTACTAAACTGCAATTTCAAAATAATGAGACAATAATTTGAAATTGTACACGTAAATATAATAAAGCACAGGTGACGATAATAATAGTAGTCAAAAATATAAAAATAGGAGCAGATTCGTTAAAAGGAAGTACAACTGCAGCGTATGAATAAAATTGACGTACAAATACAAATATTGATCTAAAACTGGGAAATGATTTTTCTAAAACTTTATGGAGCACAGTAGCGTATGGGAGCCGGCAGTGCTTAGAAGGTGTCATATAAACCGACCGCACTTTTATTTGTAAGCAGGAAGACAGTGTGTTGCTTGAAGAAAACAGGGAAGTTTTTTAAAAACTCAAATAAAGTTCACACGAAATGTTTCTAATCACGAAATATAATAATCGATTGAATAATAATTATTAGTTTTAGAGATTATGCTTTACAAAAAAAAAAAAAAAAATATCTGTCAGTTAAAATCAAATACAGTTATGTAAAAACATCCTAGCCAGATACTCCTAGAATCTAAGTAGAGTCTCTTTGAGAACAAATTCGTAACATAACCATGGGTGATACCCATTCCGGATGTTTAAACTACGAGATTTATATATTTTAGAGTGGTAAATCACATTTCGTTTGACTATTGCGGGAAGAATAGATTACAGGGAGACTGACGTACTAGCCTCAGAATTTTCGAGTTGAAGTTCAGGGAAGCGTCGCTACAGCGTAATGGGCGAATCTTACAATGAACATACGTTAACCCGTTCCTAATATTGTCAGCAGAATTTCCATTCACTGCTGAATACCGCAGAAACGACCGAACGGTTCAACAACTTTATATCCAATTCGATTAAAGTAGAAATTAATTCAAGTGATAGTACTGCTGCACTTCGATTACCGAGAATTTTTATATCAAGAGATGAAACCAGAGAATTTCGAGCTCGGAGTTTTTCCATTCCTTGCCTACGTAAACCTCATTCGCATCATTTTACTGTACATATGTATGAAATGTCTTATGAGCTCATAACATAGCTTAGAGCAACGGATCAACACGCTTTGTGTATTCTGCCATATCGCGCCAGAGGTCCTTACTTGTGCACGATATATATATATATATAACATGCTACTCAGAACTATGAAGGTCAATAAACCAGCAATACATTTGTATATTCTAAAATTAGAGTTGTGTCAAAGTCTTTTTTTCTTTTTCATTATACAGAGCCGTTTCATGACTTAAGAAGCCACTATCCTCCTATTCGGTCATCAATCATGAATCACGAAAGGGGTGGGGGAACTAAGCTCCTGCGCAAAGTCTAAGTTAATCTCTAAAGGAAAGTCTTGTGTTTCAATCTATCTGTGAAACATGTAACTTTGTGTGTTCTATATGATAAGTATGTTTCGGATCTTTATGACCAAAAATAGAGGAATCTGCATACAAATATGACCTTAAAAACGGGTAAATATGACCTAAAAATGACAAAATATGACAAAAGGTTTAAATTTACTGTACATCAAAACATGCTCAATTGTATATCTTTTTTTTATCTAATAACTAGCCTCGTACCCGGGACTTCGTACGCGTGGATTAAGAATTTTTTTGCCAGAATTAAATATAAAAAGTTGTTGGTAACGAAGGATTGGTCCCAAACAATATCGACAGGAAAGCTATCACTATATCATTCTACCGTCGAACCTGCCTCTTGAAGAGAATCAATTTCCAACATATTTCTGTCACTATTCGATTAGATTTCAAAATTTCGTGACTACAACTGTTAATCATATAGGAAAAAATATCCTTTGCCCTTCATACAGCTTTCCTTATAAAATTCCATCATAACGATATAGCCATATAGTCGTCAAAACGTAACAAAAAGACAGAGACTTACTTCCATATTTATATTAGTATTACTGTGGTTCTCACTCACACAGTGACTACGAACAACACCTGAGGGATCATTATAACGTAAAAAAGTGTACACCTACAAAATTGCAAGACTACCTACGATTTGCCTCGCATTGCACCCCTAACTTTATAATATCTACAGTTTAACATTCAATCCAAATAACCTACGGCCCAGGCCTGACTCTTACGATGAAAAACAATTTTTAAAAATCTTAGCCTCCACGGAGACTTGAACCGGAGACCACGACGTTCGTAAGCAAGCTCTTTAGCCACTGAGCTGCCAGTTCACTACACGAAAATATGGTCTGGAGACGTCCACATCCAACGTGTCTGTCTATCGCCGTATTTCGAAGTTATGACACAACATGTGTTATTTATACAGGATAATTTTCCAACCAAATGTAGACAGTATTTTTCTCCTTGTTTCATAGAATAAGTGTGCAAAGTTTCATCGAGATCGGATGAAAACTGTGGATTTGTATGTAAGAACAAACAAACCAACAAACAAACAAACATACATTCATCTTTATATATAAAGATGTCGCTTTCATGTAGTAAGCATAATTTTCTGCCATGCACTGACTGTTGAAATCACTTCAATTTCGCATAATTTACAGAAAATAACTCTTTCGTCTGTATTAAAATACTCCTCTCCTAATTCCTTTATGTAATTCCATAACTTCGCAAGTTCAGAAAGTTTTGTTTTCGGCATGGTGGTACTCACTGATCCACTGCAGATTTAACTCTGACTGAGGATTATTTTCACAAGTACGGGCGAGAATGAGACACTGATTGGCGCGGATCGACACAAGCATGCTGCTGCTGCATTGCCGATATTAAAAGGCTACCGGAACATCAACGTTTAGAGAGTGACAATAACGTATAACTTTAATTCCTGTCTGGTGAATTCTGAATCATTCAGTTACAATTAATTTTGTTTTTTCCTCTCCAATGTATACTTGGAATACAGTGTTCATAATTATCTTAATTTCTTTTCATCTATAACGTCTAGTGAATTCCCGGTATATTAAAAAAATTACTAGAATTTTCCTAAAAATATGATTATAGGAACCATAAATATTATCGTAGTATGACCAAACGTAGGATAATTGCGTGAACATGCATTTATACGTTATATAAAACACATTTAAATACAATCAGAAACGTTTAATCAGTGTTTAGTTCATCATTACAGCTCAAAAAAGGCAGAAAAAATATGTTTATAAACGTTTCTCGGGAAACAAACCGAGTAATATCAGTATTGATGCACAATATTTCGGCGACTTATCCTCCATCGTCATCTTCAGGTGCAGTTGTAAGTCTTGAAGTCTACCTTGAAGGCTGAGTTCAAGACTTACAACTGCACCTGAAGATGGTGATGGAGGTTAAGGTCGCCGAAATATTGTGCATCAATAATGATATTACTCGGTTTGTTTCCCGAGAAACGTTTATAAATAAACAACGCCGAGAAAAATTGCATTCATTTATAGAAAAAATATGATTTGTCATATAGATACGAACCCTAATGATATGTGTCTTTTATGTTTGTGAAATGTGGCGCGCGGACTTCTGGGTTCGTGCCCAGCTCCGTAACTCTCGTACAAAAAACAAGGGTGACTTGTGTCAAAATGGGATTTAGAATGTGAGGCAAACACAAATTCCTCCCTCACCCCCCTCCCCTTTCCTCGTTTTTGGTTATTATTTCTTATATGCAAAATGTCAATGAACTAAATTTTTAATACGTTCAATTTTCTAAAATAATTTGAGTAAGCGGTAACGCTCGTACCTGGCATTTTAGACGTAAATTAAAATCCTCAGATTTCTGTTTTCCATGGTTTTCCAGGCAATCACTCAAAAGGCAGTGGGCAAATTCCTTTTTATTCCTTGCCCCAAATCGTCTCCCAGTTCTGATGACGTCGACTTCGATGAGCTATAAAGCCTAAAACAAAATCTAAAATTATTTTTGTAAGAAATCTTTTTTTACACTGTCAACAGTTTGCTTGGGTTGAGAGACAATGTGTTTGGTGAGAATTCAAGGTCGTTATGGGAGTTTAGTGTGTGTGTGTTTTTTTTTCCCCCACAGGCAAGTGTATGTTTCATCGTCTGTAGTGAGATTAATAAATTCCTCTTCTTTCACGACGATAATGATAAAAAAAAAAACAAGAAATATATGTTGCAAGAAGCTTATCAATAAATTTTATAGCTTCATTAATTCTTCCAAAAAAATCTTCTGTGAGCGACTTTTTACATTATTTGATTCACCACAGATTTAAAATTCATAAGTTGTTTCACATAACGATATTAATTGAACGCACCAAAGCTAGTCATACATGTGCTCACTAGTGTTATGATATCGTTATAAAAGATTACGTATTATCTCTAACACGTGAAAGTTTACTTACTCCAGATTCTCGAATAAATCCACATTTCAGAAAGGTGTTAACTGATATTTTTGCTGTATAACCACAGTCATAGCATGTATTCAGTTGTTCTCAGTGTAGTTCGTAGCATGTTTCACTGTCTTCATTCGTAATGTTGGCCAACCTGACTTGGAGCTCCAACAGGTTGGCAACACTGCCAACAGGACGGAACCGAGGGTCCGATAAATGTGCGCTGTAATTACGTAGCGAAACAGAGACAAATGAAGGCGCCCCGACGAGATTTTAAAAAATGAGATTTCATTAGGGGCACACGCGTCGATCTGGCTGATTGAGAAGGAGGGGCGGTGGCAGGGGGAATTGATTGGTCTGCCGTGGAGAGGATGGAGGGGAGGCCTGGTGCGGACTGCCTGCGTCACTGATTGTTGGCTCGAGATTGATAACGGAAATGGCCGGAGAGCTCCTGCAGGCGGCAGCACTGTCGACCAGAGATATTGGACGCAGTAAGCCGACTCTCATGAAGCTGACATTTGTTAATCTTTGGCGACCAGTTTTGTTTTTAAATCCACTCTGGTGTGCACCAGATAAATTAATATCTTTAACACTGTCAGTATGTAGAGGATTACAGATGCTGACGCTTTTTTCGAGTAAAATTTCTTTTATACCGTTTGATACAACTATGAGGAGTAATGCATTACATTCCGCTCACAATTGACCCTTCCTTGACTTCGTTTATTTGATGTTGTATACACCTATTCGTAAATGTTTCTCTAAACTTGTTAGATTACTTTAGAATAGCATCGCAGCTGTCTTTTTTGAGTGAAAATAAATTACAGAGTTTCTCAGTTACGCATAAGAACAAATGAAAAAAAAATGCTAATTTTGTGTAATATAACACCTTGCAGAAAATAATTAGACATCGCTATCGAAGTTGGGAAAGTGTATTTCTTTGGTCATAACCTAATGTGGTCAAATTATTGTGCGAATCATTTAACACTCTTTAACAAACGATCTTTTATACATAAAGAACAGTAACACCCATTATGCCATAAATGTCGTGGTAAGTAAAATTTACATCAACCACGAACTATTGTATAAAAAAGAGTTGGAAAGCAACAGTAAATCGGTGGGAATGTAATTGATGAAAAAGAGAGTTATACATCGCTGGAGCATTAAATGAAATTCTCAACTTGTGGTGAAAAATACCAAAGATGGAACCACTAGATATGGCATACCCCGCAAATACAATATCTTTGATCATATCCTATAATGAAACTATCAAAAGCAGTTAATAGTGTGCTCCACGCTAAACAAAACTTGAAATATTCTTTCGTTCAATTGGAGACATTTAGTTTTTAAACGCCATAAATGGCCGTATTGAATGTGAGAAATTAATAACGAAAAAACAACAGAGATTTTCTTTAATAACGATCTCTGGTAGTAAAACTACAATGTCTCTGGCCATCAGAATTATTTACGATATTATTATTATTATGGATTCACTTTTGATGTTTGTATAAAAAGTTGAATCCGCGGAGTTAAAATAACTGCCGTTTCGAGCAAAAGGTATATTCATTCACTTCGCGATTGAATCAAATGTGATTTCTAACATAATCTAGCGTTCTTTAGTAATGTAGTAACGCAGTTTCTTAACCATGTTTTTGCAATTTATAACTCACGTTGATACTGTGAAAATCGACTCAGAAATTTTCCGTTAATGCTAGAGTATTCGTAAAATATATGTGTTGTAACGTCTTAAGACATACCTTAAATTTTAACTTCGACCCAAGCTTTCAAAATCTGAAAATTCATTAAAAATCTGGGGTATTCTATGATATCCGAGCCACTGAAATTTGATAAATTTTATGGTCGATTCATTTACATCTAAGACAAATCGAAAGTAAAGAGCATAATTTTTTTTGAAATCTCACTTAGTTTTCGCGATGTCTTATGTCAAAACTGAGGTGGTTAGGTTGAAAAGCGGCGAGAAAAAATTTCGGAAACACCAAATTTGATCACGAATTCTTCTGTAACTCGACGAGACAAATTGAAAGTTAAGAATACCATTTTTTGATACCTCTCTTCGTTCTCGAGATATCGTATCTCAAAAATGAGTTGGTTAGTTTAACATACCGCCTGGACCAGAAAAAAGTGTGTACTACGAATTACGCGAAGAACTTGCATAATAGGTGTTTTGTTTTCTTCTTAGTTCTGGCGGTTAAGTTGAAATATGACCTGGATCGGAAGGAAAAAGTCACCAAAATCACTAGGAATATTGTAGGTTTAAATAAACTTCAACCCACCCCTTTCTTGGTAGGGGACTGGTGATCTAGGTTTGCTTTAATTCGGAAAATGGCTGGCGCAAATTTTAAAGTAAAACTTTGTACACATTTTTCTCATTGCGTGAATAAAAACAGCTAACTATACCAGGCAACGCTGAGAACTCTGCTAGTATTCAATAAAAGTGTAGATTTACCAAATATATTGAAAATAATTTCTTTTCTTTTATCCGTATCTGTCATTTTTGCATTCATTGAGAGAATTTTTTCTGTTTTGAAAGTTGACAGATTAAAAATAAATTTTCGCTCAACTTAATAAATTATGAGCTCATCATATATTTTAATTTAAATGTTGACTATCCAGATGCTGCGGAAGTGTATACGAACAATAAGTATTTGTTGAATGTGTCAGAAAGCAATGAAAACGTATTTTCAAAAATAAAAAATAAACTTACTGTTTTTCTATACATTGCACTTTATTTTTACCAAGTACTCTCATTTTTCCAAGGAAAAGGTGGCAACCCTAACCGGGACTAACCCTTAGTACTTTGTGAGTCCAATATTGCGACAATTTGAGACACATGGCCAAACCATCTGGTCTGTAAATGACGTCTAAAATGACGTAAGATTTTTTTTTTTTTTTTTTTTTTTGTCAGCTCTCATGCTCAGAAGGGCGCTTATAACCCCCCCCCCCAAAATCGATTTTCGCGTCATTTGTAGATTTTTTAGCTCTAGAATTGTACTAGAATTTCAAAACCTCACGTGAGATTTCCGTTGATCCTCTCCCCCCTTGGTGAGGTTTCGTGAGATTTTGCCTGAGCCCCCTCCCCCTCCCTATTTCATCTCACGTTATTAATGGGACGCCCCTAAGGACAATTTATCCATTTTTAGAGAAAGGACCATAAAATTTCTTGAGACTCCTATTCTAAGCAATAAATTAAAGATTTTGAATTGGAGGGAACTGCCCCTTTTGAGTGTGGGAGTCAATTTAAGTTGTGCGATCTACGCTGGGCGGCCTCTTCCCTCGTCTTGTAACGCCCCCCAGGAGTGCCGGTTATTAAACTGGCCACAAGTTGCCCGCCGACCGACTTGGGAAATGACTTTCCCTCCGGCCTGCCCAGCTACCTCGGAGTATCGAATCGCTGTGAACGCCAACTGGACTGAAAGGTACGCAACTAACGACGTCGAAACGTATAACCAAGGGACGTGATTTCTCAGTCAAAAAGCTTACTTCCATTGAACTTGTAGCATATCCACTAGCCCCGAAAATATATATGTATTTATAAGTATATTTTGTAGTATTGAAATGAATGTATAATATGAATTGTAAGCAAGTGTATTTAACTCATGGAGACCACAGACGGTACTAAGTTTGTAAACAGGGGTAATATAAGTGACATTAATATCTTTGGTTTTTTTGGAGAGTGTGAGAAGGGTGTAAGAGTGTGTGTCTGGCCGCGAGCGGGCGCGGGTTGTTGCGCGCCAAGATTGTGGCGGCGATCTAGCAATTTTGTATTGAGCCTGCTGAGTCCGTGATTGTTCTTAATATACGAAAGAGTGTGTTTTCATTTGTGGTTTTATAAAGTTGTTAAGAGTAGCAAATGGACTTTGATCAATAAAATAGAAACTTATTGATGGTACGAAGTTAAACGCCTTATTATTTGTATAATAAGAACCTTTCAAAAGAAGATAAGTAGCTCCTCAGTCCGCGTGCTTGGGTGAAATGACGGTATTTAAGGGCCAAACCGTCAACAAACCTGTGGACTTTAATTAGTAATACGAAATAATAATTGGGAGGAGTATTACAAACTGCAATAAGTTATTGCATTTTTAATATCAATGCTAATACGTATCTTCATTTACTTTAACTTTGCACTAAAAAGTACTTATTTAATAGTGCTATGTCAATGATACTTGACAGAAATTGTAGTTCTGACCTTGTACTGTCAGTATTTAAACTAAACGTATCAAAAAACAACTGCTTTATATGAAAATTTTTAATCACCCTACTGGTATAGAAAGTCACCAGTGTGAGTGAAATGAAAGTGCACGTTTTACACGTGATGGTGAGCTTTCTGTTAAATGAATAATACACTTTATTATATAAACACGCTTTACGTACACTCTTCAAACTTACATTCTTTAAATATGTATCCTAATGTAACAAATGTACAGTAGTAATTTCTAAGTACTGATGATCTCCCATACTACAATAGCGAAACATTTTCATACAATAATAATTTCGTTTGGTCTCGTGAGAGAGTGTCTTCCCGGCTGCGAATGCACCTTTTTCATAACCTACCCACACTTTTTTTTTGCTTTTGGCTTAACGCCTCGTCGACGTCGAGGTCATTAGAGGCGGGAAAGGACTGGGGACAAGGAACTGGAAGGAATTCGGCCATTGTCTATAATGAACCGTCGCGCCATTCGCCTGGAATGATTTGGGGAAAGCATTTAAACCCAAAATCTAATTGCTGAACGGAAATTCGAACCCGCGTCCTCCCGAATACGAGGACAGAGCGTTACGTCTCTCACACTACGTTCTGTCCTACCGATCATTCGTATCGGATATAGGGGAACTACAATGTAACATAGAATCTGAAGCTTGTACCGTCATAGTATATTCACAGTAGGTGGTGAAAATCATTTTTAAGACCCGTCAAAATTCCAGCGCGGACGATGATTCGAACAGGTATCTTGCGTATTCCATTCCGCGTATTAACCTGCTGAGTCACCATACCGCTCATTTTCATATGAAAATATATTTTGTTCAATGCTGCAACGACCAATATTGTGGTTATGTTGTTAGTGTTTCCTTCTGTAGCATTGGCGATTGCACAGTTTTCGGCTTCAAAATCCCTGTTTCGTGTTGCAAATCTGCGGTATCCTCGCTAGGCTGATTTTTGTCTTAACACAAACATAAATTTCATGCTTAAAGTATTCTCGTAGAATAAATTTTAATGTTAGTAGCTGTTAATTTTAAAAATTTTGGATAAAAAGAATTGTAATAATGACTAATACACCTTAATCTAAAACATATGTTTCAAGGATGATGATGATGAGGAAATAATTATCCAACGAGATAAACTGTCAGAACTACATGACTGCAAGCTATCTAAATTTAACATGTTAGAGGTTAGATATAAAGTAAACGATTTTAGTGAGTAATGTTGTAATATACTGAATATTACAGTATGTATTTGGGAAAAGATATAATATAGCTGGCGGATAGCCTAAGCTGCGTTGGCCATCCATGGTGGACAGCCGAGCTGGTTGGAGCGCTCCACCTCACGGTCACTTGGGATAAATAGCCCGTATAGGAAGGCGCGCTACCGATAGGGTCAGAGCAGTAGCACGGTCAGTTGGGATAAATCGCCCGTATAGGAAGGCGCGCTGCAGTCAGGGTCAGATGGAAAAGGAGTATCGGTAAGCAAGAGTTGGTGTCACCCATTGGTTTAGTTTACAACCACATTGGTCGAGCAGAAGTGTTACTACTCATGGACAAATAAGTGGCACGAGGTTATCTGTTGTCGACCAGTTTAAAGGATCACAGAGACCACAGGGAGGGGCCAGTAGCATCAAGTTGCTACGTAGAGCTGTACAGTTTGCATCGCTGTACTGTACTGCTGCGTGTTATTCCTGCCGTAGTTGACCAGTAACATTCTCTCCCGCACCTAGCATAACCTGGCATCCCATTTCAAGCTGTCTGTAGACTAGGTTGAATTCATTAAACTCCGAAGTACTGGAACTTGCTTTTGTCATTTGTAGTGTGAGTTTTGCCAGCCTATTTTCCATCAAAAATCCTGTGGTGAGAGCCACTCCTTGCCTCAGATATCGAACCCGTGTCCTCAGTATTTAATGTTGTGGCCAAAAGTTAAGTCGCTTTTAATCTGGGATAGGACAATGTTAATTTTATACCCCTCCATCCGAAAATATAACAGTTGTGTATTTTATATTCTCTATAATGCTTGAAGTTTTTTTATCTTCTGTCAGAGTTATTAGGATTCGATCTATCCTAGAGTCTAGTAACTGTTGATATTTGTCGGCCATTCATATAAGCTTCCAGGGAGTGCGATTTGTTTTGGTCCGTTTGCGTTGTATTTTTTTAATAAGGAAATAATAAAATATCTAGCTGTTCCCTTTGATTACATTAAAAAAAAAGTCACCAAAATTATAGGTAGGGGCCAAGACATAATTCTGCATACGTTATAATGATGTATCCACTTTGATTTTAATTTTTCTAGGGGCCACAAAATTGTGTAAGTTATCCCTATCTGTACTTTAACCACAATGTTGACTAATAGTCATTGTTGTAGAAGTCGGATCAAAACTGGTTTTTTTAATAAATATTATATTTGATTCTGATTTGTGTAATTTTTCTTTTTTGCTACTTTTATTTTTCAGACTTTGGAGCTGTGAAATTGACAATACTTTTGTTTCTGTATTACAGGTGAACATACAAAAAGTGTAGCTGCAAATCTACCTGCGCCTGGAAGTCATTCCGGGTAACTAAATCGATTACTTGAATGTCAGCCTTACTTCCAACACATGGCATGTTCTACTTGGAAGATGCTGCAATAATCCTCGAATTCTAACTCAAAACATATTTCAGGAAAATGGTAAAGTAAAACAAGTTACCTTACTACGTAAAAGAAATAGACATCTGCAGTCACCACATCCCTTCAGATACATTGTCTTTAGTGATCTCGTCTAGCGAGACACTCCCGCCTCTAATGACCACGACAACGACAAGGCGTAATGCCATAAAAGAACTTATTGATCGGACATTAAAAGTTCAACAAAAAAAGAGGTAAAGAAGATTTGATATATGCGAGGTCTCTTGCTATGATCCCGTACGTGGAATCAAGTCAGTAAACGTCGGAAAAATTACTCCCTCTATTTGAGGAAAGTGTAAAGGCTAAATTTTTATTTTAATATTTTTATACCTGAAGACACGTGTATAAATGTTGCAAAGCGCACTACGCAATATAATTTCCAACTACTGAAAGGTTCAAGGTTTTTAAATGCCATATGAATATTTTTCACTGAACTGAACCACATCATACAAATTCCGGATTGTGCGGAACAGTCGGCGGAATCATAAAATAAAAACATGCTTTAATAGAAATTATAAACCTACTAAACCGTCCACAGTAGACATAACACCAATATAGACGCATAAATATATACATAAACCAATATATTCGTGTTAACAGATCACGAAATATGGTATGAAAAAAGAAATCAAAATAAATTAAAATAATTTTGCATTACATTATATATTCCCTAAATTCAGATGACAATACTTCCTTTTTTTTCAAATAAGTCATTTAAATTATATTAATATTTTATTTTGATGATTCCAGAATGTCAACATCCGTAAGAAATTGGATGATTAGGTTAGTTAAGTAGTTCATTATTTTGTGTTGATCTGTATTTTTGCAGGAAAAAGAATGTTTTGTATAGCCTAAGGCTTGGTCTGTGCAATCACATTTCGGATTTTCTTGATCGCCTATTGGGTACTATTGGCTACGAAAATTACCGCGGCTTGGAAACAGAGTATGTGAAATGCTTATTAACGTCTCTCAGTAGGGTTTCATTGGGAAAATCGTGAAATGAAGAAATTGACAGTAGCGGTAGTTATTTAGTTGCCAGAATTCCAATTTAATTTCATTTGCAACAAATAGAAACTATAAAGGCTGATGTTTTCAACGTTAACATCTGTTGTGTATACAATTTGTGTGGGCTGAGGATAAGCCCAAATGTTTCTGAAAATCAGATTAGGTGCAGGGTGGAAACACGGGCTGCCTGTGTGGGCTCTTCTTTCCGACCTCTTTGCCGAAGCCTCTCACTCGGTTCTGCCGTGAGCGGCTATTCTAGTCGGATGGTAATTTCCGGTTCTTTGTACACCGCGCGCGGCATCTTTCGGAAATGAAGAGCCGCCAAAGAGAGCTGGCTGATGGCTCGCTCCTGTGGTGTGTGGGCGGCTGCCTACCTTCACAGCACCCCCTCCCCGGCCTCCGGCGGACCAATAGCGCTCCTGCCTTCTTCTTCGTACCAAACTAGTGGGGCTTTCAAGCGTCGGGACACTCCATTTGAGGAAATATAACGCCAAGACTCAAACCCTGCTACCGATGGTGTGCAAACAATAATTGTTTCTTAAACCATGCGCTCCATCAAATAATTTAACTTATATTATTTCTGTTTTTTTTTTTTTACGAGCCATCTATCTACCTTCATACTTAAAGAAAATTTAAAAATGAGATAAATTTCTCCGCGTCGGTAACATAATTAATTAAGAAAGGAGTTTTCCGAAATTCAACCTATAAATGGCAAAATTACGAACTATCAAGGTCACGTGTACGCGATAGTTCACAGTCAAGCCGCTAGGCTTCGCTGGCGTCGCATACTGCTAGATAGCAGCACGACATATCACAGAGATATAGATTACCTGTGTGTGTTTTCTAGAATAAGGAGCTTTTCGGGTATTTTTGTTTCTGTTAGGGAACTTTTAATCATTTCTCACTGTTTCGTAACACGTTGTAAGTGTTTTCCTAAGTAGCTGTTTCAGATGATTAATAAAAAAGTGCTGCAGATGAGCGTTTTATTCTTTCGTTATTCTGCAAACCGCCAACCTCGCTGTTCATTGCATACCATTTGCGAATTTTTCGCCGCTAGCAGTACAGTAAATATATGGAAGTTTCGATTTTCAAGCAACAATATCTGTATAGATGGTATTTACGGGTGGCAGATTCTATACTATCGGTGAATGAAACTGGGAACAATGTTTTACATTCTTGAGGTAACTGAGAACTATCTAAAAGTGGTGATGCGAAAGTGTGGGATAGCCAGTGCTAGAAATTCGTTTATAAATCCAGGCGTATTTGTGACTCCTAACTTTCAGACTCAAACGAAAACGTTCAGACGTAATTATATTATAATTATGAAAATACATATTTTACAGTTTACAATCTATTCCAACACGATTTAAAACTGTAAATAGGTCTAAAAGTGCCAATATATCACCACTACTTGTCTTTACAACTGGTGTAAAGTTACTAATTTTACGAGACATCTTCACTTCCTTTGTTAAAGGAAAAACTCACGAACTAAAATTGTCCTTTACTTCGTGGTACTTCCCCTACACTGTTGTTACATCTTCTGAACATCAGAAACGTATAATTAGAAACTCTAAAACATATCAACAATGCGACAGGAATTATAATTTAAATTAATTATTAGAATTAAACCTTGAACATGCAAAACTGAAAACAAAGTACTGAATTGTAATTTTTAAAAAAATTGATGCTTAGGCGTATTTTTTACGCCTTTGTTTGAGATTGCAGGCGTAAAATGAAACAAAATTAAGGCGTAATTACGGCTAACGTCCGGTCAATTTCGAGCACTGGTGACAACATATTTTAACTGGTAGCGATGGCAGTGTCTCTGCGTATGAAGGCTCTTCAGAATCGCCAAACTGGCTGACACTTGAGTCATAGGTTCCATCGACCGGGAAACACGCACACGCTCAGCTGATGATTAATGCCCTTGGCAGCGTCTGTCCTGTTTGCGTGGTCGGTCGCTGACGACAAGCTTATCCATTATTCAGTGAGAACGGCCGGCAGACACCTTGTTGTCGACACCGTCTTGCTGCAATAACAACATTGATATTAACAACAAACCAAGGAAGAACGAAATATATGAAAACTGAACGGCCCAGAGGGAAATAAGCAGGAATTCAAAAGAAGCTAACCACAAGGTTTTCAACATCGTACATGGATATCAATTATTATAAATAACAGTTTCTTTGCATTTGCAGCAGAGGGGGATGTAGACAAGGCCTTTGTCAAGATAATATAAAAAAATTCGCCTCGAACTGCTGTATCCGCACGCCGGCCACAGAGGCCAACACGGGCGTGCCGGAGGTCGGCCAAAGACGATATGGGCCAGCCGTGGATAGAGATGATCACGGGTAGCCGATCGGAGAACCGAGACGCGCACGATCAGAGTCCACGAAAAGAAGCACTGAGTCGAAAGAGCAAACTGAATGGAGAACCAAGACGTCCACGATAGGTACGGTGAGACGACAACGAACTTAGCGGTAGCGAACACTGTACTGGTTTAGGCAGTGCAGCACGGCCGTATCTATACCAGCCCCGTCGCTTGTGATTGGCCGGCTGTGAAGCGTCTGAAGTGTAGTGGCGCTAGTTCCACCTGATGCCAGCTCTACCTATCGGCTGTCCACGTGCATCTCCTCTGGAGGGCCCTGATACCAGACGAACGCGTTCGGAAACCATTAGACTTAAAAATCTGGATATCTGCACTGGTGTTCGAATGCGAGGACAAAATCTCATCCATCAGGTTATGTAGACGCGATATAACGATGTTATGGTTGGGTATCGCAAAACAACATCTTTCTTTCTGTGTTAGCATTTGAAATATACGATTATTTCATTTTATATTTTTCACACGAAATTTAAAGGAGTGTTTACTTCACATTTTGCATTGTGTGTTTGAAGTATACTCTGAGCGCTGTCTGATCCGGATTGAATTTTAAAGTAACTTTTTATCCTACCGCTAGCTGTCATCAGCTTAGTTCTATTATTTGGGAGGATCCAAACAACATTCTGTTTGTTGACCGATTTCGCGTGCACAAAATCAACATACTGAGATCTGAAATGTATTCAGTGCATTTCGACTTCATCAATATACCGAAACGCTCTCGTTTGAAAATTTACATGTCAAACATATCAACACACTTTCTTAATAAATCTCATCTTAATTCTTTTTTGTAATAATGATCCGATTATTTACTTTGTACTTGACATTCATACGAAATAAATTGTAGCAATACTTTTCATAACAGACTATGTTGCTGTATGGTAGCTAGTATCGAAATAGTAACATTGTTCATCAATTATCTAATTGTGTAGTGTAACGTGTAAAATGTTTTGTAGATGCTGGGAGCCTGTAAGGTCGAGGTGGGTACTAAATTGTCTTATACAAATTGCAAAGGATATTATTTTTGACTTAGTATCGGCCATTCTTTTTTTGACTATTCACTATCTCATATTAAATGTATGCACTGCTTATTTTAATCATAGTTTTCTTCAGTAAATTTTACTGCTAAAACAGTTTGGATCCCAACGTGGGGCCAGGTCTCGTTTACCGTCAAAACAATTTTACCAAACAGTAAAATATTGAAATAAAAATATTTAAATTCTATAGCGGATTAGAACCGCTGGCAAAGACAGCAGTTAGGTAGGGACAATAACGTGTGGCGCAAAATACTTATTAGGGGCCATCCATAAATTACGTCACACCTTGAGGGGGGAGGGGGTCAGCAAAGTGAGAAATCGTGTAACAAGGGGGGGAGGAGACGTGTCATAAACTTAGTGACATCACATGCACTTTTTGTATCACTTTTTGGCTCGTGGCGGAAGATGAAGATGATGTCGACACATCGAATGTTCTCAACACTATCGAAATCAAGAATGAAGCGACTATTATGCCAATAATAAACAGTATCAAGGAATAGGTTCAAAATCCAAGGACACATGATGACTCAATTTTGTATCATTTATTCGATTTTTTCATGTTTTTTATATTTTCTTATATGTTTGATTTATTGTTGATATGATTTTTTAACTAGAAATACATACATCATTTTGGAAGTGCTGTTTTTATTTATAAATTTAAAATTGCAAAATATGTGACGTCACACCAGAGGAGGGGAGGGGGGGTCTCACAAATGTGACAACCTGTGACAAGGAAGGAGGAAGGTTCCAAAAATCATTAAATTCGTGTGACGTAATTTGTGGATGGACCCTTACTCGCTTCAGAATACAAAAAGTTAGGAGTAAACACCGACCATTTACCAGCTAGATACAAAAAAGTCTAAATGTCTCCTTTGCCGCCATCCACCCATGTGCTAGAGCCTTAAAATTTTATGAGGTGAAACAGAAAGACAGGGTTGAATGTGAGTCGGTGGAGAAAGTCATTTGACGGCTACTTTGGCAACTTTTAGCAGAGTCACGGTGGTGGCAGTGCACGAACAGTATTTTCCCCGGCTGGCGCCGCTCCCCCATCCTCTCCGGCGTCGGCAGGCGCCGTCGGGACGCCCAGCCGGTCCCGGGGCAGGCCGGGCCCTGCTAGCGTCGCGACGCCGTGTCGTGCGGGTTGCAGAGCGACGACAGTTAGGTGCGAACAGCAAGCGCACGGGGTTCTCGCACATGGCTCCGATAGCTGAACAGCTTTGTTTCTGTATAGTATCAGAACTTACCTTTAAAACCAGTCTGTATTTACAGTATGATTTTCTTGATACTGTGCATCTATCCACTGTCAACAAATAGAAAGTAAACACAGTCTTTTTGCTGTTACTCCGCTGTGTTCTTCTTCTCTTCTTCACCACCTTTTCCCAACATTTTGAGGTCGTCTACCTGCGATGAGTTTTACTCATCGGTGCTATGGTCTTTATAGCTATGGTTTTAAGGCCCCATGCCTTAGGGGGCGTTCATTAATGACATGAGGCTAAATAGGAACGGGGGGGGAAGGGGGCCGGCGAAATCTCATCAAACCTCACCAAATCTGACGTGAGGTTTTGAAATTCTTGTAGCATGGTAAAGCTTAAAAAAAAGTCTACAAATGACGCGAAAATCGACTATAGAGGGGGGGGGGGGGATATATGGTCCAAAAACCGACCTAAGGGGGGGGGGCATAATCGACCTCGCAACTTTTTGAGACCTTAAAAAAAGGTCTCAAAAACTTGCGAGGTCGATTAGTAGGGGGGAGTGGAAGGTTTCCGTCAAAATCTCACGCCATTTTACATGTGGGGGGGGGGGTTCCAACCAGATCTCACGAAGTGTCACCAGACGGGGGGGGGGAGGGGGGGTCCGGAATTTCGGAAAAACACCTCATGTCATTAATGGACGCCCTCTTAAGCAACGCAAGGCATTTTATGCTTACTGACAGATTGTACTGATTACTAATGGGGAATGTGAGATGTTGCCAGCTGTCTTTGAAACGCGTAACTATCTTCAAAATGTAATTAGTGTATTTTTTGCTTGTGAAATGTGTAGTTTATGATACGGAGATTGGAGATCGTCGCGGCTGTCGCTTTGATGGCTGCGGAAAACAATCCAACCTAAATACCGCTGCTAGGACGGTTGGTACGCAGTGTCCTGGACTCGTGCCCGGTCCCGTTGTACCTCTCCTAGATCCAGTGTGTGGCGCCCCAGCGCACTGAGCCACACTGGCGGGTTAATGCTCCGCTCTCTTTCTAGAACCAAAATGCAATAATTTACAGACTTCACTGATGTATTTGTTTGCTGTAATACCGAGTACCGTATTTAAAATTTAATGAAATTTCATAGAGGAAACTCCCATCCAAACGTAAGGTGCCGAAAGGAATATATAGGGACGTCCATAAATTACGTGAGGTGAATTAGGGGGGGGGGTCCTGCAAAATTTCACCAAGGGGGAAGGGGGAGGGTCAACGGATATCTCACGTGAGGTTTCGGAAATTTTGTTGGACTGTAGAGCTAAAAAAAAGAGGTCTACAAATGACCCGAAATCGATTTAGGGGGGGTATTTCGTCGAAAAGTGGGAGTGTAACCGGCTTTGGAAGGGTGAGACCTAAAAAAAGGTCTAAAAAAGTTGCAAGGGCGATTTCTATGGAGGTGGTCTCACGGACCAGATCTCACCAGAAAGGGGGGGGGGGGGTGTCCGGAAATCCGGAAAAACACCTCACGTAATTTTTGGATGCCCCCTAGGGCGTACCGTTGTTTAAAGTTCATTGAATTAATGACTGGGATATTTTCCTAATTTATTTATTACTACTGAGGGTGGTGGTGTAACGGTTAGCGTTCTGGCCTCGCATTCGGGAGGACCATGGTTCAAATCCCCGTACGGACATCCAGATTTGGATTTTCCATGGTTTCCCAAATCACTCCAGGCAAATGCCGGGATGCTTCCTTTAAAAGGCCATGGCCGAATTTCTTCCCATTCCTTGTCCCCCATCCTTTCCCGTCTCTAAAGACCTCGCTGTTAAGAGACGTTAAGCAGTTAAAAAAATATATTGTTACTGAAGAATAAAGACGTTTACGTTGTAAATTTTAATACCATTTTTGTTACGAAGTCTTTCTCAAATATTCTGCTACATAGGAAGCTGAAATTTGTCTTCAATATCGACCACATCCAGCATTTAATTAACAGATACTAAAAATAAGTACAAAATAAAAGTTTTTTGCTATTGCTTGGTTGTTGTATTGAAAATGTTCTTACTTCGGAGAGTATTACATCATTCTGATGGAGGGGATAGGTACTACAACGGAGAAAGCTAGACTAACAGATTTAATTTGAGAAAACAAAATTTATGATCTGCAGCAATACGTGGAAACAAAATATGGATAAACCAAAGGAGACTCTTACTTCAAGTATCTCGGCGAGCCAATTCAAGAGAATAGATTTGAAACAAAATTAGATGCCAAAAGATGGAAACCGTTTTGGGCCAGAAACTTTCAGGGAACCAATACAGACTCCGAAATAATCAGGAAATCTTACAAAATTTACACATTCTCAGTGATATTTGAAAACATAGACGTTAATTTTACATACATATCAAAATAGTGATCCTTGACAGACTCAAGAGACAAATAGTTGAATTCTATAAAAACGGAAGTAAAGCAATATCAGATACAATAAAATGGATTGTCGAAATCACGAAAGACCTCAAATTAGCAGGAATCATTCCAAAGCGAAACGAAAACAGAGAGACATTCAGGTTCAAAATTCGCAAGTGGCAAATTGACCGGGAGGAAAATCCGAATAAAAGATCAACATGGTCTGATGAGAGAAAAGAAGCCCACTACAAGAAAATATGGACAAAAAGGATAGCAAACAAACGCTTCAGAGTACTTTGCGCAATACTAAAAGGCTTATCCGCAAAAAATGATTTTTGCTTAGAATTAAATGACCACAGTATAAGCGCAAGTATGAACACGTCACGGCATGAGAAAGGGCGCGAAGCGGATTCTGCTACCTAACCTGAATAAATGCGAAGCAGTTATGTTTGCAGCAAGCGTCTGCCGTCTTTCCTACCACATCCATATTTTTTAAGGTTATTACTTATCAGAGTGCGGAAAAAATTGCCCCAGGCTCAACTTCCAACTGGACAGGAGAAGCTACACACGTTTCCTGTCAACTGATTGAAGACACGCAGTCGAACCGTCGCATTTCGTAACTAACTTTTTTCGCTATAGCCGTAAAGATTTCTCAAAAATTATATGTCAGAAGGTCTCCGCTTTCACGTCATAATGATTTATACTTAATTGCTGCTGATTGCCTACTTAATTGCGAAACTGTTAATGCTGTCATTGCTCCCAGGTTTGTAGACTGACAATTTTTACTGGAACGAATTTACACATATTACACTACGACCTCTACCAACATAAAAACACAACATACTGTTCTATTTATTGATTGTATTCTTGCTCAGTAACTAATAAGGGGGCTTCCATTAATTACATGAGTTCAAAATGGGGGGGCGACGATAGCTCCGACAAAATCTCACCAAATCTCATTTAAAGGGTGGGAGGATCGATAAAAACTTCACGTCAGTTTTTTATTTGAGAGTGCCACTTTTCAAATAGCAGTAGAAACAAAAAAGGTCATCAAAATTACGAGTTCAATCTCAGGTTCCATCAGATCTCACCAAGGGAGAGGGGGGGGGGTCCATATTTAAGGGAAAAACACCTTACGTAATTAATGGACGCCCATGATGCACTTCTAAAAGTACTCATCAACAATACAGAAGTTATTTTATCTTGTAAATCGGAGAAAATATACGTTAAAAATCCTTTGATTTTTCCGACAGTGAAATTGTTACTCTAGTGTTTGTACAAGTACTCCTTCTAAAAAAACTTCAAATTGCCTGTGAAGAAACGTTTTACCGTACACCGTAAATAAATTTCTGTCTTGAAATACAACTAACTCCCATATCGTCCTAGTTGTAGATAAATGTCACAGCAACAATTTTTTTTTTCTGGGCAGCATTAGTCTTTCACGTCGACATAATAATTGAAATATGGGCATCTGGGGCAGTAGTTAGTTTCATCGTGATTTCCTTCTCCTTTTTTTCTTTTGTGTTTGCATGTAGTGTATAACTCATTCGAATTATCTGTCCGTAGGATTTCGTAAAGGTTGACGTCTGATTTATTTATTTTTATTTAATTATTATTATTTTGATGTAGCAATTATCCGAACCAACTAATATGTTTCAGGGAACACAAGAAAATCAGCCAATCAAAATTAGAAACCGACTAAATTTCTCGTTTATCTGTCCACCTATGGTACTTCAATCTTATTACATTTTGATTATGGGTTTTTTACATTAAGATTATTCACCAAACCTTCATGGTGTAATAATTTATTAGTGACACTCGTAATAACTAAGAAATGAATATTCAATTCGGCCGTGTCTTATATGTATGTTGCTAACATCACACTTTATGAACATTATCACTCGGTTAAAATCCGCTTCACAGTGATATTTCATGATTAGCAATCTCTTACGAAGGTTTTTTTCAGCTTTTCCTCTTTGTATTCCATTTAATAAAAATAGTGTAATTAGTATCATCATACGTTTTATGGGATGGCAAACCAATCAAATGAGTCGACACCCATCAAGACAATACTATTATCCCTCTATAACCAAATCTTACAAACTATTCCACAAAATATACGTGGGTTCACTGCCCATGTCAGTTGTGTGAGCTAAGAAGATTTTTGCAACCTGATAAATGGGGCAGATTCTGCCGTCGGAAAATCGCGATTATTTTGCATATTCGATCGGTACACTTGCAATTATATTTGGCTTAAAACCCGTTGAAGCTTCATACCATAACGACGGTTATTTCTTTACTTTGGATCTGTTGTAGTCCAGTTTGCACCCACCGGCAAACAAAGAAAGAGCTGCAAGATGAGTCCGCCTGGGTAGAACGGACAAGATGAACGCTGATAGGGACCTGAGGTTTATTTGAGTCCTCCTCGTTCATCAAATATTCAGATTAATAATGGCGATGCGCCTCAGCAAGTCACGTGTTGCGTGTGTGTGTGGACATCCCCCGGGCAGTGTCCTTTGTCCCGAAGGCGCTCGGCACGCGCCTAGCGGCCGCCGTGGGAACCACAGTCGCGTGCTTCTCTTTTGTCGTGAGCAGGGAGCGTGCAGCAAGGAAGGGGTTGTGTCACCCGCTACTAGAATAACAGCTCGCTGGCCAGCCGCAAAACACGACATAGATAAACCACCCTCGTGACGTGCTGGCGTCGACACGCGAGGGTGCGGCAGGGAGGGGGGAGGATAATAGAAATAAATTACACGCGGCCACAAAAGAAAGCAGCGGATTGCTTAAATGGCAAAATGGATGAAACGCGTTCTCGCTGATCTGCTGATTACCATATCCGTTTCGGAGGAGCCATAAAAAATGGGGCCTCTTTGTACCATTGCTGTGTTATTAATATTTTATACGTAAAGAATAAAGGTAGTGAAGGAAAAAGTATAATGTGGTATAGCAGATCAAAGAGAGGTGATCATTATGCTGAGATTTAATAAGAGAGGGCTTAAATCATATGAAAAAAAAATATATATATATATATTCACTGAAGAAATTGAACCAAATACAAATCAAAGCAACACAAATTTCATGAAGTGTAGCAATAAGAATAGATTAAATATGAAAATCTTTAAAATGAAAACCGGTTGTATGTGTCCCAGAAAAACTAAAAAACTACTGCGCAGATTTTGATGGGGATTTCACTGTTCTGAAGATTAGAATCTCAAATGAATTTTTTGGTATGTCTTATGCTTCAACATAACATAACGCCGGAGCGGTAAATGAAAAACTGAACGTACTGCCTGAAACAGCAAAGATGAAATACGATGCATACGTCGTACATGGTAAAAATAATGGTCATATTGTCGCATGTAATGTTTGTTTTCTTAAATTTTTGTTCTTAGTTTTTAAACACCATAGCTGTCCGTATGAAATGTGAAGAGGAAACTACGTAAAGTGGAAGATAATTATGTAAATTTATTTTAATAATAGATATAATGAAAAACGCTTTCGATAACTTCTTTGCTTTTTGAAGTTACTATCTGAGGCCGCACTGCTTCAGTCTCTGCTGTTTGGAAGTGAAATATCCACTGTTGATAGTAAGTAATGCATATCTGATGGGTTTGAACATGAAAGTGAACTGTTTAAAACCTTTAGTGTAGAACCTTCCGAGAAATTTGTTGCTTCTTGAAACTGCGATCTCATGCCGCACATCTACAATCTCTAATGTTTGGAAGTGAAATTAAACTCGCTGTTAATAGTAAGTAATGCATATCTGATGTGTATGAACATGAAAGTGAACTGTTTAAAACCTTTAGTGTAGAACCTTCCGAGAAATTTGTTGCTTCTTGAAACTGCGATCTCATGCCGCACATCTACAATCTCTAATGTTTGGAAGTGAAATTAAACTCGCTGTTAATAGTAAGTAATGCATATCTGATGTGTATGAACATGAAAGTGAACTGTTTAAAACCTTTAGTGTTGACATAATGGTATTTTGTAATTTATTGTTGAGTTATTCTGCCTTTACCAAATTTTCTAAAAAAAAGAAAAAATCATTATTTCTATTGCTGCACGAATCGCTGTGGTTATTTTGATGAAACTTAGTTCATATGTTTCTGATAGGATGGCTAAAAATATTGCAGGAATAAATCAACCTCAATCCCATCTCTTTTCTGTTACACCGGGAGTCAGCGGTTTAAATATCTATAGAAAATAGAGCGATTGACGTGAAATTTGGTTCACAAGTGCAAAAAACTGACCTCTGTTATAAACTTTAATATTTATAGTGTGTACAGTTCAACTTAGATCATACCGGGCAACGCCGGTAATTCTGCTACTATGATCATAAAGTAAAAGTAGGAGAATTCTACAGTTGAACTAAAATTACAACTGATGGATTTATCACAAAATCATGTTATGATAAGCAAAAGGATATATCCTTAAAAACAGGAGTCCTTGAGTGTCAAACGTCGACCTAGTACTCGGAAAGAACTTCCTGAAATTGTGCGAACGGACCACAGCGCTTTATTCTAAAATAAAAGAAAATGAAGAATTTGTAATGAGATTTGATAGAAGAATATTGATAAAACTCGAAATGAGCATTTTAAACAGACTAGTGGTGAGGAGGAAAGAAGTTTTTAGTAGAGTCTCTTAGAAAGGAGAACTGGGATGACGGGTCACATTTTAATTTCATCAACTGTAGAATTCTCCTACTTTTACTTTATGATCCTACTAGCAGAATTACCGGCGTTGGTTTGTTAGTGAAGTGAACAGACAAACGAAAAGACAGTAGAGGGGAAAAAATATTAGAAAACATGAAGCAAGTTTTTTTTTATCTGCTTAACGTCTCTCTAACAGCGAGGTCTTTAGAGGCGGGAAAGGATGGGGGGCAAGGAATGGGAAGGAATTCAGCCATGGCCTTTTGAAGGAAGCATCCCAGCATTTGCCTGGAGTGATTTGGGAAACCATGGAAAGCCCAAATCTGGATGCCCGGACGGGGATTCGAACCGCCGTCCTCCCGAGGCCAGAACGCTAGCCGTTACACCACCACACTCGGTGTGAAGCAAGTAATTGGGGACCTAGGTTGTAACGGATTTGGTGAGAGCTGTGATTGGAAGGGACGGAAGATTGCATGAAACTAGAGGGGAGACCGGTGACATAAAATAAAGTAGCAACAGATGCAATTCTTCCTATAAAAGTCTGAATGAAATAGCAAAAAGTAGCCTCTGATTGCTGAAAATAGCATGAAAACTGGGAACTATTTACGACAAAATAATGAAGCGATAAATATTGATTTTTGTTGTTAAAGTTATCTATATTCTTACTTAATATTTATAACATTGCCTAAAAGTCGTATGGTTATTAACCGCAAACTGATTTTAAATTTCTATTTACCAATGAGTAAGGTATTTGATAAACAAATAAATAGGTTGGGTAAATTTATTCACATTACATACAAAGCGTGGCGTATTTAAAATTTGAACACGTAAAATTTGATTATAAATAAATTATATTACAAAGAACAGAGTATATAAAAAAGTAATCATTTATTAGGCGTAAATTTCGATTTATGAAATACAAACATGTTGTTGACCTGATTCCAATTGTTATTAATATTTTACTAACGTTTCTATCTGTGGTAATAAATTACGTATTGGAAATTTCCACAATACGTCAATTTCACAATGTAGTAAATTATAAATTCAAATCGCTGTGTAAATTTAATTTCGTCATAATTTCATATTGAATTTATTGATAATTTATCCCATGTGAATACTCATTTTGTTTGCTGTCACCTACGATTGTTTAACTTTTAGGTCTAAAATAATACATAACTTGTTTTTTACTCATTTGATCGCCATACCGCTTCTGCCAAGTGTAGGAAGCTGTTCATCTGTAACTTTATCTTGCGCGGTTTCTTCTTGCCTTCCATATTATGGAAACTACTACACACATTAAGATTAAATTATCGAAACGGAATTTAATTCTTTATATCGCAGGGTAAAACCACTTTGTGGAATCTTAGTGTTAGGAATTTGTTACATTAAAAGATGATATTTGCCTAAACCTGCGAACTTTAAAACACCTGATTATATTTGATAAAGTTATATTGGATGTTTTCTGAACTCTTGGACAGTTATGATCCAGGCAAAAGGCCTAAAAAGTTAGTATCATTTCGGGCATTCTGTTGACAAATAAAGTTTTATCATACAGCGATCGTAGTTTGTAGTTATAGATCTAAGGTCTGTTGATGGTGCAAGAACTTTGCAGAATTGCTGCAATAAAGAGACGACTCGTTGGAGGCACCTGACTAACCTGTTACCAGGGCATCCAACTGTCTGATTCCAATTTCTGTTAACGACTCCTGCCTGCATATGACGTATAAACGTCAAAGGAAGCATTTCACTGCTGAAGCTCAAAGCGTTAAAGTAGCTAACGTTTTAATGACCTGTACTTTAAACATAATTTATCTGATTAATAAGCAAAAGTCGTAAGTTTAACAGTAAACAGCATGACTGCAATGTCGAATAACGGTGGTATTACTGTTTCTTAATTACTGGAAGAGCGACTTCAGTATTGCTACTGTCTGTTTTAAACACGCATATTTGTGTGTGTTTGTATAGTTTCTCAGCTCGTTTGATTTACATGTTCCAGTTCATTCCTGCATGCATTTACAAACCACGTCTTCTGACAGTTATTTCTTGTGCTCAAGTCTTTCCTTCATCCTCTGTTTCATTTTACATATCAAACACTCCGTTCGCAACGCCCTTCCATAAACTGATTTTATCGTGTCGTTTTCAAAACGTGTTGATACATTTCTCTATAAGAGCTTTAATCTATAGTTATCATACCGCAATCTATAATCTTATCTATTGTATTTAAACATTTGTTGTTGAATTCCTTCCACTGATCCTCTTGTGCTTTACTGTCGCATCTGCCGTAATTTCACTCAGAATCCTTAAATTTCTTGTGTATCTGTCCCAGTTTATACAATCAATCTATATACTCGTAATTTTAATGTTGTCACATCATCTCGGTCTTACGAATTTTGATAGACTTTTTTTTTAGAATAACCGCCAACTTATTGAGATATTCAGTTCCTAGGTATCTCAACTCTTTGTTCTTAAGCTGACCGATTTTTTCTTATTGTTCTTCCATTTTTCTCTTTCCGTAACATCATCGTCACTAAATCATTTTTCCATCATTTCCTTTTTACTACAGAGCTTCTATCATCTTTGCGATTTGCTTCAGAAGCCTTCGAGTCCATAAAACTCAATCGCATCGTAATGTCAATTTTCACCTCTCTTCATTACATACCTCAACCATTTAAGATTAGTTTTTTTGGACTCTCTCCAGTTATCTTTCTTATTTTAACTAACGGTGCAGTATAACCAATAATATTAAGAAAGCATCTTTTCATCCAAAATTCCTATTGCCATAAAACACATTTTTAACAAGTTAGTAGCAGCTACGGATGACAATGCAAAACAATGGATATCCAAAACATTTAATACAAGCTTTCTAAGATATGTATAAAAGGACAATACTTATATTCTTATAAACTAACAGAAGAGATAACAATTAACCAACAAGTAAGACAAGGTTGTAGTCTTTCTCGAGTATAAATATATATATATAATATGAAATGGTAGGAAAATCTCCATCCTGGAATTCAAATAAGTAACAGCACAAATATAAACACTATACCATTAGTTGATTATTAATTTATCTTACAAAAAAATGAAGATGGGCTCCAAAAATCAGTTAATATATCAAACATTATTAGTAAAGCTCGTGCAAAAACAAAAGTCATGGCATGGCAAGGGAAATATCCAATCAAAGTAAAAATAGTGATTGACAATTAACCAACATAACAAGTCTCAAGCTTTACCTAACTTTCTTGTGAACTATAGTTTAACTAAGTTAACGAACTGGAACAATTCGACGAACACTGATATGAAAAATTCGATTGGAGACTCGACTCAAATTTTATAAATCGATGGCAGTACCGACTCTGATGTGTAACGTGGGTAAATAAAATACAGTACAAAAATAAAATTCAGTCATCCTAAATGATATTCCTAAGATCAGTAACGGGATATTCCGTGAGGGATCCAAGAACGAACGAAGAAATAAGACCACAACTGAATATATTCTCTTTGAATGATAGAATTTCCCCCAAAAAAAGGAAAATTGTAGGACCACGTTCCAAGGATGTGTGATGACAGATTTCCTACAATACCATCCTACAGGAAAAAGAGATATTGGTAGACCCAAGAGGAGATGGTTGGAGAACTGGGGTCGGAACAGGCTTTTGGCCTATCCATGAAGAGAAAATAACACTCCCCTATGTGAATCCAAACACTTCCAATCGATAGTTAGCGTAACTGACAGCTCGCTCGATTGAATGAGTTTTTAATGTTGTTATTGTATGCGCTGTGTATTCAGCCGGCAGTATTAGTATGTAGACGGTGACAATAGGGCTTTGAGAGTCGTTTCCCACAGGGCTGCAGGGTCGGAACCGGTTCTGCGCCCCATCCGAGCTATCGATATAAATCGCGACCAGTCGACATATCGCTGTTTGCTCATCGTGGGAGCTGAGTGGTAACTGCAGTCCCAGCAACCCCCACGTCCGCGGCGCACCGCAAATAAAATAAACAGAGGCTGTCGGGGTGAACAGTCACTTCTTTATGGCTGCGGGATGAGGGATGAACCAAACGCTCGCTTTAAGGCTTATCTTCTGCGTTGACGTCGCATCTCGGCGTGGGAAAAGAATTAGGAAAATCAACTTGAAATCACTTGCTGCAATCTCGTTGTGAGACACGGCGCAGGATATTTTTTTTTTCGGTAAAACTACTATAGTTTTGCTTTCTTGGTGTTCCTACAGTCGTGCTCATTGCTTTTTTTTTTTGCTGTCATCGGTCTTTCGACTGGTTTGATGCAATCCTCCGCTAACCTCTTCATCTCTACATATCCCTTACAACCCACGTCCTCAATTGTCTGCTTCATATATTCTAATCTCTGTCTTCCTCTACTGTTCTTACCTTCGACTGTTCCCTCCACTAACAAATTAACCAATCCAGCATGACACAAAATATCACCTACAAGCCTGTCTCTTGTTTCTGTAAGCTTCTTCCACAAACTTCTTTCATCGCCCATCATTTCCAAACTCGTTCATTTCGTACTTTGTCTGTCCACTTAATTTTTAGCATTCTTCTGTAGCACCACATTTCAAGTGCTTCTATTTTATTTATTTCTGGTATTCCTAAAGTCCATGTTTCACTACCATAATGTGCTGTGCTCCACACACATAGAGATTTAAAAAGTTCTTTCTCATTCTTAGATCAATACTTGAAACTAAAAGATTTCTCTTTTTCATGAAGTCTCTTTTTGCTAGTGCTATTCTGCTTTTAACATCATTCCTGCTTCGGCCATCGGTTGTAATTTTGCTTCCCAAGTAACAGAATACAATTACTACTCCTATTGCACCCGATCCTATTTTTATATTTAATCTACTAGTAATGGTATCATTTCTGCTACATTTCATCAGTTTTCTCTTGTTTTGATTTATATTAAGTCCAAAGTCTTCCTCCAGTATTTTGCTCATGCCATTCAGTAACTTCTCAATATCCTCAGCCTGTTCTGCTAACAAGACAATGTCATCAGCAAATCGTAGCATACTGATTTTTTTCTCCCTGAACACTTACGCCACCATGAAATTTTTTCTTTTATTTCCTTTATTGCTTCTTCTACATACAAGTTGAATATTAACGGGGATAGACTGCAACCTTGTCTCATACCCTTTTTAACTGACTCATGTCTCTCATGGTGCTCTATTTTTATTATAGCTACTTGGTTTTTATGTAGTTTTATATAGTATTCCTCTATCTCCATATTTTAACGATACTGATAAATAAATTCTGCCATTACTTACATTTTTCCGTCTATTAAAATGTAAGTTGATTATAATTTATATAATAATCCCACCGTACAAAATATAAAAACATAACCAAACATAACAAAAATAAAATTTATTAGTTTAAACTCCCAACAAAGTTACAGGTGTCGTCTACCATGGTAGTAGGAATCTGTTCTGTAAATGTTTGTAAGGAAAAATAAATAAGGATTCATCATTATCTTTTTTATTGATACTTTCGTGATGTCAGATCGTAACTGTTACTATAGAGGAGTAAAATGTCAAATAGTTTGCATAGACTCTTATTGACTAATGGTATAGGTGTATCTTTCAGCATTTATTTCATTCCATCGAAGTGATATAGAATATGTCGAGCCTATCTGTGTAGATTGTGAAGTGGGTAGCCTGAAATTTGACTGTCACCTTTCTCTACTGATATATACTTTCTCATATATACGCAATTAAAAGGAGCAACCGTTGAAGATACTTTTGCAAAAACAGTGAAGCGCGTTCGGAAAGTCGATAAACGTAACAACATTCAATTGCTTTTCAGTATTTATTTACCAATTCTATCAGTAATGGAATAAGGAAATTATCAACAACCTCCATATATTGTGTAGGATAGTTACGCATATTTTTGAGAAACAGCCTTTTCAACACACTATCTAGAAAAGAAATCACAACATAGAGTTCAAAAATTCAGGAAGGTTTATGCCAAAGATGTACAGCGTTGTTATAAATGATTGAAGCGATTTCCCAAATTTGTTGTAGCTATGTTATCTGAAATATAGCCACTAAACTTTACAGACATATAGAGAAGGGGGCATCCATTAATTACGTGGGGTGTTTTTCCGGAATCCCGGACCTGCCCCTAAAATGACTTGAGATTTTGATGAGCCCCCTCCTGATAATCGACCTCTAGAGTCGATTTTTGCGCCGTTTGTAGACCTTTTTTTTCCAGCCATGGGCTGTTATGATTTTTCAATGTTTATAATTAATGAACCCTTACTCATTTGAAAGAATTTATAATTAAAATTTACCTGAGACAATAAAAAATAAATTCATGAATAAATGAAGACACTAGTGATGCTCGATATTCATCGATGTATCGTAAATATCGATGTTTATTATTCGATGCATCGAATTAAATCGATGTATTGCTTACTTTCGATGTTTAACGATGCATCGATGTATTTCATTCGATACATCGAAAGAACGCACGAGTCCCTCCCCCCCCCCCCCCCCCCGACGCGATAGCTTTACTTTTAAAGCAAAACAAAAAAAAAAAAAAAAAAACAGGAAATTGTATCGCTATATGTTATTGTTGTCACTTGAAAAATCACATCACATTTTTTCTTTTAACTTGATGTCTTTGCAGCATTAATAAAACCAACTCCCTGTAATGTTGAACACCTCATATTGACTAGTGATATATAGTCATATATGTAGATGCGCAGCTTTATGCGTCTCACAGCGCATTTTGGTCTACACACAGTGTTCGAATCAATGACATTGGGAGTTTATTAACTTCGTGAAGATCATACATCGGAATATATAGCACACATGCTCCTTTAAAAACGGCAACGATTTGAGATTTTACAAGAACAAAATCTCTACAGTCGTTACTGATAACGCCCAGAATATGGGAAGAGCTGTAGAATTAGCATTTGAAAAGAAGAAAAAGTTATGAAACAGGAGAAATTCCAACTGATTTTAATAAAAATATCGTCTTCAGACTTCCAAAGAAAGCACAAGCTTTCAAATGTGAGAAATATCGCACCATTAGTCTAACGTCACATGCTTCAAAATTGCTAACCAGAATAATATACAGAAGGATGGAAAGGGTAGTAGAAGAGATAGTAGGTGAAGTTCAGTTTGGGTTTAGCAAAAATCGCGGTACAAGGGAAGCAATTCTGTCTTTAAGATTAATACTTGAAGTGTGGATCAAGAAAAATAAATATACTTTTATGGCGTTTGTTGATTTAGAAAAAGCTTTTGATAATGTTAAGTGGGACAAGCTGTTGAAAATATTAAAGAAGTCAGGTCTAAAGTATCGAGATAGAAGAATACTCTATAAACTATATAAGAATCAAGTGGCTTTAATAAAAGTAGAGAATCACGAGAGACATGCATCAGTTAAAAAGGGTGTGAGACCAGGTTGTAGTCTATCCCCGTTAATATTCGACTTGTATGTAGAAGAAGCAATGAAGAAAGTCAAAGAAAAATTTCCATGTGGCATAAGTTTTCAGGGAGAAAAAATCAGTATGCTACGATTTGCTGATGACATTGTCTTATTAGCAGAGAGGGCTGAGGATATTGAGAATTTACTGAATGGCATGAACAAAATACTGAAGGAAAATTTTGGACTGAATATAAATCAAAGCAAGACAAAAGTGATGAAATGTAGCAGAAATGATACCAATACTAGTAGATTAAATATAAAAATAGGATCGGATGCAATAGGAGAAGTAAGTGAATTCTGTTACTTGGGAAGCAAAGTTACATCCGATGGCCGAAGCAGGAATGATGTTAAAAGCAGAATAGCACTAGCAAAAAGAGCGTTCATGAAAAAGAGAAACCTTTTAGTTTCAAATATTGATTTAGGAATCAGAAAGAAATTTTTAAAACTCTTTGTGTGGAGCACAGCACTTTATGGTAGTGAAACATGGAATATAGGAATGCCGGAAAGAAAGAAAATTGAAGCATTTGAAATGTGGTGCTACAGAAGAATGCTGAAAATTAAATGGTCTGACAAAGTGAGAAATGAACGAGTTTTTGAAATGATGGGTGAGAAAAGAAGTTCGTAGAAGAAGCTAAAAGAAAGAAGAGACAGGCTGGTAGGTCATATTTTGAGACATGCTGGACTGGTTAATTTGCTTTTGGAAGGAACAGTCGAAGGTAAGAACTGTAGAGAAAGACAGAGATTAGAATATATGAAGCTGATAATTGAGGACGTGGGTTGTAAGGGGTATGTAGAAATGAAGAGGTTAGCATAGGATAGGAAGGGATGGAGGATTGCATCAAACCAGTCGAGAGACTGATGACAGCAAAATAAATAAATATATATATATATATATACTACGATGATTTTTTTATTCAATGCATCGAAAAAAATCGATGTTTTTATTCGATGTAACGTGTCGATGCATCTCATCGAAAAAACATCGATGTAACTTCTACATGACCATCCCTAGAAGACACTCCCAACAACACGTCACGTTACAGTATCAATCTAATGATCTAAAAATATTTATCAAATAAAAATGATGCTACTTGGAGTTTGTTTTGTACTGAACCTTTACCACTTTAATTGCGAGAGAATAGCTTACGTTTCGTCGATTACCATTAATGCAAAAATTGAAATCTGCAACCTAGATTCCCTGGAGTAAGAGCAGTTACGTTTGAGCTATACGCGAAGTTAGGAATCCGAGAATTAAAGAAAATAGCCTCTGATGGTCTATATATTTGTTTAGTTGAATGCGATTCAGATAAGGTGGTATTTTGATACCGTTTCGGATAGCGTACAGGAAGAAAACAGAGTATGTTTGATTTTGCTGAAAGCTGAGAAATCAAGATAGTAGTGCCTTGTAATCAGTTTGCATGTTTTGTTGAACGCGATTCCTCAAAAACTACTGCATTTACTCGTGTTGTTTACAGATTATGGTGCTCCTTTTTTATTTTGATAATCTGTCGTTTAAGTAACATCTTCCGTGACAGAATTGGATTTCTCATTTCATTTGCAAAATTTTTGACTATGTACTGTCTGCAAAGGAGGAGGTCTAATCAAACGTGTGAGTAATCGGCGCCGCTTGCTCATGAGTCGGAATAAGCTGTTCAGTCCATGTTGATGTATTCTGCGTGGAACAATACAAATAAACTCAAGAGCGCGTAAATCCCGCCGTTGGGAAAAGCAATTGAAGGTTTGGAGGTAGGATTCTGAAGAACTGTGACGCAAATACAAAGGTGATAAAACTCTTGCGCCTCGTCTTCTAGAGCGTTGTTGTGATTTATGGGATCCATATCACATAAAATTGATCAATAGAATCGAAAAAGGACAGAGAAGAGCCATGCGGGTGCCAAAACCTTTAAAATGTCAAAGATACAGAAGTCGTACTTCCAGCCTGAATTGTTATGCGAACATCTTTTATTGACGACTGCAATGGAACTTTTCTCTGTACACCGTATTCGTGTCGCAAAGACGGTACAGATAATATCGGGGAAGTACCAGGGCATAAATGTATACATTCTATCCTGATGCCATTCGGCGGTTGAAATGAACAGTGGGGAGAATATTCTAGGCCAGCTATTCAATCGTTTTCATCCTGAGGACTGGTAAATTGTCAAAAATAATGCTATTGGCAACTAACTTAAATGGGTGTAATTTTTTACCTATGAGTATATTATTAACATCTGGGACATATTTTATTGTGGGATTATAATTAAAAAATAACAGCATGTTTTGAATTATTATAGTTATGACACTGGAAATATATACCAGATTCTTAATATTAAGTAATTAAATGAATAATAATATTATTGCAAGCTGAACGCTACACCATTCCACCGACCTACAAGTACAAAATAAAGACTCTAGTCCTTACTCTTTTTTACCTTTGTTTTCTTCACACTAAGATAACTGTTTTTTTATTTTTTTTTATTAGTATCCCGTCTTGTAACTAATCAAATGCTTTTTATTACAAACACGTTTCATCTTTAAAACATCTTCAGCGAACTAGATAAACAAATATACACATATATATATATATACGTATACAATAATGTTAATTGATTTTGTGGTTTTTGTAAATATATCGTGAATCAATACGCACAAGTTCATAGTTCCAAACCAGCTACATATCTCACATTTGATAGTAGCGATAGTATATATGTAGATAGTGTCGAACTACGAACTTGCACGTAGTGCTTCGTGATCTAAAACTGTAAGTAGTTAGCAATTTAAGACAACTTAATCAATTTGCAAGAAACGCAATATCAATTAAAATTATTGTTATTGTATATATATTTACCTAGGTCACTGAAGATGTCTTAAATAAAGACGAAATGTGATTGCCATAAAAATCATTTGTTAGGTGCAAGACAGAAGACTAATAAAAACAGTTCACCATTCTTATGTTGCCAACCATACCACGTATCACGGTCTACCATACCTGTCACAAGACCCTCAGAAAACGGCCATTTAATTAATACTTAGACGAAAGGTGCTCTTTTAGATGTCAACTGAAAATGAATAGAATATACATATCCTCATCCTGGAAATACCACCTTTTTGCGTGGTCATTGAAGTATTTATGGCTTTTAAAAAGTTGGGTTTGTAGTTTATACTCGTTTATAGCCTTATTGAATAGTCTTCCCGCTCCACAGGATCTAGTACAGAGCACGATATGTTGGTCACGATTTATGAGTATTTGGTTTAAATACTATAAGTAAATAATAAATCTTGTATCACATTTCGCATACTGTGCAAATGTAAGCCTTGACTTTCTTCTTAAATATCAAAACCGACAAGGCTTCCCACCATCCCACATGATAACCTTACCTCCATATTTCTGCACATTTTTGCTGTGAAGAGCTAGCAGACGACTTTGTTTGGTCTCCAGTTCTTAGATAAATCAACATTCATGCATAGTTATGAGATACCCTAAGAAATTCTCTACTTAGTGCTCTCGCAGAGTAAACATCCGCTACCGAAGTTCACGACTAGTTTGCTTCTGAACTTAGGTCGACTAGCGGAGAATCTACAGTTCTGAAATTTTCGATATGTGCACATGCTAACGAATAACTTTAGAGTCATTTTCAAAACTGGCACCAGCTTTGTGTACGACCGATTCAATTGTTATTCGCCTGAACTTTATGTCCCGTTTTTAATGTTTTTTCCCTATATCACGAAAGTGGCATATGATGTAGTGTCATTGCAACAAACTAGCTATATTTCATCACGAATCTGGTAGTCTTACCTTTCTGGTATGTGTGGTAACCCCTAAGGACTCAGTGGGAAGCATGTGGGAGCATGTTTATAAAGAGCAAGCCTTGTTCAAACATTTTATTGCAAGAATCATGGTCAGTGATTGAACTTATAGAGAATATCACAAATAATTAATACAATATAATACATAAGAAACTTCGATCTTGCAGATGATGATCTTAATGAATCCTGTAATCACAAATAATATAATACAATGTAATACATAAGAAGACTTCGATCTTGCAGGTTATGATCTTAATAAATCCTATAATCACAAATAATATAATACATAAGACAGTGCAATAACAACCAGGTTAAGCCATGAGAATATCCCTCATCACAATATCTCCACTTGTATTAAACATCCAAGCAGAAAACCTTACGCGCTAGGAAACGTGATATAACAGGGCAGGCTCTCACCAATTTACCATCATGTAACAAATCTACAACTAGTATCAAACACAATTTGTACAGAGGAGGCAAAATACACCAAAAACAAAGAGGAATCAGTTTACCTCAGCGTGCTTCAATTTAACCTAAGAATCAAGTTCTTACCAAAAGGTTCTGACACACTATAGTGTGTGCACGCCGGCGCATAAGTCATTACCACTCACACCCACTAATAAGGTGGCGGGAATGATTAGCACCACATATCGGGGAATTTTGTCCATTCCCGTAACAAAATTATTAAGCACAATTAACAAGAACGCAGTAAGCGACGCACTTTGTAGTTGGAGTCGTCAGGTATTCTATCCCAGATACCCAACAGGGCTAGAAAATGGCAATTTATCGCCTCGAAGTCACCACCAGCCCCGGCCACCACCGTACTTCAGAATCGGCGGAAAACGCTCACGGACACGAGGCGCAGCAGAGGACTTCCTTCGATTAATGCGAACGAGGAAACGGTCTCGGTGGAATCACAAATCCACCTCAAGTAGTACTTCCAGGCTGCCTAAGAGCTCGCTATACCAGCGGGCCTCTAACGTCGCAGTCCCTAAGGAAAGTATTAGGCCCAACGAACCAAGCCGCTGCTGCCGGCCGACTCGCCTCCCGGTCTCGTGTCCCCCGATTATATCAGCTCATTCGGCCAGAAGAGGGCACTACCGGGCCACAACGCTCTCTCACGGGCGAAACTAGCACGCGGGCCAGCATCAGAAGACGATCGCGGGCGGGGAAAATAAATAAATGCGAGCCAAGCACGGCTCACTTTCAAATGGAGAAAGTTAGTAGTAACATTAGAAGCTTAAGTTTTGTCCATCGTGCTTGTTACTAATGGAACGAAGTCAGCATAAGACACTGAAATTTATATCATGGTTCACGTAAATATCCATTAACGTGCTGATCATAAAAGTTTCCTTTTTATTAAGGTGAGGCTTTGCGGCCCATGTACAACGTGAGAGTTAGAAAGGATGGAGATTTTTTGGGATCTATTGGGAAGCGGAAAGCCGAAATTGCGATGGTCGATGTGGGAAAATAAACGAATCCTAACACGTTATAACACCCCCTCACACCCAGACCTTTAACGAAATTGTCTTTTAAGAATTATTCGTAGCCACCTGTGATTTGAGTAAATACGGTTTTTTATATTTTTCTTGCAGTTAATAGTGAATTTGTGTAAATTGACTTTGTGTGTAAATATCTTTAATTTTAATTTCTGTGCATTTCATAATGATTGTCAATGATTTTGTATTAATTCTGATTGTTTTAATGTGATTTTAATTGTTTAAGTATTGTTAGAATTCCAGAAACATTGTTCGGAAGTCTTTGAATTATTCTGGAATTTTCTATAAAGCTGATATAAGGATCGGCAAAGACGAGTTTTCAGTTCTTGAAAGTATTGTGAGTAGTAATTGTTTGAAAGGTATGATCGCTGGTGCATTTATTTACGTTTGCACCTAGTATCTTTGGAGTCTGATATCTTAAAAGAAAATAAACTAAGCTGAAAGTGAATCTTTTTGGACGCGATACCGATCATGTCGCGACGGGACTGAACAGAAAGAGTAAAATAAGCGAGATACCTATTTTTGTTTTAATTATGGCTTTACGCCTCGTCGACGTCGAGGTATTAGAGGCGGGATGGGACTGGGGACAAGGAACGGGAAATAATTCGGTCATGACCTTTTGAAGGAAGCATCGCGGCATTCACCTGGAGTGATTTGGGGAAACCAGTGGTAAAACCCAAAACTGGATGCCCGGACGGGGATTCGAACTGGCGTCCTCCCGAATGCGAGGCATAGAACGCTAACCGCTTACACCAACCACCCTCGATGAGATACCTATCAACGTGCCTGACTCGAAAGCTACTCTTTACTCAATAACATCGATTGCTTACTTCCGGATAATTTACTAACTTCGTGATGATGTTCCATGTTATTTACATAACTTCTTTGTGAATCTTTAATTTCGTAGAAATACCAAAACTTTAACTACCGAAAGTTTAAAATGTTAATATAAAAGGTGGAATGGAATATGTGTTTCCTTTCAACGTCATAAAGAAAAGTTAGATTGCGGGTGTCACTAATAGCCTTAAAAAAGTAGTTCGCATAAAAGAAGCCATCCACAACTAGACAAATTTCAGGACTTTTTTTTTATTATTTCTTGATTTTACATACGCCTACCATCTTGTTACCTAAGGTAGGTCCTTACTCTCAGGACGTTCCAAGATTCATTAAAAGCAAACAGGTTATGACATATTAAAAATGTTTACTCTGAACTGCGATGAATTAGTGATACAAATTCTATCGCCAATAAGTTACCATTTGGTCGACCACACTGATAAGCATTTCGTTATTTACTATTTCCTGACGTTTAGTTCTGTCGCGGAATGCACGATAAGCATTTGATTGATTGAAATAACTACTCCGAAGAATTACTTTTCACTGAGGTTTATTTTTTTCGCTAGCTTTACAATAACATTTCTCACAGGACAAGCATCGACTCGACCAAAGATACTAAGCACAATCGTAAAAATATTCTAGCGATTCTGGCTTTCAGCTAACTTGCGACTAACTACTCAACTAACAAATTACTCGTCTCTGACACTTGTTTATATACACACTTCAGAAAGATCCAGAATAATTCAAAGATTTCCGACCAATCTTTCTTGAATTCTAACAATATTTTAACAATTAAATTCGTACAAAAATAACTAAAAATTGTACGAAATCACTCACATTCATTAGAAAACACCTAGAAATAAAGTTAATTTTGTTTACATGCATTTACACATAAAATTATCAGCATAAACCAGTACAAATCGTTGCAAGTTGTCTTCCAAACATCGTAGCTTACAATTACTAATTTTTCACTAATGATTCATGCATTATAATGTCCTTGAACACATTACATAACATTTACATAGTTTCTCTCCACAAAACAATGTTAATTTACACAACAAAATACACAAATTCACAATTAACCACACAAAATATATACAAATCCCTAATTAATTATTTCCCAGCTAGCTGTACATAATTCTTCAAATAACATTTTATATAAGGGCTGTATAAGACGATTTTCGCGATATTAACTTTTAGAAAATGTTTACCCTGAGCACTTAACTTAATTGCTCTGAATGATACTCTGTAGACTCTCACAGAACTTCTACAACCTAAACTTTCGGTAATCACTCAGACAGCTCCAGTAACTGGACAGCAAGCAAGTGTCTCACATCTATCCCATCAGCAAACTGCTCACAGTTATCTAAAAGGTGTTGGCTTTTTGTCCAAAAAAAAGGCAGCAAACTTTAGAAGCTGTTCACAGCAAGTAAAAGGTGCCACGGGGCAGTAATAAATTTGAAACGTGGCGGTTCTGTAATGTTCCTTGTTGTTGCGCGTATCTGAAGTTTGAGAGATCGCGCCTCTGGGGCTAAAAAGGATTCACGGTTTCCGTTGATGAAGGAAGCAACGGAGGGAAGCGCTCGTCTAAACGCGTTTGTTCCCTTTGGCGGGCAATCGCCTTAATGAAAGTGCTACTTCACTCCATCCTGTTAGAGCAGACAAGGTTGTTAACTGGTGAGGCGCCGAGACAAAGGGGCAGTTCCCCAGCTAGCCGCCTGTCGTCCGCAGCGCTAGTGTCGCGGCTCTACAGCTCGCGTAAGATACTACTACCTGCGTTGCAATACTGTGCTGTACAGTGGCTAGTGACTTATATGTTAATGTCGTGTGCAAGGCGGTATTAGTAAATTCCCTAGACACCACGTTAGTGTCGCGTGCAAAGATTTTGGTCAACGAGTCTACCATATTGGTACCACTGAGCGTGGTGGGTGAGTGGTAACGCTCTGGCCTCGCATTAGGGAGGACGCGGTTCGAATCCCCTTCCAGGACATCCAGATTTGGGTTTTTTCCAAATCACCCCATGCGAATGCTGAGATGTTACCTTCCCGTTACTTGTCCTCAATCCTTTCCGCCTCTAATGACCTCGACGTCGAAGAGGCGTAAAGCCATAAGTAGAAAAAAAACTGTTGGTACAAAGTAGTCGATCAAGAATTAGTGTTCGTTAACGGTATTGTAAATGTGTATGGCTGTGATGAGGCGTGTTGGGTGTTGAGAGTTGTTTTGTGTTATGTATGAGAGGGAAATGGTGATACAGGGTGACGGTTGTAGCATATACGCTAAGACTAGCTTCTAAGTATTGACTTTAAGTGACAATAATCTTTGGTCAGCGGGCGCAGCCAAAGAATAATACAACTAGTAAGAGAGATGTGTGTGATCGCTGGGAGACAAAAGAGAGCACGGACTGTGTTAAGCTTGCGAGAGGTTTTGTTATTTTGACTATCTGATTTTGAATAAAAATTTCATGTTATTGGTGTACCATATATGTGTGGTATTTCTTGTTTTATTAAATATTATGTTCACCTAAATGCATTACATTAATATGCACAACTGCCGAAACAAATGAAAGGCATCATCGGCAGTTTATAACCTGGCTTTCCTGGTAAGGTTGGAAAGAAAATAGCCGGGTTATTCGGTCTATTCAGGCTTGCTATTCCGTAAGACACCGTGGGGTAACTAACCTGAACGTTCACATCCGTCGGATGAATCACATCAACACACCAATATGCCCTCACTTCATCCGGAATGAGGAGGGATTTGGGATCTACCCCAGGACTTTGATGCAAAATCTCGTGATTAGCAACTGTGCACCATCACCACCTTTCCTACCCTCCTCGCCAATTCTAGACGATGCCAACGGGGCGGTTAGTTACCCAATAGTTTGATACAAATTGTGCTGAATTATACGAAATCAAATTACCATTGTTTAAAAAATACGATTGTAATTTTAGACGTTCTCTTGTGCTCATTGACCTGAAAAGTAACATCACGCATACCATTTTGTTTGTTGGGATAATACGTTCGCGAGGAACGTCTTTTGAAAATTAATGCAACAATTCAGATCTTCACTTGCAGAATTTCGTCGAAATGTTTGGATGCCACCTCTGTATAAACCAGGGGTGGCCAACACGCGGGCCGCATTGAATATTTATCCGGCCCGTGAGATTCATCACACTTTTACAAAATATATTTATTTTATAATGGCCAAAGTATTGAAAACCAATGTAGTCAAAAAAAATTATTTGTTCATCCGTTTATTCAAAAATTAACTGTCGAAATTATGAGAAAAAAATTTACTTTGATTTTGAAATAATGTTTTTGCGAATATATTACAGATATTGTTAGCATCATTGTTAATATGTTATTAATGTTTAAATCTAGCAATAATAGTAAACACAATAATAATTACTTATTATGCTTCAATTTTTCACTCCAAAACAATGTCTATAGTGGGACTAAATCTAATATGTGGATATATAACTTTCTGTTTTTATTCAATGTTTGATCTCAATCGCTCAAGGTGGTGGAATGATGATACACATGAAAATAGCAATAATTAGATAATGAGAGTTTAAACTTTTGGTAATATCCGAGCATTGGATAGATATCATCGAGTCTTACTGAAAGTAATACATCGGAAATAAAAACGAATGTGTGTTAAAACAAGTTAACAGATTAATGTGTCACATCAGCGATTAATTATCATTGATTCGTTATCAATCACGTCAATATCAAGAATCGGAACACAGTGTTCAGGGCGGGATTGGATTTTTGTCGTGGAATGAATGCACTGGAAAGTTGGCGAGGTACAGCAGACGTTGTTGCAAGAGGAGTAGATTAAAACTTGAAAAGTTCGTGTGGTACGTTTTAGCTTCAGTAACAAGGACGCGAGAAGTCGGGTTTTATCGGTCTACCGGAGTTTATGCCTCGCCGTAACTCGTACCTTGCAGTCTTAATCTGCAGTTCCTCCGTTACCCAGTTCACTCGCAGAGAATACATTTACATCTATTTCTCTTTGCTGATAACTTTGTTACCGCCTCTAGAGTCCTCACAGCCTTAGCGACTATGTAGATGAAGAAACCAAAGAAGGTCTATGCAAAACACCTCCAAAATCATGTAAGAAGTATTACAATCATTTTTAAATTGCGTCATACCATGTAAAAGACAGACAATGACTACAGTGCAGAGATATTAATTTTGTGAATTTTAATCGCAGAAACGAGAGAGACCTAAAGTGGTCAGTGAGCGGTAAGGTTGGTTTCTACCTTTCAGGAGGGCGTTGTTTCGAGTCACGGTACAACTGTACAGATTTAAATTTGCAATGGTTTCCTGAAATCCCTACAGGCATACGCTTTGACTGTTCATTCAAAAAGTTCAATTAACGTATTACTTCGCTTGATAACAGTAGTTTCTTGCCTCTAATGACCTCAATGTTAATAATTTTTAACCCGATATTGGAGTGGTCTGGTAGTTCAGTGGTTAATGTTTTCAAAACATTCGCTGCTCCGGTCCCGGGTTCGAATCCCGGCAGGCACAGGAATTTTGAGAGTTGTCTTTGATGATATGAGCTACGCCAGGCCGCACCGTGGTTCGGATTCCACGTTAAACTGTAGGTCCCAGAGGAAAGGAACTGGCCGTCCTACCTCTGACACAATTGCTTAGTATTCCTCCTTCGGGAGGATCCAACCAACCTTCGGGTTGTGGACTATATAAATATAAGACTATAGACACTCTAGCTTTTGCCGATGATTTGCTTAAGGAAATTGCCGATGAAACGAGTTTATAGGTATCCTTTGAAAACACTGAAGCCGAAACCAACTTCAGAGATGCTGCACTAAAACTTCAAACTACACAGACGGAAAAAAAATCCCAACACCAAGAAAAAATTATTGTAGAGTAATGAAATTTGGACAATGCATTTGTCAAGTTAACATGTTTAATTGATTAAATTTTCAAGATCACAGGTTAATTTAAGCTCAAGAAAATGCATTTCAAATGTGAAATACTGTTAAATTAATAGCCGGTGTAACCTCCAGAATTTTGAATGCAAGCCTGCAAACGTGAATGCATTGTGTCATACAGGTTTCGAATGTCACTTTGTGGTATGGAGTTCCATGCTTGTTGTACTTGTGCTGTCAATACTGGGACGGTCAGTGCTGGCTGTGGATGATGCTGGAGTTGTCGTCCAATGATATCTCATACGTGTTCAATTGGAGACAGATCTGGTGATCTCGCAGGCCAAGGTAACATGTCGACACTCTGTAGAGCACGTTGCGAGACAACAGCGGTATGAGGGCGAGCGTTATCCTGTTGAAAAACTCCCCCTTGAATGCTGTTCATGAATGGCAGCACTACAGGTTGAATTACCAGACTGACGTACAAATTTGCAGTCAGTGTGTTTGGTATAACCACAAGAGTGCTCCTGCTGTCATAGGAAATTGCTCCCCAGACCATGACTCCAGGTGTAGGTCCAGTGTGTCTAGGCCGCAGACAGTTTGGTTGCAGGCGTTCCCCTGGCCTCCTTCTGACCAACACTCGGCCATCACTGGCACCAAGGCAGAACCTGCTTTCATCAGAAAACACAACAGATCTCCACTCCGTCCTCCAATGAGCTCTGGCTTGACACCACTGGAGTCGCAAACGGCGATGGCTTGTAGTCAGTGGAATGCACGCTACAGGGCGCCTGGCTCGGAGCTGTCCTTGAAGTAACCGATTTCTAACAGTTCGTTGTGTCACTGTGGTACCAACTGCAGCTCGAATTTCTGCCGCAGACGCAGTACGATGCGCCACAGCTGTACGCCGAATACGGCGGTCTTCCCTCTCAGTAGTGCCACGTGGCCTCCCGGAACCCGGTCTTCTTGAGGCAGTACCATCCCTTGACCACTGCACCCAACAATCATGCACAGTGGATACATTCCGGCCAAGTCTTTCTGCAATATCGCGAAAAGAAAATCCACCTTCTCGTAGCCCTATTACACGACCTCGTTCAAACTCGGTGAGCTGTTGATAATGGCTTCTTCGTCTTCTTAAAGGCATTCTTGGCTAACATCAACTCACTATGTCAAATCTCAGCGGTAAATAACGTTCACAAACTTTACAGCGCGTATTTAAAGCAAACCTGATTTGCAAGCTCTGAGTAGCGCTACTAGCGCCACACTTATGCGCGAAGCGCGAAATTTGAATCGATGTCATCTTTCAGATGTATAAACACGCCTACCAAATTTCGTTTATCTAACACAAGTCTTTCTTGGTGTTGGGATTTTTTTTTCCGTCTGTGTATATACGGAGACATTAACCGAGTGGAAAAATTCAGGTGCCTCGCTGAGATCATCATGAAAAATGGATTGGTTAATGAAGTCATTCCGGAAAGGATACACAAACTCGAAATAGCCCGCCAAATTTCGCGAGAGATCTGCAACAAATAATTTCTTTCACAGATTACAAAGATACGTCACAATGAAACGGTGCTGAAAGAAGTAGTTTTGTGTGCAGCCTAAACCTCGTTATCGAATGCTGATAAAGTACTCCTGGGAGAGTTGGAAAAAAAGATCGAACAATGATTGGAGGAATTCTAGGTTCCAACTTCAAGAATGGTGTTCATTAAAGAGATCCGACAAAGTAGTCAACAGTAAAATATATAAAAATCATTGAAAAAATTCCAAAAACACGGGCACGATTCTGTGGTCACCTCAAACAAATGTAGGAAAACTTAATTTTCTTCATGCAAAACCCAAAATGTAATGGCTTTTTTGTAGGTATCAGAAAATACTTTCTTTTGTTGGGATGACCTGTGAAGGTGCTTATGATAGAGATATTTTTCGGAAGAAGTTAGTTACATATGAGATAAACCGAGAAGAACAATCCAAAAGCAAACGCGGTACCCTTCAGACGGAAATACCAACACAGACTCACTCAAAACGAACGAAGGACTTCTGCAACCAAAAGAAAATGAAACCGACAACAAATACAAGAAGATTTAACATGATCCTAGTTGGACTCAACGAACATACATACATACAAATACAAAAAAAGACAAAGATGTTTGATACGATTGTTTTGCCATGTCGAGAGGAGAGCACGAACCAGAATGGGAATCATGAAGAATGAAGGAATTTAAATAAAAAACACCAATGTGAGTGACCTTTTAAGATGGTAAGACTTTGTTATCATCCAATATAAAGTAGTAAAATGATATCTTATTTGCGTTAAATGCATGAAAGTTTCCTTAAATTCACAGGCGGAGCATTTTGCCATTGAAGAAAGAAGACACTTCGGTTTGTCAAGCTGTGAGACATATTGTTTTCGTGCGCCTGCGGGCAGACACCCACGCATAGCGAGTGTGCTACGCCAGTGGTCGGTGTCGCAGGCGATCTCTATTGAGATCCCGCCCGGCTCGGTGTTTGCAGTGGCGCCTTTGTGCGGACATTGTCCACACTACGGGCGGTGTTTTCGCTGCCGTCGTGCCAGGTTTTGGCGTCAAAGTAAACACGGGAGCCGTTCCGTGTTGATACTGTTCGAATAGAGCGGACAGCGTTCACAGCCACCAAACCTGTCTCCAATCAGAACTCACCTGTCCTCCCTATCCGTCGTGCTGTTACACGCACATTCGAAATAAAGTGTTTTCGAAAACGTCTGGAATAATGGGGTCCTGTGTATGGAACGCTACATTTCGACGAAATGTTAATCTCTCATAGTTTTATTACTAAATAAGGCAGAGTTAAATTGTAGCATTTTTACAAAACCGACGGTTGTATTTTACTGCATCATAAAGCACAAAAAAGGTTCTGTTTCTGTGCACTGCATCTCACTCCAATACAACATTGCGTACTTATACAGCTTACTGTACTGGAAGTTTGCTCCATGGATCACTTCAGCACATGATTGTATCCTCTATAAAGAGGCATTGCTAAATCCCGCCCATCTCTATTCAATAAAATCGAAATTTTGGAAACATATTAAACTGTAGTTGTAAAAAAAAAATTATGTAAGTGAAAAATCATGTGGCAACATTTATCTATAAAATATTGTACAACTTTTCGTAATAGTTAAATTGAGTTTAATTTCGTAATTAACTTGATTCAATTTAAAATTTATTTGTTCTTAATTTAATATTTAATTTTTTATATTTTTATTTTTTTGGTGTTTGATTGCAGTATAATGGTACAGCTTAAATTCATTACAACCAAATACCCTCAAAAGTCTAAAACCGTATCACTGTTTATCATCCAGTAAAATCAGAATTTTCGTGTTCGTAAAAAAACATGTCTTAAGGCTTGGAGTATAAACGTCCGTTAAGTATAGTAATATTTTAAGAGATCTAAAAAAAATGATATATAGCCATCGAAAACAAATGTTGAAAAGATGTTTAAAAATACAGAAAATGCAGAGCGGAAGAACAGGAAAAAAAGTTGTAAAATTTTCTCTTAGAAATTATTTTAAAACCTGTCTATATGAAAATTCTTTGGTATCTCTAAACATAGTCCACAACCCGAAATCACTCAAATAAATGCCGGTTTGGTTCCAAAAAAAGGCCACGACTGAATTACTTCCCGATTCCTGTTTACACTGCTTTCCCGCCTCTGATGACCTTCGATGTCAACAAAATGTAAAGTACTAAGAAAAAAATTTCAACGATTGCTCGTCCATGGATTGGAAACTGTAAACTTAGTGGCCATCTTGGTTTCTTTCGGAAAAATAAGTGTTGATCTGTCGGCATCTGTTTCACTCTCTCTCTTCTTTCATCTTAACATACATTTTTTTTTTTTTTTTTTTTTTTTTTTTTTACTTATTGCTTTACGCCTCGCCGACGGCTAAAGTCATTATAGGCGGGATGGGACTGGGGAAAAGGAACGGGAAGGAATTTGGCAATGGCCCTTTTTAAGGAATCATACTGGCATTCGCCTGGAGTGATTTGTGGAGACCATGGAAAACCCAAATCTAATAGCGACTCCATCTCAGTGGTTAGCCTCCCGTAGGAGACTTGACCTGTATACGGACAGAATACCATATTTAATTAACTAATTCTAACTTTACGCGTATATGTTTTTAGGATATCACAGACTTCGTTATAGTAGCTTTGCGTAGAGTGCCTGGTGGTTGTTTTCAGCGTGTTTTCCCCGCTCAGCCAGTGGGGACCGTTCCCAACTCTCACTCCGTCCGGCCCATTTGCAACAGCCAGAGTTCCCTCGGGGGAACACCGCGAATAATGCGCCACTGCCGCCCCCTTCCTAATGTGTCGAGTGCGTTATATTTATCCGGAGAGCAAATTATGTTAAAAGCGAAGAAACTCGGTATAAGGTGATAATTATTTTAAAAGCACAGTTTCGGGGGAGAGGGTGCCAGCTGCGACCTGGCAGCGGGGGCACAAGGCGGCACGCAAGTCGCGACTCCTCACTACACGGTTCCCAACAAGTCCGAAGATAAGGTCTGAGTCGAGTTATTCAAGAGAATGTGGTTTACAATATCTGAGCGTTTTTTTCATGCTTCACTATAACCTTTGAAAAGCAAACGACTCCAGAAAAAAATTAACAGTTTTTCAGTCATGATGGAAATCAGCTTACAGCTAAAATAGGCTACTTTTTCTTACAGCACGAGGCGTAACCATAATTTTATCAGGCTGTCTGGTTTCACTTACCGCTGATCTCGCTCTTCCTTTTCCCTGCACTTTTTTTTCCTTATGGTCTTACGCCTCGTCGACGTCGAGGTCATTAGAAGCGGGAAAGGACGGAGGCAAGAAAAGGGAAGGAATTCGACGATGGTCTTTTAATGGAAGCATTCGTCTGGAGTGATTTGGGGAAACCATGGAAAAAACCAAATCTGGATGCGCGGACGGGAATTCGAACCGCCGTCCTCCCGAATGCTGTGCGCTTTTTAAAGCATGAGTTTGTCGTTGTGTGTTGTAGTGCCTCTTTGGTGACCGTGGGTATGTTCAAGGGTTCGGGTTCGAGTCTCGATCATTTCTTTCAGTTTTTTAAATGTATTTTCTGTTGTTACTCAGGCGAATGTTAAAATGATCCTCTTAGTACACGTGTTTCTCTTACGGTCGTCTTTCTTGTGTCGGAGCGTAGGTGGTTACCATGGGAGATATTTACCCCTCCATGGCAACCTCTGAATACAGGGTGTTACAAAAAGGTACGGCCAAACTTTCAGGAAACATTCCTCACACACAAACAAAGAAAATATGTTATGTGGACATGTGTCCGGAAACGCTTACTTTCCATGTTAGAGCTCATTTTATTACTTCTCTTCAAATCACATTAAATATGGAATGGAAACACACAGCAACAGAACGTACCATCGTGACTTCAAAAACTTTGTTACAGGAAATGTTCAAAATGTCCTCCCTTAATGATTATACATGCACCCACCCTCCGTCGCATGGAATCCCTGATGCGCTGATGCAGCCCTGGAGAATGGCGTATTGTATCACAGCCGTCCACAATACGAGCACGAAGAGTCTCTACATTTGGTACCGGGGTTGCGTAGACAAGGGCTTTCAAATGCCCCCAAAAATGGAAGTCAAGAGGGCGGTGAATCGAGGAAGTACAGTACATACTAACGAAACTAAAATGAGCTATAACATGGAAAGTAAGCGTTTCTGTACACATGTCCACATAACATATTTTCTTTGTTTGTGTGTGAGGAATGTTTCCTGAAAGTTTGGCCGTACCTTTTTGTAACACCCTGTATATTAGCCGGGAAATATTAAAGATTTGGGCTGGAAAGTTACAGTTTTTTTTTTTTTTTTTTATTGTATTTACGTCTCTCAACATCGAGGTCTTTAGAGACGGGAAAGGATGGGGGGCAAGGATGGGGGCAAGGAATGGGAAGGAATTCGGCCATGGCCTTTTGAAGGAAGCATCCCGGCATTTGCCTGGAGTGATTTGGGAAACCATGGAAAACCCAAATCTGGATGCCCGGACGGGGATCGAACCGCCGTCCTCCCGAATGCGAGGCGAGAACGCTATCCGTTACACCGCCACGCTCGGTGAAAGTTACAGTATGAACACATAACTAGGAATTGTCTACATTATCTATCAGTAGAAAGTTTTTTAACAGCAGCAACGGAAAGGAAGAAAATAATCAATTTGCTACTGTCTTATAATTTTATTGATGACAGGTCATATGAAAAGTAGGATACAATTGACGTGCACCGGTGCACGATACAATGGATGAGTTTCAGTTTGAAAGAGATTCAATTCGTGACTATGAGTCGAGCAACTAGTGGTCTTTGAAGCCTGTGACGTCAAAGTGGTGGAAGATCATAGCACGTTGTAGCGGATTGGTTGGTTGGGCAGATTAATTGATGACCTTGCATGATTTATAATCGCCACCTTCCACTACCTTATGCAAAGCACATAAATTACATAAATTAATTTCAAGAAACAGAGGTGAAACCATTACTTCTGTTATTAATATTTGAAAAGATCCTAAAATATTGGTTTATTTGGTATTCATTACTGCTTACAGACAGAGGTATATTTACCATTAATCTTAAACATCTGTCTATGCAAAATAAAGTTCAGCGCAATGCCTTGTCTTACAGGTGCAACATAGCAAAAAAACAATTATCGTTAATTGAGGATAAGAAATTGCAATACATGTACATTACAAAGAGTTACAAATTCCACATGCAACTGAAGCAAAAACTCTCGTTATACATAAGAGAGTTTTTCTTGTATGACAATGATAACAAGAAAACATCAGAATTAACTGGATTACATAGGGCGCCAGGGAGTTAATTTGTTCCCACAAATAATAGTCATTGAAAGTTTACAAACATGGAAATCAGTCTTTCAAATCAAACTGGATAACGAAAACCAAAAAGCACTCGGCTTTTAGACACAACTAGCTCAGGAATTAATGTCCGGCGGCATAAGAACTCTTACTCATGAGACCGTTAAAGGGCTATCTCAATGACTCGTCTGAGTACACACTGTTTCTGGAGGTATAATTACCGTGTCTGTCTGGCTGCACGCAGCGTCGTAACAAGAGCTCTGTTGTCTCTCAACGGTACACCATCTAGGTAATGCTAGGCACTTGTCACGTCAACCAACACAAGTGACAACATCGATCGGACTAGGCGCTCAGTCATCGAAGCCTCCAGAACGAAATCATGCTCAGTACTCTGGCAGGCAGTTGCCAGCGCGATCGTTCTGGACGGAATGACCTCTTCTCGCCCCTCAGAGCTCGTCTCTCTCTTCTCCTCGGCGAGTATCATGAAAAACACAAAATTTGTAATATTTCCAACCACGTGAGGAAATAAACACATCTGATTGGCTTCTCAAAAGTCTACCCTCTATGCTGGCTAATACATTGCCTCTTATTGCTAAGAGTCTTCGGGTTTTGTCGGGATTGTTCGGGAGGATATGTAGAAATTTTCTCACGATACCGAGCGAACGGCGCATCTATGGATCCCTTCCGCAAAATTCACCAGAGTCCAGCCTTTCTCAACAGTACCAGTGTCAGAGATAATCCTCTCATTGTCTCGACCTACCGGACACTTCCGGCTCAGTCAGTGTCGTTCACGCTAACACAACCCTTAGCTAGATGCGTATTTCTGTCTCCAACTCAAGAAAAGAATATCTATTTATTTCTTATGTTATTATATCAAACAATAATTAATTTACATTGTACGAGATGACCCATCAAGTCATCTTGCTACAACGTGTAGTGATATTTGACAAACGATATACGAAGGCACTGAATTTTTCCTGATACATCCACAAAGATTTCACTTAATTGTCATAGAATGCATTCCCTGGTGGTATTTTCTCTGCACTCTCTATATTCGATATTCTTACTGATTTTCATTTTTCGTATTAATTTTTATCTTAAATACTTTGAATGTAATGTTCTTTTGCCCTTTACGAATTAAAATTCATTCAGTGTTTTTCGTAAACTATTCAGTGCTTCCCTTGGTAATTTTTTCCAGATTGCCTTAAATTAGGAGAGAGGGAGGGGGATTTTACTCGCATATGCCTAAACTCGAGTGCTAGCTTGTAGTAATGGTTTCTCTCTTCCTCCTGAAGCTGCTTAGATTAATTTAAATGCACTAAGTGTGATTTGCATTATAATCTGTGTATAAACAAGCTGTAAAACTGAATGTTTAGTTTTAACTTGCATTCGCTTTACCAGCGTAGCTAACTGGATCGTATCCGTGTTAACACGTCGGTTTTTAAACACACGGCCACAACTCCCAGCGTTGGCCAGTTGCTGTTCCCCTGGTCAATAATTTTAATGGCGACCAATTTTTTGCTATTTTGCCAGTAAAATAACTGAACGAATACAGTTTGCACCTGTTGTTCCTGCGTGCTAATTAGTACAAACAGCGCGCGTGGATTTTTTTGAGTCCGTCAGTTATTTGCGGGCGGGAATAATTCAGATGTTAATTTGATTGTGTGCACCATGCGGGCGGTGGGACGGGGAGGGGGGGGGGGTGAGGTTTCATTTCCTTCAATCATGCCGCTGGGATTGGCGGAGCGCCTGTGATCTCTGACATTAAACACTGCGCTCTGTGAACATAGGCACACACTGCTGCCACCTACCGTCGCTCTCGCTTACCAACATAGACGACACGGGTTACGAATAAATATCCTCAAGGCCCTAGCAGCTCTGAGCTGGCGCATGGATCCCAGACTCCTGAGAAACATTTATTATAGCTTAGTGAGGAGCAGACTCGAATATGGGGGATTTCCCTACGAAACTGCGTCAATTTCTACCCTCAGAAAGTTAGACATCATTCAATCGGCAGCTTTAAGTGTGGTAGGCGGTTTCCTTAAAACTACTCCCGTTGCTGCGATAGAGGTAGAAACAGCAACTCTTCAATTAGACCTAAGAAGAAAGAAAGTGGGAATGAATTTTTGGATAAGAGTTTGTTCCAACAAACGACATCCACTAATAAGAAAACTACAGCTTCTTGCTCATGAGCAATCTTGGAACCTATCTAAGTATCACAAAATACCTTCACTTGTGAATTTCTTTCAAACAACAGCTCTGTGGACCATTTACAGTTCAGATATCAATGACTCGTACAGTGAGGAACAACTATGACAACGGTCAGATCTATCCCCTCTATTCACATTTACCTTATGACAGACCGACTAGTGAAAAAATATCACAGTGAGGAGGAACTGAAGTGCCTCACACTGGAAGCATTGAACTCGAGATGGAAGGCTTGGCACAAAATTTTTACAGATGGCTCAAAGGAAAAAGGAAAGGCTTCCACTGCTGCATTTGTAGTCCCTGGTCGCTGTGTTCACGAAGCTTACAGGTTACCAAGACAGTTTTCGACGTTCTCCTCAGAGATTTATGCCATTCTAAAAGCGCTACAATACATTCATTCGACAGCTCATTCAAATACAGTGATTTGTACAGATTCTAGAAGTGCCCTACAGGCAATAATGGAATTGTCAAAAGGAAGATGCCGGAACTATTTAGTTTATGACATAGCCAGGGAACTTCAGAAGTTATCGGTAGAAGAAATACAAGTGCAGTTCCAGTGGGTACCTAGCCATGTTGGGGTGTCGGGAAATGAGGCAGCGGATAGAACAGCACGTCGCCACCTTACTTCTGCAGAAACAAAAAAAGTTTCGGTACCCTGTACAGACTTCAAGGCCATTGTCACCGACATGGTTAAGACTGAGTGGGAGAAGAGATGGTTTGCCGACTGTCAGGGAAAGGGACTTTGGTATCGAGCCATCTGCAACAACATAGTAAGCTAGCCATGGTACGCTCAACTAGAATTGAACAGGAAAGAAATTACTTTAATGAACAGACTTAGGACAGGTCACACTTTATTTCGCGACAAAAAATACGTCATGCGGTTGGTGGATTCGCCGATGTGCCCATCGTGTGATTCTGTAGAGGATATTTACACTTCATACTGAGCTGCAAGCAACATCAATCAGCGAGGAAACAACTGCTAGAAGATGGTCTGAATATAACTGATATAACTTCTCTAATACAATCTCTCTCAGCTCCGAGCAAGAAATCGGTCAAGATAATTTTCTTGTATGCTAAATGTACTAAAGGTGTAATTTAAAATTCATTCGAACATATTGTATGAGGTTATTGGCTGTATTAGCCTTTGGCTAAAGCCATAAAATAAAAAATAAAATACTGAACGCAATCTAGTCTCGCTTTCATTGCGACGCCTACGCGGCTATTACGTGACATTGTTTCGAATTCATCCTCCAAATGTACACTAAGAATTTTTTTTATTTAAGATCCTGTACTATCATAACGAAATAAGGAACAACTACAGAATTTTTGTTTGTCAGCCACATAACTTCTGAACTCTTTCTGTACAAGGGGTCTCATTTCACTCGCTTTATCTTTTCTGCTAAGGACTATACGGCAATTCGTCACCCTACATCTACATATACAGGGTGATTCAGGAAAAATGGTAAATACTGAAGGAGGTGGTAGGTATGAACAATTCTGAGTAAAATCACGGAGCGTGGTGGGTGAGTGGTTAACGCTCTGGCCTCGCATTCGGGAGGACGGTGGTTCGAATCTCCGTCCGGGCATCCAGATTTGAGTTTTCCATGGTTTACCCAAATCACTCCAGGCGAATGCCGGGGAGCTTCCTTGAAAAGGCCATGGCCGAATTCCTTCCCGTTCATTGTCCCCGACCCATCCCGCCTCTAATGACCTCGATGTCAACGAGGCGTAAACCATAATAAAAAAAATTGAGTAAGAATGTTCATATAAACATGTGTCGGATTTCTATTCGTTCTGGAGATACAGGTGCTGTAATGTTATACGTAAAATATACCATACCCCATTACATTTTTGTGTGTGGATGTCGTTGAAAAATGAAGTGTACAAAGAAAAAGTAAACACAAGAGACGAATTACTCGCACACATTGTAAACACTGCTACCCTCAAAAAAGTAAAACAATACGTGCTCATAAGAGCTACACGTACTTTGCGAAGAGAGCTGCAAAGTGTATTCAAGTCGATGGTGCGATTTTGAAACATTTAATTTAGATTTTTGTAAAATATGAGTGTGTTTTTGCGTTAGTAAAGTACTTCAATAAGTTATTTGTGTGCTCTTGATCGTTTTCTGAGATTTATTGTATACATTTATTGTGTACATTCTAGCACATGAATCTCCAAAACTGATGGTAATCGGACACATGTTTTTATGAACTTTTTTAGTGAATATTGTTCATATCACCACCTCCTTCAATACTTATCATTCTTCCTGAATCACCATGTATATTCTTCGATTCACAAAATTGTGAGTGGCAAGGGTGCTTTTGCAATAATACCTGTACTGATGCTATGGACAAATGGCCAGAGTCTATCTCGAGCACATAATAGGTAATGTTACACTCTTTTCTCCTACTCTCCTCCAAACGACTTTTTATATTCTTCATTTCCAGTTAGAGGTGATACAGCTACAAAGTGACAACAGGTAGCTCCACGAAATTAAATTGATTCTATATCGTTCAGTAGTTAAAACACGAAACTCCTTACAAACATATTTTTTTTTCTATTGTTTGAAATCCTTGAAGGTAAATATTATACTGTTACAACTCTCATCCAGTTAATTCATATAGGCCAAGGTATTCAGTATAAACTCCGTACATTTCCTACTCCATTTCTTCACTCACTTTCTATCCTGCCATACTGACGCAAACAATCCGTCATTGTCAATACTGAATACAAGGTTTTTTTTAAAAAAAAATTAAGAAAATCCAAACTAGCTAATTTAAATAGGATGAAATTAAACTAATACTAGTTAAAGGTTACTAGGGATCAGGGGTTGGCTGTTAGAATGTGGCTTTCATGTCACAGTTTGCATCAAAACTAATCTCTTACCCTGTACATTGCAATTCCGAATGGCACGAGGGAAGAAAGAATTCATATAAGCTTCAGAGCGGCAACTTATGAGCTTACCTTTGAATATTGGCTAATTAGCTGCCTTAATTAGCAATGTCAGCCCGCGAAGAATCAAATTATATGTCAACATTTCCACTCCAAAGGAAATAACAGCGTGTTAAGAATGAAAGGCCCATTTCACTCGAACACATTTTACCTGCCGCTCCTTTAAATTACAGGATAGGACACAGTTAATTAATGTGTCAGCGAAAACTGAAAGAACTGTTGTTGCTGGAGAGTTCCGAAACACCCAATTTATTCCTTGAAACTGCGGTCATATGAAAAATCAATACTTCACAATACGTAACAAGTTTTACTCCTTTACGTAATTACAGGCACACATTTCAATATAATTTATATCGCCATAGTACAGTACAGAACCTCAGCCACGCAGCCACTTTTTTAACAATCAGCGCACGATACGACTCCTTACACTCAATCAACAACGAAAGATCTTAACACTAGTTTCCGCTACTGACATATGCTATCCCCAAAGCTTACAAACACTACTGACTGTAGAATCCTATGATATGACAAATCAAATTACATACATCAGTACATTCTTCTGTAGATGCGAGGTTTGTTCAAAAAGTAAGGTGAATTTTTGAATTTCGCCCGATTCGTACAGTCGATTTTCGTTTTTTTTGTTTTTCTTATTTTGGTACACTCTTTCTGCACATATATTCACAGCATTCTTTGCATTGTTTGTGAGAGCCATAATTGTTAGAAGTGTTTTGTGTGTACGGCGATTTTCTACTGTAGAAAAAAAAATGGATCAAAGATTTTACATCAAATTTTGTGTAATAAATGGAATTAACTGCTCGAAACCACTTGAGATGTTTACAGTGGCATACGGCGAAACTACTTTGAGTAAAACAAAAATGTTTATAAGTGGTACAAGGCTACAAGCTCATCCAAGATGGCCGAGAAGATGTCAATGACGAACTTCGTTCTGGACGCCCCAGCACGTCAACAACTGATGAAAACGTTGAAGAAGGGAAGAAAATGGTGTTGGAAATTCGTCTAATCCCCATCACGGTCAATAAGGAGTATGACCTTGAAGTTATGCGCCATTTGCGAGAAGCAATACGAAAAAAAAACATCCGGATTTGTAGGAAAAGTATTCATGGCTTTTGCACCACGACAGTGCACCTGCTCACCCATCGTTGCTTGTGAGTGATTTTTTTGGCAAAAACAACACCACAATTCACTGGATTTGGCCCCCTGCGACTTTTTCCTGTTCCAAAAACTGAAAAGACCAATGAAAGGACGAAGATTTCCAACGACTGAGGAGTAAAAGACTACATAGCTGAAAGAGCCCGAGGGTATACCAAAAAGTGCTTATCAGAAGTGCTTCGAATGTTGTAAAAACGTTGGCACATGTGTATTATATCTGAGGGGGATTACTTTGAAGGGAATAACATAAATATTGATGATTAAATAAATATTTTTCGATAAAAATAAAAATTCACCTTAGTTTTTGAACAAGCCTCGTATATGCATTATATGAACAATTAATTGAAGAAAATAAAATGCTTGATTGAGTTTGATATTATCACAACTTTATTTCTCTAATCTCATCTCTCTTGTCATTGTGACGGCCCAAGTGGTGGACGAAGTATTTTAAAGCACTAAAATGGGTGTACGCATGTTTACCAATACGGTCAAATGAAACTTACATCGTCTGTCTACCAGAGAATCCCAGCCCAATATATGAATCATCGAGATCATTACAGCTGAGAGAGAATTGAGGACAAAGAACGGGAAGGAATTCATGCATGATATTTTGCAGGAACCATCCCGCCGTTTGTCTGGAGTGATTTCGGAACAGCATGGGAAACCGGCATGGGTGGCCGGAAATGTATTCGGAACCGTGTCTTCCCGGATAGCAGGTTCGGGCTTTACCTCTCACCCACCTGACTCGGTACTTGTTTATCTCTGAGCTTGTGGCTTCGGACTGTATTGTCTAGCCGGAGATCGGCAATAGCAACTAGAGTCAGTATTCGTATTTGCGCGTACGACTTGTTCCCGTATGTGCTGTCTCGCTTAGCGAAGGTGAAGGTACGCGTAATTGCTTGTTTGTTCTTCTTTGGGGTTCCTTGGCCCTCTCACTCCGAGGCGATAGGGACTTACCACCACACGGCCCACTCCCGTGCGGAGTGGAACCCCCTGGTAAGAGTGTTAGGCCGGTTACACACTGGGCGGTTTCGTCCGCTCCGGAAATTTCTCCGTCGCCGGCTATAGAATTTGAGGTGTTTACACATTGAGCGGTTGAGCTACCGTTGCTATTTCAGCGGTGAAATTTCCACTGCTAAGAAGAGCATGAAAAAGGTGACGTGGTCGGGCGTCAGTACCTTGCTTTTGGTGACTTGAGTTTAATTTTGTGAAATTAGATGTTAATTTGGTGTTTATTATTTCGTAGTTAGGTTTTAAAATTCTTATTTTAACGGTTCCGTCGCCACAGAAATAGGTAAAGAAAAAACCAAAGGAGAACAGAATATTTGAGGAACGATAACAGCAAATTTTTCAATTAATTTGGGATGTTTATATCGAGAGTTGCTTGCGAAACTAAAGTATGTCATTCAAATTAGAAATACACAATTCATGAATTGTATTCAAAGTGTGGAAATGCTGGTAATCACCCTGAAGTAAGAAGATTTCTCATGGACCTACTAAAGATAAACATTTAATTTTATATAATTCCAATCCCCAATATTTATTGTATGTTAATTAGGGGGAAAACTCCTTTAGGTGAATATGAATAGGTTTACAAAAAAAGTTTGAAAAATACACTATGCCATATAATGACTAAGTCTTTCATTTATTTGTAACTAATAAATATACTTCACTGTGTAATCGACTCATAATTGTTGAGTTTACTCTACATTGCTTTTATTCTTACAAGCACAAACGACTAGTTAAACATTTTTGCTTAAGTTGTAATATGTTGAGTGTTTTACAAATTATTACTTTACAAAGAAAAATCGAAAGTAAATGGTGAAGATGATGCCGAATTTACTAAACAGCTTGTCTCACTGTATTCGTAAATGCTGTGTTAAAAAAGAAAAGAAAAAAAAAGATCTGACAATGTCGAGCGACAGAATTTCGAATGTTGAAAGTGTTCCTTGACAAATGTCTAAGATATAAGGACACAGTTATATACTATTAATCATCAAAATCTTTCTATAAAATGTGATTCAATATTTTTCAAGTTCTAGTTGAAGCGGTAAAAATTTATGTAAATACGTGATCAATAGTTTACTATCCAACGCATTTTTCCTAATTTTCCATTTCGTCAAAATCATTCCACTTTCAAGGCACACTTCTTTCCAAGCGTTCCTGGTTTACCTCTTAAAACTGGTCTAGCTTCCACTAACGAAATGAGAATATCATTATCTATCACCACTTAACTCATATTACGATTTTTAAATTCAAAAAATGATAACTTTACACAGACTGAAAACGCACAAGCGGTTAGAATCCGCCTAGTGTGCAAGCACCCATCTGGCCACATGGGCCACTGTCTGGACTGGGCCGGTCAAACAACCGTCGAATGTAGTGGCAGCGCGCGGTCGTATACCTGCCGTCGACGGCAGCTCTGCGTGGGTTTTCCCCTCCGCCCTGTGTGTAAGCTCCCATTTAATCCCTTGCGCCACTACCTGAAGGGCGGCGACGGAGAAATTTCCGGAGCGGGCGAAACCGCCCAGTGTGTAACCGGCCTTAGGGTTGTGTCCTAACCCAGGAACCATGCGGTGTTAACATGGGGCCAGCACAAAACGCATGTTCCCATGTCTTCTACGGGCAGCATTACAGAGACTACTCTTCGAGATCCCCATGCATGAGGGAGCTGCGCAGAGCACTGCTACAGCCAACGTCATTGACCTCTCTGATGACGACAATGACTATTCTGAGATGGGATGTGAAGAGGCCGCCAACTCGCGCACGAAAGGAATGGACAGCCTCAGCAATGACAAGGAGGAGGACAGGCAGACAAATCAGACAGCTAAACTCTCCGTGAAAACTAGGACCAAGATGTCACCCCTTCCCCCTAAAGCCGCGTTCCCTCGGCGGCTTGTAAGGGAGGCCGTACCTCATTAGCCGAAGTGTAGGGATGAGCGCGAGCCACAGGTTAGCCCTCGCTACCTCGCCACCACCTCCCCACCACGTTGCCTAGTGTCGTTTGGTATAGAGCACTTTACAGCAAGAGAAAGGGGGCGCACCTCTGCTGCAAACCGATGGCAACAGCGCACCACTACACACGCCTGTGATGTTTACCGACAGAGAGTGGGTAGCAGGGTGCCATCACTGTCAGCAGAGACGGCACCGTTCCCACGGCGTGTTGTTGGGTATCTGTCCGGCGCGGCGCAGCTTACAAGACGCATGGGAACGCAGCTTAAGGGCACCAGAATAAGGACAGCTGAAGGCGAGGAAGACTGGCGCAAACCGCGTCGAACCGCCCCAGCAGCTCAATTGAACACCATCGCTGCAGCGCCAAGTGCACATAGTACTACCAACCCGTTTGCGCCTCTTCTCACAAACCCCCAACTTTACCAACGTGAAGAGAAATTAAGTGGATGGAGGCGAACCAGTCACTTGCGTGTAGCTTCTGCCTCATCGACCCAAATACGAGTATATCAATACGTTACCCGCGACTTCACACGCTTAGACTTAAATTTTATTATTGGAACCCACTTATTACTTGAATAATAAGTTGTATCTGTATTTAGAATTTATGAACAGGTCATATACAAACAGAGTGCTAGAAAAACCAAGCCTAAGAGAGCGATGTAATATTACAGATACACGCTATCCGTCTGTCTGTCACAGATTGATCAGTTTAAAAAATTTCCTGACAAACTATGAAATTTATCGCGTAAAAATTATTCTATGTTCTTCCTAATGACACACAGTACTTCCTTGTCAAATTTAATCAAGATCGGCTTAGGAGGTTACTCGTGAAAACGTAACAGACAGAGCGACAAAGTAATTATTCGCGTAAATTGCGTGTTTAAAACGCCGTTGGCCTCATTGTAGATAGATTGGTTTAAACGCCCGCCCGTCAAAAACGAGGTGTACTGGTTTGACAGTCAGCAGTGGTGGTAGGATTCATTTGTTGCTATGGAGCACGCGACACCCCTGAAGTCATTAGGAATGAGGGGTGGAAGTAGTAGCACTCAAGGTGAAAAACGAGTAGGAAAATGGAATTGTTGAGTTGAAAATTAAAAAAAGAAAGTTCTGGAAACATTTCTAAGGAAAGTTTAATTTAAAAACGATTAACTATTATTATCAGTTTTTAGATACTATTATTATCAGCAAAACTAATACTTTTGTTACATACTTATTGATATATGTATTTGCTAATATGAAAAAGCTTTCTCTTATTAGGTTTTCGCAGAAGTTAGCTAGCATTTTTCTCGCAGTCGGAATTCAGTACATAGTATTATATAATTCCACTAGAGTATAAAAAAGGAAAACTAAATCCAATAAAATTGTTGAAAGTGGTTTTTGTACCGTTAACAAGTAAACAGGAACACACTGATTTATACGAATGTGAAAAAAAAAACATGAAAAAAAACCTAGCACCCTCGTTTTTTTTCTAAATTTTTTTTTTTTTTCAGAAAACAGTACATTTGATAAATTATAGTTTTATTTACGGAACTTACATTTTACATGTGTGTTTTAAACCTTACTAAATCATATAATATCTTACATAATGATTCATAAATGTATCTATATAGGTAACATAATTTTTTATTCATCTTCTATGTCGGTACCACATTCACTAGTATCAGCACTACCAACACTAGTTCGGTCGGAGTTGGAATTTTCTGTTTCTTCTTCTGTCCCCTCTAGATCCATAACTTCAGAAATAGTTACATTTTCTTTTACTGGTTGTATTACATGCAAAAGCTTTTGAGATTGCAATTTTAAATTGTGAGCAAAGTACACACTGTGAATGAAGACTGCGCCAATAGTTCTGTATTACGGTCTTTTAAGTTTGAATTTAAATCTATTATCATACAAAATAACATGGAGGAAGGAAATATCCTCCATGCAAAATAGGAGCTTTATTTGTTTTCAATCGTTGGTTTACGCCAACGGTTGCAAGGAAATTATTCATAATTACTGACAATGACTCAGTATTATCACTATACGCTGCGAGTTTAATAAGTATACGAATATAAGGAAAGCACAACACGTAATAAAAAGAGGCAAAAATTTCCTAATTTTTTGAAAAGATTCTTAGGTCTACAGATAAATTTGTAGGGCCTGGCAGCACTAGATCAAATAGCGAGAGTCAATCCAAACAATGGGGAACGGCCGAACGGGGATTCCTTCTCACGCAACCTAGCCTTTTCGGGAAGTCCCCTTTCGTAAAAGAAAACTTCAGTCAATGTGACCAATATTTTTGTAATTTTTTTTTCTACTGAACCAGAAAGATATAGTAGATTTAAAAGTAAGATAAGTACTTAGTATAAACTCTAAAACAGTCAAATTAAATGATAAATGCCTTAAAAATTTGAAAATTAGTAGTTATGAAAAAAAACATGTCCCAGAAAAAAAACATGTTTTTTCAAGTTTTTTTTCGTTTTTTTTCACGTCAGAAAAAAAAACTGTTTTTTTACAACACTAGTCGCGTTATAGTTGTTATATATTTCTTACACAACAGAAAATTGTCTTTTAGGTGGGATTGCACTTCTTTTTGTCATTATAATTGAAAAAAAACAATTATTTATTCCCGTGTAAACTTTCTGTTGGTTTTAACACATTTACCTGTTTGTTATCGTCTGTCAAGCAAATTCTTTGGGTATGTTGTTACTTGGTTCGTGTAACTGCTATTGACAATACAGCACAAACATCGAATGCTGTTCTCCTTCGGGGGCGTCTATAAATTACGTGAGGTGTTTTTCCGGATTTCCGGCCACCCCCCCCCCCACCCCCCTCTGTTGAGATCTGGTCCGTGAGAACCCCCACCTAGAAATCGCCCTCGAAATTTTGGAGACCTTTTCTTTTAGGTCTCACCCTTAAAAATCCGGTTACACCCCCAATTTTCGACGAATCACACTATGTACACCTTCTCATTTTTTTATTTTATTTTTTTAGCTCTACAGTCCAAAAAATTTCTCACAAAACCTCACGTGAGATTTCCGTAGACCTCCCCCCCCCCCCTTTGGTGAGATTAGGTGAGATTTCGTCAGACCCCCCCCCTATTTCACCTCAGATAATTTATGGTTCCCCTTACATGAATTTCTGCGTCTAATCGTCGTAAATAAACAAAAAAACAACATGTAGATTTAAACCAAGGTTACCCAACCAATTTTGGAGATGGGCCACAATTTCGATTCTAAGGCCTCGTATCCACTTGAGCACGCTCAGGCGAATGAGCCGCTCAGTGAAGCGAGCCGATCAAGTGTGGACGCCTGAGCACGCTCGCAGCGAATGACGGCGAGCCGATCGAGTGTCGGTATTTCAGAATGCTCAAAGGCGAGCCAGTGTGTGTTCGGCGCTCAGTGTGGACGCTAGTTTGGCGGTTTTTACATTGAGCGCGAGCATGCGGCACAAAGACACTTGCTTGACGACAATTAATCGGTATGCATCAAAGAAATTATTACAGGAAAGCTCATGCGAACAGCACTAATAATCCAAGTGAATGAGAGGATGCATGGCGTGAAATCAGTGAGGTATTGATAACGTAAATTTTTTTAAAAAATACCATAATACATTATTTGAATATATATTGGTAGTAAAAGTCTATAAAATAATAATAATTTTGGAGTGGCTGAACAGTATCATCAAAGACTACCCGTACAAAACGACTGATGCTGTAGGGTATTATGCAGGTTTCTATAGGAATCTCTCGAAGGAAGGAATTTTAAAGTTATCATTAATTTATTTCCTGGTGGGATCGCCTCAAACATATGTGTACAGTGCTCTTTAATAATTTTGAAAAGGCTCATTATCGCCTTCAAAAGTTAATTCGCGAATTAAATTATTAATATAATTTCTTCGCTGAAGATAACTTTCTCTAATCCACCACCTTGGTAATTTTCTTCTTTGATATCGTATGGATAACCGAGCGTTTACTGAGCACTGGCACCAGGCTCGTTCGACCAAGATTTCCTTTATCTTGAGCACGTTCAGACGAGCGCGCTCAAAAGAATGAGCGGCTCATTCGCCCGAGCGTGCTCGAGTGGATACGAGGCCTTAGTTAGCCTGCGGGCCACATAGTTAAACATAACGAAGATATAAAGAGTAGAAACCATCAATAGGACCTTTGCAGAGGTTTTTTAGTTATAATAAAAAAAAAAGTTAAAAAAATAAACATCAATGAGACCTTTGCAGAGGTTTTTGAGATAGCATATTCTATGCCGCGGGCAAATTCAAATGCGGTGGCAGGCAACTTCCTGTAGTTGATTCTTGGCTGTCTGGGTGGCGCCGCGTCATGTTTCTGGGAGGAGGTGACACGTGACATCCTCTGTCCGCACCAGAGAGAGCCAGGCGTCGTGTAATTTAAGCCCGCTGTCTTCGTTAATATTGTTTGGCCGTTTAGCAATTTCTAACGCCTCCTTTACCTTCCTTGGCCTCCATTTATCCTCGCGTACTATAAAGGTGGTGTTTTCGAAATCTATCGCGTGATTGGTTTCGACTGCATGCCGTGCAGTGGCGGATTTATCAATGTTATTAGATTTGTAGTTGCGGATATACTCGCGCAGACTGTCCCTTACCCGGGGCGCACATTGAGCTGCGTGGCGCAGTAGGGGCAACGCAGAGCAGGACAGGGCAGCACAGACTGGCAGTTACTCGCGCATATTAGAGCGCAGTTTCGTGCGGCAGTTTACAAAGCATTGTGTTGTGCGAAAAACCGACAATAAAGCGTAACCAAAAACATGTCGATGCAAAAACTCGATTTTTGATTTCTGAATCAGGTTGGGATGCCGAGCTTGAAAAATTGTTATTACTTTAACAGAAGCTGAGTTAGATAAAACTATGCAAAAGTGAGTATATGAAAAGAAGAAACTCTCATCTGGCTTTTGCAGTGAAAAGAGAATTCTCAAAAGATAATTTCCGGATGACTCGAGCGGAGATTCACGGCATAATGTAACCTGTTATTTTCTCGACAAAGCTCAAATATCCATTAGAACTGAAGAAAATCTCGCTGTATTTTCGTGGTTATTTATTTAATTATTTAGCGTTTGACGGTACATGACATTTATAAGAATGTTTCTCTCTTTTATTTCATATTATATTTTTAAGAAAACTATATAACAGAACATAAACACTTGAAACTAAAAAACAGTGTCAACAAATTAAGTGTTTCTCGGGGACACTATTGAATGATGTAGTACAAATAATAAGAAAACAAATAATGTGATAATAGCCTATATATATCAATCTTTTTCGAAGTTTTATTAAAAATGAATTCAAAAAAAAGAAAAGTGAAAATTGTAAGTGGAAAGTTGTATGATAAGTAAATGCTGAATTTACTCGCCACTTGTTGGGCTCATTGTCCAAATCTCTTGTTTAAATTTAATTTTTATGTATTTTTTATGACTGATATTGTGAATCGCAGGTTGGTTACGCTCCAGATTAATCAATTTATCTTATTCCATAGTTGAAAATGATTATAAATAAAGCAAGATTATAAATAACGCAAGAAGTGTCACGTTTTAAACCGGCACGAGTGAGCTGCGTGGCACAGTTTCTGTGTCGTGATCACAACGTCGCGCAGGCCACGTGCGGCGCAGTACTGCGCTGCCCTGTTCTGCGTCTCAATACGCGCTGTTCCGCCCTAAAACATAGAGACACAGAAACTGTGCTGCGCTGCGCTGCGTTGACTGCGCGTCAATGTGCGCCCGGCCTTATAGTGCGCCCTGTCTCTCCTATGTACACACGACCACAGGTGCACGGAATCTCATAGACCCCGGCAACTTGTAGTGGAGGCAGCCTGTCTTTAACCTTGACGAGCTGGTTACTGACCTTGCTGTGCGCTTTGTAGACAGGTTTTATGTCAACTTTTTTGAACAGCTTCCCGATTCTGTCAGTAACGCCACTTATGTAGGGTAAAACCACAACTTGGCGTTCCTGAGAAGTGGCTTGATTAGATGTTGAATTGGCGTCTTTATCTGTCGTGGCTGCATGCAATGCCCGTCTAATACAATGATTGTGTTATCCGTTGGACTTGAATGTGTGTTGCATCGCCTCCATCTCCGTCGTCAAACTATTAGCGTCACACACTTTCGTCGCTCTTGTACACAAGGTCGTGAGGACGCCTCTTTTTGTCGCTGGGTGGTGGTGCGATGCGGCGTGTAGATATCTGTTTGTGTGTGTCGGCTCGATACACTGAGTGTCCATGTGTTTGGAAGTGAGTGTAGTAACACTTCGGGCATTATCGACACTCGCCGAACGTTGCCGATCTATCGAGGTGAGTTGCAGTCTCCAGACTGAGGATTGAAGAGGATTAATGAAATCAATGGGTTCGGAAAAACTATTTTAATGAATGGATTTGTAGCCACGGTAACGTCTTCGCTTTCGACGCGTCACGGAAATCCGAACAACTTGCAGCTGAGTCTTCGAAGTCGGTGACAGACGAATCTCGTTTAGTAAATCTTAGTAATCACCACTACATAAGTTCACGTACACAAATTTAATAATTATTAATTGCCTACCACAAAGTTTAAGAAAGCAAACATCGTCGCACAGTAGTTGAATCGTTTATTTCAGAAACCAGTCAAGTTCCAAAACTAGAAAAAATGAGTTAATGGCGCCATATTATTCTTTAATGGTAACTGCACACTTCCACTGAAGAAAGCAGTCAATTATCTCCAACTGATGTTGTCTGACATAGGTTTAATTTCCCGTTTACATCAGAAACCAATCAAGCGACTCCGCGTGGCTGTTTCTGCAGTAAACTGTGGGGACATTTTATGTTTCTATGTTGTCAGTGACAGTGACTTCTGGGCTATGAAGCGTATCCCGAAAAAAGTCTATCGAATCTATACACCAGAGGAATATATGGAGCTTATACTGAAAGCCACTAAAACAAATCGTTTTACTGTACACAGAGTTTCAAAACACGGTGCCCTCATTCATACAAAAAGCTTACAAACTCAGACGAAACCTCTGGTAGATATGTTCCTAAAGACCAAAAGGAGATTTTCAAGATATCAACATACAAACTAATTTTTTTTACAATAATACTCCTGCAAAAGTGGTAGGAAAGCCACTTATTGATGGAATCATTCAGTCACTTTCACACTGCTGAAAACATTGCCTGGCCCTGACTTACCCACCAATTTGGCCTACCCTTTAGGAAAATTAATTTTATAAATAGTATGGTATAATATATTACCTAATATTATTAGGTAACTTACACAAATATTACTATTAAATGTTCTTTCATTCAAAAGTGTACCTAAAATATTGTACTCCAGTCTCTAATAATATTTGTTCTGGCCATTCGCCATTCATGTTTAGGATCTGAGCCCTAATTCCTTCGTTATTGTTTTATTTTCCCATCAATATCAAGAAGCTGCGAGACATAAATGCCCTGAGACCTTACCTTTTATGACAGCATTTTACAATGGCCTACTACAGAGGCAGAAAGTGCTGCGGAATTTGTTTATGAAGCTTGAGTAACTACTACCGTGATGATTGGAGTGGCTGATTAGTCCATCTGTGTAATTCCCTTTTATTAGTAATGCAGCCGCAATCTCATTAAAAATTCAGTTTAATTTGTAAATCGTAAAAGTATGGAGAATTAATGTAGCATAAAACGATGTTTGCTCCTCTGGTTTACTGCAGAAACCAGTTAAGAGAAAAAAAAATTTCGTTCCATTTATAACGATACTAAAATACCCAAAATATTTTTTCCTTGATAGAATAGTTTGCAATATATACTACTTTCAGCAAAAAAATACCCAAGTTACCATCAGAACATGTAGTCTGATAGTAGACGGTTTTTTGTGTTTTCCCAAAATGGACAAACTTGGTGTTTGACTGGTTTCTGAGATAAACGATTCAGTTGGAAAAACAGTTCAGTACATATAACACCATTTCCACACCCGTACTAGAAAAGTTGAATTTCCACTCAAGCTTTGTAATTTTTCTCTCTTTATTACTACCATAACGAGGAAGCTAAAGCGACTTTGCGCTCCGATCTAGAAATTAAACGAACTTTGTGGAGACTGCCTGTCGTTGCTGCGAGCGGTGGAGATTGAGACATTATGGAAGTTGAGTTGTTGTCGCGCAGAATGCGGCTTATAATTGGGAACTCTGGAGGCGGTGATTAAAAAATGAAATAGCCACCCCCAACATGGCGGCAGCTTTGGAAGAAACGGCCCTGTTTGGGCGGAGAGGGGTGGCCGACGGGAAACTAGCAGCAATGCCTGCTGGATGGTGTGGTGGGGGGAGGGAGGGGTAGTCTAATGGGCCGCTCAAGTTGCGAGCGAAAGTTGCGCTCTTCCAAGTTGGGCTCGACTTGAGCCAACGCCGGCTGGGCTTTTGAAATATTTAATTGCGAAGTGACAACATTGTCTCGGCATTCCGAAACGGAATTCGGTGACTGAGTGAATAACTTGCGGCCTGCGCTGCCCTTCATTACGGTCGCAGAAGTTAATTGAAAAAAGAGATAATACTCTTCGCCATAAGAATGTGAAAGTCGGCAGAGGCAAAGATAATTATACAAGAGAGATGGATTGACTAGACGCTCAAACAGAGGACAATCGTCGTTCGCTACGAGAAATTTACGGTCTCGTTATTATCTTCTTCGTGTTCCGGTTTGACAAGTTGGGCAATTTCGGCGATGTGCCTCCAATTATTTCTGTCGTGACAATCTTCTTCCTAATTATATCTTCCTATCTCTGTTCTTTGTTCTGTAAATCGTTCTTAATCTGGTCCAGCCATCTCCTTCTCGTCTCCTGGCCTGCATATTCCTATCCACATAATGCCTTGGTTTTGGAGGCTTCTTTTATTGTTTGAGAATTCCGGATCAATTTAACCTTGCATTCATCAGTCTTACTTTATTTTTCAGGTCCACATCCAAGTTTCTTCTTACATATTTATCTATTTTTAAGAAATCCCCTCCTGTTTTTGCTGCACCTAACCTCCGAAATATCGTCTAATCCAGAAGTTCCCATAGTTTTTCTTACCACGCCTCTCTTCCGTCCAAAGAAAAGTTCCCACGACCCTCCACACAATTTTATTATTAAAAAAGGTAAACAAAAAAAGAGAATGAAATCGAATATATATATATAAAGTAAAGAATAAAAAATTACAAACTTTACATTGACAGTAGAAAAGTACAAAAAAATAATAAAATCAGTGAGTTTACATTTCCTTTTTACAGATTCTCTGTTGTTGGTTGGATATTAGAAAGGGCACAACGTAAATCATGGGTAGTATCGAGTCTGCTTCGATAATTTGTATTAATTGCAACAGGAAGTGAATACTCTTTAGTGCTGAGAAAAGGAAACTCGCTAAATGTTAGAATAGGTTTACAACTGTAGGAGCCGGCGGAGGAGACATAGAACTTGCGACGTTGTGGAGCTAGGTTATCGGCCACATGGGCGGCAAAGCAGCCCCCACGGGGGGCACGTCCCCCCATTTCGGGAACCTGTGCTCTATCCTAACTGCAAGCACAGTAGTTTAGGTTTCTAATTTATCAACCCAACAGTGCATGGAACTGGTAGCATGGCTAGGGTTCGGATAGTTATGACCAAAAAAATAGAGAAATATGCAGACAAATATCACCTTAAAGATGGGTAAATATGACCTAAAATGACAAAATATGACCAACATTTAAATTTTTCTATACATCAAAACATGCTCAATTTACATCATTTATTTCATCTAGTAGTGTCGCTTTCATGTAGATAGCATAATTTGCTTCCGTGCACTCGCAGCATCGTTGGTAAATTAAATTTTAAGTAACTTTATTTTCAGATAATTTACAGAATAGAATTCTTTCATCCGTACTAAAATACTCTCTCTAAATTCCCTTACGTAACTTCGCACTTTCAGAAAATTTTAATTTCGAAATGGTGGTAGGTGTACTCACTGATCCACCGCAGATTTAACGATGAATAAGGATATTTCATTGGATATTGATTGACGCGGATCGACACAGGCATGCTTCTGCTGCATTGTCGAGACTAAAAGGCGGGCGGAAAATTACGTTTAGAGAGTGACAATAATGTATAACTTTAATTCTTGACTGGTTAATTCTGATCACAGTGAAAATAATTTTTTTTCCCCACCTGTATAGCAGAAGCACAGTTCTGTGAATAATTATCTTAATTTTTTCTCATCTATATCTAATGATTTCCCGGTACTATTAAAAAAAAACTATCAGTTTTTTTTCCAAAGTATGACCATAAATATTATCGAAATATGATCAAAATTACGAAAACCGTCTGAATATGCATTTATATGTTATATAAAATACATTTAAATACAATCAGAAATGTTGAATCAGTGTTTATTTCAGCTAAAAAAGGCAGGAAAAAAATATGATTGGTCCTAAAGATCCGAACCCTTGTAATGACAACAGCACTTGAACACCTATGCCCACGGCCCAACTCGAAACGGCGACCTTCGGCACGCGGAGCTAGTACTCAAGCTCCTACGCTATCGAGGCCGGCTGAATAATACTTCATGTTTGTCAAAACGCAGTTTCACTAATATTCTACATTACACGTATCCAAACTTGACTCCAGCTTTGGTGACGAAAAACCGTAAGAGGTTTTGCGTGGTTTGAGGGCGTCGCGCGATATCGGTGAGGGCGGAAAGAGCGCCGCTGAAGTGGGGAGAGGGTGGAAGCGATCTTGATGGAACTGTCGAGGCCACGGCCTCAGCCACCAATCTTCACTCCCTCCCCTCCCCTCACCACTATCACTACAGGCCGGAATCAGCCTTTTGAGAAAGATGAGCTTAGATCAGATTTGGGCGGCATTCATCAGGATCAGCGCGATGGAGCCGGGACGGTGAAAGGACTGCGGGACCCAGAGTGGGGCCTTGTGGTAGGCTGCCATAATAATGCGCAACGCAAATTTAACAGCATACTCTGGGGAGACTAGTGGTGTCTCGTGTTCGCGTAGAGAACGGGATTAAAATAAATCTCCTCTTACACTCTGCAGCACTCACAGATGTATACACATATACGGCCCACAATACAGAAATCTTCAGGATACTTCGAAATAGATACGAAGACTGTTTCCATATTTCTCAATTTCGAGTGCGATGGATGAACTAACAGGTGTTAGCCCGGCATTCCATTCACAGTTATGCTCAAATCGCACCCAATGTGGTTGGAATAAAATACTTAAATATTAACAATATCTATTCCATTAAGGGTATTATTACTGACTTTAAAGTTCTGCATTCCCATCGATGACATCGACATTCTAATTGGAGGTTGTGTTGCAAGCAATGTAACGTCCTTGGGTACCGCAGATCGTTAGCGGAGACCCAGTGTGGTAGATGAGCAGAAACGCTCTGGTCTCGTATTGCGTTGGACGCGTGTTCGAGACCCCGTCTGGGCATCTAGATTTGGGTTTTCCGTGGTTTCCCAAAATCAATTCAGGCAAATGTCGGGATGCTTCATTCAAAACGCCATGGCCGAATTCCTTCCCGTTCCTAATTCCCAATCTTTATCCGCCTCTGATTACCTCGACGTCGACGAGGCGTAATGCCATAAGCAAAAAAAAAAGGCGATGCTCAAGGTGAGTCAGCTCCAACCCCATTTCGCTGCCCTTAGGGGGCGTCCATTAATTACGTGAGTGGGGGGGACGTCAACGGAAATCTCACGTGAGGTTTCGAAATTCTTGTTGGACTGTAGAGTTAAAAAAAAAAAAAAAAGTTTACAAATGACGCGAAAGGTGATTTAGGGGGTATTTCGTCGAAAAGTGGGGGTGTAACCGTCTTTGGAAGGGTGAGACCTAAAAAAAGGTCTCAAAAAGTTGCGAGGGTGATTTCTAGGCGGGGTAGGGGGGATCCTCACGTACCAGATCTCATCAGGGGGGGGGGGAGGTCGTACCAGATCTCACGAAGTCTCACCAGAAAAGGGGGGGCCGGTATGAAATCCGGAAAACACCTCATGTAATTAATAGATGGCCCCTTACCCCTTCAGTGCGAAGTGGAAATTTCCCACTCGCATACATGGACATTGCGGTCTTCTCGGAGAAGGGAGGGGTGTGAGGCGAGGAGCGCGGCCAGGGGAACATGATTTGAGCCGCCAGTTCGGAGTGAACAGGGTATAATTTAATGCCAAGCTGAGGGAGTACGAAGGCTTGTTTCCATCTATCCACTTAGAATAAAAATCCACATTTGAACATAAATCATTAAATTAGTACCAACTATGAATTGCGTCAATGATAACACAATATTCTATATAGCCTATTGTAATTTCACCTTATCCCGATCAATTTTCCGATATTAGTATTTCGTTAACTGATTGCGTTGATCCCACATTTTTTATAGTGCTGTGAGTGTGATTAATATCTGCATCAGATACCTGAGATATTAGTTCGTTGATTGAGGGGTTTGTTCCTGGTATTCTCAAAGTTTTACTCAGTTCGAACTCGGCATCAGGAGTGGCCGGTTGTAAGCAGATACATATTTTATATATATATATATATACTAGACGACCCGTACGAAAACTTCGCTAATTAAACACAATGAATAGTGAGGTTGAATGCTTGTAATATAATGAAAAGCAGAACCGCACTTTGTAGCAAATATTTATTTGTTTAGTGTAATTGGTACGCATCAAAATATATTACGAAACAGTTAGGAAGATTTAAAACACACTGTATGTACGACAAACTATCAATGGCCTTAACAGAATACAACCAACCTGAACAAAATGCACACAGCATATCAACATCTCTGTGATATGTGCTGCTGTGCGAATAAAATGTTTACACTGGAATTGTATAGCAAATAAAAAATATTTCGGTAACAGAAAAAAAATATCCGAAAAGCTACTTATTGCATAAAAAACATTTTATTGACATCTCAGCGATACTGATGCTGCAATCTGAGGACTTGGCTCTGAACTGTTTGATACACGTGACCACTTTAAGCATCAAATTGCAAAAAATTCTTTCTTAATTTATAATTTTACCTAATAAGAGACCTTAATCTCTAAAATGATATTCATTGCGAGGGTAAACACACATTTCAGAAGGCACCACTTGAGTCGTCATGTTTGTGGCGCCTACATAATGCTGGAAAGAGGGGAAGGAATGATTCACTCCGGTTTTATAATTTTTTCCAGTTGTTCAAAACTATCACACATACACAAACAGTACATGAAAAAGTATGGATATAACAGCCATTCCTGACGAAAGTATGCTGGCGCAACCAGAGTACTGTAATGAAAATGGATTTAAGGTCTGGATTTTACTGTCTGTTATTTATGAGTTTAAAAATTAAACTTTTATTATTTATCGCCCACTGGATGGTAAGTGGGATTCCATTTAAACTTCACAAAAATGAATATTCTAATCTATTCACAAAAAAAATCATGTCGTAATCAAACAAACACGATTTATTCATTGTTAATCCTACAATGAAATTGAAAACATTAATAAATTAAAAATACAAGTGCGTTGTGAGATTACTGTTCATTTACACATCAATAATTTAATAACTGAGAGTTCCTCATCAAAAACACAATGAAGTTGTGATCAATCAAAATATGAACGAACACAAACACTTTTTGCGTTAGTAGAAAGGGTCTCAAGAGAAAAATACTTGGGTGCAGTGAACAGTGTGTCGTTGATCGTTACCGCTTCATTGAAAGGCACAACACAGTGTCCATTGCGACGTAAGGCAATCACTTGCGCCAACGATGTCGTAAACGGTTACAGCCGGATGGCTTGAACGAAACCGTGAAACCGACCAGAGACTTAACACGAGCCCGGAACTTGGAACTCAAACCCAAGTACGGCAGTGGTGACAAATAAACGTTTCTAGCTGTGGCCAGAAACATTGGCGGTCGGCTTCAAACGTGCCGTTACCAAATCGCACACTTAATAGTTACATTCACTTGTTAGCTTGTAACAATAGTTTCTGCGTTGTCACCATTACTAGGGAACACAGTGTAACAACCCTCAAACCTAAACTTAAATGGAATTGTATTTTATGAAGCATTTGTAGAAAGCTAGAGTTTGGTTGAATATAATCTTGTATGTTCGTTTTTACAATTTACTATAAATCAATGTATATAAACTTTGTTTTATGAAAATAAATTATTTATAGGCCATTTAATATAAGGACAGAATTATGCAAAAGAATTGCTTGAATGTTTGTAATTCCAAGTGTTAAGACAAGTTACGATGTCTAAAGGACAATTTTCTACAGTTTAAAATGATTTCTGTGGATAATTTTGTGTTTAAGTATCTAATTTACATATGTGACCATTTTTCAATGATTGTAAATGATTATGTATTGATTCTGATTATTTTCAATATGTTTCAATTGCTTAAGTATTGTTAATGTTCGAGAAATATCTGTCGGAGTCGTTTGTAGTGTTCTAGAAATTTCGATGGAGATTATATAAAGCGTACATCCGAGACAGAAAGACAGTTTTTACAGACTCAATTTATGACGGCCAAGGACTGTGTTAGTAGTATTATCTGTGGAAGAGATGTTGTCTGCAATCGCTGGATTGTATGCATGCATGTAACCTATATCTTTGACGTCGTGCTTATGAAAATAAAAACAAGTTTAGATTGAACTGTATGGTGGATTGGTCATTTATCATATTAATTAAACCACGAGACATCTAACAACAGGACGCTCATCGTTGCCATTTTCTAGTGTTAGAGAGAGAGAGAGCGCTACGCGAAAATGTACCGAAGTGCGGCAACAGCGCGATTACACTCACCCGCCAGTTACCTTGGCCACGACTATAATACTGACGTCTGATTTTGAGGATTCACTCGCCACCAGTTTTCGTTATAGTGCGTTCAGTTAACAGAGGCGGCTCAAGGTCACTCTACTCTTTCTCGATTCTGCTCTTCCTCCACTCCGCTGGGCTTATCGCTACTTGCGAAGAGGAAAGAGTTCTCGCTGGCAAGTTTACACCAGGCGTTCCAGGACACAGCGGTCTACTGGGGGAGGGGAGGTGAGGTGAGGTGAGGTGAGGAGCGGGGAAAGGGTAACTTGACCTTGAGACGCCAGGTGAGAGTGAATAGGGTATAGTGCCTCGCCAAGCAAAGTTTCACACTCTGTTCCCTCTCTCCGCTCAGTTTCTCTCGCACAAGAAACGTCATTCACTAGTCCTCGTCTTCTTCCGTTTTGGGTGGCCAAACATAAAACAAATTTACAACCACCTTAGGTTGTTTAACATATAACGTTGCAGCTATTCGCAAAGTCAACCACTAGACACTCTTCGTCGTTCACCGTTATTGGCTAGCAGTCTTTCCAAAATTAAATTTTCCATGATTTCAAGAAAATATCTCAGGATATTGAGAAGTTATTGAATGGCATGAACAAAATACTGAAGGAAGCTCAGCGGTTAAGGTGCTTACTCCCGAAAGTTTCTCTCTCCGGTCGCGGGTTCAAATCCCGTGACGAGCAGGAATTTTTAGGATTTGTATTTGATTAAACAAGCTAAGCCGGGACGTTCCGTGGTTCTGGTTCCACGTTAAACTGTGGGTCTCTGGGGAAAGGAATTGGCCGTCGTGGCTGTGACTCAATAGCTTGGTAGATCCCCTTCTGGAAGATTCGATGAACCTTCGGGCTGTGGACTAAGTTAGATTTTTAGTTTTTGAAGTGAAAATTTCTTTAGGCGCGTTGGGCGATTTTTGGATGGTTAAAATCTTATGATTTCGCTTCACCGACATGCTAATGTTAATAGTATCTCTGTAGCGGTCAGGTGGCTCAGTGGTTAAGGTATCTGACTGGAGAACGGAAGGTCCCCGGTTCGAATCCCTGTCTCGGCGGGAATTTTCATAGACCCTTAACACGACCTTCACCTCTGGCACAGCTTGCTGTAATGTGAAGTACGCCAGATCGCTCAAACTGCAGATCCCCTGTACCGGGTAGCAGTACCGGCTTAGGTTAAGGCGGTTAAGACAGGGGCGGAGTGCGCAGCCTATAGAAACCCTGCCACCAGGTCATTACGACCACACGGAATTATTATTATTTAGTATATCTGAAGCTAAAAGTATGACGTATTGCGCGTATAATATTCATAGTTTTCACTTCTGTCAACAGTTTTTTTTTTTTTTTTTTTTTTTTTTCCCCTTGTGAGCCGGTCTTTTTTAGTATTATTTCGGTAACCCACCCAAAACCTGTTTCCATTTTTGATATGTGTAAGCAAAATAAAACATTATATGGATGATAATATAATTTTCAAGTAGTTTAGAAAATACTTACAATGTATGTCTTAATATGAAATTACTAATTACTGTTACTCGTAACATCGTTTGCCTGGTTTTATTATTATTATTATTTATTCTACAAAGGATTATGAACTTTAAGTCAGGTCCTCTATCAAAGTTATTCACACAGATAATTTGAATTTCTAATTTACAGTCTACACATAATGAAGAATATTGCTAATGCAGTGAAAAACCAGAGGGTACGTGACTCTAAGAAATACGTTAAATAACTGATGATGACTATCATTTCCAATTTCGTTCCAGCGCCGTTGGTAAGTATACCAACAAATATTTCGGCAGTGAGAAATACCTCAAGCAGTAATTTGCGTAAAATTTAATCTTAATTTCCCAGCTTTTTGGCGTCATGTCAGAATGTAGCATCTCCTATTTTACTCTTTGCTTCATGGGCTGTACAGTGGTCGGAACACTATCAAAATCCGACCAGCAGTTTTTGTGTGAATCTCATTCAACGGAACGAACAGGTGGACGAACTATGCATTTTTATTTATGTCTCAGCTTCCGGCTGACGTATCAAAATATACCGTCCTGTGACCCTGCGCTGCATAATATTTGAAATTATGAAAATCAGTCTTGTTACTATAACCTGTATCACGCTCAACGAAACTGAATTTTCTTCTCGCAGTAGAAGTAATTAAAGGCACCTATATATAGAAGTCTAATGCGTCTTGATAACTATATTTATAGATACACTTATAAGAAAATATTCGGATAAAAATGTATATATGCTGCTAGTGAATGCATAGTGTTGAGTTATAGATTGGAAAAAAATGAATTGCTACAAAAAAGTATCATGAGAAAAATCTTGGGTCCAGTTAAAACAACAGAACCACAGGAATTAAGAAGTAATAAGAAAATATACTTACCAGAACATACACAATATAACAGAATCAATACGGAAAATGAGATTGCTGTTTTTTGGACATATCTACAGAATTAATGATAAGAGACTAACGAAAAAGATATTCAGTAACCTTTAGGGGGGAAAATCAACAACCAGCAGGATTCAAGAGGTTAAGAAAGATTTGGAAATAAATAAAATAAAAGACAAAATTATGGAAAGAGAGATCTTTAGAAAGAAGGTATTAAGTTTTGGAATAATTCCAAGGCAGAAGAAGAAAGAAATCTTCTACGAACTGGTCTGAGGAGAGGAGGAAGAAACATAGTGAAATGATGAGGGAATATTGGATTGAAAAGGGGGAAAAAAACAACAACAAAGATGAGGAATCGAGATTGGAAAGTGGTCCCAGAAGGCCTTATCGGAAAGAAGGAGAAATAAGATCAAATTACTAATGAGAAGTGAGATTGTGTTTTGCTAAATAAAATCTTTACGTTTTTAGGAAAAGGTGATAACTTAATTCTGAGGTCTGGAACGACTTTCAGTCTATTTCTGTGTTCTTAGGTAAAACGGTGTTGAAAATCTGGCTATTTACTGAAGGATCGTCAGTAAAGGCAACAGAAATTTTCCAGCTTTTTCTGCTAAGCCTGAATAGTCCTGACTACACTACAGCCAAAACTCTATCAGTGATATTCTCTCGTACATGTCTTTGAGTGACGTGTCATACGATAGTTCAATTTTAGATTCAACATTTGAACCCGGAAAATACGTCACGCATCCTACGTTACTGTAAATGGATCCATTCTTTATCGTTGTTGCTACGGAATTAAGGATTTCCCCCCCCCCCCCTCTGTCATTGTAAAATATAATCATTTTGCAGTGTTGAATCCTGCTCAAATTATTCTTTCTAATAATGTCTCACTACCAAAATTCAAGACTATTATGTAGCAAATATAGTGTCTGGTAATACGCATTTTTATGATATTTTTGCGTTCTGTAAAACTATATTAAAATCTAGCCAAATTGCTGGCAGACTGTCCTAGTTCAAACATTCTAGTGTAGTGACAACTTTAAGGAAAAAGCTCTTCATATTTGATTACAACAACGCGTGACACACAAAGCAAATTTTACCAACGGTTATGGTCAGGTTAAAGGTCTACAAAAATTCCGATAGTGCTTTGGTTGATCCTAACGGCACAGTTAACACAGCGGAGGTAATGATGCTGCCGGAAACAAAAAGAGTGAATATCTGTTGAGAAAGTTTCTTGAACTTTATACTAATTAAAAACTACTAAACTTTATTTCAATGAGACTTCGGCATTATACCTACCGAAATACAGCAATGACAGTAGATAAGCTGAAGAGCCCACTGAAAACGACAACTTCTTCACAGACAGAAACACAGTTATGTACAGTCTAAATTCAGTAACTACAGTCACGAACCTTCAGTTTACAACAAAATTACAACATGGAAAAGTCTAAAATCACCTCCACATCCGTATCGACGCACACTCAGATAAATCTTGATTCAATTAAGAAACATATACAAGTCAAGCTTATATGAAACACAATCAATAGTACACTAAAAAAAAGTGTAAAACGATCCCTCTTTCAAACACATACACACACACACACACACACACAGACAATTAAAAAGGAAACAGATGTTTAAACTTACGCATTTCTATTCAGGAAGCTTGAAAGTATTTGGATTATCGTTAGACGAAGCGTTCAGCGCAAATTAAATGACAACAAATTCCCAAGCCAGCGAAAACGAGCACATGTAATAGAAAGTACAATATGATTGATGTGACCCATGATTTCCACAGAATAAATTGCAAAGACTGTATTGGACTGGTTGAGTAACATACGGATATGTATAGCCCACAAATCTCTTAAAGAAGATACAAAATATAAGATGTTGACCAACTTTAAATATCCATCGATTTGATGTATTGGGTAATGCTCCCGCAAGACAGTTAAACACATTAATCTACAGTAAATATTTATCGCTGATAATACTTTGAAGAAAGCGGCGAATCGCTTTTTGTGATAAAAACCATCCATAGTTTTAGCTTTTAAATCTATAAAATAGTACATAACTTAAAGAAACAACGAGCAATAATGAATTAGCGTTTTAAAAGTAAATTGCGTAGACTATTTTTCAAATCAATAAATCAAATAACGACTGAACTGGTAAAATATAATGGAAAACCATGTTTTAAATAAAAGCAGTAAGACATAACAGTGACCGAAAATTTCTCACGTTTTGAAAAAAGATACAAAATAGATATTCGAAACTTTTTAATTCGGGCTGTATGGCTCCCGACATTGAAATCATTAGAGCCTGAAGAAGCTGTAGGTGGGGAAGGAACGGGGAAGAATTTGGCCGTGGCCTTTTGAAAGAACCATCCCGCCATTCGCATTGAGTGATTTCTGGAAACCATGGAAAAACACAAATTTGAATAGCCAGGCAGAAATTTGTACTCCCTGCCCCCAATGACAAATAACTAGCGATGTCTTGAGTGACAACAATAATCCAAAATTTTGCCTGCAATTTGTAAACAATGAAAAAGGATGAGAGAATTTCAATAAAAGTCAGAAATTCATTACTATTTTTTTTAAAAAAAAAGGATTAGGACAACTGTTTGATTGGAGTCTCCGTTAAAATTGTGTCTTGGTAAATTCAGTTTTTATAGCGAGGTATAATAATCGGCGTCGCAATTTGTGGTCAGAGCCATCGACTTTTGAGTACACCTTCACATTACCAACGCCTGGAATGCAATTACGAATCTTAGTTGATAAGGTTAACAACTCTGGCGTTGACAGTGAGCTGGAAGTTTGGGCCAAGAACTCTATTAAGTGGCCGAAACTCAATGGTGCACTCAGCCTTGACGCTGTCTTGCCTCGAGTCACGCAATCCAGTGCTCTGGGTCACCTCAATTTTTTCGGTTGCGTGTGAACAAGCCAGCTGTGACAAACACTGCCCGTCCCAACCGCACAGTGGTTCTACCCCAACTTGCCTTCAATCTCTGCCTGCAGCGCTCACTAGCTGTTTCACCTGCCAACTGGCATCTTTAAATAAACAAATGAGGACATATGCATTACGAATTGTTCCAGCTTTAATGAATTGAGTACAGATGTTTATTACATTCTGGGCATACGTATGTCAGTATTTATGAAGTAAGTACACATGTGTCAACGAACCTGTTTCTGTTGCTGAGCTATATTCTTGTAGGGAGCAGTTTTGAACATTATCATGGTGTGTAATTTTTATTACGATCCCTTTAACAGTTTTGGGTATCTTTAATGTCATCTGAATGTTTGATCTCTAATCGTTGCGAACAAAGTTATTATATTTCTCTACCGTTGGTGTAGCTTTTGCTAGACAACTGCAGCATTGCCAGGAATTCCTACGAGCACAATTGTGTGCTAAGACTGATGTTAAATGGCCGGGGAATTGGGAGTCTTCAACCAAGCTGTAACGCCGCCGCGTACGCGTGGCTCCCCGTAGGAAAACTTATGGTAGCTAAGCGCGCTTCTCACAGGAGAGTCCGTTCTCTATGTAATGGACGGAAGTTTTTCTTTTGGCTCAATCCCGCTACGAGGTTGGCTGCTAGGTAGTGGATTAGTAGTATGACCGGATTACGTTGGAGAAGGCTGCTAACTCAGTTATAGTCTTAGCCTCGTCAGATTGTTGGAACAAATATTGTTTTCCAGTTTAACAGGGACTGACACTATACGTCCGGGGGCTTACGGTCTTCGTCCTGGTCGTGATGGTGCAGCCTCAGCGTGGCTTCCGGGGAGGCAACTGCACAACTCTTCCTCACACCGTTGTCATGAAAATTACCAGCAAAAATAATATAACTGGGCTCATATCATGGTTTTACCGGGAGATTTCATGTAACTAGCCTACACTGCAAATGATGTAACGCGTGCCACGCCCACACATGCGTTATTCAATTGCGACTCCTCATTGCATAACGCAGTATGGAGTTCCTCACGAAGGCAGGTATGAGACTCATCCATATTCTAAGCGTTACTGGGTACGTGTCTGAGACTAACAATTTTTTTGTGCAACATAGATATAAGCATGAAATGTTATGGATACTTCGTAGAGAGACGAAACGGGTGCTAAACATGCCATCAAAAAATCTCGAGTGACTGTATTCAAATAAAACATTTTGTTTAAAAAGCATTGAAGAAATAAATTTTCAATGGTAAACAGGAATGTGAAGTAACTATATAAAAAAAGTTGAAAGAATAGCACAATTATTGCCTTAGAATGTAGTAGAAAATCGAAGTTTTGATTTGATTAATTGTATTTGGGCTTAGTTTGTCAAGAAAAAAAAAATAGTTTCACGCGAGACATATGTTAGCACAACTCTCACTAGCGCTTTGGCCGTGTACGTAAAATTGTGGAAAATGATTTTACGATCACAGTCTAGCTAATGTTTTAGTCTTTCCAGTAATGAGCATTCTTTTTCTCTTTCTGTTGCAGGTAACTAGCGCATTGATGCCTTGCACCGCTGTCCCCTAGCCGTCTAAATGTAAGTCTTTAATGCTACTGCTCTGAATTCTTCGTGTTGAATGTGCAGAGGAAGTCAAAATTAAGGAACCCAATCGAGAGATATACATAAGAACCTGAAGTTTGGAAGAAGACAAGAAATTTTTGTAGTCCTATCGTAGGACTGTATCTATTTGGAAGTTGCATATGTACACAACTTTTGAAGAGATGGTAACGTATCACAACTTCTATGCATTCCAACAATACTGGTTTTAAACTGAAAAAAATCTGAAATTATGACTTAAGACAGTCTCGTTATTCCTATCGTTGACAATTGGATATTGGCATAAACAGTTTACGGAGAACGAAGAAGGTAAAATGGTAATTAACATTATGGGTGAGTAATAATAACCTACAAGCTGGACATTCCGTTGGACCCGCTTAACCTATTGAAATTTCTCGTGGTGTCCTGGAATTATACAGTATGTCTGTGCCGTTTTTCATGACTAATTAATAAACGAAATAATTTAAACTGCTGCATGTTACTTGGTTTGCAGTACAATTCAAGTTACGGTCACAGACAGGGGCGGATCCGGGGGGGGGGGGCTAGGGGGCTCAAGCCCCCCCCAAACGTATCTAGGTCCACCCCTGACATTGTAGTTTTGAGACTTTTTTTTTTTTAGCTCTACGGATTTCAGGCCCGAGGATGCTACAAATACTACCTTTTTCACGACTCAAGCCCCCCCCCCCAAAAAAACTAAAATCCACTGAACGCAAGCCCTCTGAACCAAAATTCACTCAAGCCAAGCCCCCCCCCAAACCAACGCCCCCCCCCCCAAACAAAATCCTGGATCCGCCCCTGGTCACAGAGTATGGTTAACTCATAAATAAATTGTATGAAAGCGATGCAACTAACAAAGTGAAATTTCTCTCACCTAAATAAAATAAGTGTTTAGCCGTATGCTGCTGCGGAAATCAACCTTATCAGAGCCACAAAAATTCCAATGCCTCCAAGACGTGCGAAGACTAATTCTTCGTCTCGGTCAGTAAATATTCGTCTTAAATCGTTAGCAGAAATTGCTTAATACTGTAGACCAGCGGTCGGCAACCCGCGGCCCGTGACCTCTCTACTTGCGGCCCGTGTCCGTCTTATAAAAATCATATTGAAAGCCCATATTATAAAATAATAAAATATAAATGCATAAAAGAGTGAACGCGATCTAACAGCGCAGCGAATGAACGACGCGAACAGAGCAGGACAAGTGCGAGCGGGAACGATTCCCTACTCTCTCCTATGATTGAAACAATAGGTCAGCGGTGACAATAATCTTCTCTCGCTCGCCCGCCGTCCGTCCGCGCTGGCTGTGTCATTGAGTGAAACAAGATATTTCAGGTGTGCACGACGCCGCCGCGGCCCTGTACCTACGATTTAGTTCTGCGACCTACGAGTACCTACTATTTTGTTTACAGTTCGGTAAGTGTGATATATATTTATAGTTCATACAATTACATAGCGAAATGAAGTGACTTGTTTTCAACACGGCTTTTATTCTTACAGCGTGTATTTGGCATTGTTGGTTATAAGTTTTACTGAGGGCTACAAAAAAAGGTAAGTTAATTGAAGAAAATAGAGAGTTTAACAATGCATGGACAGATTTATACTTTTTCTTAATTGCAATGGAAAGCCGCTATGCTCAATATGCCAAAAAACCCTTGCTATATAAACCTTTGCTCTATAAAAGAATATAACTTCAAACATCACTATGATACCGAGCATAAAGCAAAATATGCGTGCCTAGTTGGTGATTCCCGGAAAAACAAAATCAACTCACTAAAATCTTCATTCAAGAACCAACAAAGTGTTTTTAAGGTGCAAATTCAAAGTAACGAGTCAAATATACGTGCGAGTTTATGGGTGGCGGAAATACTTTCCAAGTCTGGGCGACCGTTTACCGACAGCGAATTAATAAAGCAATGTGCCTTAGCTATGGGTGAAGAGGTATGCCCAGATCAAAAAAAGAAATTTGAAAATATAAGCTTATCTGCCAGAACTTGTACCCGGCGCACTGAAGATTTGGGCGCTAATTTATGCGAAAAATTTCGGGAAAAAGCACAACAATTTGAATGGTTCTCCTTAGCTACCGATGAAAGTAATGATGTGTTAGATACTGCCCAGCTTCTAATATTTGTTAGTGGCATTGATAAGTACTTCAACGTGTGTGAGGAACTTTTACAGTAATGTAGTTTGAAGGGAACGACTATGGGGGAAGATTTGTTTTGTCACTTAGAACAGACAATGACGTCAATGCAATTAGCGTGGGAAAAATTGGTAAATCTAATAACTGACGGAGGTAGAAACATGAGTGGGCAAAACAAGGGCCCGATGGGTAGAATTAAAACAAAATTGGCAGAGACAGGATGTGAAATTCCGTTATTTATTCATTGCATTATCCACCAAGAAGCGTTATGTTCCAAAGTCGATTCATGGAGAAAAGTAATGGACATCGTGATATCCACTGTAAACTATATCAGAAATAATGGGTTGACACATCGTCAGTTCCGAGAGTTTCTATCCGAAATGGAAGCAGATCATCAAGATGTTATTTATTATCCGGATGTAAGATGGTTAAGTAGAGGTGCAGTACTAAAAAGATTTTTCGGTCTCAGAAAAGAAATCAACACATTAATGAATCAGAAAGATAAATCTTTTCCAGAGTTAACAGACCTTCAATGGTTAATAAATCTTGGATTTTTGACAGATTCAACTTATGAATTAAATACGCTGAATGTCAAGCTTCAAGGGAAAAACAAACTAATATCTGATATGCATACAAACGTAAAGGCGTTCCAAACTAAAAACCGACTCTTCATAAAACATATATATATAAAATACATCACTTCCCGAATTGCCTAAAAGCTACCGAGGAAGCTGGCATTTAATTTAATTGGGACAGTGAGAAAATGAAAGACATTTTAATGGAGTTAAGAGGTCAATTCAGTGACAGATTTGGTGATTTCGAGAAGGTTTAGAAAAATGAAGATTTTTGCTAACCCTTTTTCATGCGATGTTGAGTATATACCCAGTAATTTACAAATGAAACTGATTGAACTTCAATCCAAGGAGAGTCTAAAAAACGCCTTTGACGAGATGAATGATTTTGTCAAATTTTATGGTAGCTTGCCGTCTGATTTTGTCGAATTGAAAACGTTTGCTCAGCAGTTTATTTCAATTTTTGGAAGCACTTATTTACGCGAGGAAACTTTTTCAATCGTAATTTATCGAAAAAATAAATACGCTTCTAGTCCAACAGATGAGCATTTGAGAGATATAATACATATTTCAACTTCTAACATGAAAGCTGAAATACAAAAAATAGTCAGTCAAATGCGACATCAAACTTCACACTGAATTTAGAAAGTGTGATCAATTTTGTAACTTTTATTTATTTGTATCCTCATTTGTATTGATAAAATTTGAAAACTGAGTTTTCGCATTTTTACTGTGTATATGCGGCCCCGCCTTTACTTTGTTTTGCCACCTTGTGGCCCTTGCCTCCTAAAAGGTTGCCGACCGCTGCTGTAGACTGTGAGCTTTTTTTAAAGACCAATGTCGGCTTGTAACATTGAAATTTTCTTTGTTACTACAACACAAGTTATCATTAGTTTGAAGCTGCTGGGATTTTTAAATCGTTGTCTTCCCCACTCTTGCTTCTTTCAAGTGTTTCCTTGATGCTATTTATTACAATTAGCGATTAGTTTCTGGGTGCAGAACCTTTGTTCCAAACTTGGTTCCAAATTTAACGATAGAAGAATTAAGACTACATGCTTGAATTTCCGATGTTTGTTGTGGAATAGTCAAGACGAATATGTGTTAATATTTTTTCCGAAGTTACTTCACATACTTACTGTCAAAACTTTGAGGGATTCGTGTAGGACTATACACTGATCATCCAAAACATTATGACCACCTACTTCCTAGCATATTGGTCCACCTTTCGAACGCAATACAGCAACGATTCGGCGTAGCATGGATTTTAAGAGTCCTTGGTACGCTCTCAGAGGTACCTGACACCAGATTTCTACGCACAGGTCGCGAAATTCGCTTAAATTACGGGCTAGCGGTTTGTGGGCGCGGCGCTGGGAACGAGAATCTCAGAAACGGAGAGGCTGGTTGGCATTTCGCGTGCTACTGTAGTGACTGATCATCTATGTAAAGTTTCTTTTTATTGTTGTCTATGATTACACTGTTTATTTTATTTTTGATTCATCTCATCATTATGTTATATGCTGAGATGTTTTTTATGGTTGATGATTGTGTAAAACGATATTTTTTGAACAATCCGTAAACTAACATAAGCTAAAAAAATTAAAAATAATAATATTTAAAGTTCTCAGACATGATCTAAACATTAAGAAACGCTCTGTAAACCAACAACAACAAAAGTTAAGAAGAAAAATAAAATCTATAACATTATTCTATTACACGAATATATTTCACTTTTTTTATTATCTCATTCGATTACCGTAAGCGGTAAACACCGACCAGATAGGAGGGTTGACTATTGACTCATACTATTTGCCATTCTGGCTTCTTAGGGGTAGATGGGGTAGGGTCCATGCTCTGTGCAGTGTTAGTTTGTTTATGTTTTTTTTTAGAACGAAACTTAGCCCTATAGCAGTATTCAATTCCCGATTAATGGAAAATAATTTAAAACCCATATCAAGACCACTGATATTTCCCCACTCAGCTTGGAGTGTGTGATGTCACAAGACATTTGAAACTATAATTAGGAACTTTAAGAAGTAGTATTTAATTAGAATAAGTTTAGGATTAAGTAATTTCAATTAGGTAGCCAGAGTGAAGCGGAAAGATTTTTTTTTATAATTCTAAGATTTTCAAGTGGCTATAGATTTTCAAGTGGCTATTGATACTGTCATGGCGGCTAAGCCATGTGGGAGAAGTTCGGACACCTTGCTTCCGCCCAGAGGATAGGATAGTATATTAGCCACCCCACAAACACAAAAGTTACCTGTCGGGTGGGGTAGTATCGGTGGAACTCTGTGTTTCCTCCCATTTGGCAGAGATGGTCCTCTCGCCAAATGGGAAAGTAAGGATCCAATGTTGGCAGTACTCCCCCCCGTAGAGTATCAGCATACCGGAATCCCGTTAGGTGGGTGTTATATAAGCCCTCACAATGGGACCATAGTTCTCAGTCTTGACCAGTTTTTTCCAGTGCTACGCGGTGGTAGCTCGTGATGTCGCTCCACGAGGGATCATGATGTAAGCCCATATTATGTTCTGTTTCTCTCTCTCTGTGTTTCTGCCATACATCACTCTCGCTCACAGTTTTATAAAGTAAATTAAGTATATGAAGTTGTAATTATCTTATCAAGACGTTGATTAGTGGATTCAATATTTGTGTTTGAACAGAAAACCTAAAGTGTGTACAATTTATCAGAATATAACTCAAATCAGTGTGGTGCATCTAACTAAATTTTATTTTTTTTCTTTGTAATTGTTCCACCTCATTTACCTGGATTAGATGATGGAGTGAATGCAGTCAATCTTCGGCTAAGAGGTCCGATACTAAATAATTAATAAATTAGCAGGAGGGGAGGGAACGTTACAAGTGGTAGCACCTCTTTTTCCAGTGTGACATCTCCTTAAACCTAATAAATTACGTGTTACACATTAAATCTGTAATGAAATACTTAGCGATGCTCTAAATCATAGTCGAAGTACCTCTCAGTGGTACTTCAGGGACAACAGAGTGCCTCTGTGTCCCACGCAAACAGTTTAGATGACTATGAGTCACGCTGAGTTCGCCCAGTTTGTCTGGTAAGAGGTGGGGTGGGGTCTCCTTATGGCCTCCGATTTGTCCTTCTCCCCCACACACGCGGCTGCCAACTCCTTCGTAGCTCACGCAGAACGTCGCGGCCGGAGTTAGGGCGACTTGCTGCAAACTTGGCAGTCGTAAAGTTGGCAGCAGTGAGCGCGTTGTGAATTGCGCGGCCGCACAAAACCCGAACTTGTGGTCCGCCAGAAGACGTCCCAGCCAGCGCTTTGCGGGGGCGGCTAGGCACGGGAGAGGGGGAAGATCCCCTGTGTCACATCGCACATCGGCAGGATTATTACAGGCTGAAAGGAAGGATTAGGGCGTTTCTAAAGCTTAGGACACCACTAATGCACTGTACATACAGAATACCTTTGCCCTGTCTTTAAGATTTTTCATGATGGGGAAGAGGGAGAATAATCATGTTTTCACTTTCAGTCAATATGAGTTGGAGATTATTTAAGTAAATTAGGAGTAGCAGAGGACCAAAAATTGATCCATGAGGGACATTATTATTAACGTTCCCGATGATGGTTTAAAACAATACTTGTTAATACCTGAAGGGAAAAAAATAAAAAGTTTAAGATGTTTAGGGTATCAATTTTTCTTTTTATTGGTATTCGGTCAAAAAAAATCTATGCAGCACTTTGTTTTCACCCGTATTCTGATTAAATTCTTTGTGCGTGTCAACATGTTTGTTGTAGTGGTGTAAGTAAGGTGCTAAAACATTCTGGATGCTGTGGTTTTCTTCATCACCACTGTTTCTCATCATTACTTCTCATTTATGATCATTAAACGTTAAGGATCGTCCACAAACTAGGTGGCTCGGTCTAGGTTGGAGGGGAGACGTTGAATATAAAACTACGCTGGGTTACGGGGGGGGGAAGGGGGGGGTTCCATCTGAGCCAAGCCAAGGCACACATTTGTCACAGTTAAAATAAAGTACAGAACACAAAACAGCATGTGAATATTTATTACCGTCATTTAATTATCTCCGCATGTAATTTAAGATAGTCTGACTAGAGAAAACAGTACAAAATGTCTTCTAGAATCAATATGGATAAAATCTACGCCCCACGCGTGGGGGAAGGGAGATAGAGGAAAAAGCCGTGTAGAGCTACGCGTGGGGTTCACAGGAGGTCAAAATGGAGCTACGTAGTTTAAGGACGCTCCCGTAGTATTTATATTATTTATTACTGACACCATTCGCAATAAAATGAACCATTCTCCAATTTAACACTACGAGCATAAATGCCGAAACTAGTAAAATTTTCAGGTTGTAGCGGATTGCTGGGGGGCAGGATTAATTGCTTACCTCGCATGATTTATAATCGCCACCTTCCACTACCTTATGCAAAGCACATATATTAATTTCAGGAAAAAGATCCTAAAATATTGGTTTATTTGGTACTCATTACTGCTTACAGGCAGAGGTATGTTTACCATTAATCTTAAACATCTGTCTATGCAAAATAAAGTTCAACGCAATACCTTGTCTTACAGGTGCAACATAGCAAACAAACAATTATCGTTAATTGAAGCTAAGAAATTGCAATACATATACATTACAAAGAGTTACAAATTCCATATGCAAATGTAGCAAAAACTCTCTTATACATAACGAGAACGATTCTTGTATGACAATGATAACAAGAAAACATCAGATTTAACTGGATTACATAGGGTGCCAGGGAGTTAATTTGTTCCCACAAATAATCGTCATTGAAAGTTTCCAAACACGGAAATCAGTCTTTCAATTCAAATTGTATAACGAAAACCAAAAAGCACTCGGCTTTTAGACACAACTAGCTCAGGAATTAATGTCCGGTGGCATAAAAACTCTTACTCATAAGACCGTTGAAGGGCTATCTCAATGATTCGTCTGAGTACACACTGTTTCTGGAGGTATAATTACCGTGTCTGTCTGGTTGCACCAAGCGTCGCAACAAGAGCGCTGTCGTCTCTCAACGGCGCACCATCCAGGTAATGCTAGGCACTTGTCACGTCAACCAACACAAACAACATCGATCGGACTAGCCGCTCAGTCATCGAAGCCTCCAGAACGAAATCATCCACCGTACTCTGGCAGGCAGTTGCCAGCGCGATCGTTCTGGACGGAATGACCTCTTCTCGCCCCTCAGAGCTCGTCTCTCCTTCTCCTCGGCGAGTATATGTGAAAAACACAAAATTTGTAATATTTTCAACCACGTGAGGAAATAAACACATCGGATTGTCTTCGCAAAAGTATCCCCTCTTGCCGGCTAATACATTACCTCTCATTAGCTAAGAGTCTTCGGGTTTTGTCGGGATTGTTCGGGAGGATATGTAGAAATAATTTTTCCCACGACACCGAGCAAACGGCGCATCTATGGATCCCTTCCGCAAAATTCCCCAGAGTCCAGCCTTTCTCAAGCCGCGTTCCCACGATCTCGTCCCTCGTCCCTGTTAGGAGAGGCCTCACATCTTTGCCGCATAAGCTAGCATGGACGTCTCGCCTCGTCCCATCGCCAGGCGGTAAAAGATCACACATCCCGTCTCGTCTCGCCTCGCCTAGAGGGGACCGTAGGAACGCGGCTTCACGGGTACCAGCGTCGGCTTGCCAGAGATAATCTCCTCATTGCCTCGACCTACCGGACACTTCCGGCTGAAGTCAGACTGTCGCTCACGCTAACACACCTCTTAGCTAGACGCGGATTTCTGTCTCCAACTCGAACATGAATATCCATTTGCTTCTTATTTATATTAAATCAAACAATAATTAATTTACATTGTACGAGATGACCCAGCTTGTCATCTCGCTACAAGGTGGAGGAGGTAACGAAACTAAAGAAACAAAGTGTTTAATGATTGCTGTGACTTCGCAGACAGCTTTGATGAAGGATGTTGCCAGCAGAAGGGACACCGGTGTGTCACTGTTCGTTTAATAGCTCCATTCTGCAGTTGTAACTGCCCTGCAGTCCAGCTATAAAGTTAACGGCACCGACGACCGTAAGTTTACAACCGTCTTCCGCAGCACTGGACACAACCGTCCGTACATTGTACAGTTACCCCGTACCGTCTCTGAAATTTGTGCCAAAATTATCACGAGTTGGCTTCTTTCATTCATCCACAACACACTGCTCAGAACGCAAGCTCAAACGCGAGAATCATCTACACGTAACCGCAAAACTTTCATACCGAGGAAGGCGAGTAAAAACCACACCAGTTCAAACATATGCTACGGAGGAGTAACTGTCGATGCCTGGCTAACCAAAAGTGGCAGTCACCATCTTTGATGCAATAATCGCATCTTCTTTTATGGTTTTCTTCCGAGGGCACGTTCGTTACAGCAACTTTATATCCATCCGACTTTCTCACAGCCCGGTTCTCAGTACTTTTGAACGGTACTTGGTTGACATGTTGTTTAGCTCAGGCCTTGCATTTGGGAGGTCGCAAGTTCTATCGGCGATTTCGGTTTTACGCGGTTTCAGAATCACTTACTGTGTCGTACCCGATTTTCTTTGTTAATGTGTAATACACTAGGTACCTCCATGATTCGAATTCCTGTAGAAACCCTTTTGCAGGTAGAATTACTGGGTTATATTAATCTATGAAAGAGGAAGAATACATTGCAAATAGAAATTCGTTCACTTTACGGTCAACAATTTTATTAATTTACTTTAAATTATTTTTAACATTGCGTTTCTGTAGTGAAAAATATTAACTCCTGTACTAACATACGCTTCAAATTTCGTTCAGCTAACCTTTTTCATTATATTTTAGCATCTGATTCATTAAGACAATTTTCAGCATTTTAAAAAAGCTCGGAGAAAAATGAGGAAGAATCATTTGTAGCATCAGTGATTGATGAATTGTTCTGTTTAATTAATATCGAGTAAAAGAAATCTTGTTGTGAATTCATTGATCCAAACATATCAACAATTTATTTCTGTGTGTAACTTCGGTAAGATTTGAACAACAAATCATACTGTCTATTTATTAGCATGGTGCCGTATTTGAGCACAAATATATATAACTGAATCAGCAATATTTCAGAAACGAGATGGTACTTGATAGATTCATTTTGGTCTAATTGGTTTAATTTTCTAAAAAATAAAATAAATATTTAACGTATAATAAAAATGCAAGTTATTACACTGAAAATCCATGTGTGGGCTAGATCATCGCTTTTATTTTTGTTTTGTTCAGTGATAACACACAATATTTCATTTTTGCATGGATACGGTTTCGTCTGATTTGATAAAAGCTTACCCAGGTTGCTTTAAAAAAAAAAAAAAAATTGGCGTTTCGTCAGTCGAATAAGTTATCCACAAAAATACGTTTAGGATCCTTACCATTCGCCAAAACAGTGATTGGCTTTATGGCACAAGGAAAAATGTTCTTGAAACCACGTGATGAATGCGTTTGTAGTATCGGCGGGACGTTCACATCATCCGAGAGGAGATAATGCCGTGACGTATGGGCAGCCCGCAGCCAAACTGGGCCCCACACACACTGAAACAAGAGTGAAACATAATCCGCGCGTATGAACAGAGCTAAAACATCAGCGAAGTTTCAAAGTACGCAGCAAAGTCTCTGATTGAATGCATTCAGCGGGAGTGAAATACTACAGGTACAAAACTTTTTCCTTGTTGTGATCGCCACTAGATAAACATTTTTATTTAATTGATTAAATTCAACTCAACAATTTGCCTGAGTGGGCCGGGGTGACTCCGATCAGGACTTGAGAATGAACAAATAGCGCAGCTTCCGATGATGTTGCTTGCATTCTAACAATCGTCGTTACGATTTTTGGAGGTTTTCTTTATTTACCAGTTGCTATAACGTACTCTTATTTCTACTCAGAAATATTCTGTTTAGAAACATTATCAACTTCCTTCCTAAGGGGTGCGTCTATTAAATGACGTGAGGTGTTTTTCCGGAATTTCGGACCCCTCCCCCCCTCCCCCCCTCCTTCTGGTGAGACTTCGTGAGATCTGATCGGACCATCCCCCCCTCTGAAATGAAGTGAGATTTTAGCGGAGAAACCCCCTCCCCTCCCTACCAATCGACCTCACAACATTTTGAAACTTTTGTTTTAGGTATCATGCTACCAAGGGCGGTTATGCCCCCCCCCCCTAAGGTCAGTTTTTGGACCTAATACCCCCCCCCCCTAAAGTCGACTTTCGCATCATTTTTTACCTTTTTTCAGCTCTACTATGCTACAAGAATTTCAAAAACTCACGTGAGATTCCGTTGACCCCCCCACCCTCCTCCCCCTTAGTGAGGTTTCGCCGGACCCCCCCCCCCATTTTAACCTCACGTAATTAATAGACGCCCCCTTGGGTGATAGCATCAAAAAATTGTTTTAAAATAATCCAAGAATTGTTTTAAAAATTATCGAAGAATGGTTATAAAAATTTATTTACAGTGCCACACACCCACCAGCCTCAACAAATACATTCCCAAATCACACTAAAAAAATGACACACATCAAGGAGATAGCAGACACTGATACACAAATACAAATGTTCAGGAAAATGATAATCAGTATAGCTTCCAGAATTGACAATATTACTCGAAAGCAATTGAATACAAATACACCTTAAAATATCAACTGTCAGGAATATATTAGGTGACTTGCCGACATCTAAATACCGTATATGTAACATGAACGGCCAGATAATTTAAAACAAGAGGCAAATATAATTTGTAGGAACAAACATGAACACACTGGATAAGAAACGTAATATATAAATTCCGAAAATTAACAAACACAGAAAAAGCATACTTGCAATACATGAAATTTTTTATATATTCAGTATATAGTATACGCCTGTAGCAGAGCTCCCAACCCGCCGCAAATATCTCACTCATAACAGAAGAGATTAGATACTAAACAAACAAAGTGCCAATAACAATATTACAAAATTCTATATAAAACCTCACATAGCCCGCACCTAATAAATGATAAAAAAAAAAAAAAACAAATCAAGAAAAATTAACTTCAAAACACTTGAGTTACGCCAAGGCCTTTATATCAAACGTCGCAGTTTTCCTCCTGAAAAAGTTAAGGTAAGTTTTATTTATCTCGTAGTGTAGAGCAGCCAAAAGATGCATAGCTTAAAACATTGTCGTAGCTGCAGAGGAAACAAAACAAAAAAGTATATACAAAAAGTGGAGGTTATGGTCTACACCCGACGGACTGAATACAGATTCAGCTTACCTGTAATACTTTGATACTCGTGCTAGAATACAGCTGGTTTTGTCAGTTTCCAATTGTGGCAGTGCGAAATTAGCGAGGGACAGCACTAGCCAATTACGCGGAGTTACTACGCGAATGTCAGAGGATCGTCTAGCAGAGTCACTTTACACTGCCCAACCTGGGACGTGGCCTGGTTGCATGCTTAATATTGTTGCTATGGAGATATGCATTTCCAGAGACGAGGTAGATTGGTCAGAAACTCGAACCCCACATTAATCTGTTGGTCGTCTCTGTTGAGAGGTCAGAGGTGAGACCACGTCATAAAAAATGACCCAGAACAATGGCGTGTGACTTCAGAGGTCTGTCGCGTGAGGCAGAGCATTTCCTGGGTCACGACAAATACGCTAACACGAAAAATGGAAAAAATTACCTTAACAAATAAGCAAGATACTGCTAGGAGTCGTGACTGACTGTCTAATACGGCGTGGTTAGTATTGGCTTGTTAGAGGAGATAAGTGGAGCGTATGAAAATATAGCGAATGGTATACGATGCATAAAGAGCTTGAAGGGTCATCTTCACACTCCCGAAGAAAGCACAAGCCGACAAATGTGAGAATTATCGCACCGTTAGTCTAACATCACATGCTTCAAAATTACTAACCAGAATAATATACAGAAGAATGGAAAGGGTAGTAGAAGAGATATTAGGTGAAGATCAGTTTGGGTTTAGGAAAAATCGTGATACGAGGGAAGCAATTCTGTCTTTAAGATTAATAGTTGAATAGCTGATCAAGAAAAACAAAGATACTTTTTTGGCGTTTGTTGATTTAGAAAAAGCTTTTGATAATGTTAGGTGGGACAAGATGATCAAAATTTTAAAGAAATCAGGTCTAAAATGTCGAGATAGAACAATACTTTGTAAACTATATAAAAAATCAAGTAGCTATAATAAAAGTAGAGAATAATCAGAGACATGCATCAGTTAAAAAGGGTGTGAGACAAGGTTGTAGTCTAACCCCATTAATATTCAACTTGTGTGCAGAAGAAGCAATAAATGAAATGAAAGAAAAATTTTCATGTGGCGTAAGTGTTCAGGGAGAAAAAATCAGTATGCTACGATTTGCTGATTACATTGTCTTGTTACCAGAAAGGGCTGAGGATTTTGAGAATTAATGAATGGCATGAAAAAAATGCTGAAGGATGATTTTGAAGTGAATATAAATCAAAGCAAGACAAAACTGATGAAATGTAGCAGAAATGATACCAATCACAGTAGATTAAATTAAAAATAGGATCGGATGCAATGGGAGAAGTAAGTGAATTCTGCTACTTGGAAAGCAAAATTACAGCCTATGGCCGAAGCAAGAATGATGTGAAAAGCAGAATAGCACTAGTAAAAGGAGCCTTCATGAAAAAGAGAAATCTTTTAGTTTCAAACATTGATCTAGGAATTAGAAAGAACTTTTTAAAACTCTATGTATGGAGCACAGCACTTTATGGTAGCGAAACACGGACTTTAGCATACCAGAAAGAAAGATAATTGAAGCATTTGAAATGTGGTGCTACAGAAGAATGCTGAAAATTAAATGGACAGACAAAGTTACGAAATTAACGAGTTTTGGAAATAATGGGTGAGGAAAGAAGTTTTTGGAAGAAGCTTACAGAAAGAAGAGACAGTCTGGATTGGTTAATTTGTTAGTGGAGGGAACAGTCGAAGGTAAGAATTGCAGAGGAAGACAGAGATTAAAATATATGAAGCAGATAATTGATAATGTGGGTTGTAAGGGATATGTAGACATGAAGAGGTTAGCACAAGATAGGAAGAGATGGAGGGTTGCTCAAACCAGTCGAAAGACTGATGACAGCAAAAAAAAAAGCCTTGTTAAAGAAGATTTTATGATATTCTGGAGGCTAAGTTATGGGTTCATTATGTAGACTGTGTCACTACTCAGAATCTAGAGGTTTACTTTGGCACCTACTTGTTGACCGTCGCAGCTACACAGTCCTCTACAACAAGTAACTAATTACAGTAATGGTTCAGACAGATTATATTCTTTTAACATTGTTTTCTGGTCGTCTTGCCGGGATGGATGAAGAAACGACGTGGTATAATTTAGTTAAGTCGGTGAAAATTTATAAACCTGTCGAAAATACCATGTGCAGTTTCAGATGGCCTACTGTAGTTGCAAGACCCTTAGCTATTCATTTTCACCTCTCTCTCTCTCTCTCTCTCTCTCTCACACACACACACACACACACACACTGGCGGTGATTTACGCCCGCGTCTGATGGCCCCTTTGACCCTGTGTTAAGCTGAGTGAGTGATGGTGGAGATCAGTTGCATGCCGCCGGCAAACTGAAACTGGATAGGTGCACTCAGAATATCCAATTCTCTCTATCGAGATAGATCTCTGTTTCCCGCAGCTGCCACTTGAGCTCACGCTTCGACGGCAACACCAACCGTAAAAAGTAAATTTTACTAATCGAACTTCTATTTAGTTATTTTTAGGAATAAACATAGGATAAGGTAGCCAGTTGATACACTAAAGGTGCTTATACTTTTCTACTATAGCGCGATATACTTCACGTCACCACAGCTGCACGATGTACAGCTAACATATGTTTTTCTCTGAATAATGGTGCTGACATACATTTCGTTTTCGTCTATCTGAATTACGTTTTTTAACTGAGTAATGAATGATTTAGAAGATGCCAGTATATTTAAACCTGTTGAAATGTGTACATAGTGCTCCATTGTTATCTCTACTATTTTTTTAAAACGTAGACTATGTTTCCAGTTTCTCGTGTAACGCTTTCGGTAATATCGCACTGGAACTTCTACTCGTCGGTTTTTTCTATAAAAGTATTTACGCTATATGGGAATTTTCGAACATATTTTGTTGAAAATTGTGGCAATATTTTTATTATATTACCATATTATGCAGGAAAAATTTCTAACAACGATACGGTCCTAGATTGAGATCACGGGTATTTCTATAATTTTAGTGGCGTATAGCATACTTCAAGTTTAGCATCTCCTCACGTACTGAACCTTAATTTTCTAACTGTTTACATAATGCTAATGTAGCATACACATGCATCCGCAATGTTACCACCCACTGTCGCAGCAAATATCAAATTTATGTGACGAAATTCTAAAACTTCTGCACCGGAAACGTTTCATCAGTCCTGAAAACACACGTAAGTTTATTATTAAAAAAATCCGTAGAAATATTAACTATAATCATGCTTAGAATGATGTTTGTCGTAGCCACGAACGTTTCTTACATCCCGTGTGGAAATACAGTGTTTATGGATTTGCAGTTTTTCAACGCCAAAATTCCGCACTGTTTAACGCATTGTTACACAGGTTAACATACCTATCCACTAAAGAGGGGCGCAAGTAGCGCCTAGCACTTATTCTAACCCGTGATGCACGGTCGATAGCTAAGTGCTGGTAGAGGTCGTTTCTCTAGTGACGAAACCATTTCCCCTAGTCAACATTTGTCATTTCCTTTAAAAGTTATGCTGGATATTGCACCCATTAATTTTCAATCATATAGTTTAACTCCACACATGATATTACTTTCAGTAATGTTATGATTTTGCTATAAAAGAAACGAACACTAAAGGTTTGTAATTATTGTATGAAATTTAGTAATGGAAGAAGCATAATAAATCGTACCCTCAGTTCCACGAACGTAACGCTAGTAAACACGGTTCTTGAATCACTTCTCCTATATTATTTCCGGTATTACATTAATTTTTTTTAAATGCTCCATTGTTTCTTTCTTAAGGCGATAGTTACACAAATTTACATACATAATGTGAACTCATCTGATATCTGCAATATCATACTTAATGCAGAGTAACATTAAAGGTCATGTGAAGTAAATGCTATAAATAGTTCTGACCTTAATTCAGTAATAAAGGAAAGTAATTTTTTATTTGTGATTTTTTTAGTGACACTTGTTTGGACGCTTTAGGAAGAAATTTGCTAGCGTTACGCATTCAGTGCGCATGCGCTCTAACGTTCTGTACATGCGCACTTTACGATACTTTGATCCGAGCAGCTAGTCTCCGTTCTTCCCGTCACATTTTAAAGGCTTACGACCTAATTAATAACGAAATTTTTACACATTGATACATGCTGCAATATTTTTAAGTAATTTTTTTAGTTATAAGCCAGAAATCTTCCTTTTTTACCGTTCATTAGGGGACGTCCACTAATTACGTGAGGTGATATAGGGGGAGAGGTGTGTCCGGCGAAATCTCACGAAACCTCACCAAGGGGGGGAGGGGATCAACGGAAATCTCACGTGAGGTTTTGAAATTCTTGAAGGATGGTAGAGCAATAAGAACAGGGTATAAACGCCCTTGGAAGCATGAGAGCTAAAAAAACAAAAATTCGAGGCCGATTAGCGTGGGGTGGGGTTTACATCATTTCAAAGGGAAATGGGGGGGGGTCTGACCAGATCTCACCAGAGGGGAGTGGGGGGGGTCCGGAATTCCGGGTAAACACCTCACGTTTTTAATGGACGCCCCTTTACTAGCTAGTTATTAACAAAAATTCATTTAGGAATAATGATAGAAAATTTTGTCCAAAATGTTGTAATGGTACAAACTCCAGTTGGTTTCTCTCTCGGTCATAGCCTTTGAGGCAGACCGGATATCGCTTGCCGGAAAGTCCTTGCCGGAGACCTCTGGCGGGACACCCCTTGGTTTTAGCAGCGTTCCCACGAAGTCTCATAACGGAGGCCTCCCGGGACGGGACGGATACCCAACAACACGCCATGGGAACAGAGCCGCCTCTGCTAGCGGGGACGAGACGCAGCTACCCACTCTGTGTCGGTAAACGTCACAGGCGTGTGTAGTGGTGCGCTGTTGCCATCGGTTTGCAGCAGAGGTGCGCACCCCTTCTGTTGCTGTAAAGTGCTCTGTGCCAAACGACACTAGGCAACGTGGTGGGGAGGTGGTGGCGAGGTAGCGAGGGCTAACCTGCGGCGCGTGCTCATCCCTACACTTCGACGTGCGGCGTGCCACCTCCGTTACAAGACGTCGTGGGAACGCAGCTAGAGGCAGCCGGACAGCCTTGATGTCATTCCCGAGGGGTGCGAGCAAGGCCTGGGGGACAGTCGCAGGCAGGACAATGCGGAGAGAATAGTTGGGAACGCCGAGTGATGTGGAAGAAACAGTTTAATGCGATCACCTTACATCAGAGACGGGTCGTGACTAACATTTGGTTATTGACGGATAAACGGTGGATTTTACTGTGCACCAACAAAAGCTTCCACCCTGGTTCTGAACATGGAAAATCAACAAGACGCCCGTCAGCTCCGCAGATGTCAATTTTCAACATGAGTTTTGAATAATTGTCACATTAACTGATCCACATAATAGAACCCGTAAGTGCCATGAGATTAAGAACAGTTTCATGTCTTTTGTAAAGCCGTGTCATGTTTATTTCATGATAAGTTTCAACTTTTATATTGATTATGTGATGTAAACATATTAAATTAACTGCAAGATTCGTTTTCATAGTTTTGATATAAAATAAATTAAATGATATATGAAAGATCTTTCATGTTGGGAGGTCCCTGAGATAAATAAATTAATAATTCTTAAAGAAATAATTGAATTAGATATTGATAGTTTAAGCCATTACAGCCAAGGGGGCTATTACAATGATCTCCAATATAACAGCTTTAAGCACAAAATACAGACTAAGGCTAGATACAATTCTTTACAATCTAGCGAAGATTGCTTTAACTTTTTAATAATTTTCATTTGTTTACTAGGATACCTTGGACAGAGCTCCTATTTCTTGTACAAATGCAATGAAGGTAGTACCGTGCGTCCATTATAGTGCGAAAGAATTTAAAAAGAAATTACATAGGAAAAATACATAAAAATTTCACTACTTGCGCGTGTTATACATGCACCAGTTCCCCTACCCCACTACCCCGCCCCCTTGTACTGTTAATAGTTATCGATGGCAGTACCCATGATAAGGTGTTATATTCAATGATTAAAACCATCGATGGGGTTTCCTGTCCATTTGCTCGCTTGTTTAGCCGCTTTTATAACCGTTACCTGGCTTCCAATTGTCTCCACTCCGCCGCCCGTCTGTCGACATTATAGCAGAATTCGTCGCGGATGTGTGTCGCTACTTCGCTACTATAACAGCTGCGAGAGGTCGCTCGTTTGTCGCCCGAGGTAACGGCCGCGAGCAGTGCTGCCAACCGTTATATTGCCGCGTGGCGCAGTTATCATTATTGCCGCGGGGCCGTAAAGTTTAGCGCCCTGTTGTCTGGCTGTGCCTTGTTTCTCGCCAGCCATAAAGCGGCCCCGCTCTGGCCTCGTTTTGCGGTTGGCGGCCCTGCCGATTAATACGCGAAGAGGGCGTGCTGCAGGGATGCCACCTGACGGGAGCTGAAAGTGAAAGCAGTGCCTGCACGTGGCGTAGAGCTGGTCGTACATCAGGTGTGTGGGTGCGTGCTTTATTAACGGCTTTGTGCGCGTCCATCGTGTTGGGAACGGAACTAGATCTCGTCAGCTCAGTAAAGGCTTATTTGTTCAACTTGGTATTACTTTTATACCTCATGCTAAATAACATGTCATTTTTTTAAGCTTCCAATTCGGCAGAAGGGGAAATAATACATTAAATAGGCCTTTCTTAACCTTTTCCAAACCGAGTTTCACTAAAATGTCGAAAATAATTGTGCGGACCGCTAACTTATATGATCATAATTTTTTGTCTTTTTGTGTTGATTAAAAAGAACTCTAAAAGATCGTTTTGAATTCATAGAAAACACAGTTATATAATCTCAAGTTAACTATTAAATTGAATTGCATAGTGGACAGATTTTTAGTTTTAAATAATCAACCGGCCACAGATCCACCTGTTCACGCCTCTATGCGATTTCCTGTTGTTCCCCCACATAGCTGGGTGTCTCTGGCATTGGTAATATGTATTATTACGCCAACTAAACAATATTCTCCGTACGTGAACCTCAAATACACAATTGTACATAGTTTTTACAATTACAACATCCCTATCACGCTTCTGTATTGAGCGTTACGGCAGGTTGTTACCTCGACCCTTCTCTACACCACACACACTGACTTAATTACTTTACACTCTTTTCTCTATCCAATTCTCTTTCTTAAATGCTTCAATGATGGGTACTATTATTGTACAAATAATAATACAAAAATGTTCTCAACTTCATTTATTGCGGAACTCGTCGCAAAACATATCAAATCACAAATTCTTCACAAAATTCCTTTTACTGTTAATATTCTATCAATTCATATGCACATCTTTCATAATACTCGATAATTCAAGTGATGGCTGGTGCCTCAGCATCCTACACGCCTAAGCCGCGTCTGCACTGTTCGACCACCTCCATCGGACTGCCATGAATGTACAGGGTTACTACAAAAGAATCATTTACTCTCAAAACCCGATTACAAATATGATTAATATATGAAAATTACCACAAAATAGCCAGGTTTGTACACGAGGAGGCGTGGCAGCACTAGTTCAAGATTGTACACCAGGTGGCGTGGCAGCACTATGGCGGCCCAGTTTAGCGAGGTTATGCGCATGTACGTCTCCACTCTGCCAGTAGCCAATCACATTCAGTAACAATCCAGAGCCTGTCGTGTTAACACGAGTGTTGAATGCGATGTGTTTGTGAAGTGCACAGTTGTAAATCAGTGAGAATTGCAATAATTCCTATTCTAAATAATGGAAGATGAACAACATAAGCGTAAGGGTCTGCATAGTCAAAGTAGAAAGCATGTTTTTAAAGTATATAAGCATTTTAAGCGCGAAGTAGCCGCTAGAGGGCCGATGTGCGACGTTGCCAAAGCTCAAGAGAGAACTGCTAAAGCGTGTGTTACCAGCCTTAGAACTGTACTGCGAATAATTAAACGCGCCAACGTCGGATATTCTATGTCAATCCTATTTCTCTCTCTCTCTCTCTCTCTCTGCGCGACCCGCCTTCGTTCGTGACGCCCACTATAGTTCAGTATCCATAACGAGTTCAGTTCAGTCTCCCTCGAAATGGAGGACAAGCGAGAAAAGAGTTTCTGCGTCCTAGAATAGGCGAAATGTTCGTTTGTCATAGCAGTGCAACGTTCGATCAATTCAAAACTTAACGCCGGAAGATAATGTCCCGCATCGCTGAATTGGCCGTGTAGTGGTGATAACCTCGCTTTCTTACCCTGACCTCCCAAGTCACCGGATATAACGCCGTGTGACTTCTTCCTTTGGGGACACATTAAGGACATTGTTTATGTCGTACCCTCACTATCAAAAACGATACAATAGCTGAAGAAACGGATCAGTGATGCATTGATGAACATTAACGCGATAATGATGTGTGGATTGAACTACCGCCTGGACTTGTGACTAAGGGGGCACACATTGAACATTTGTAGAGTGAGTATATAACTTGGATATTTTGTGGTTATTTTCATATATCAATCATATTTGTAAGAATAATAGCGGGTGGTTATAATTACACTTTCCCTATTTAACACGTTATAACACGGAAACTAATCACCGTACGAGTACCAAACTTGGTAGCATTAATGTCAAGGATATGGGGAAATGAAATAATGAAAAATCAATTCAATTGAAACACTTTTAATGTGCTGCTATGGTATATCATCCCATTCATACCGGTACCATTACTGCTACAAAAGGGACTCAATATGGCGCCCATCAGTGTCCAGAAGAGTCTGAAGACGCAGGATTGTATTATGCACAGCAGAACGAAGCATGTCCGTAGGTATGCTGGCTACCTCTCTTAATATGCTGCAATTCAAATCAGCACATGTGTGGATGTTCCCCTTGTAAACCCTGTCCTTCAAGTAGCCCCACAACCAGAAATCACAGGGAGTGAGGTCAGGTGATCGTGCCGGCCAAGCATTTGGAAATGATCGGCTGATAATTCGATCGTTTCCAAATCACGATGGCTGATCACGGCACCTTGTGGCCATAGTTGGAACTGGACGGTGGCGCTGTGACGCATGGAAATCATGCACCCCATACTCTGGACATTAATGCTACCAAGTTTGGTACACGTATGGCAATTAGTTTCCGTGTTTTAACGTGTTAATTAGATAAAGTTTAATCATAACCATCCGGTACTTTGGAATAAATCGGGTTTTGAAAGTGAATGATTCTATTGTGCCAGCGAACCTTTGCCGCACCGCAACAACAATAGGTTCCCAAGTTCCGAAACAATTACTAATTGAATTACTAATGCAAGAAAATTTACAATTAACTTCAAAATAAACTTTAACAGTTTGAAATATTAGGTATCGGGGTGAGTTGGTAACATGCGGCATGTATGTCACAATATATACCGCGCATATACATCTACGTCACATTCTGCGAACAAAATTTAGAGTAAAATCGCACTTTGCTGTGGGTTACAGCGCTATCTGGTTGTGGAGCCCCACTTTTCACCCCGTGCGTGTCTCCCCGCGTTATCTGCCGGTAATTCCGTTTCGCGAGCTCTTATTGGAGGTTCGCGTGTCTGACGCACAGCCGCAGGAAACAGGAAAGGCCATTCCGCCTGCAAAATGCAGCATCGCCTCTCCCTGCGTATTAACTGCCGCTGATACGGGAGCGCAGGGATCACGGCACTGCTAAATCTCGCACGAATCATCAGCGTGCTTAAGAGCGTCATTACCGGTTGAGATCAAAGTACCCACTCGGACCTGGCTTTAGGGAGGACGTGGGTTCGATCCCTGTTTCGGCCAAACAGATTTCCGTTTCCAAAAATCACTCCAGGCGAATATCGGGATAGTTCCTTCATAAGGCACTGGCTAAATTCCTTCCCATTCCTAGTCCCCAACTCTCATCCATCTCTAATGGCCTAGACGTCGACGAACCGCAAAACCTCAATTAAAAAGAAATCACAGAGTTTTGGGACGGTAAAAATTAACACAAAATACTTTCTTTCAAGTTTCGATTCTGTTCTGTACGCTCTTTATCAGACATAAGAAGCCCAACTGAAAGTCTGTTCTCACCAAGACGCCAATATTACCGAGTGTGGTGGTGTAACGGTTAGCGTTCTGGCCTCGCATTCGGGAGGACGGGGGTTCGAATCCTCGTCCGGGCATCCAGATATGGGTTTTCCATGGTTTCCCAAATCACTCCAGGCAAATAGCGGGATGCTTCCTTCAAAAGGGCATGGCCGAATTCCCACCCATTCCTTGCCCCCATCCTTTCCCGTCTCTAAAGACCATGCTGTTAAGAGACGTAAAGCAGTTAAAAAAAAAAAAAAAAAAAACTCCAATACTATCATACAGATTGTTTTATTCTAGTCGAATTCCAGTGACAATATCCCAAACAGCTCAATTTGGGCGCCTATATAAATTTATATTGTACACTTTGCCAGAAGATTATTGTGGTGTTGGTAAAAAATCTTCATACGCCAAATCTTTGCTGAATAAGCTTTGTCTTGCGATGCGCCTTTTGCCTGAATTTCAATTAAGATGCTGGTGATTCATATATCTGAACAATGAAGAACCTCTAATTCGTCAATTTTTTTTTGCCTCTGGCTTTACGGCTCCTCAACGTCGATGGAATTAGAGCCCGGCGAAGATGAGTGTCAAGGAACGGGGAGGGATTTGGTCACGGTCTTTTGAAAGAACAATCCCGGAAATGGCCTGGAGTGATTTCGCGAAACCACGGAAAACGGAAATTTGAATGGTCAGACGGGGATTTTAACTCGCGTCCTCCCAATTACAGACCAAAGTGTTAACCACTTGTCTACTATCTTCAATATCCGGAATGTTGTTATTGTCTGTGAACTGTCTTCCGCTTATCAAACTTGAATCAAGAGTTTTCGAACTGAGAGGAAACGTTACCTCACTATTGGCTGTAAAACTTGTTTTTTACGTGAATGGTTGTAAAATATAAGTATCAAAAAATTGTGACTCAACATAGCTAGGTAATGCACCATTCGCTACCCCGGGACCACACGCTTGGCACTTGCCACAAACTCCAAGCTTCTACAAACCCTTGGTTAATTTTGGGTAGCCAAACATCGTCATCCACAGGCCGCTTGTATGTTTTGGAGAAGCAAGCATGACGGACGTCAAGTAAAAATCCATAGAAACCGTACTAGGTAATTATTATAATTTCATTCATGTAACTATGCTTACTATGTAGCTTCATGTATGTATTTAATTTAAGTATACTCTTTAATAATGTCCGTATCAATTATTTTTTGATTGCAGAGAATTTATGGAAGAAACAGTTAATGAGCTTCTTTTTTAGCCATCTGGGCAGTTTGATAACTTCTGCCGGATAAGCTAGGCTGATTCTGAATATTCCCTGAATGAAATTGCTCCTACGGTTTGTAAAGAACAAACAAACTTCAGAGAAACTATACTATACAAGCTAAATTTATACCTGAGCCAGAGTGAATAGAATCTTGTTTTTTGTTTAAATGTTTATGAAATGTGACAGTAAGAATTTCTATTTTTTTTAATCTCCATGAAAGGTTTATTTAAAACTTCACTAAGACTACTCCAAACATCAGCTACATTTTTTTCCTCTATTTCTTCTTCTGGTCCCAAATGAAGGGTTCTATTTGGTAGCAGTCGGGGAATTTTAAAATATCCTTGATGGGTCATTTATTAATTTTGCATGCAGCGCTTCTATCACAACAAACAGGAACGCATATCTGTCCGCCGTCAGTGCACAACCGATACTAAGTCCGCACAAACGTGTAGACGCAAAGTTCCTTTGTTTTGTGCCAAAAAGCCAACACTCGATCGGATCAGCCTCGAGTGTTAGCAAACCTACACAAGCCAAACCAAACGTCCTATATACAGGTTTCAATTTGTGAGTTTGACGAGGTTTGGCAAGCGTGTGGTTCCGTCTTTTCAGTAATTGACTCAATAATTTAAACAAATAAAACCACATATACTACAAATAATGTTCTTAATAAATGTGTTTGGATCTTTACTATTTGAATTTGTATATCACACCTTAAGGTTATAAAATTTACGGAAGTATTTAGAGAAAACTTGACATCCAAAAAATAATTTTATATGTGTTAAACTTAAAATATTTAAGTTTTTTCTTATATCCAGCGTGTAGTACGTTCCAGGTATTTTGCTATTGTTAGAATTTTATTACATAAAAATTCTTATTAATTTACTAAATATTGTTTGTAATTATTTTTATCAATGGTGTATTCGTAAACTAAAACTTTAGATCATTGGAAATTACATACATTTAAAATGTTTATTATTTGAAAACACTGAATATCAGATTTATTTTACCTTCATATTAAATCAAACACCAAGATGAGAAAATTAATATAATTACAAAACAGATGAAATGCCAACAAAAGATTGCAAAAAATACATTTAATGAATAAATGCGAAACATGAGCACCCCAAAAGAAAAGTATTTTTCACTGATGTACAGACTAGCCGTTAATATTGTTTGGAGCAGAGTTCTTTATCTAACAGCATTGGCTATAGGACGTTTTCAGGCATCAGTATGCAGTGTTCACGGGGGGGGGGGGGGGGGGGTGCAATGTTGGAGCAATACCGTATTTGAAGACTGGTTCCAAACTGCAGCCGAAAGCACAAACATCGCCACTCGTTAAAACACTGGAGTACAGATACCACTTTCACTGAACATGTTGTCTCAATACAAGTTTTTCCTTGCGCGCTGCCTTGTCTGTATGTATGATCTCCTCCACGCGCCACGTAGATACTTCAGGCAAGTCCTGGTATGCAGTTTTCCGAAAATCGTCCAGGTATGTCCCAGCGTTGTCAAATTCTGCGATAACACCCTTCCACACTGGGGACACTCGGCGATGTGGATACACAAAACAGAAACTTAGGTTCAAATACCATTCATGCTACAGTAGCGATCCATACATACTCCACGCGCCTCGAATAAAATGTAGTACTACAAGTGAGACCATACAAGTTCATTAAAATGATCAAGGGGCTCTGTTAAGAACTTTTAACCACAAATTAAGGACCGTAAAAGTTTTGTTGTCGTAATGCTGGATTGGAAGGAACAGCAGGTGCATTACAGTTGCAAAGAGAATTTTTTACTTGTTTTTTTTTTTAATTTTGTCTCTTCGGTCATAAAGCCGGATACAGTTTTCCATTTCTTTTCTCTCTTGTGTATTTACAACAAGTGATAAATATACGCGTAGTACGGAAAATAAATGATGAACACAACACTTAATTAAAATCACCCATGCTCCCAGCTGGAATCGAACTAAGGCAGGTGACCAGCGCTCTAGTTCCTTCGATACCAGGGGCCAGCAAAGATTGAATCCTTTGCGATTATCCTTCGGTATATACAAATTAAATATTCATTCATTTCAATGTATCCCTGAATTAGAAAACAATAATGAAGTGATTTCATGAAGATTACGAAGAGAAAAATTATTTGGCGTATGCTTCCTTCTGCGATCGTCACAATGGAATAGAGAAAAACTGGCGAAGTGGAAAGGGCTATAAATTTCGCCTGCGTTTAGTGAGCCCACAATCGGAAATTTGCGTCAGTGTCCATGGATCAAAAGTATTATGAATTATGTCGTTTAACGCATTGTTTGTCGCCTTGAAAGGATCAGAGTTAATCTGTAAACGACGTCAGTTACAAGGGAAAACATTGACCACAATGCCTTTAGTTTTCACATAATATTATGACTTACTCCGAACATTCTAACAACGTAACATTCACTTACTTTTGCAATGCTTCTCTACCAAATGAATAAAAACATGTGCGTCGCGTTTCTAAAATCGATGGGAGAGGATCGAACAAGGAACCTCGATGAACTGTCGACCTCGGCGCGGCCTATGCAGTTTATTTCTGTCTCCGAGCGACGTAGTCGCGTTACAATCGATCGATCCATCATCCCACGTCGGAAGGCTTTCAGCGGCTCGAGGAGAAAATATCGGCAGCCAACCAACAGGTACCTACAGGTCGGAAACTTTGCCGAGACGACGGGCGCCTTGTCCTCAAGTTATTCCTCGACAGTTTCCTACATCGCTTCGTATACCGGGACAAAGTGTTTTGACGATCCATCGCAATAAGCTGAAGTGTTTGACGGAGACCTGCATTTGGCTGAAAGAGAACTAGGATCACTCGACATACATTCGGGGGACCGAGCGTGGTGGGTGAACAGTTAACGCTCTGGCCCCACATTCAGAGGATGTCGGTTCGAATCCCTGTCCGGTCATTCAGAGTTGGGGTTTCCATCGTTTCCCCAAATCACCCCAAATGAATGCCGGGATGCTGCCTGCAAAAGGCCATGGCCGAATTCCTTCCCGTTCCTTGTCCCCAATCCCATCCCGCCTCTAATTACCTCGACGTCACCAAGGCGTAAAGCCATAAGTAAAAAAAAAAGTCCCTGCAAAAAAAAGGGGGGTACAAAGAAAGCTCACGTCAATATTTCAATATTCAAGAATAGTAAAGCTAAAAAAAGGCTGCAGGATTACGAGGTAACTCTCGAATTTCGAGGGGGGAGGGGTTTCCCCCACTAGATCTCTCACCAAGGGGAGGGGGGATTTGTCCCACATATCTCCAGATTTACCAAAAAATTGCTCACATAATTAATTGATGCCCCCTTGTTTCTGTGGTACACAGCGAGTAACTTCTTATTTACATAGATACGGATTTAGTAAAGTAAGTTTCCAATTTATACTATCTTAAAACAGACACTTATGCACGGTCCACCGAAATCCTCTTGTATCTTAGAACTAAAATGTTTACCATTGTTTTGGAACACACTTCATTTCAGTGGACACGGATTCGATCCACTGTCCAGGCATACAGATTTCAGTTTTTTGTAATTTCCCGAAATAACTCCATGCGAATACCGGCAAGATTCATCGTTAAAGACCATACGAAGAGGTGGTAACTGTATTCGTGGATTGGGCTTCTTCACGGATGGAAGATTTCTTTGGTTTAGTAATTCAAAACTTCTAGATTGGTATAACAAATGTTTTAACAGAAGTGGAAAATATATAGAAAACTAGCTGAAATTATGTAGAATATTGAAATAAATATATTTTAATGATATTTAACTAATTTTTCTTATTAAAAAACGGATATTTTTTTTAAATAACCCTCGTATATTGCAGTGTGCGCTTTTACACTATTTTTTCTTATTAAAAAACGGATCTTATTTTAAAAAAAATAACCCTCGAAAATAGCAGTGTGCGCTTAGAAATGGAGTAAAATACCAATCCGATTAGTTACAACCGGAACAAAGCGATTTTGCAGAGCGTTATTACAATACATAGTCTTCTGTGCGGTCGACTTTAAATCGATACCGAATGTGTATATATTGCAACACAGAATATTTGGAATGGCATTTTATTAAATGTGGCATCCTCACAGTTCGATGTTGTCAGCTCCACTGAATATACACATGTGATTTCGCGTTTGTATTTGAGATTCTCGTACTTCTGGTTATTGCATGTGAAAACAAATAAGTTTTTGGGTAGTAAAATAATAGCTGTTAATGCCAAAATAACTTCTCTATATTTTTACAAAACCAATAGACTGTTGTAAACTGTAAACAGATACCAGGATAAAATTTCCAGGTTAGCTTATTCTAGAGAATAAGCTCATGAATGGTTTTACCTAAAGATCATTCGTTCATTAAGTTGCAACAAATATTGGTTGAAAAAATATAATCTCCGCCTTTGTAAAGTTTGGATTAAAAGGCGAGTTGTCTATTTTCTAGACCTCCACTCAGAACCTGTAAAACTCGTGCTTTTACTGGTTTTAAAATGATAGTCATTTCTATGTTGTATTTTTACCCACCTAATGGATGCATCAAGACTTCATAAATTATTATTTCCTAAAGCGGTCGCCACGATTGGATGGTTAACGTATTCGTATCTACTTACAGTCCTCTATGATTTTGAGGATTCACAAGTTCACAGGGAAATGCTATATAAAACATACGCATTTATAAAGTATGCTGACAAACACTTTTATTCTACCAGTTTATAGTTAACATTAATACGTCGACCACCAACCGAAATTAAATATCACCTATGCGAATATTACAAATCCTTCCGAATGCTAAATCTATTCAATCAGTAATACAGTTAATACATGCACAACAATTACTAGTTCATTATCACACCTTACACGCTCTCCATGAACGTATTTACACAGTATTATATCACCTGGCTTGTCTGACGTTGCGGGCGCAAAAGCCAAATTTCTTTCCCGACGCGGAAGCGCGTATTGCGTATCCAAAAGTGCCCGGATAAATCTTCAGTTAGACACAGAGCCATCATCACCGAATTCCCGCGTTACTTCTGCGAGAGCTAAAACATGAATGACTTGCAGCGAGTCTAGCACAAAAAAGCGCTTCTCGCTCTGTCGACTATCGATACGTGCAGAGATACTCTTTGATAGAGGATCGCTAGCTTATGGTAATGTCACAAAGCGTCAATGTAAGTGCATCAGCGATCTTGCCTAAAGCGCTATAATGTTCCAAAAATGGAAATATATAGTTAAAAAAAAAGATGCTTACTATCATATATATTATTTCTGGAGGGTTTTTATTGCTACACGCCATCTTTCTCCCGTAATACTTAACCAAATCATAAATGAGGTATTAATTTAAAGATTAAGTTCTCCTATTTGGTAGCATCATTGATAAGGAAAGGAATTTTTTGAAATGGGAAACTTGTGAACGATCAAGGTCACGGGTATGCGATAGTTCAGAGTCTGGCTGCTAGGCTTCGCTGGCGTCGATAAGGAATGATCGCGTACCACTAGATAGCAGCTCCACGTATTACAGAGACATTGATAAACTGAGTGTGTTTTCTAGAGCAAGGAGCTTTACGGAAATGTTTGTTAGGGAAGCATTTCATCATTGCTAATCATTATGTTTTTTGATGCGTACCTTTTCAGTTGAAAAATAAATAATTGCTAACAATTGCTCATCTTTTATCCTACTACAAACCACCATCCTCGCTATTAATAGTATGTCATTCGCGGAATGTTCACGTTGCGGTCTAGTCTAATAACACTGTGATGATATGTTTTTTGATCTTACCGTTGAGTTCATGTGTCTGATGCAGGGGAGGCAAACCCAAATGATCTTGCCGACCACTTTGGAAATGGAACATAATGGAGCGTCCATTAATTACGTGAGGTGAAATAGGGAGGGGGGTCAACGGGAATCTCACGTGAAGTTCTTGTAGAACGATAGAGCTAAAAAAAAAATGAAGTCTACAAATGACGCGAAAGTCGATTTTAGGGAAGTAGGGAGTAAAAACCGACTTTAGGGGGGGGGGGGGTATAACCACCCTTGGGAGCATGAGACCTTAAAAACGAAAAGTAGCGAGGTCCATTTGTAGGAGGGGAGGGGGAGACCGTCAAAATCTCACGTCATTTTACAGGGGAGGGGGCGACCAAATCTCACCAGAGGGGGGGGGGGTCCGACCCAAAATCTCACGAAGTGGCATCAGAAAAGGGGGGGGGCGGTTCCGGATAAAACACCTCACGTGATTAATGAACTCCGTGGGCCGCATATAAACTCATATATCCCCATATTAGGTTTATACCAATTGTAGAAATTTTTTAGTAAAAAATTGAAATATAATGAGTTATTATTGTTGTATTTACTGTTATTCTTACACGTAAACGTAGATAATATTATAGTAATAATGATACTCATAATTTCAACAGTTAATTTTTGAACGTGGATGCAAATTAATTTTTTTTTTTTTTTTTTACATTGGTTTTCATTATTTTGGCCATTATAAAATAAATATATTTTGTAAAAGTCTGATGAATCTCGCGGGCGGGCAAAATGTTCAAGGTGGGCCGGGTCTAACGTTTCCCATCGTAAACAGTGGCCAGCATACCCCAGAATTCACTTTACTAATATTATTACTCTGAAACTTGTTAATTTTTATTTATTGATTTATTTTTTATTTATTGATGACAGTGGATCGAATGTTCAAGGTGAGCGAAATGCGGATCGCGGGTTGCCCACCCCTGGTGTAACCTATCCCATCATAAACAGTGGCCAGCATACCCCAGAACTCTCTTTACTAATATTTTTGCTCCGAAACTTTTTAATTTTTATTTAATGAGGGTGCCTTTAATCACAGTTCTAATTATAATCACTGTTCATTATTTTGTCAAGTAACATGAGAACTTATTACTTTTAACGAATTTCTCTGTAGTGAGCATAGAGATTTTTACCGTAGTGTTGACACTGCCCATTGCGAGTAATAGTTTTACTTGTCAGTATGTGCTATTCACTTCTGCCTCGGCCTATCGTTTGCGGCTCACTGCCTCCTGACGTCCGGAGGTCTGCAGACACTGTGCCGACAGGCCTGCCAACACAGCGGACCCAGATAATCCGGCGCCTTATTTCCTTTTATTGCGGGCGGCCGGCTCCGGGCTGCGGTGGTGGCCGCTGGCCTAATTAAATTTAATTGGGGCCACAGGGAGTGTCAGACCACACCCCTCCCCTGCCAGCAATATGCTGACCGGCCTACCAGCTGGGTGACGGTATTGCGTAGCCACAGCGCATTCTTCTCTACTCTGTAAACCGAGAGAGAGATTGCAGTGCCTCGTACTTGGTAATTTTCTGTAGCTACCAAGGAGAATGTTGCCTACTGTCCGTTTAAACGGCAAATGAAGCCCGAATTTAGTTACCCATTTGGGCCTCAATTAATTCACCGTACATTCGTCAGAGGGAGTTATAGCGCAGCTCAGGCTGGAAGAAAGAACTTATAGCCAGCGAGAATTCAAATCCTGCAGCTGTCAACGACATCGTACCGACTAATATGATAACTTCAGTAACCCTAACGGTCCATCCGTAAAATACGTTACATGTTACGGGGTAAGGGAGAGGGTCCTGAAAATGTAATATGACGTGACAAGGAGGGTGGTGGAGTCATAACCTTCAATACGTTACAGCTATTTAAACAAAAAAAAATCAGCATTCAGAAAAATGTGTGCCTATATCCTTTTTTATATATAAAAAAGTACTCAGAAGACCAAAATTAATATTTTAAATAACAATTATTATTGGATGTGCTGTGTTGATCAAGTTCTAAAATAAAAATTGCAAAATGAGTGATAGACCCTACCACCAAAGTGTTGGGGAAAAAAATTAAAATTGTTTCCCATAAGTTATGGACATCCCCTAACATGACGCCTCTTTCGCCCCGAAATCAATGTTTTCACAAAAGGGAAATACAGTAAAATTGCCTATAAGAAACTTACTTATGTCACACACTGTTTTTGATACACTACACACCGAGCGTGTTGGGTGAACGGTTAACGTTCTGGCCTCACATTCGGGAGGAGGCGGGTTCGAATCCCCGTCCGGGCATCCAGATTTGGGTTTTACATGGTTTCCCAAATCACTCCAGGCAAATGCCATGGCCGTATTCCTTCCCATTCCTTGCCTCCCATCCTTTCCCGTCTCTTAAGACCTCGCTGTTAGAGAGACGTTAAGCAGATAAAAAAAAATACACAACACCGAGCGTGTTGGGTGAACGGTTAACGTTCTGGCCTCGCATTCGGGAGGATGTGGGTTCGAATCCCCGTCCGGGCATCCAGATTTGGGTTTTACATGGTTTCCCAAATCACTCCAGGCAAATGCCATGGCCGTATTCCTTCCCATTCCTTGCCTCCCATCCTTTCCCGTCTCTTAAGACCTCGCTGTTAGAGAGACGTTAAGCAGATAAAAAAAAAATACACAACACCGAGCGTGTTGGGTGAACGGTTAACGTTCTGGCCTCGCATTCGGGAGGATGTGGGTTCGAATCCCCGTCCGGGCATCCAGATTTGGGTTTTACATGGTTTCCCAAATCACTCCAGGCAAATGCCATGGCCGTATTCCTTCCCATTCCTTGCCTCCCATCCTTTCCCGTCTCTTAAGACCTCGCTGTTAGAGAGACGTTAAGCAGATAAAAAAAAATACACAACACCGAGCGTGTTGGGTGAACGGTTAACGTTCTGGCCTCGCATTCGGGAGGATGTGGGTTCGAATCCCCGTCCGGGCATCCAGATTTGGGTTTTACATGGTTTCCCAAATCACTCCAGGCAAATGCCATGGCCGTATTCCTTCCCATTCCTTGCCTCCCATCCTTTCCCGTCTCTTAAGACCTCGCTGTTAGAGAGACGTTAAGCAGATAAAAAAAAAATACACAACACCGAGCGTGTTGGGTGAACGGTTAACGTTCTGGCCTCGCATTCGGGAGGATGTGGGTTCGAATCCCCGTCCGGGCATCCAGATTTGGGTTTTACATGGTTTCCCAAATCACTCCAGGCAAATGCCATGGCCGTATTCCTTCCCATTCCTTGCCTCCCATCCTTTCCCGTCTCTTAAGACCTCGCTGTTAGAGAGACGTTAAGCAGATAAAAAAAATACACAACACCAAGCGTGTTGGGTGAACGGTTAACGTTCTGGCCTCGCATTCGGGAGGACGCGGGTTCGAATCCCCGTCCGGGCATCCAGATTTGGGTTATCCATGGTTTCCCCCAAATCACTCCAGGCAAATACCGGGATGCTTCCTTCGAAAAGGCCATGGCCGAATTACTTCCCATTCCTTGTCCCCAGTCCCATCCCACCTCTAATGACCTTAGCTGCCGACGAGGCGTAAAGCCGTACGGAAAAAAAAAGAAAAAAATAATTATGGGTGCTATAGGCATTAGAGTTCCTCTTCACTCTAAAAGAGGGGGGTTGGGAGAAGGGACGGGAAGAACTTCGACCATGGTTTTCCCAGATGGCTCCAGGCAAATGCTAGGATGGGTCCTCAAAATAGCCGATGGAAGCCTCCTACCATATTGTATATATCCCTTCCTATGCACAAACGATTACACATTAGGATAAGTGCAATGCTCCCTCCGCCACCTACTTTTAGTGAACCACGGAGTAATAATAATAGCAATAGTAGATGAAATTACATATTGTTTCAAAACAATTAGAGTTGCAAGAAATGGCGACTCAGAGCCTGAGATCTACAGACGCATAAAGCTGGGCTGAAAAGCATATGGAAGAAATTCCATAGTTTTTAAATCTAACATGCCAGTACATCTTAAAAAACGGGTATTTGAACAATGTGTATTACCAGTCCTCATATACGCCAGCCAGACTTGAACCCAAAATTGTCACATGAAGCAAAAACTGAGAACTACACAGCGAAGTATGGAAACAGCAATGCTAGGCTTTACAAGAAGAGACAGGAAAAGGGCCGTGCACATACGTTCAGTAACCAAAGTGACAGACATCTTAAAAATAGTCATGACCCAAAAATGGCAATGGGCTGGTCATATTGCTCGCAAAAGAGATGACAGATGGACTACGGCAGTACTGGATTGGATACCAAGGCACTTGAAAAGAGCATGAGCAAGACTTCCAGACCGCTAGGATAAAGACATACGTCGAGTTACAGGCGTGAACTGGAGGAGAGTGGCTCAAGATCGATGAGCCTGGAGAGAACTACAACAAAACTACTTAGAATTAAATTGTATTATATAGTTCATTGGCTTAAAGAATCTGCATCCTGAAATAGGAATTGATAAAGCTGTAATAATAATGATAATAATTAGAGTTGCTCGGCTGACGAACATCAAATGACCATCAGAAACGAACATCAAATGACCAGCAGAACGCAGCTCGCGTTTGAAGCGGTCATGTAACAATTATCTGACGATATCTGCAAGCACTGGAACTGACGACATCTAGCTTGGAATTAAATTCGGTCCTTGGACATTAGAAAGTGGGCAGGCAGCGTGACACAGACATGGTATCTGCGCAAAGTGTTATTCCATTCTGTGTTTGCTTCCGTTCCGGTCCAAGAAGTGTGTGCTACAATATTGGGAAAGTGGTACAGCTACCCACCAGAAAATTATTCGCCGATGACGGTGTATAAATGTTTTACTGCCTTCTCCCTACTCCCCTCCAGTCCTCCAGCTTTTGTTCTTGTCTGTTTATGGTTTCTTGTCTATCCTCTCTCAACTGGGTCTAAAACACTGTAGCTAAATGCAACGTCAGCTGCTAAAGACTGCCTCGTAAAAAACAAAATTTCGTTTTATGCTGAAATTTAATCTTCCACGCATGTGACTTCCTCGTTTACTACTAATAAAATGAAGACTGGAAAGAAATCATTTCGAGGACTTCTCACACATTTCACTTTTTCCATCTCAGCGGATAGTATCCATATTCACTTATGAGGAATGAGAAATAATTCTGTCATCAAAGTAACAGGCCGACGGTAAATAACTCTCTTTTTCGTCAGCTCTATAGGTAATAATCAAATTTCTATTTCCTTTCGATATCTGAATGGTAACCGTCAGTGTAAAATATTGCAGTGGCCAATATAATACAAAAACATTTCTGAGATTTAATTTCTATTTCTATCTTTCTTAAATTTCTTTGTTAACTTTCTACCTCCTCAGTCGTGGAAGAAGCGATGCTATTAATCTGGATTCTTCGTGGTTTCGATATTCCGATATATTTTCCACGCATATGCTCGTCAAACTAAGCGCCGAATGTGAGAAAGGTATTCGTTTAAATCAAATCCACTGAGCAGAAATTGTAACACACTGACGGATAATTCACCCCAGGCTCTAAATTTGAAGCTGTGTCAGTGTGCAATTTCGGCCGCACTTCAACCCCCTCATCCGAAATGACAGTTGCTGCCAATGCACCATAACAAATTTCACCATCCCACCATTTTTTAATCACTATTATTTTTATTTTTCAAAGAATCTAGGCCTCGAACGTAAGTAGGCACTTTTAAGGAACCCGGAAAACTGGCTGGTGCTACGAAAATGACACAACAAAATTTCAAAATTGTTTTTCAAAGAAAAGTGGTAATAATTATGTTGAGGCTTGATAGTTGTACAGTCCTCACGCATTTTCCACATACATGTACGAGAATCTAAGTCATGAATGTATGGCGACCATTTAGCGGACGCTCAAATTGATAGGTGTTGCCAACATTCCACAGCAAATTTCCCCAACCTCCCAATTTGATTTTATTGAAAACAATAACAGCAAAGTGTATTCTTAGTATATGAGAAACCCTCAAATAATTTTCCCGCATCTGTACAAGAATCCAGGGCCGAAATATACAGCAAACTGATGGACACTACCAACATTTCACAGCAAAATTCCCCAACTTCCAATTTTATTTTATTTTTTCAAGAGAAAAAAATGACAGTGAAGTGGATTCATGGCAAATGAGGAACCCTCACGTAATTTTCACACATCTGTACGATAATCCAAGTTCAGAACAAACCGCGGCGCTTTAACGGAAAGATCAAATTGGTAGGTGCTGATAACATTCCGTAGCAAAACTCCCCAACCATCCAACTTTACTTTTTTCGAGGAAAATAATAACAGGAAATTGGGTTCGTGGCAGATGAGGAACCCTTACGTAATTGTTACGTATCGGTACGAGAATCCATGACCGGAACATACGGCGGAGCTTCAACGGAAATGCCAAACTTGTGGGTGCTGCCAACTTCCAACAGAAAAACTCCCTAACCTTCCAATTTTATTTTACTAAAAACAATAACAGTAAAGCGGATTCTTGACAGATTAGAAACGCTCAAGTAATTTCCACGCATCTGTACAAGAATCCAAGCCCGAAACATACGCAAAATGATGGATGCTACCAACATTTAACACCAAAAGTGCCCAACCTCGAGAAAAAATAAAAGTAAAATGGATTATTTGCAAATGAGGACCCTCACTCGTCTGTATGAGAATCCAATTTCCGAAAAAACGGTGCCGCTTTAACGAAAAATCCCAAATTTGTGGGTGCTGCCAAAATTCTGCAGCTAAATTCCCCAACCGACCAATTTTATTTTATTTTTTTCGAGGAAAACAGTAACAGGAAAGTGGATTCTTGGCAAATGAGAAACCCTCACCTAATTTTCACTCATCTGTACAAGAGAACTCAACTCCCGAACAAACGGCGGCACTTTAACGAAAATGCCAAACCGATGGGTGCTGCCAAAATTCCGCAGCAAAATTCCCCAACCAACCAATTTTATTTTATTTTTTTCGAGGAAAGCAGTAACAGGAAAGTGGATTCTTGGCAAATGAGAAACCTTCACCTAATTTTCACTCATCTGTACAAGAGAACTCAACTCCCGAACAAACGGTGGCGCTTTAACGAAAATGCCAAACCGGTGGGTGCTGCCAACATTCTGCAGCAAAATTCCCCAAATTCTCCAACCTTATATTTTTTTTTTCAGGAAAAAACGACAATATTAATCTCTATTCTTGGCAGACGAGAAGTCCTGACATATTTTCACGCATCCGTACTGTAATCCAAGCCCTGAAAGTGGGTGCGACTGTTCGTGTAATTAAAACCCATCGGGAAACAGCTATAACGCAGAGAGAGACAGCGGAGGCCGTCAAAGCGGCCGTCGGGGCGTTTAATTTGGCTCCCAGTGACACAGATGCCGGGTTCTGCGCCTCCAATTTCACAGCCAGCCGGAGACGTCTCACCTCTGTGTGACGTCAGCCCCTCGGGAACAATCGCGGATCATAATTTAAATTAAAATGAAGTTATACGCAGACGGCCGGGACCGAATTTTAATGTCCAATTAAACGACAGGACGGTAGGCCTCCCGTTGGCGGTTATTAAGGCAGCCAGCAGCCCCCTCTTCAGTGCGGTAGAGCGACGGTTCATCCCCTTTCTCCTCCTCCTACCAGTCTCTGTTCATTGAGCCCGTATTGGTTGCTAATGATTTCCGTCGGCCTTTAATATATCGTTGTGAAATGTACACCGACCTGCCCCTACAAAGGCCATACGCAACTTAATCAGCCCTTACGGTTGTTGCAGCCTTTTGATGCCACTGGGGGTGAGCAGCAAACGTCGATATCAAAGTTCACCCCTTTCATTTATCTCTTATTTGTGAGGAATCCACAGCACCGATATAAAATAAAAAGAGAGCTCTCTGCATCAAAACATTCCGGTTATTTTTCTTTCTGCCATTCAACTGTTATGAGTGATAATCTCTGACCATTAGTTGCACGTATCGAAATTTACGTCCGCAACTTGAGCTGTACAGTTTTGTGGCGGAGTTATTGATGATATTTATCTAACGTCGTTCTCATTCAGAGTCACCCTTTTGGCTGCAGCTCACTGGGGCACTATGATGGTGTCAGGCGTTAGCTGGATTCCAGCCCCAGTTGTAGAGCAAATTTCAAAATTTGATAATTGACCTGTAGGTAGGAGATATGACGGTGCACGATTCCTAGTAACGAGATGGCGTACTAAAATTGTGAGGTAACAACCATAGAAATAATAAATATGAAATACTAATACAAAGCTGATCTTGGTCATTGTGTAACCATGTCCATCACGCTGTGACGTCATGCTGCTGGATTAACAGCGGCCAGAGATATTGTTACATGGTCGAGACCTTTATTTAATAACATTTATATTTATAGAAGCATCCGAGAAGAAATGAATTGGCAAAACGCTGAAGTAAATGTTCGTAATGCATTTAAATTAACATATTACTATTATTAGTTGCTTTTTACTTACATTGTTCGATGTAGATTACTTCGACAAATTTTTTACCTGATAAATGTTATAATTTTCGATGAACAATGTTAACGGATATTTTAATTAGATTGAAATTTAGCCTTGATCAAAATGACAACGGCAATTTGGGTATTTGACAGCAGAGGGAATAAGTAATTTGAGTTTTTTTTTTTAAATAATTTTTTTCATGAGTGCTACATTATTTTGTTTGAATGAAAGTTGTTCCACGTTGACCGTGAACAATAAGTCCTAAACTACGATTAAAAATTATAATATGCGGCATACCGTGAGTTGTTAAGCTATATTTTTAATTTCCTTTGCTTCCACGGACGCCATATTTTAGCCGTATGCAACTATGTCAGCCGTTTGAACGTTGTAGTGTAAATCTTTGATGTTAGTGTAGAATAAAGTGTTGTTATACATGGTGGATGGCAACAACATTAGAGTATTGTAAATTTAGTGGCTAGCTCTTAAGCTAGATTGTAATATGATGGACGCTGTTAATCTTAGCAAAGAAGTTTTGTATAGCTTCTATAGTGGAAGAGAGGGAGTTGATTCTGAGGGCTGAATAATATTTTAATTTAGTGCGTAAAGAAAAGAAAAGGATTTGTAAAAGATTCATGCAGTATTTGAAACAAATGTTAAGTAGTGAAAAACGTCAGCTGACTTATTTAATGTGGAATAGATTGTTTTCAAGACGATTTATTTTAACCAGCAGAGAGGTAATTATCGTTCGCCTTTTTTGGTTGTAATCCAAGATGTAAAAGCGAGCTATACATAGAAAGGATTAAAATCGCACATCGTATGATGGTGTCCAACACTATCGATTTTTCCTTCGGGGCTGGTGGTTAAATCTTTGCGCCCAATCTCCACTCCCAATCCCCATCTTCTGGTGTCTTCCGGAAGAGCAGGCCTTAATACTTAATAGTTGTTAACGTAAAGTATATCCTTGTAAACTCATAAAGTCCAACTCCTTTTTTCTTAGGGACTAACGCCTTAGAGAGTTCATTAGAGGCGGAAGATTAGGGGGATAAGGAACGGGAAGGAATTCGTTCACTGCCCTTAGAAGGAACCATCCAGACATTCCCTTGGTGTGGTTTCGGGAAATCAAGGAAAACCGAAATCTGGATGGCCGGACGGGGAATTGAACCCAGGACCGAGCGTTATCGCTCACCAACCGCACTCGGTAGTACGATTCCCTATAAAAGTTTTAGTTCTGTCTCAGGGTATAAATAACACAGTATTTACTTACTTATTCTTGGTCCTTTAGTTCCTCAACCACTTAGTTCAATAGTACTTCTAGCAACAGCTCTGTTACTAGAATATTCAGATATCACCAATAGGGCACATTGTTTTAATCTTCCCATATGAACTGGTCTAAATCATGCGGATTTGCTACGCAAGAAAAACGTGGCTCTACCCCCGGAATGTGAGTTCTGAGGAGGATCACAAACTATCCACCACATTAGTGCAAGAGAATCCTTTAAACGGAGCCATGGGACCCAGGGATTTGATTTCTTGAAAGACACTGTCAGTTTGATTAATTGTGTTTACGAACTAGTTACCTGCTGTTGCTTGTCCTCTTATGACCGTTTTACGTTGTGTTGTGATTTATCTCGTATCATTCGTTGTTTTTAGGATGTCTTCGAGATCGCTTTAAGAAAGGAATGATGAAATTTTCCTTATACAACACGCGAGATATAAATCCCAAGGACTGTAAAAAAATCTATTCAGTGTGCGGTCTCTTTGCTACGGTACCAAGTGGCAGTATAAGTTTCACAGCTATTTTACTGCTAGTCTTAAAGGAGACATGCAACAAACATTCCGGATATTATGACGCTAACACTCGTCCACCATTATATATTTTTTAATGGTGTCTCGCTTTCTGGGAGAACATCTCCCATTTGCAGAGCAACGGGAAAACGTGTTTTAAGACTGGTTTAAAAAAAAAACGAAATTATGATGCATTCTAGTAGCTATTAATTAGTGTTATGTGCTAGGCCCGTTTTAAGGTGTTTGCCTGTGAGATATTTTAACGCGAAAATTTCAAATAAATAGAAAGATAATGTACATTTTTTTAATTCAAAATGATTTCCTGGGAAATTATAAACAGTGAACGTTTTCGCGCTGGCTCTTCATTTATGATAGCGAGCTTGGTGGATGAACGGTAACATTCTGGCCTCGCATTTGGGAAGACGCTTATTCGAATCATCATCCCAGTTTTCTGAGATGACACCAAGCGATTGCAGGGATGATTCCTTCAAAACTCCATGGCCGAATTCCTTCCTGTTTCTTTTTTTCTTATGGCTTTACTCCTCGTCGACATCAAGCTCATTAGAGGCGGGAAAGGACTTGGAGGAAAGAAGAGGAAGGAATGTGACAATTGCCTTTTGTAGGAACTATCTCAGCGTTGGCTTGGAGTGATTTCGGGAAGCCATGGAAAACCCAAATCTGCATGGCTGGACGGGAATTCTAACCAGCTTCCTCCCAAATGCGAGGCTAGAGCGTTACCGCTTAACGACCACCCTCGGTCTCTCTTCTTTTTTTTTTCACTGCTTAACGTCTCTTAACAGCGAGGTCTTTAGAGACGGGAAAGGATGGGGGGAGGCAGGGAATGGGAAGGAATTCGGCCATGGATTTTTGAAGGAAGCATCCCAGCATTCACCTGGAGTGATTTGGGGAAACCATGGAAAACCCAAATCTGGATGCCCGGACGGGGATTCGAACCGCCGTCCTCCCGAATGCGAGGCCAGAACACTAACCGTTACACCACCACTCTCGGTCCTCGTTTCTTACTCAAGTCCTTTCCCGCCTCTATTGACCTCGACGTCGACGAGGCTTAAAGTCAATAGGAGAAAATCATTTATGGTAGATAAGGCGTAGGCGTCCAACTGCTGCTCTGCATTTCTTGGAGATATATTTTATACCTAACTGCCAGGTATTAAAGGAGAGAAACTAAATGTCCCTATCTATTTGTAAACAATTCAAACTGAGTTCTTTGTGTTAAATGTTATTTTATACATTTTGATTGTGTTTCATTTAGACCCATCAGAGCGGGAAGCGGTAACCGAATCTCTAAACTGAAACAACGGTTATAGGTGATAAACTGTGTTATCTAATAAAGGAAGGATATTTGGAATGTTTAAGGTGGCCTACAAGCGAAGTATAATTTTTTACGCTTAGCCGAACATTTTCACAGCGACTTGTCGCTAATACCCTAATTGTGTTTTGCACTAGCTGCAGCTGGTAGTTCAGCTTGATGATTATGGAAATTAGGAATGTGCCTTTCATTTACAAGCGGCTTGGTATTCAAACGTTCTGCAGCCAACGGGCGTTAAACATATACAAGGTATGGAAATGGAGGAGCGAATAAAAGTGAGTAATACGTATATCGCGTTCCGAATATAAATCCCTAGTAGTTAGTTAGTGCTGCTCTTATCCAAGCGCTCGCGTCTGACCCGCCGCGCTCGCGCGTACGCTCGGCTGCCTGCGCACTCGGGGACTGAGTGGGCCGTGAAATTAGCCAGACGACAAATAAACGAACGGCAGCAATAGCGAGCGAGTCGCCATTATTGCTTGCACAGCAGCAGCAACGATTACGCACGTTTAATTGACTCCGCCTGCCGCCGCTGCTGGCGCTGGAATATCTGCCCAGCTGCAGCTATCAGATCTTAACGCTACAGGCCGGGCGGCGGGCTTGTTTATTGCTGAAGAGCTATGAATTACCCCTGGCACAAGTTGTAAAGCAAACTGGGAGGTATTGTGTTACTAGCCGCAACGGACTCGACAGCAATATCCGACCAACAACTTGTGAGCTTCAACTACAAACGCAGCAACGCTGGGTCACTGAGATGCCCAATAGCTTTGATTCGCAGATTACAGTTACAGTACTACAATACAAGTGGCAAGCATCATGTGAGGGGCCATCCATTAATTACGTGAGGGGTTTTTCCGGAATTCTGGAACCCTTCTATGGTGAGATCTGGTTGGAAACCCCCGTCCTCCTCATGATGACATGAGATCTTCCCCCCTAAAGTTGGTATAGCCGTCGTTTGTAGATTTTTTTTTCTTAGCTCCACCACTCTTCAAGAAATTAAAAAGATAACGTGTCGATTCCCTCCCCCCCCCGGTGAGATTTCGCCTTCCCCCCTCCCCCTACATCACGTCATGTAATTAATGGAAGACGCCTTATAACATTTTAGTCTTAACGAAAAGGTACTACAGGCCACTCAATTTAGTAGTCGTAGAAAAATTTAACACATTACAAGCAAGATTGTCATCAAATGGTAAACATGATAACTGAATCTATGCACACCAAAAAATATATTTATGAAGTAGGCAATAACGATTATAATTATCATTGATTCGAAAAATGGTCAAAAGTACAGTCATACAAAATATAAACTAACGAGTATGTGGATTGCAATAACAGCATCTGAAAATATAAGACGTGCCTCACAGAAGCAAAAATGAATAAAATATCAATTTAAATTAATTAAGTTTAAATCAAAGAAATGCCAGTCGTAGTTGTCTAACCTATTTCAACTACGAAATTTAAAAATATCATCTGAAAGAGTTATAAAATGACATGAACATGATAAACGACCACCGGGAAACCACATTGTTGGGGTGATCGCCATTTTTAAGTACATATTTGTCCTAAGCTATACCATGGGCGTCGATTATATCAATAATGCAATACAAAACTTTGACTTTGGTGATCTTTAGATTTTTTATAATGATAATAATGACTGGATATTGTGGGCCATTTCCTCAATTGCAGGTTAATCAATTTTTTATACAGGTGAATAACACGCCAATGCAACTGAATTTTGTTTTATTTTGGTGTCGTAACTAAATAAATGAATAAATACCTAACAGATGTCGCTGATGATGCTCTTGAAATAGAGCGAAACGCGTACGACACCAAAATAAAACAAAATTCAGTTGCATTGGCGTGTTATTCACCTTTATAAAAAATTGAATGATAATAATACTTGAATTAAATGATATAGCACTTGTTTTCGAAGCTTATTTTCGTGTGGAGATACTTATCTTCATTTTGTGTCAAGCAGTTTTTCTTGCCGATTAAAAATATTCCTGACACTCTTGCACACTTACTAAAAGGTTCCATTTTTCTTTGAGACCAGTGTTATTTTAGATTCAAAGCCTCCTTTGCATATAGTGCTCCTGATTTGTCCCTTGATGCTTTTTTCTGTCTCTAGATGTTCGTAAAATATTCCTGCTTACACTATAGTCTGAGCTGCAGCCACGGAACTGACAGTCGACTGACCCAAGGTTCGAATTCCAGGCTGGTCACTCATATTTACATTTTCCATTGTTTCCCTGAATTAAATCTGTGGAAATATAACTGACGGTTTTCTCTTAGTATGTATATCCACTTCGTTCTCCTTGTTTACAGTAACACCAAAAGTATGCCTGAAATCCCGTTCGAAAAAAGATAATGAATTCATACCATTCCTTTTAGTACTTATCTCTGACAAATACCACAGTGTAAAGATATACCTAAAATATTTCGATTTTTGATAACCAAAAATCAATTCCGCTGTTTATAACGTGATAGCTCATCATATATTTTAAGGAATAAATGTTCACCTAATATTGCCATAATTCGCGCGACAGTGTTGTAATTATCTACATAGGGTACGGCTATTCGCGCTTACCAATTCCTGAAGATTTGCTGTTGACTTTTCGCACCAATTATTATTGTTTCAGCGTGTCGATAAACGTTCGCTCATGGCCTACATAACATAAGAAACTTGAAGATAATACAAGAAACGTCTTTATAATTGTGGTGGGGCTGCAGTCCGTATGCCTGTTTCCCTCGATATTTAACATTTGTATTAGTGAAATTATTTTCAAAGATTTCAGTTTTAATTTCAAAGAAAACTTCTGATACGTGTTTTAGTTTATAGTCTTTATTTTTTATTTACCCTTCATTTATACAACCTAATATCTTAGTGACTAAATTAGGCCCTACATATAAATCTATTAATTTTTACATTGTTGATTACATAGTGTTTTGCATGCAAGGAATTTGGCATACAGTTCCATTACACTTTGACTTACTGTCTAATTAATTCTATAATATTACATTTGGTCTTGCTTACAGTTATAACAGTTACAGCTGCTATTGCAACCTTTAATATTGTATTGAATCACAAATATCTCTTATTGTTGTTATAGTGACTACTGGTGGTTTTTATTGAAATATTCCAGTTATTCTTAGAGTATCCCATTATTCAGTTAGTTTCAGTTAATCCAGTTTGTACATATCTGTCTGTAATCTATCATGTAATTAGTTATACCGGATTACTGGATAATAACAATTGCTTATAAGTAACATTCACTTAATTTTATGTTCTCAGCCACTACAGTCCTGAGCCAGTTCGCATTTGCAGCATTCCGGCTTACCATTAATATGGAAATTAACTCCCAAATATTGTTATGATTCACTGTGTATTTGTGCAAAAGTCAATGATACATTCTCTCTACATTAAAATCTCACTCCATTTTCTCTGTTGAACAAGATGTTCGGATACAACCTAGATTTCATCTTTTGAATTATAACAGGGGTGGCCAACCCGCGGCTCGCCTTCAACACCTTCCGGCCCGGAAGATTCATCACACGTTTACAAAATATTTTTTAAATTTCATTTTTAGTGTTATATATATATATATCTTTACAACGTGCGTTTTGTATCATTATTATGTTACCTATGTTTACATGTAAGAATAATAGTATACACAATAATAATATTGTAACTCATTATGTTTCAAGTTTTCACTCAAAAAAAAAAAAGTGTCTATAGTGGGTCTAAATCTAATATGAGGATAAATAATTTTCTTGTTGTTTACAAGATCTAAAACTTCAATTTCTGTTTGATGATGACACCTATTACCCTATGCGTATAGCTCTAACAGAGACGTATTTTTTGTCTGTTTCAGGTATGGTCACCCTTCACTTGACAGCGATGACGACACCGACATACACTCGTGGTGTGGCAGGTGATGGAAAATGGCTGAGTTTTGCACATTTCAAGTTGATCTTGAATCACTGCAAGGATAGTTTTATCGTTTTGATTTCCAGTTTCCAGAATTGTGGTGAATTTTAGGCCTTTACTTCATTTCTGAAAAAGTTGTTCTGCAATTCAGGATCTTTGATCAAAACCTTAATTTTTTGAATGGCTGATCATTTATTTACTTACTGTTGCTGCAAGTTGATTTTACCTAGATTCTTTGAAAAAAACTTAATTATTTATTGCGTCGAGCATTTTTTTTTTTAAGTTAAACTAGTCCGAATGAATCAAAATGGGTAAATATATAATTTTTTAAGCGAAGAAAACTTTGTTTCACTAACGAAATAGCATTTATGAAAGTATTATAAGTTCAAATACAAATTGAAAATTTATAAGAAATTAAAATCCATGATCTACGATTTTGTACTGGGGTTTATTAATCAAACTTAAAATCGGAATATTACAACTGCCATTAAAATTATCGCCATAAACCCTGAGCTTATTTATACGAGTGCAAATATAAGTGGAAATTGTTAAATGTAAACTAGCACTTTACGGTATAACTATCTAACCGGAACAAAAACGTAACTAGAAACAAGAAATGTTACATTTTTTTGACAGTCATAACTTCTTTAAACAAACATACAACTTTCATCCAGCTCGAAAAAAACCACAGTTACTAATAGTCGGATTAATTACAATTGTAATTCAGGCCTCTTTGACGAAACTTATGTGTTACATACGAGTTCCTGCAAATTTCGTGTTCGTGTGTAATTTTTCACCGTGCCCGTTCGGCCACGCCCTTCTAGCTGACCGAGCGACTGCTAATTTGATATGTAACCTGCTATGATTTGAGACGCGAATCTTGAAAACGATGGCCCGTCGCATAAAATCCCCTGTAACATGTGTAAAAAATCATCGTAATGGATGATTGTCAAGTCTGATGTACCCCTCGTAAGATCAACCGTCGGCCTCTACCCTGTGTTGTCGAACTCGCAGGGGCACAGCACTCTGCTCTAGTTTGTATGCAGAGCATCGTGGGGACAGCAATTCAGTCAGCTTCTGGCCTGGGTCTCGAAACTTAATCTGCCAGACTTCACCAGTTCGCAGTGCTTGCTATTGAATTAGCTTCACCGCTGGTAACATCAAGTTGTACCCGTAACTTTGACTTCAATACTGTCAAGCCTGCCACCGGTCAACAATTTCATTAAGACTACTGCGTATTTCTTTAAAAGCATTTTTATTTTTTTTAAATATGCTAAGTGAAATAACGATTGGTCTCGTTGGAAAAAAAGTGTTTTACCTTAAAAAAAAAAAAAAAAAAAAAAATTTATCAAGTAACTATTTTATCGCAAGTTGTGATATATTATAGAATATGCTTTCAGTTTGTGAATCGAAAACCAGTGAAATTTTATCTATATCGAAAGACACATATTATATCAAAAAATTAATCTTAATTCTTCTTCTTCTTTCGAATAGCCCATTTGGAGGGTACGGTAAATCAACTTTGGCTATGTTTCTTTGTATTTAATTTTTTTGCTTCGAAACTTCCTTCATTCTTTCATAGTGTTATTCTTTTTCTTCCTGGATCCATTTTCTTCCCTTTGTGTATTTCTGTTGTTCCCGAAAACGTGCCTTTTGAATTACTTTTCTAAAGATTGTTTTATTGTCTATTATATTTGTTTTCATACCAACGTTTTGCATGTCCTTTTCAGTTTCAGTGAACTATGTGGGTTTGGATTTGTATCTCTTTGGTAAGGTGAAGATCTGTTTCGTTAGTCTATTACTATCCATTTTTTATATGTTCCCCTTAAGATTTGCAGTCTTCTTTTCCTCATTATAACTGTTAATTTTTCTATTTCCAAATATAGTTCCCGGTTTGGTCTCAATTTGTATTCAGCATTAATATTACGTTTAGGTCCCAGTATTTTTGTCAAGATTCTTCTTTCTACTTTTTCCAGTTTTTCAAGATCCCCACCCATATCTTGTTAGTTTAAGTGTTTCTTCCGAATACAACGTTTCTGGTCTAACCACTGCTTGATAGTGCCTTAGTTTTGTCTTCTAGGATAAAGATTTTTTTTGTTATTTACGTTCTTTATCATATGAAATGCTCTTCCAATTTACGTATTATAGTTTCTATCGCCGTCTTATCTTTTGTGTCACTTGTTATCCATTAATTAGTGAATTAGTGATTACAATTTTTTTTAAAAGTCATTCTAACGGATGAAATGCTTTCCGATTATTTTATATTGAATTCAATGCGACGCATACCGCATATGAGAAGTTAAAATAAATAACTTAATTTAGTTCAAACCCGTAGATTGACTGTATCCTTCTGAAACAGGCATACAGACCAAGTGTATCAGCCCAGCTCTATTCCTCTGGTACCTACAGCTTAGCATGAAATTCAAAACATGGAACAACCTAAACTACCTCATAGAAACAGACTGTAGGAATTCATGGTCACAGTGAGATTCGAACCGGGGACATTGAATTTAGTAGGCAAACGAATTTTCTACTGACCTCCCAGCTGGCTCTATTTTCTTTAATAATGCTGATAAAACACTCTCAGGTAGTCAGATACACCATAATCGATTCGGGGTTTGATGGTCCGAGACACGGTGGTGAATAAGTTTCCATCATTCACAATTTGACCTTCACAGAAGGAGCGGTGGGGTCCTAAATTTAATCCCAGACCTCCAGAAATTGGTATATTGTGAGAGAGTATGCTCATATACAGAACAAACTTGAAATGTCCGAAAACGTGATTGATTGTATTTTTAAAAAAAAAACTGTTCAGCAATATTAGATTCAACCTAGGCATGGACGATTCGTGTAGCAATAACAACAACAAAAAATATTTTGGGGGGAATGGGAGGTAATGCGATATTTAAAACTGCAGTTACAACATAGCCTTAGACCCTTCTCACACGACGCTATTCAAAGGAAACGGAACTGATTACAAACTGAAATTTACTGACCAATGTTCGCACACGACGCTACTCAAATCTCTGGAACTCTTGTGATTTGAGCGAGGCAACGATTTCTTCTGATTCAGATGAGGATGTTATATTATATTACCCAGACAAGGAATAGGAGAATAAAAATATTAAATATATAAATAAAAGCTTTGGCCTGCAAAGCTATGAAGTGATGAAAATACCAATGATTTTCCGTTCTATTTCGTAAACGATGAAGCGTTCCCAATTTAATATCCACAAAGAGCTCATGATAACACAAAAAGAGTATTTAATTACAGACTTAGTAGAGTAAGGAAAACTATAGAATGTACATTTGTCATGAAGGAAAAATTTCAAGTGTTTAACAGTCCCATACGACGTAATGACCCAAAAAAAAGTAAAATCAGCTTGCATACTGCATAATTATGTCAGGAGTGGGGAAGGAGTCCGGTACAGTCCGAGTAAATTTGAAAATAATGCGACTTCAACACCACACAAAACTGCTGTCACAACTTAAAATAAGTTCCCGTTCATCAGCATATGACACCAGAAATTATTTAACAAATTATCTATACTCCACAAGGGGCACTTACTTGAGAATGGAATTATATTATGTAATTTTATTTAAGAAAAACAAATCTGAAGTGTTTATATAAAATATTGTTCATTATTCTTTATTAAAAATACGTTTACGTAGCTAATAAGTTAGCTTTCTCTCCGATAACATTCAATGCTTTTTCTGTGTCATCTTTCCGTGAATATTTACTCAACTTGCAGTTATTTAAACACGGATGTTTCTCGATTTCAGCAACAAACTTTTAAATTAATTACCTGATCAGCCATTTTTTTTGAGAAACTAGTTGGTAACCAGGGTGGCAACAGGCACGCAGTGTCACTTGGAACCAATTACGGACGCGTTATGGACTGGTTACTAACCGATTACCACGTATGCGAGCCTCCATACAAATACTAGTGCAGTGACTGAACAGAAACTGATTGGTGATTTGAGTTAGTAACTGGTTTCTTTTGGAACCAATCATGGACGCGTTACGGACTGGTTACTAACCGATCACCCCATTTGCGAGCCTCCATACAAATACTAGTGTAGTTACTGAACAACTACTGATTGGTGATTTGAGTTAGTAACTGATTTCTTTTTGAACCAATCACGGACGTTTTACGGACTGGTTACTAACCGATCACCCCATATGCGAGCCTCCATACAAATACTAGTGCAGTGACTGAACAGAAACTGCTTGATGATTTGAGTTAGTAACTAGTTTCTTTTCAGATGTGCCGTGTGAGAAGGGCCTTAGAATCTTCAAGGTATCCGTCAAGAGACTGACCAAGAATGTCGGTTAATTAGAGATAAAAGCTTTCTCTGATCCTCACTTAAGTCTAATTCTTATTCAGATACCCTCTATCAGTAAATTTATATTCTTAAAATGAATTTAAATTTGGTGAAAGATCGTGTGTATGGTTGCTAACAAATCTTTTTTTTTTTTCTCCCCTGTCGCCACGTCGTGTGATTGTAATAAATCTTGCAACCACAGGAGTTTGTTGGGGGCGACAAGTACTTCCGACAGGACGAGTAGTGGTTCAGCGGTCGTCACTAGCAAACGAGATCAGTAAAGCGCCGCCCACGAATCACGGTCTGTCAGAGATGGAAATACTCCTTGCGGAAAATATTACAGCCATCGCGGGGAGTTACCACCGTCCCCTTTCGCTGTGTTCGTTTTGTATTCTGCTTCCCGACCTCTTTTCCTCTCAGCCTCTCGAGTATTAAGACGTAAATCTGGCGAGCGCGTTTTGCGTCGTCGCGCTCCGCGTATTGGAACGCGAATTTGAAACGGCGGGTCGGCGGCGAAACTGAATTTAAAACTCGGCGCTGATAATATACGGCGCTGGGAGGTCGCCAGGAATGGCGCTAGGTGCACTGCAGTACTTCCGTCACGGATCGCAAATCACTTACCCTCGTCCCCGCAAACCTGCTCCTTTTGTTCCATGCTGGCCTTCTCTCATATCTCTGTTGCCAACTTCACACTTATAGTACGCCGCTGGAGAAAGTTCAATTCCAGGGGTTTGGACAATAGACAATTTAAAAAAAGGGGGGGGGTTGGCGGGAATAAACACAACGCACATTAACATCGACGTATGGATATTTACTTTCAAGTAGAGAAATTCGTGAAAGTAGCAACAAATTTTAAAACTACTGTCAATTACGTCAACATTTTTTCGAGTCTCATTAGGAAATAAGTTTTCGAATGCGAGTGTTTAACGTTCATTTAAATGACAATGTCCACCATTACGTGTAATTTTTTTACGTGAAAATATCTACGGGTTCAAAATGTCATTAAAAAACACTTGCAAGGATTATTTTTGAATGAATGTCAGCGACAACCACAAAGGTTAAGACATGGATAGATAACCCACATAACCTTTCATCCTAAATTACCCAGTTTATTTTAGACTATAGGTTCCCAAACGAAGGTGCTAGCCCCTTCCTCCAGAGACGGGGCGGGAGGGGTGGGGGTGGAGAATAAATACCCTATCCCTACACCGTCGGAAGTACTATGTATCCTTCACCGCCTTTATTAAATCTTTATTCTAACATCACATACTTCTTGAGTTTTCTCGGGAGACATGGGAGCTTTTCATTGACGGAAGGGGGATGATAAGAAAGTTTGGGAACCCGTACGTATGTGCTAAAGAAACGTCAAACGATACCGTGTATTTTCTAGATGTAGTCATATCGAGTGGAACAATAAACATTAGTTGATGGTCATTAAAACAAAAATTTCTTACAATTTCAGAATAACACGTAGTCAAAGTTTCAAGTCAAAATCGATGCGATTAAAGGGTTTCATATAAGAAAAGGGGTCAGAAAATAACATTTTTTTACCCCGAAATGTGTGATACTATTATTTATAGCTCTTCAAGTAAAAAACAAACAATATGTTTTTTTTTTCAGTTCAAAATAAAGATGTGAGCAGCTGCAAAAATTGATAAGTTTACATCATTTTTGTTGCCATTTTTATCTCAAAACCGCTATTACCGAGGAACTTGAGTTTTTATATCCCGTAATTAATAAACAAATACAAAAAATACGCACATGTAATATAAACAACAAGTGACATAAAAAATAAACACATTATAACCGTAGTTGGACACAAAACACTAAACGAACACAATTGTACAATATTTAAGTTTAGATCTTTATTAACTCAGAAATAGACTTTTTTTTTGTAAGTGAGGTCTGCATGATTCAAATATTTACTAGCCAATGATCAAAGACGAAAAAAAACTGAAATATTATTTATAAATAAATGCGGGAAACCTGGGTTGTTGTTGGATTACGTTCTGGCACCAGAAGGAATTAAACATAAATAAACATGAGGTAAATACCTAAGATCTATGATCAAAGTTTATAAGATTGTAACTGTAATATTGTTCATTTTTGCTCCTCCCATCTTTAGTGTATTCATCGCTGACCTCATGTTATTTAGGATGCTTTTTAAAGAAAAATCTACCTATTGTTATCTACATTGCCTAAAAATATTTCCATTTCCACTAGTATCTTTTTTCATATATATTACCATTTTATCGTAATTCGGAGTTTGTTGCAGCCTAGTAAATGGGACAGGTATTATCGATAATTGTTTTTTTGGAGCTAACCGACTGTGGTAGCGACGCCAAACAGGTGTGTGTGTGTTTGCCTTTTGGTTGAAGATAATTTAATCCCTGATTAATGACAATTTCACATTATAGGTGAAGTAAATACCTATGTACGTCATTCCCAAGTTGAACAATAATGGACATGCATCGATCGAAACAACTGACCCGATCAAAGCATTAGATCTAGAGATATAAGATTATACAAGGTTGTGATGTTCACTTTTGTCCACACCTTTTTTAAAACTTTGAAAAAAGTTTGAACATTCATCATACGATAAATAAGTATAAACTCCCAAGTTAAACAAATTTTCAGAACTTGGTTTATTTTTTAGCACCAGTACCCGGCTTCTCGGTATTTTAATCTTTAAAATCTGGAGTTACCGGAAATAAAAACAGTGAATCAAACGGAATTTTCCATTGTGGGACGATTTTCTGTCAAAATATTGCAACATAAAATTCGTAAAAGGAAATATCGTCGAGTAAACTCTTTGAAATTTTGTTAAGCTTCAAACTGAAATGGAGAGTTTCTCGGTATTTTCCGCAGAAATATTTCATTCCTCCCACGCTGGAAACCCCCACAGTCAGACCCGACGCCAACGCCAAACAGTAAGCAAATAAATAAGTAATTGAATTGAAAATGGCGGCCGCAGGGAGAGCTGCAGTTCTTTTGTGCTGCGAATGTTGGAGGCCCTGTCAGCGCATACCCTCCGCTCGACTCATGCGCGTTATTGGATTCTGGTAAACCTGCAGAACGGTGTTTTTCGGGAAAGTGGAAAAAAAAAAAGAAATGGACGCGATGTTGTTGAAGCGCTGAGCCCATTGTTCCTCTGGAAATCCAGTGTCGCTGGAAACCAGAGATAATAATCAGTGCCGGACCCTTCAGCCATTTCGCTGGCAGTCGTCGAATCTGAAAAAATAAAATCGCTGAATGGTGATCACGGGAGGGATAATCCTAGCCCCCACCGATAATCACTACCTTTTGTTGTTCTGTGTCCACTCGAAATTCCTCGATTTGCTAAGTAACCGGCGTCGAAGGGATTAACAATTTGGCAATCAGCCACACCCCGTGCACCTAGTGGTAATGGACACTTTTTAAACATGTTTAGGTCGATTTCCTGCGAATTACAAACAATGAGCAACACTTTAATTCTTCCATTTTTTCAAAAAGTGATTGTTTCTCAATACTACGGTGTTAGTCCGATATTATAGTCCGACAATGTTAGTCTTGGCATGGAATATAGGTCCCAGGTTCAAACCTAGCCAGGCGCAGATATTTTCTGTACTTCCAGAATGGCGCAGAATACGTTATATCATTTCTGTTTAAATGAGTTACGCGTTTTAAAATCATTTGTAGCAATGTGTTGCTGTCAGACCCGCATAACAGGCGAGATTACACATTTAAACGTTTTAAAGTAAAGGAGGTTTACCGAGCGTGTTGGGCGAATGGTAACGTTCAGGCCTCGCATTCAGGAGGACGCTGGTTCGAATCATCGTCCGGGAATCCAGATTTGGGTTTTCCGTGGTTTACCAAAATAACTCCAGGCGAATGTCATGATGCTTCCTTCAAAAGGCCATGGCCAAATTCCTTCCCGTTCCTTGTCCCAATCCTTTCCCGCCTCTAATGACCACGACGTCGAAGAGGCGTAAAGCCATTACCAAAAAAAGGGAGGTTTTATGGGTTTAACAGCCCGGTGACTGCTACGGTAACTGTGAATTACCTAAAGGAACCCTGGAAAAAAGCCTGGAGGTATAATTACGTAGTATAACAAGCTGCGGACCAAGGACGAAAGTGTCGTTTTGGGAGTATCATCTTTCACTGCATGTAATGGCAGCACATTGCAGACACTGGAGGTCTTTTACGAGGAAAATGAGAAGCCGCCACCCCAATTAAAGGCACTGGAGACTGCTGGAGAATGTCACGAGGAGATGGAAAGCGACTTATCAGGCACTTTCATTCTACATTACCAGACGATAGCTCCTCTTTCAGACATATTCTGTTTACGAAAAGGTTAATTAATTTTTCTGATATGTCTTACGGTGGTGAAAATATCTTCGAAGAAAAGAGAGGTATGATACATTTTCTTTTTGTATAGATGACAAAGCTCAGAAGAGAGAAATATCCTCTCCAACAATACATTACAAACAGCAGTAATATGTAGACCCAAAGAATCTCGGATAAGTTCATGTTATTTTTCCGCAGTGTTCGAGTAATTTACCAGTGCAATGATTATAATACTTTGTAACAACACGTTTCTAAAATCCCCTTATTCCTCTATCACTAATGACCCCAAAGATTTTCACTCGTCACAGCAATAAAATGCTGAGCCACTGGTAGGAAAAGGAATTTCCAAGTTTTAAATTTCCTCGTTAGTAACATGAATGCCTCCTGGGGTACCGTGAGCCAGCTCATCCTTCCAATGGCGTGGGTTTGTGGTGGCCACTTGGGGCTCCGCAGGAACTTCCGGGCACCGCAGGTTGGTAGCCCTGCGCCACAGTGGCGAGCAGGAAGAGGGAAACCTCAGGGAGGTAGCGGCCCTATAGCACGCTATTAATTCCTCCCAACATACGTACAAGGTGATGTATAGTAACTACGCTATTGCTTCAACAGATCTTTAACGTCACAGCAATAAAATGCTAAATTCGCATTCAATGCAAATGTAATTTCAGCAGAAAAACTACCGTTCATTTTTCTGATATTAACATAATTAACTTAATCTGATAGAAATTTGAGTTAAACATGGCCCATTACTACAGAATTTACATATAATTACCTTCACTAATTACTTGAAACACTGCGTGGCCAAAGATTTGCTGCAGAGGGCTTTTATTGGTCATTTCACATGAGATACGTTGCTGTTATGTTTGAATATATGACAATATAATTTCTCGTGAATAATGGAAGGTTTTGTTGCCTTCGGCACATTTACGTACTTCCAAAATTAGGAGAGAAAAAAATGTTGAATTTCTGGATTAGTTCTGGATTGTGATACCGCTAAGATGCTGTAAACACTTTCCGCCGGTATTACTGTCGGTACGGGGCTCATTTGAACTTAAACATTTGTTTTCTTCCTTACATTTGTGGTTACGTTGAAAAGGGTCCTGGACCAGAGGGAAAAGCATTTTTAAAGCCATAGAAATGCTGTATTTGCGTACAGCAAAAACACTCAATTCCCTGTGCAAAATATTTCGTTACCGTACGGGGAGAAACTAAAATGTCAAAAATATATTACATAAAGGTTTTGATGAACATTTCAGAATATTTGTATTAATTTTGTACCGCTAGTGGCAAAGCGGCATCTCAATCTAGAATTAATTTCTTCGTGTTAAGCAATATGAATTTAAAGTTAATAATCGATTTATGATTTCTGAAAATGCCTTGTCACTGTGAGAGTTTAAAAATCTGTGAGGTGGTTGTATATATAAAATCAGTTTATATAGGTTCTGCGATCAGAGTATTTTGTTTAGTTGACGTAAGAATAGGTATTGTCAATACTAGAGCCACTCATGTGTGTGGGGAGGCAACAGGAAGTCACATATAGGCTTGAGCTGTGGTCAGCGAGAAGAGGATTTTCGTACACAGTAGTAGCAGCATTTTGGCTAACATTGAGCAAGGTAGATACAAACACGTAGTGTAGTCGAGAATAGTGTATCAGTCAGTACATAAATGTTCATTTGTGTCTTGCGAAATGAAAAGAAAATGGAATATAAAATGAAAGGTATATTATCAGCTAGAATTACCATCGGTAATTATTTAAGTCAGATTCACGTTGGTACTTTCACAAGGAAATGTTGGAATATATGTTCTGCAATCGTCAATGGCCAATTGTGGAACTGGTATGACCTATATCGTGAAGAATGATCATTTTTTTTATGGCTTTGCGCCTCGTCGACGTCGAGGTCATTGGAGGCCGGAAAGGACTGGGTGAAAAAAAAAAACAGGAATGAATTCAGCCATTGCCTTCTAAAGGAACCATAGCGGTTTTCACCTGGAGTGATCTGGTAAAACTATGAAAAACCCAGATCTAGATGACCGGACGGGTATTCTAACCAGTGTCCTCACGAATGCGAGGCCAGAGCGTTACCGCTCACCAACCACTCTCGGTGCAGAATACCAATTGGAACGATGGTTAAAAACGAACAAACCTCTAACAATACTGATTACTATTACTCCGTGATTCACTACAAGTGTGTGGCAGAGGGTGCATTGCACCTATCCGAAAGTGTAATAGTTTGGAAGGGATTTACGGAATATGGCAGGAGTCGCAAATGGGCTATTGTGAGGAACCATCCCAGCATTCGCGTGGAGTGATCTGGGAAAACCATGGAAAACCCAGATCAGGATGCCCGGAGAGCTTCATCGAAAGCTACTCCTGTCGGATTTTAAGTTTACTCCTCCGGTAAATCCTTTCTATTCCATTCCCTAATCGCTCGTGGAAAAAATGAGTACAGAAAAGAATCGGTTCTGGCCCTGATTTATCTTATTTTCACGGTCATTCCGAGATACGAATGTTGCTGGTAGCAATATTTGTTTGCTGTCATTCTGAAATATTTCAGTCGTAAATTTTTCAATTAGCTTCTGTCGAGAGGAACGCCTTCGGTGTTACAGGTCTTCCCAACGTAACTCCTTCAACATCGCACTTACGCTTTCCCTCCAACTATATATACCTGTCACGAATCGGGCGGCTCTTCTTTGGACCTGCTCTAATGCCTCCATTAACCGCTTTTGATGGAGACCCCAAACAGAACAACAATATTCTAAGTGAGGGCGCACTAGTGACTTATATGCAATCGATTTAACGTCCGGAGTTAATTGTTTTAAATTACGACCTAGAAATCGGAGCATACGATTTGATTTCCCAATTACATTCTCAATATGCTCATTCCACGACAAATTATTACAAATTGTTACCCCTAGGTATTTAGCGGAATCCACCGTTCTAAGGACAGTACCATTAATGGTATATTGAGAGCTAAATGGTGTCACCTTTTTACTTACACGCATGACTTGGCAGTTTTTAGCATTTCACTCCAACTGCCAATCTTTACAACACACAATTATTTTCATAATATCGTCTTGTAACAAAGCGCAGTCGTCCTGGGTTATGATTTCATAATAAATAATAGCATCATCGGCAAATAATCTTTTCATCTCCCTTATTATGTCGCACAAATCATTAATGTATATGTGAAACAACAGAGGCCCTATCACGCTTCCCTGGGGAACCCTGGACCTTACTTCGGTAAGTGATGAACGTTCACCGTCTAAAACTACACACTGTGTTCTGGCCTTCAAAAAAGTCTGCAACCCAGTCGCATATTTGTCTAGATATGCCCTAACCATGAAGTTTCCTAAGTAACATAGTGTGAGGCACAGTGTCGAAAGGTTTTTTAAAATCTAATAGAACTATATCAACCTGAGATTGCCCATCTATCATACGGCACAAGTCGTGAATTATAGCAATCTACTTAACTGAAAGTTTAAGCCTCTGGGTGATTGAAAATGTTCGAAACATATTTAACTCACATAGATTAACTCTTAAAAGACAGGTTGTAAGTTAGTTATACTATGTATAATGACAGTCTTTTTTCTTCTAACACGAAAGTACTTTTTGGATCTGTATGTTCAGATACACCTTTAAAAAATCTTCACCGAGCGTGGTGGATGAGTGGTTAACGCTCTGGCCTCGCATTCGGGAGGACAGCGGTTCGAATCCCCGTCCGGGCATCCAGATTTGGGTTTTCCGTGGTTTCACTAAATCACTCCAGGCGAATGCCGGGATGCTTCCTTCAAAAAGGCCATGGCCGAATTCTTTCCCGTTCAGTGTCCCCTGTCCCATCCCACCTCTAATGACCTCAACGTCGACGAGGCGTAAAGCCATAAGTAAAAAAAAAATCAACTTCTGTTTACCATCCTGTCCATAGGTCTAATCTAAATATGTGCAGTGAATGTTGTCATCTTTCTTCGATTCGCCTAAGTTCGAAGTTAATGTGTGTATTGTTTTTCCGCGTCCGTATTTGGCAAAAGCTTTTCGTTTTTTATTCCAAATTAAAAATTATACCAGTGCAGTGAATGAGTTATATCGCTGACTGCCATTAGAATGTGCTATTCGGTTCTATAGACTCGTGCTGCAAGTAACTCTTCTAGTTGACAGACGTTTGTGCTACGAACTGCTGTAAATTCGGAAACGGAAGCTGCAGTTATTTGTTACAGCTACGTTCAGACAGTGACATGATGAAGGAAATTTGTTACCAGTTCCCATAGGGAGCCCGCTGCAAGAAGAGAAAATTGGGAAAATATGGCAAGCGTTCAGTGTAAATTACTCCGGCATTCATTAAAACGGAGATCCGCCACCGCCATTAAAGAGCAGTAATTACGGCGGAATAATAAAGTCGGGCCCGTATTAGATTTAATTAGAGCAGCAGTATGGCGGACATTTAGGAAGAGCGAAACAGTGCCTTAAACCTGTCGTGACCACAACTTAATATAGATTTTCAGCATTTCACGTTCCGTCCAAATGAACAGGGTAGTCACAGAACGCCTACACAGAAATGAAATTATGTTACTCTCCTTGACAGATTCCCGTTTCTATCAGTCGACTGTTAGCTGGCACCATGGGATGGAAGTATTACTTGCGTTAGGAACGAATGTAAGCTTTGTCAGTGAGTCAGTCGTGTAAAATCTTCTACGGCTTTCCACCGAGGTAGCGCGTCAATATAGGGCGACGTTTCGAAGTCTGCCTCAGGCTCCATCTTCCGGCGAAGTGCCGGATTCTTTGAAGCGTCCACGCTTAAGAAGCCTTCGTTTGCCAGGTGACGTCAGTCACGTGCGTTTGGGCCAATCAGTGCACAGGTGGTGGGGCAGGGAAGGACCTGGTGGGAAGGCCAGGTAGTGTGGCAGGAGGCGTGGTAGGGGTACGCACGGCGGAGGGGAGCTGCTGGCAGCGATAATCTTGCAGCATTGATCTCTGCCTCCTGAGATGATTTATCGCTGGTTTCCATGGCGTGCTAAGGTTGTATCCTGAATCTCTATTCACAATTCCATCCGCCAGTTAGTCCACAAACTGAATGCTGATTGGATCCCCCAGAAGGAGTCGTACTAGCCAGTGTGTCAGAGGTAGCATGGACAGTTCTTTTCACTAGGGACCTGCAGTTCAACAAGGATTCCGAACTAGGAAGTGTCTTGGCGTAGTTCATACAATCAAAGGAAAGCCCGTAAAAGATCCTGGCCGTAAGGAGATTCGAGAGGGATGGGAGCAGATGGCATTCAATTTCTTTGATCTGATCTGTATGATAACTATTAATACGTTGACTTGAAGCAGAAGATATGAGTATGAACTGTATTTCGGTCAAAACGCTTCACTTATAAACCATCAATTCGGCCATGAACGTTTAAGAGGTGCCATACTGTGCATGGGCTCTGGTTTAAACAGCAGGGCAGAAGTATAGACCGATCTCATAATGATATGTGGGAGTTACTAAATGCCGCCTCAAAAACTAAACATTTGACAAGAAAATTAACGCGTTGCATGCAGAACAAAACTTGGACATTTCATTGACAGATGGTAGGCAAGACTTAGGCTTCCCTTCCTCTCGTTAAATAAGAGGAACAACAAACAGTCGCTTAAGGACTAAAGACTACGTCTGGGCTCATGACTTTAATAGGCTACATTATGGAATTGTGTGATGATGATTTTTTATGGTGGGCCGCGCGGATGGCTCAGTTGGTGGTTTCCGGCACTGACACAGGTTTAGCTGGTAGAATCCTGGTAGTGGAAGAAATTTTCATCATCACGACTTGACCAACATGGTAGAAAAGGTGGTGGTGCTTCACCAGACTGAGAGCCAAGGTCCTGGGTTAAATTGCAAACCTCTCCGCAGAGCGTATGGAGTGAGGACATACGACACTGTAGAGAGTGATTCGTCCCTCAGTTGGGGCTCCCGGTGTCTTTCGGAAGAGTAGACCTGAATGGGACGGCACCGGTTTTTACTTCTTAAGCTCTCCTTTCATACAACACTTGTAATAATATCACACCTGAAACGTAAACCCTTAGCGTTTTCGTATTTTCATCCCATTTAAGATAGACTGCATTTGCTAAGCTATTTGCAAGCACCTCAACATATTACCGCAAAGGAGAGAACGTCGTAAAAATTCGAAAAACCATTCAGCCCTGGTATCTTTGAAGATAGCCCACGTCACACAAATCTTAAAAGAAAAACACGAAACTTCAATTGCCGATGGGAACAGTTTGAAAAATGATCTAACAAAAATCCACTTTCAATATTATTCACTATGTATATTTCATTGTCAATTTTTTCTCGAGCTTTTGCATCATTAGCCTTTCGGTAAACACTGTTTCAGTCACATAATCCCTGCCCACACCATTACGGATCCTCCTCTATATCGGTCTCTTTCCATAATGTCTGGGTCCCCGTCCCCTCCAGATTCGAATCACTCTCCAGACCGAAACACGACTCGTCTGTCAAAAGAACATTGGCCTACTGTTCGACCGTCCAGTTGGCATGTTGACGAATCCACTGTAGACGTTCCCTTCTGTGAAGATGCGTCTGGGGTACCCATACAGCAGGTCTCCGACAATAAAGGCCGCTCTTCCGAAGCCTTCTACACACTGTTTGCCTCGATTCAACTGTTCCAGTGGATGCTGCGAGGTCAGGTGCCAGTTGCCGTGCGGTACTAAGACGGTACCGTCGTGCCCTTACAGCCAAATAACGATCTTCTCTTTCTGATGTCACACGTGGTCGACCGTGCCATGATCTTTGGGGTGCAGTTTCGTTCTCTATAAACTGTCGCCACATCATAGAAACAACAGAACTATTCACATTAAGCCATCGGGACACGTCAATTTGAGACTGTCATGCTTCCATTCTTCATATAGCCCTCCACCGCAGAGAGTCTGGTAGGCGTCTTCTCTGTGCCATACCGCACCGTCTGTGAGTGTGTACACAGCGATTGTGGGTGTGGGAATACCCAGCAAACACTATCCCGTTTGGTAGGTGCCCTGACGTCATCGTTGGCATGGTTTTGCGATGGCCAGAATGCCATCTTCCCTGCAGAACACGATTGTAAGGACATTTGTTGACAGTCTGTATGATTATATCGTGAATTAGACACAGGACGGAGAAATAGCGATTTGTTGCTTTAATTTTGGACACCAGTGTATTTCCACCGCAGCTTTCGTTGTATGAAATTGAGTAAATTATTTACACCTTCAGAAATATTTGACAAACATGTTACCATTTTGTTAAACCGTTTTAAACTAAATTCTGTGTTGGTTTGACGCGCTTACTTAGCAATAGTGGAGACCTGATCGTATAATGTTAGGCAGTACTGTGTTCTTAGTACCAGGTCTGTCTGTGCCATTTGCCTTTGCTGCTGTGGAATCCCTCTCGGTCCTCGAAATTAAAAACGGTGTCTCCCCCTCTCCCCTCTCCCCTCCCACAATCCCTCGCTGTTTGCGTGTAATCTGGCGACCGTCGTTTTGTTTCTTTGTGTCACTGTTTCGCCCTTTAATTCTCTCGTTCTGCCGCTCAGAGCGCCTCTGTTTTAACGCGTTTCGTCTTTTTGAAAAATTTCCAGCTCTAAAAAAAAAGAAAGGGAGTAGAATCTGCCGTGTGATCATAACTATCGACCTTGCTGCGGTGAGCAAGTATCGAACAATGGTCCACAACATCTTGCCACACCATTCGTTAAAAGGCCAGGGATATACGAATTACAAAGTGATATTGAGTAGTATCTCTGGATCATCTCTCCCTGTTTAAATGCGTGCATTTCATACTGATACTCCATGTTACTAACAATGTATAATGTAAATCATGTAATTTAAACAGACATCAAAAAATCGTATTACAGAATAATTATGGTTTAAAATAAAAACAAAAAATAAAGTTCAAGATTATGAATGCTTATCTTTTGGTTGCGTTTACCTAATTAAAAGCACTATTCGTTCTGTTTATTTTACACTTTACATGACCCTAATTATTCACACTAGTACATTTGCTCTTCATCCTTAATTACATTTTTTATCTTTTTCCTGTGAATACGCTTTCTGTTAATAAATATTATACTGTTGGATCTTCTTCATTTCTTAATAGTTTTGACGTGAAAAAACGTCTATTCGCTTGTTAAGCATAGTGATAACCGGTCGAAATTTCTTGCGTTACAAAATACTGTCAGATCTGAGTCGCTAATAACTACGAAATTAATAATACATTAGTAACTATTGAGCCCACAACGAGTAGAGCACGTCTGTACGAGTTGGTCGTTCACCATTTGTTTTGCCTGTAACTTCATCGGACTAGTAGTGTGAGTGCATTTTGGCGATTGTTTCGAATTAGCGTTGTGTAAAGTTATAAATTAGTGTACGTGAAAGCGTTGATTCAAGAGTCACAGTAAAGAGATCGCGAAGGACTACTAGGAGACAAAGTGAGATAGTAAAAATATTCGACGGAATGTAAGTAAAGATCGATATTAAAGTGAAAATTACAACAAAAAAATCAACATGATTCCTCAGACTTCCGCGGCCATCTTTGTTCATGAAAAAATCAACATGTTGTCTCGTATGAGTCGTAAATATGCTCGGAATTATAGAAAACATAAAATAGAGAAAAGCTCGCGTGAAAAGAAACCTAAAATGGCCACGGATGAATAAATGTGAGATCTACGACAGCGTCGAAAAGAAAACAGTCAATTCGTTCATAAAAGTGACAACAGCACTCGCATTGGGCGTTCGACTGATCGAGCCTTATGTCGGCCATATCTGCATGATTTGCCTGTAACTTCATCGGACTATTAGTGTGAGTGCATGTTGGCAATTGTTTCGAATTAGCGTTGTGTAAAGTTATAAATTAGTGTAGCGTGAAAGCGTTGATTCAAGAGTCACAGTAAAGAGATCGCGAAGGACTACTAGGAGACAAAGTGAGATAGTAAAAATATTCGACGGAATGTAAGTAAAGATCGATATTAAAGTGAAAATTACAACAAAAAATCAACATGATTCCTCAGACTTCCGCGGCCATCTTTGTTCATGAAAAAATCAACATGTTGTCTCGTATGAGTCGTAAATATGCTCGGAATATAGAAAACATAAAATAGAGAAAAGCTCGCGTGAAAAGAAACCTAAAATGGCCACGGATGAATAAATGTGAGATCTACGACAGCGTCGAAAAGAAAACAGTCAATTCGTTCATAAAAGTGACAACAGCACTCGCATTGGGCGTTCGACTGATCGAGCCTTATGTCGGCCATATCTGCATGATTTGCCTGTAACTTCATCGGACTATTAGTGTGAGTGCATGTTGGCAATTGTTTCGAATTAGCGTTGTGTAAAGTTATAAATTAGTGTAGCGTGAAAGCGTTGATTCAAGAGTCACAGTAAAGAGATCGCGAAGGACTACTAGGAGACAAAGTGAGATAGTAAAAATATTCGACGGAATGTAAGTAAAGATCGATATTAAAGTGAAAATTACAACAAAAAATCAACATGATTCCTCAGACTTCCGCGGCCATCTTTGTTCATGAAAAAATCAACATGTTGTCTCGTATGAGTCGTAAATATGCTCGGAATTATAGAAAACATAAAATAGAGAAAAGCTCGCGTGAAAAGAAACCTAAAATGGCCACGGATGAATAAATGTGAGATCTACGACAGCGTCGAAAAGAAAACAGTCAATTCGTTCATAAAAGTGACAAGTCAGCACTCGCATTGGGCGTTCGACTGATCGAGCCTTATGTCGGCCATATCTGCATGATCAACGTGATCGTGGAAGGAGAATTAAAATCCTGCTTGCATCGATCTACATCCACCCTAGCACGCGGGTACAAGATATACAAATGCTGATTCTCTCGTCGTTTGTTCGATACTCGGTCAGTATTCATTACGTCTTACCGACATTGGAACACTTGACGCGTATGCCCCTCTTTCTCACGGGAGACTTTAATGTTAGGCCTAATGCAGACAGCGATAAGACACTGCTGAATAACTTCAAGCTCGCGCAATTTGGTATCATTCCCGTGACGAATCCTGACCCGACAACATTCGGCAACACCAGCATGATATGACTTTCAGTAAACACTTGAATTCGATGCAGTGTGAAGTGTACGTGTGTTACTTTAACTACCACAGACCTATGATACTTGCGCTTAACTTGTAATTTATCTATCCGGTAACTGTTTTACTACCACTGTGTTAAAAAGATCGGTAATTGATTTCATATTAAACAAAATACTTGTTATGATTTTATCATGATGTTTTCACGAAAAATCTACGGAGCAGAATAGAACTGCGCCTTTTCATACAGAAAGGCACAATTCGATTCTTTTTTTTTTTTTTTAGAGGGGCGGGGAGAAGGTTGTGAAAAATTTAGCCATATGTTACGTCGACAAATTCCCTTCCTTCATTTTCAGTGTCTGGTCCAAAATTAACGAAAAGTCATAAGTTGAAGGACATACCACTTTTTGAATAAATTAAAAATAGTTTTTTTTAGAGAGAGCTGTATAAAAACTATTAAAAATGTACTTATAAAAGTGTCCTTAGTTCAATTTTGATTTCAAAATGAAATCTCTTTCAACTAACGTTTATGACGCTGAAGGAAACAAAGTATTTAGTAGTAAAGAATAGTCACAGTATTGCCATGTATTGAGAAATTTACACACTTATGCCATGTGCTGACAATTTCGTTACATTTTACGGTACAATCTATTCGCAGGTCTGGTATTTTCTTTGTCAGTCTCTCATATGACATAGTCATCTTCTATCTCGGCGTTAGCAGACTGTGGAGTTTGTATTGTAGTTCTGTTTAAAATTTGTATTTTACCAGCACAAACTGAAACCCCTGCACAGATTTAATACAAATGGATGCGTGCTTATTTGTGGTATGAAAAGAAGAAATACATATTTGTTCTGATATTTGTTTTAAAGTTGTTGTAAGATCTTACTGCTACGAGTGTCTAACACGTATCAGAAACGAAACGAGGGAAAACTTTCCACAGATCGCACACTAACTCGTTGAACCGTTTCCCCTGTACTTTCACCTCTGACGTTACGTCCAAAATATACAGCTTGGATTCGGAAACCGCATGAAAATAAAGATGCGACAATGAGGAAGTAATAAATTAGATATACGGGCGAAAATCCGGCTTTATCTCGCTGTCCCCATCCCGAAATTTCATTTTATTGTCCCTAGACTCGCTTACACTTTGGTTAGAGAGCGTGTGTGTGTGTGTGTGTGTGTGTGTGTGTGAGGGAGAGAGAGAGAGAGAGAGAGAGAAAAGAGGGGTTGGGGGTTAGGGGCAGATGCGTTATTAATATTGATGGCAGCTGGTGGGCGTGTATTTTTTTTATTTTTGAAAATGATTCGCGGTCGTAATTCAAACGGCAGCTTGGGCGTTCAATTAAAATCATTTTAACACGTGTCGCCTGCCCTGCATAGCGCACGAACTTATACCCTGTTTGCTGATGAATTCTTTTTTTTACAATTTAATATACGCGCAGCATAAAAACAGAAAATTAGGATTACAACTTGGTCGTTGATTTCGCATCGGGATGCCAGGGCCTTCGACGCAATACTGTGTGTTCTGTTCATTTAATCCTCCTTTCATATTTTCGTGTTTTCACGTGTCATTTCCGTGATTCTGATATCAAAGGATACGTAAATTATTAACCTGCGTTTCCAGAGGGATTAGTAGTTTATACCCGGAAAGATCAGAAGCCTATAATTGAGAACTAAGGTTGTGAAGGGTACGTTGAGGTGTAAAGATTAGCTTTGGATAGAAAAGGATGGTAAATTAAAACAGATGAGAGACCAATGACAAGGAAAAAACTGCTGCATTTCAAGCATACCTCCCATAACTTAAGACATCCTGCTGGTAGGTCAACTGTTTGATTGTATTAGACATGTCTTAAGCTCTTCACTAACAGCTACTATGTTCAATATAGCGAGAGGGTACCCAAAAGAAACCGAAATTCCTTTCAACCATTCTGAACTTACATTCCATCATGCTAAACTGAGAATCTACATGACCATCGTTTCACCGTCCTGTGAAGTCTGCGACATTCTATTAAACACGAACATCGTGTACATACAGCGACTTCAGAATAAATTCCTTCGATTCATACTAAACTAATGTTACAGAACTGGAATGAAATAGCCATTCGTACACTCCGTCCAGGGGCGTAGCTACTATGGGGCTAGGCGGTGCAGTGCTCCGGGGCCCCTACGCTCAGGGGGCCCCCAAGCATACCACTGGGGACCCCAAAGCGCACTGGGGGGACACACGAGCCTTCATGGCAAACTCTACAATCTTCTAAGGGAGCCCCTTGAGACACAGGAAGCCCCTCACTAAGGGCCCTTTCACTGCTCAGGGGGGGCCCTAAGCACAACTCCAGGGCCCCATCCTCAGCTCAGGGGGCCCTTACCAGCACCACAAAGCAAAAAAAAAGGTCGCCCATCTGGTCTGAGGGCCCAAGGGAAAACAGTAAAAGATGTCTTCCGGAATCAAAATAGAAAAAAGCTACGCGGGGGTTACAGACAGCGTGGAGGGGAAGGGAGGAATTCATAGGAGGCCAAAATGGAGCTACGAGGTTTATGGACGCTCCCTAATGTTTGAGATGTCAATTTGTTATTGTTTCCTTGTTATTTAAGCTCTCATATTTTATTTTTTGCTTCGGGTTTACGTCTCGCTGAGGTCATTAGACGTGGAAGAGGATTGGCAAGTAACGGGAAGGAATTCTACCATGGAACCATCCCAGCATTCGCCTGGAGTGATTTCGGGAGACCATGTAAAACCGAAATCAAGATGGCCGTACGGAGGATCCGAACCCGTCCTTTCGATTGCCAGGCCAGAACGTTACCGCTAACCCACCACGCTCGGTCTCAAAATCTCTTTCAGTGTGTAGTGGGTGCCTTGGGGGGCAAACTACGTTACAATTATCTTTCATACCTTAATGATTAATAATTGTGGATTTTTAATTTTAATTTTTATGAAGGAGTGAAAATTTATTAATTTTGCAAGAATCTCGACGTTAGTTGGAATTTAGGAAAAATTGTCACAATATGACATTTATTTTCTTATCACTGGCGATTACAAGTCTGAGCGAATTTACCGTTAACATTAACACAAATTCGCAAAATCATAAAAGCAACGCTCAGAGGTACAATTAGCCGTCATGAGCATGCAAACAATTGTATATTTACTTTTAAATACATCTCAGAATCAAAATGCAAGAAATAATGACAATTGGAAACAATGAAAAATACAAGTTATGACGACCTCAGACAAAGGTATCATAATACTGTGACTTTACAGTTAAAAAAGGAAAATCATGGGCGCCAGAATGAACAATATATCATTCGAAAATAACTAGTTCTGGCAAATTATGCCGCTAGCTCAGGGGTTTTTACAATTACAAAGTGAGAACATGGACCTATCCTCTCAAAGTCGCTTACGGGTTCTGTTTCACGGAATGCACAATCAGATGGCTTGGTCGTAATAAGTTACCATTGTAGTCCTGCGTCTGATGTCTGCGGTGACTGTAGCGGACCCACGATATGTGAGATTATCTCACAAGTCGGCTATAGGCATCTCTGGTCTGACAATGCGCATCATCGCATTACCGGCTGTGTTGCTGTGATAAGCTTGCTCCAGCAAGGCAAGCTGGCAGCCAGAAATCGTACAACGGCAGTTGGCGAGAGAAGCCAACTTTCCAAGTCAACCTCAGACTAGACTCGCATAGCTTGGACTCGAAGATCGAAGTGAAGCTCGTCGCTCTTCTCTCTCGCGAGGAAACTTCTTGCTCCGCCCCTTTGTAGTCTCGAAGCTCACATATAACAGAAATTCCCAGGATTTTGAGTTATACGCTCATTTGGATTTGATCCTCAGGTCGGCACCTAATGTCACGTGATATCCCCGATGTGTGATTTGGCCAGAGTATCTAACAGAGGTCGGACATATTCGGCTAAGTTCGCCGGGGTGAGGGGGTGTCGGGCGGCAGGCTTTTCCCGCCAGGTGAGTGACCCATCCCCAGGGAGCAGAGTGTGTGGTCCGGCAAACCCCAAATCCGCGACGTCCTGTCGCCATAATTCGGGAAGACCAAGATTAGCTTCAAGCCTACATAGCTCAATAATTCTTTAATATTCGCTTTACCAAGATACACTGTATGTTCACCATTTCACAACAGTCCTCACTTGGAATCTTGCGTACTTTATAAAATTACAACAAAAATCTATTTAGGTGGTCGCCCAAGATTTATGTAAATTACTCTTATATTATTACAGATATAATAAAAATGCACCTTGTAACGTGGCGACAGCGCGTCATGTTACTATGTGTAGCCATAATGATGTCTGTACTAACTGTATCGCACATCAATCCGTGTTTCATGTCGTCAGTTTCCGCTTTTTCTTTCGATTTTGGTCTACTTTGAGGTACGAGAAACGACTGGTTTAGTGGTTCGCCTTTTCTTCCTCTCCCACTAAGGTTGCTCTTTCTTTCTTTCTTTCTTTCTTTCTTTCTTTCTTTCTTTCTTTGTACGTTGTTCCTGGAACCTGTTGAATTTATTAATTCCTCAATTTTGTGTCTCATCTTGATGAATCCCGACATTTTCCATATCTTTTCTCGTCTCCTCAATCCATTTTACTGTCACCTTTAATTTAGTGATGTAGCTGACAATTATTTTTGTGAACCTGCTCTCACGCTCGCTTTTATATCATACTTTCTCAACTTCACTAATGAAAGTTTTATGTTATCGTGTGTTAATGCTGATTATGTATCTTTACAAGTTATAAATTTCATTTTCTTTCTTATTTATCTATTTTTTTCTCCATGAGATCCCTTCTACGGGAATGAATTCTTTTCATTTCCTTTTTCCCAGTGTTCCCCCGAAACACAGTTAATAAATATTTATTGAAGGCGTTCAGTAATTTTTCTAAGTCCATAACAGATACACTAATATTACAATGTTATATTCTGTTGCTAATCCAATCAACTCTAAGATGAAACTTATAATTCCTCAAACGTTTTAATATAACATTACTGATTATTTGTTTCATTTACTGGAATCTTGGAATACTTTGTATCGTTTCCTTTCAAAGCCTTTCCTTCTTTTACATTTTGGCCAGCCACGGATGACGTTATTTCATTTTTTATCCTCCAAGAGCTTCAAATTTTCCCTGTAATTCGATATTTGTTCTGGGGTTTCCTCCTTTTTTCAGTCCACGTCTTAAACTGCTCTTAGCTTCTACTTTTCTTGGAAACATCAACCCGCTTCAAATTCGTTCTTAACAGAATTAATCTCCTTCGTCTTTTCACCTTCAGATCCCCGCATTCTTGGTTTTACCAAATAGTGTTCTGTACCATCTAGAATCAAAGCTGCTTAATTCTCTGAATAAGTATTGAGGAGCAATTTTCTTTGTCTCATTTTTTTCAGTGAACCAGACCCTCTTGGTTTCAGTATCTAGAATGTTGCTAATGTTTGTTCTTTTGAAGTACTTGGATGCTGTAGAATGTGAATTAAACTCGACAGTTTGATATAATGCTTCACTAGAGAACAATTCTTTAATCAGAATGACGACACAACATAAACAAAAGACAAAGATCATCAAGCAACTAGAAATTGCACAAGTCAAAGATTACAACAGGATATACATACCATGCGTGGAGGAAGGAATATATGGAGACGACGCAAGGGACCTTCACCACGCACTTGAGTGAAACCGGGTAGAGAGAAGTGGGATGGGGAGGTCGCCATATTGGTTGGCCGCAGAAAACACGGGGAGTGGGCACAAAAACCTCAAGGGAATCATACGACAACCGTGGCACCGCGATTTGATGATGGATTATTATGTAACTCGACGAGACAGACCAAAAATGAAGAATTAAGTTTTTTGATATACTGCTTAGTTCTGGAGATATACTTCTCAAAAGTAAGGTGTTTTGCGTTGAAATTCAGAAGAAACATTTCCCCAACATTTCCCCAAGGTCAAATTTGGTGCTAGATTCTTATGTAACACGACGAGACAAATCGAAAATAAAGATTAAAATGTTCAAAATCTCGCTTAGTTCTCGAGATATACTGTCTAAAACGTGAGATGTTCTAGGTAGAAATTCAGAAGGAAAATATCCCCAAAGTCAAATTTGATAATAGATTCTTATGTAATACGACGAGAGAAATTGAAAGTAAACAATAAATATTTTCGATATCTCGTTTAGTTCTCGGGATATGCTGTCTCCAAAAGTCGGAAGCTTAAATGGGAGTAGTATACATTGCGATACGTAATACACGTTGCTTTACTAACATGGTGCTTATGAAATTACTAACAACTAATAATAAATTGTTTGTCCCTTCTGGTACAGGCTGCATTTCAACGTAGCCACATTTCCATTAATATTGTCACTACAAAATCAAACTATGAACATATACCTAAACACATGAAATGCATCGCGAACTAAATTTCGGGTAACAACAACGTTTTCTTCATCACGTTTCATAGTTATCACAAATTATCACAATTTCATCGTACACTTTCTGTGTAAACTGAACTGGACTAAAGCGTGCAGAATACCATATTCATTGTATCGCGATGTAAACTTGACCCGCTTAAATTAGACTTCCAACACTTGTTTATAATAAGGCTAGCCTTTTATGTGCAAAGTAGTAACATATGCTGATTGTCTACACCAGTGGTTCCCAATTAGTGGTAAGCGTACCCCCAGGGGTACGTGAGGTTTCTTCAGGGGGTACGCGCGGTAGTCTCTTGGCTAAGGTGATCACTAAAATAATTGAAAAAATCCACTTTTATCTGCCAAAAGAAACATTACTATCACCTAAATATATTTTAAGATAAACTGTGTTTGTGTCAATAATATCATTGTAATCCTGTGGTTGTGAGAAGCACTCTACTGGGATGAACGAATTCATTTATTTATCATTTCTGCTGTAAGGGGTACGCGCGGTTGAGCTCCTTCTTGCAGTTGTACTCGGGAAAAAATAATTGGGAACCACTGGTCTACACTACACCAACAAATATTTGAGAACGATATTATCCTGTTGAGAGCAATTAATAAATTTATAACGATAGGTCCTAATGTTGGAGTTACCTATCAGACACTTCAAGAACAATAATTACAATGTCACTTAATTATGAAACGTTATTCCAGGTTGTTTCCTGTCTTGTCTATTTGTGCAACGGTATGCAACACAACTTGGCATTATATAAAACTTAAGAATAGTAGAAAATGAAATATTCTCAGCAGCAGACACAGTGCAAACAGTCTAATGTTTTGGGGTTATTCCTATGGCTGCCGCGCTTGCGCAGTAGGAGACGAGTTTTTAGATGAGGTTTCACATATTTAGCGTTATTTCGTCTCCATATATTCCTTCCTCCATGATTACAACAAGATATACGTACTCTGACCAAAGATACACAAAACAAAAATCATTAACACAATACATTATTCTCAATATAGAAGGTAGGTAGATATAACCTTCATTTTTATTGCTCTTAATTTCAGTCGCAAAATGATCAACAATTTTGTTTTTAAACTCGGCTCTTTTAACTGCGATTCCAATGCATAATTTCTCCTGTGCTTGCTCTGTATACACTCAGAGTGCGAGACTGTTAGCGATACGTGTGTAGTCGAAAGCAGTACCATCGGAGAAGTTTCCATCTCTTCGCGAAGTCTCTTCCGAGTGTGTCTGCCGCGATTGTATCAGCTCCTGTGTGCGCTCGGCTGGAAAAGCAGAAGGAAAAAGCTTCGAGGAGAGAAGCGAGCGCCGCCGGTGTGGGGACAGGAAATAAGAAAACGAAATTCGGGACAGACAATAAACAGGAATCAAGGTTGAGTGGTGGGAGGCGGCGCTGTTTGTCCCAGCGAGCTCGCACACTGAATCTCAAACAGCTTGCGGGAGGGCGCTGCTAGCAATTTGAGAGCCACAGGCCGCAGGGAAGGGACTTCTCTCGAGCATTTCTTGTTATGACCCACGCCGCACAGCACAATACGGGGAGAATCGTCGTCACTATATAACGTCAAATCAAGTTTCGCTTTCTTACCATCATTTTACTTTTTCCTTCTACCACAGCACAAAGTATTGTAATAGTACTGAATTTAGATGCCCAGATTTCAGTAGACCTTCATGATTTACAGTTTCTCTTTTGTGAAAGATTTCTATCATGAAGAGAACTAACGTATCATTGGCTAGTAAAAAAATAAATTCTTGTGGTTGCGACCCAGTGACAGAGTTTTAATTTGCCTCGCATTTCACCTCTGTCGTGGCCGGATTTACAGTTTAACCTGAAATCCGAATCACGGAAAGTCCTGTCGTAGCTCTTAAAAATACCATGCTCCATCGCAGTTAGAAACCGAGTGTGGTGAGTGAGCGGTTAACGCTCTGGCCTCTGATTCGGGAGGACGTCGGTTCGAATCTCCGTCCGGATATCCAGATTTTGGTTTTCCATGGTTTCCCCAAATCACTCCATGAGAATTCCGGATGCTTCCTTCAGAAGGCAATGGCCGTCGACGAAGCATAAAGCCGTATAAAAAAAAAAAAATAGTCTCTAAGCCCTTCCCCATCTTACTGTTTTGTATGGACTTAAATACTCAGTTTTGTTTATGTATGGTACCAACTCCGAAACTAGTGATTGCTTGGTATGATTTTACTGGGATTCAATTCCACTCATTTCGTTTTTGAGAGTTTTTTAGTGTAATGCTTTCTTTGGCAATTGTTCTTGGTAATGCTTAAATTCGCGATCGTGTACTGCTAGGCTTCATCTGAAATCCTGTTTCGAATACTATTCTGGTCAATTATTCTGAAAACTGTTCACAAGAATCTCATTTTTAAATTCAGTGAATTTTCTTTTTTCTTGAATTAAAGAAAGTTAAAATTTGTATATTTTTTAAATAATGTTTTGAATGCTGCGGCACCTTATCATGGTCTGAGATTCACTGCTAAGTAATTAATGCCATAAACAATGGTTCGGAAAAGATGATGGTGTCTAGGATAAGCGAATAAGGGATATCTTTGCAGGGGTAACTGTATATCTGATAAGGGAGCGTACATAAACTACGTGGCTCTGTCTAGGGGGGAGGGATTGGCTGAAAGCTAAGCTGCGCCACGTGGGGGGGGGGGGGGGGATTCCGATCCAGTCGTAGCTTTCCATTCATATAATTTTTCACACTTAAAATGAGGTACAGAACACACAACAGCAGTGAATATTTATTTTCTTCATTTAATTATCTCCATATGTAATTTATAATAGTCTGACAAGAGAAAACGGTAAAAAATGTCTTCTAGGATCAAAAGGGGAAAAAAGCTACGTGCTACGTACCGGGGGGGGGGGGCAGGGGCGGATCCAGGATCTTGTTTTGGGGGGGGGCTTGGCTTGAGTGAATTTTGGTTCAGAGGGCTTGGCCTTCAGTGGATTTTGGCTTTGGGGGGGGGGGGGCTTGAGTCGGGAAAAAGGTAGTATTTATAGCTTCCTCGGGCCTCAAATCGCAAGTCCCTAGAGCAAAAAAAAAAAAGTGGACCAAGGGACCAAGATACTTTTGGGGGGGGCTTGAGCCCCCTAGCCCCCCCCCCTGGATCCGCCCCTGGGGGGGGAGGGAGGCAGAGGTAAAAGCTACATCGGGCTACATGAGGGGAGGGGAGGTTCACAGGAGGCTAAAATGGAGCTACGTGGTTTATGGACGCTCCCGAAGAATACTTTCACACAAATTGTTTCATTATTGACAGACTTTACGTTGAAATAAAATTATGGCACAAAAAAATAAGAAACCCAGCGTATATAAAGTAGTCAAAATGATTTATAGGAAATGTGAATTCGAATGAAATCTGCAACTCGTTTTTCGTAACCTACATCTCTGGACTGTCTCGTTCAAACTTATCTGTGCACATAATACTTTCAGAAAGCGCCTCAACAACGTTCTGTTGAGCATGGCTCTTCTCTGTATTAGAGCCCTGTTAGGAGGTGGCTTATTAATGTCCCGAACATGGCTCTCCAGCTCCCAGGAGAGAGGCACGTGTTGCCGTTATAATACCCCATTTAACGAGCTCGGCTTCCTGCCTTATCTTGCTCGCTGCCCAGCTGCTCACATAATAACTGAGATATCGACTCGTCTGCCATCTACAGTCTAACACCTACATTAACAAAGCCAGGGAACACGCACACTGTTTCATTAGCACGAAAATATTGATCTCCTAATTAAATTTAAAAATGTAATTAATTTAAGCCTACTACCAGTTGCTTACACGACAGAAATATCCTTCTGTCCTTAAACTATGGAATTATTACTAGCTGTACCCGCGACTTTGCCCATGTGGAATTTGAGATTTGTGCTATTAATTTTGCCAGTAAATTCGTTCAGGTAGGGTGTTAAAGTAAGGACCTCCTTCTTAAACTGACTATCCCTCAATTTATCTCACTTTCGAACTTCACAACAAAATATAACATTACCTATTTTGCCTACCGAATTGGGTTGATTTATCACCATACAATTTTTAGTTTCCCTGTGAGAAACACGCATACAAAGTTTCATTAAACTTGCCTTAGCCGTTTCCGGAACATAATGAAACGCCCTCATTCAACCCACTAGATGGCACTTTGGAATTGATTTACAGCTACAGTGTATATTGTCTCACCGCCCGGGGCAGCAGTAGAAGAAAAAATAAAAGGTCGCTGCTTCGTCTGTTTGGAGGCGGTGCGGCGATACTGCAGACGGAAGAAAATGAACCATAATGCCCCGGCTACACGTTCCGTCTTGCGTGCGCTCTTAGGGAGCGTGCACAAACTACGTGGCTCTGTCCAGGGGAGGGAGGGGTTGGCTGGAAGGCTACACTGGACTACGTGGGGGGAGGGGGGGGTTCCAAGCGAAGCCACGTTGCTTTCCTTTCGTAACATTTTTCACTTAAAATGAGGAACAGAACACACTACAGTATGTGAATATTTATTTCCCTCATTTAATTATCTCCGTATGTAATTTACAATAGTCTGACTCGAGAAAACGGTACAAAATGTCTTCTGGAATCAATAGGGGGAAAAAAGCTACGTGCTCCGTGGGGGGGGGGGGGGTAGAGGCAAAAGCCACTTAGGGCTACGTGGGTGGGAGAGGGGGTTCACAGGAAGCCAAAATGGAACTACGTGGTTTATGCACGCTCCCTCACCTGCACAAACTAGTTTGCGCATGCAAGACGGAGTGTGTGGACGGCAACACGGGAAGCGCGTGCAAACTCGAAAGAGCGGCTTGTGCAATCGTTGACTTGCTAAAGATTTGACTGCACAGTTATTGGTTTGAACAGTTTTTCTCAACAGTTATCTGTGAAATGGATGACGTACGAAATTGTTCAAAGGAATTCTTTATAAGCAAACAATAAATTAATGGTTCCAATTAGAAAAACCTCTTCTGTTGGTCACAGACTCACAGTTGGCGACACACTCGGTTTGCACAAGCTTACCTGTACCGTGTGGCCACTCTTCCGTGTTCCGTCTTTTGACTGCGCAGTTTTACCTGCACATGAAAGACGGAGCGTGTAGCTGGGGAATAAATGGAGATTTTTTCCCTTTTTGTATCATTACACTTAAGTGTTCAAATGTAAAACATCTAATACATAATTTCATTAAATAAATAATGAAAATTCAAATTTTATTTTTCTATTTTTTACTTTTTTCTGTAATTATTTTCCGATTTCATATTCTTTTAACAATAAACTTTTTAGACTTTGAAATTTAAATTTTTCTATCGATCGAGCACCGAAACTTTATCCTAATCTGTACTTTTGAACCAAAAAATACAGTTTGAGTGTCTGATTGGTTCCAAGGAATGTGGCAATCATATTTTTTATGACTAGCGTTCTCATATTTTTCATTATACTAACGAAAAACTAATGAGATTGGTTCAGAAGCAGTGAAATCGGCAATTTTTTCTTCTCCTGTTCCACCATCGGTACAGTAACCACTGAAGCATTTCACTCTCGTCTTCAGTATCCATTGTTTTACAAAGAATTGAACAATACGCGCCATATCGACGGTCCACATGTCGGTCAAGGCGGCCGCCGCTCCAAAGTCGCCTCGTGTGAGTAGTTGGGGCAGTCGCTTCGTCTGTTTTAGGCCTTAGTAAATATCGTGTTTTGTATTTTCTACAGGCGCGCTGAGCCAAGCCTCGGTGCAGGTGGAACCGCCCACGCAGATGGTTCGGCAGGGACAGCCCGCACACCTCATGTGTCGCAGCGGGGTGCCAATCCTCTACTGCCGCATGGAGCGACTCTCTGGAGGCGTCGGCGGCGGAAAGTCGTGGTTCCTCAGGGAGGACATGGTAAGACATCGCTCACCTTTGATTTCTGGTGACGCAGCAATGCTCGCTGAAGTCACATATCAAGGAAAGCGAAAAAGTGAACTATCCTTAATCACTGATAAATAAATACTGCCAACGCGATCGAATTTTTGTTCATTTACTTGTTTTCCAAACGCGTTTCGCTTCTTTTATAGAAACATCTTCAGCAGTTTATTGCTTCAGCAGTATTTATTTATCAGCAATTGATGAAAATGATCCACAACTTCCAGATATCCTTAAAGAACTTTCTAACTGAACATTTAATGTGAGGACTGATCAAATACAGATGAGGCTTTTGAAGTACTATGATTCAACAGATAAAAGAAGGTTTATGTGTCCATTGGACAACGCAAATTCATGAGTTTCTAGCACGTGAAGGTTTTACACTAGAACAATTTTGTGCTGATTGAGTACACAGTTCAGAAATGATATGCTACTTGTGCACTTAAGTTCATTTGTGAAGGTTGGAAAATAGTTTCTAAACTCACTCAAGCTCGTCGGCCTAGAATGTGCATCAATTCGCAGATAGATTTGCTAACTTAAAGCCTTATTTACAGAGAAAGACAATAATTATTCGTGTAATTAGTGCACCAATTGGATGAAGTTAGGAAGTGTGCAGATAATCATTTAAAAGAATCTACATTTACGCAAAATCTCTACAATCAAAGTGTCATGAATGTTACATAGTAGAGGATATTTACTTTAGTTAAGTATGTATAAGACAGTTAACTCGTTTGGTCCTGGAAGTAATAAATAGTATTAGTACTTAACAGAAAATGTTATTACCATTTTCATGTCGGATTTGATTGTTTTGAAGCATTGAGAGAGATATTTTGTGCCTAGAAGAATGTTATTAAGGTATTTAACTAAGGCTCTCACATCATTTATTTGCCAAAGAAAAAAAAAAAAAAAAGCTATAAATGATAAGGATAGGTAAAGTTTTAGGTTTGCAAAGTTTGTAATGGAAATTATTTGGGATAGAAGTGGGATTGGCAAATTGAGTGATTGCCTGGGGCTCTGACATCAGATCTGCCGAAGTTATAAATGGGGCTGCATAGATGAAGAAATAGATTTTTCGTAGGCAAGTGTTAGCACCTCAAACGTGTTCCTACGAGGATAGTTAGATATCGGCTATCAACTCACAATGTTGTGTTGAACTGCGAGACAAGGATTTTACGGGAATTTTAGCCAGCTCTGATCTCTTAACAAATACTCTCAATTTGAATTTCTTAAATAATCAAATATAAGAAAGTTAGTATTCTCATGATTGGATTATCTTAGTGAAACTTCTCCTGCAATTGATTCCAGAAGATTCAAAATCCATAATTATCCATGAACACTATGATGACTGATACTGAGCCTATTCATTTGAAGGAATATTTCATTAAAAAGAATAAATGAGTGAAATTGGTTCTACATGGTTTCTTTTATTTAATTAAAAGTTGAAATTCTATTATTAAAAAATACTGACTTCTAAATCTCACCTAGTGAATAGGTGACCGAACTTTTAAAATAATTAACCTGGCAATCTTCAAGGCCTTTACAATAAATTCTTAGCTTCAGGAGTTCACATTTAACCAGTCATTTATCATGGTCAAGAGCACAGATAAATCGGGGGGAAAAGCTTACCAACGATCTCAATATCAAAGAATTATCTGTGGTTGTGTTTATGTCTCATGAATATTTATGAAGGACTAATTAAAAAAAACTGCCAAAATTACATACGATGATCTCATTCTGATACTGAAGCAGCTGCTAAATGAAAGCACTTTGCAAACTGTAAAGAAATCTAACAGAATTTCAAATATTCATGGTTAACATTATCTAACACGCATCAGATGGTATTCCAGCTCTTCCTCATCATTGGTGAAGAGCTGTGGATAATTCAGGCCACTATTTTGAAAGCAGTTAGCTGTTTGTACTGTCTCTTGCTAAAAATGTACATTACTATGTTTGTTTCGACATTGTACTGCATGAAAACAATTATATCTATTTACATGGTTTTTTATTTTGTCACTGCTGATAGCTGTAACACTACTGCATTGAGAAGCACATCCTTCAGGAATTCAAATGAATATACTTGAATTCGAGTGAGATCAGTTGTTTTGAAGACACATTAGGATTGACGTGATTTATAGAAGGATCCTACTATGTATGCATGTGTCTATATTCATATAGAGGGCTCTGTTACTGCAGTTAAGCTGCCAACCAATCCTCTACTAGCATGCACCTTCCATCATCAACAGTCCTACACGCATCTCCTGTTTATGGTACAGTTTTGTATATTCTATGACTCTCCAACTTTCCGCTTTTTGCAGTGATAAATAATCACTTCCTTCTATGCCTTTATCACATAATATGCTATATCTTTTGTATGGATTTCTGAGTTGTTAAAAAGTTAAATCAAAACTCCTGATGTGTACGATTGATACAGAACGAATTGTTTTGTGTTCCAGACGACGTCGACAGACCCCAATGCACCAGTGTACGAGGGTGCAGGGTATGCAGCGGGGCAGTGCGGCATGTCTATCAGCAGAATGACTGAGGCGCTCTCTGGGTCTTGGGTCTGTACCATGGGACCAGCCACAGGCTCTCAGGAGATCAGGGGATACGCCAATATCACTGTCGCCAGTGAGTACTAATGTTGCTCCAGCTTCTTGTTTCCTCATAGCAAACATTTGGCTTTTCTCCCTCTGCAGATCATCTGACACATCCTCTTCCATTATTATCCCACCCAAATTTGTCTCTACTTCACAGCATTGGTTTCTACATCCTCATACACTTGCTCCAAGCATCTTGTTTGTGTTCTTCCAGTAGCCTCCTCTCTTTTCCTTTCTTCATTAGTGATATCTTCATATTCTTGTTCCTCCATTTGTATTGCATGTCCCAACTATTGCAGTCTTCTCTGCTTCAAGAATTTTTTCAAATAACTCGACCTTCATCTTCTGTGTTGTTTTTCCCCCTTTATTTGTGTCACCATCTCCACATAATTCCAAGCTATGTGCCTTTATTCTCTCTCACACTCTCCTTTCATCTGTAAATCATCCTTCATCTGGTCAAACCATTGCCTTCTGGGTTGTCCAACACGTCTTTTCTCTCCAGATGCTGCCTCAGTGTTCAAGACTCCTGCATTAGTTTCACATGGATGAACTTCCATTTTCAGACTTTCTTCTATTGTTAACTCCATTTGTAAGTCTCTTCTCATATGTTCATTTCTGTACAGCTGATACCAGGAATTTTATTTGCTTGCTTGTAATTTGTTCACTGCTGTTTTATTTAATACACTTCTCCCTAAAATTTGTTGTGATTGGTACGAAATATGATTGTACTTGTACATTGTCTGCTTCATTCTTAAAGGAACCGATTTTTCAAAAAAAGGTTATGGAAGAAACTGATCATTCTGCTATCCTACTCTGTACTTTTGGCTTTGCTTGCCACCACTTGACATATTTACTACTTACTAGCGATATTTTATGCTTTCTCTTTCACTGTACTAACACTGTCAATTCAATTTTTCTGTCTGACAGCCATGCTGATTGATTATGCACATTCACTTTAGTATAGCTAGGGGAGGAATGAAACTGGTAACTTCTGTAGTAGGAAGTCAAGTATGCCATGGCATGTCAAGAGGAGTTTTCACAGGACACTATTTCACCCCTGGATTGTACTGGTGTTCATCAGTTAGGCATAGTCTTTCCTCAACATTCTCATTCGATGGAGAGACACATGGACGCCTACTTACATGACAGTAGTCTCCACCATGCTGTACAAAGGAACACCACTGTGGAACACAGGGTGTAGAAATTTCTGATTCTGAAAGCAAGCCGCAAGAACTTGAGCATTTCGACCTTACTTTTAATAACATATAGAGTGGTCTCTTTGGGAGAAGGAACAGAAACATCCAGTAGAATTGGATGATAAACCAAACACCTTAACCTTCACACAAAACACAGGAAACACTTCCGCATAAACAGGAAGGATACTGGCTCAACACAGAATTATGAAGTATGATGAAGTAGAGCGTAAAAACGTTTTAATGCATTTATTACATTAGGTACTATCCTATCCTCTAAGCACTAAGCACTAGACATAAAACAGAAATAGAATGTTATTAAGACTCAGGATGGATAATTCCATTTTCACATTGTTTCCACAAATGATGTGGAGGTACATAAAAAAATCCTTACAGTTTTAACCTAGATAGAAAAAGTTTCTGCTTAAAATCCATTTTATCCTTTAAGAGGATTTTCACGTAATGCAGTAATTTAGGATGACTGTGAAAGTATAGTTTGTCTGGTATGAGAGGAGTGGTTTTTAGCACCTGTATAGTGCACAGATCATTGGAAATTATGTATATACCATAAAAATTAATGTTAACAATTACACTTCGTCATTTAAATACCTGTGATATTGCACTGCATAGTTTCTACTAATTTATAAACAATTATTAATGTTATACTAATATAATATAATTTGCTTACAGGATTAACGCTGTGTTGAATACTCCTACTTCTTCCCGACCTTTCAACCAGGGCTTATGTCTTCATCAGGGTGGCCCCTGATAAAGACCTAAGCCCTGGTCGAAACGTTGGGAAGAAGAAGAAGTAGGAGTATTCAACGCAGCATTAATCCCATAAGCAAATTATATTATAGTATGATGGCTGCGAAAACAACAAAATCTTTTATAATTATTAATGTTATCGTTTTTTAATACCTTAGTTTATTATATCACATCTCTGACAGTCAAATAGAATCCAAATTGAAATATATATTCCATTGTCACTGAATTGCTCTGATAATCAATAAATCATAGTAACTATTGCACCTCACTACCTAATTAGCTATTCATTTTCTAAAATTTCTTCTCTCTTGTATCTGCAGAGGCTCCACTGCAACCAGAGCTGTCAGTGTCTCCTGGTGGACAGACTGGTACAACCTATGAATTCCAACAGGGCGATACCCTAAGAGCAAGGTGTGCTGTGGCCAATGGAAGACCTCCTGCTAACATCTCCTGGTATATTGGTCAGTATCTCTTCCAGTTGAAATCCTGCTTACAAAAAACTAAACTGAATTAGTGTTTATTTATTTAATTGTAATATTTATGAATGTTTCAGATTCTGAAGAGATAACTCAAGGTCTGAGTCCACCAATGGAGACCCCAGGCGTCGACAACACGTGGACAGTCTCCCAGAACCTGACACATGAACTGCGCTGGCAGGACAATGGAAAGCAGCTGCGATGTGTTGCCCAACACATAGCATATGATGAGCGCTCCCGCAACCAGAGCGTCTTCTCCATCAGAGTCCTATGTGAGTCTGTTTGTTGTGTCAAAATTCTATGCATCTATGTTTGTGCTTCGTGGTTGGTACTAGCAAATATTTAAGAGGTTGTTGCTCTGCCTGTATTATATGTTTGGATCCAACTTCCTCAAAAGTGTTGAGTGCAGCCTGGAAATGCCCTCAGGGTGTCATGCTCATTCTTAATCTGCATGAAATCTCACCTACACAAGGTAATTTCACGTAGATTCAGAAGGCAGCAAGTTCCATGAGTATGTTCCTAAACTTTTATTGAAACATCAGAGAAATTTGGAGCTAAGGATATAATAAACAACATCCTCAGAAGTATTAACATGATAGCTAAAAAACTTTTTATGTTTCATGCTTTAGCTTGAAAGAAACAATATTTAGATCATATATTTGCATTCTTTTCCATCACCAAGTTAAAAGTATCAAATCTGTATTTACAATTTGCATACAGAGGTCAACCAGTTCCCAATTACTTCTGCTGTAAATAACAAAACAGTTGAACTAATTATTAATAGGGGTATGGCAAACGATGTCTCATCAGTGTTGTACTCCCATGAATTATTTTTTATTTGTAGAAACTACAGACATAAAACAAATAATCCAAATTTAGAGTTGCAAAGCATGTTTCTTGTTGCTGTGATAAAGTTTTCGGATGTTTAGGTGAACATTATTGTTTGAAAAAAAAAAAAAATTGCTCAAAGGAGATGCAATTATTAATGGAGGTGAATTACTAGTGACAATAATTGGCTGAACCTGTACATTGCTAATTATTTAATAAACAGTTCATTAATAAATCATTTCTCCAATATGGAATGTTTCTTTTTCTGTTTCTGATAAAACTTGGAAGATTACTCTGTACACACTGGCATGTGTTGCTAGAAATTGGGTTACAAAACTTTGGTCGGACCATTGCTTGCATATAGTAGTGTAGTATGGGACCCACGTTTTGAGTATAAAATATAGGAGTTGAAGAAGGTGCAAAGAAGGGCTGCTAGATTTGTTTCTGGAAATTATCGCAGAACTCAATCAGTAACAGATATGATAAAAGAGCTGGAATGGGACTCATTGGAAGACAGAAGGAGGATGAAGAGGATCATGGGAGTGTACAAGGTGTATATTGGTGATGAGGCATGGAAAGATATTGGTGTAAGAATTGAAAGTAATACATGGAAGGGAAAAGATGACCATGACTACAAGCTGGCACTCGATTTTGGGCACAAAGGTGTAGGATTATTCTCTTTTTTAGGTAAGGGTATCAGGGATTGGAATAAATTACCAAAAGAAATTATGAATAATTTGCCAAAAAACGTTGAAAGAATTTAAAGTTAAAATTTGTAAAGGGTAAATGTAGGTGGATGCAGAAAAGGGGGAAGATGGGTGTTCAGGGAAATTGCCACCAGAGCATGCTCTCCATTACAATTTAATTAATTTAAAAAATCAGGCTGTTTGATTGCATGCGACATATGTCCTTTCATGCAGTTCCTGTATGATTTTCATTTTTAATTGTTTCCTAAAAACATTTTTAATCTCTTCCCACTCTATAATCATGAATAATTAAGGGGGCATGGAAAGCCAGTGAAGAATTATTGCATTTTAAACACAGGCTCTCAGTATTGCAAAAATATTAGGGGGAGTGTTATCCCATTGGTAACATAACCAGAGAAAGAAATTAAGAATGCTGACCAATTGTTTCAACACATCATGGTAGGCTATTTAATTGACAAAGATGATGTGGTTTATCTAGCAGTGATCTCTCTTGTTAATGGGAAAGTAGTTCTTCTAACAGCACTCATTTTGCGATGATGTGGCAGGGTACAGTACAAGTCACTGATAATATCCCTGCTCACCAAGTTCGAAAAGCAGTCAGATTCTGCCAGACAACCCTTTGCTCCTTTCCCAGAAAGCTTTGTTCAGTTCCAGTTCCAGTTCTGACAGTAGCTGCCTCTAATAGCCATTACTTTCAACTTCATACTGTGATGGCTTCACTATGTTCTGAATAAAATGATGAAGTATCAGTGTACTTCTTGGATACCCACCCAGTGTCCGCCTGCTACTGAACTGTTCTAACTGCTTGCCAATTTAGATTTAATTTAATTGTGTTGGAGCGCATGCTCCAGTGGCAATGTCACTATACATCTATCAATATCATTCTTCTTATTATTGTTTATTTTATCTTAAATTCCCTGAGTGTAATTGCTCCACCCGTTTACTTTTTCTCTTCGCAAATTTTAATTTTAAATTATGTAAGTGCTTTTCTCCATTTCATATGATTCAACTACATAACATTAATGAATATGTAAGGGGGTCAGGGATTGGGATAAATTACCAAAACAAATGATGAATAACTTACCAAAAACTCTGAAAGAATTTAAAGTTGTGATTAGGAGAGGGCCAAAGTATGTGGGAAAAGGAAAGGGGAGAAATGGGTGTGGAGTGAAATTGCTACCAGTGTGTGCACTCCATCACAATTAAAATAAATTTTATGAAAAATGTTTGACTTTACCCAAAACACATTTTTCTTTTCTTATGAAGGAATTTTTCTTATAATTTTAAAAAGTAATAAAATTTATAAGCAAATTTGTTATTTGCATACTTGCACAGTCAACTACCTTTCAATCTATGATCTGCTATTCAAACTGGTTAAAATATTTGGCAACTTTTAGTAAACAGAACTGTAGAAGCAACATAAAAAATGGCTAAGTTTCTGCATACTTTTGTTTTTACAGTTCCACCACAGCCTCACAACTCGCCCATCGAGAAGTTTGGCTTTGAGGTGGGCTCGGAAGGCGTGGTTGTGGTTACAGTGGAAGCAAATCCACAACCACAGCTGACTTGGGAGGTTGACGGCCAGACTATATCACAGGGCACAGCTGATCCCACCAACCACTTTCAAGCTGGTCTTCCTACTGATATGGTGAGTGTGATGAATTTTTTACCAAGTGCTCTTTTCTTCAGAGGCGCCAACACTTTTAATATTGCTTGAAATGAGATGATGATCCACAAAAGCAATAACTGGAAGTCTTGTAGAATTTAACCCTAATTAAAAATATGTTGTAGGATTTGGTTCTCCCAAAATGAGCTCATTCATGTCAGTAATTCTTAATAAATTTTAACAGTATAAGCTTCAGTGATATCATTTAGGTCTTTAAGGAAAATGTAAGTTCAAACCAAGACCAGGACATTTAAAATTCTATTTTGTAAATTTTCCTCAAATATTTCTGGGCTAATCTTAGGAGATATGCTGCAGCCAGTATCATTTCCATGCTTGAAATTATCTCCTAATTACTTCCATCAACAAACCTTTAAGCCGAAAAAGTAAAAGGAGAACTGATGACATATTATAAGTTTTTTTTGGTGATTATAGTATACTGTAAATTGTGTCCATAAAGTTAAAAAGCAAGTTTTATTGGCTAAAAGTGATCATAACATTTCTGAAGAAAACATCTTCTCATACATCTAAATTTTTTGGGAAAATCTGTATGGGGGTCATCCAAATATAAACCGGAATTTTATTCTTTTGACTTGTGTAGTGACCAGAGACGTGTAGCTGGCAGGAAATCAGTGGCAGGGGCATGGAGAGGGGATAGCCATGTCCACAGCCTTCCCACTCATATCTATGTTTTCATTGTAACTGTGGGAAAATGAGAGGTAACAGTGTCTGTTGTGTAACACATTATTATTCATACATATTCTTCGCGGGTTTGCCGCCGGATCAAATTTTCTAACCCGCGAAGAATATGTATCAATAATACGCCGGGAAAGACTTATCTTTCATATTAAATACCTCTACGGGGAGGATATGCACAAACAAGTAAGTTAGAAAATGTGATCCGGCGGCAAACCCGCGAAGAATATGTATCAATAATACGCCGGGAAAGACTTATCTTTCACATTATTATTCGTTTTCTCGCCAAAGAAGGTGTGAAATCGAATGAAATTTGGAATAGACTCCAAGCGTACTTACGTGATGCTGCTCTGAGTAAACCTCATGACCAAGACCAGGAAAATGGCTTCAATATGCTGTATAAAATACATTTAAATGCAATCAGAAAGATTCAATCATTGTTTAACTCAGCATTACAGCTCAAAGAGAAGGCAGGAAAAAAATACGACTTCTCATAAAGATCCGAACCCTAATAATTAGAGATGATCTAATCCAAGGGAGCATTGTGAGTCTGAACAGTATGAACTTTGATTGCATTTAGGAACAATTTCAGCACTCACCTTAGTGATTGTGAAAAACTGACTGCAAACATAAATTAGAATGGCCCATATACCATAACCCATTATACTTCCCCTCAATCATTGTTGCAGATATTTATCAATGTGTAGCAAAACCTCCTTTCTAATTCCCAAGTTTATCATTTCCTGTTTTCATTGTTTCCTGTCAGTTATATATACCAAATAATTGAATATGCAAACCACATATTAGATAAATGAGAAGCGACAGGACGAGAATAACTTCTATCACTTTGGTCTTAAGCAATCTCCTTTTGTTCTATTGAAATATTTCAGATGAAATGGACAAGGGAGGCCAAATTGGTAGTGTAGCACTAGATCTGTCAAAGGTGTTTGACAGAGTGAGCCATAAAATGGTAGTAAATAAGGTAAAAACTATTGGAGTGGATGAGAAAGTGATTTGCTGGGTAGAAGAATTTTTAAAAGGTAGAAAACAGAAAGTTAGGGTAGGAAATGTAGTATCAAAAGAAGTGGAGGTACCGCAGGGTAGTTTATTGGGACCATTGCTATTCATTATTTGAATGAATCATGGTGTTGCTTGTTTACTGTCTGAAATTAGATTGTTTGCAGATGACATAATGTTATATACAAGAATCAAAATGATAGAGGATTGTAAACAGTTGCAGGGTGATCTGGACAGAATATCAAGTTGGGTTGGTAAACATGGAATGAAGATAAATGCAAAGAAGAGTCAGCTTATTAGATACACATATAAAAACATAAAAGGTTAATTATGAATATAAGGTGGGGAAAGAATTGCTTGCTGAAGACTTGAAATGTAAATATCTTAGCATTACATTTGATAACAAGCTTAACTGGGCAGGACACATTGGACAGGTGTTGGGAAGGGTTTCAAGGTTCTGCACTTGTTGAAGAGAGTGATGAGGGGATGTACGAGAGAAGTAAAGGAATCGGGTAACAAAACTTTTGTCAGACCATTGCTCGAATATGGTAGTGTAGTATGGGACCCTCATTTTACGTATCAAATACAGGAGTAGGAGAGGATCCAAAAAAGGGCTGCTAGATTTGTTTCTGGAAATTATCACAGAATGCAATCTATGACAGGTATGATAAAGGAGCTGGAATGGGATTCATTGGAAGACAGGAGGAGGATGAGGATGGTCATGGGAGTGTACAGGGTGTATACTGGCGATGAGGCATGGAAAGATATTGGAGTAGGTATGAAAAGTAGTGCATGGAAGGGAAAAGATGACCATGACCACAAACTGGCACTCGATTTCAGGCACAAGGGTGTGGGAAGATTCTCTTTTTTAGGTAAGGGTGTGAGGGATTGGAATGAGTTACCAAGAGAAATGATGAATAATTTACCGAAAATGTTAAAAGATTTTAAAGAAAAAATTTGTAGAGGGCAAATGTGGGTGGGTGCAGGATAGGGGGAAGATGGGGATGTAGGGAAATTGCCACCGGAGCCGGTGCACCATTGCAATTAAATTAATTAATTAAAAAAAGATTAGAAGAAGAGCAAACTTCTTCAAGTTAAGAATGAGTGTAACATAAATGGTTCATTGGCTTATCAGATGGGAATATTTGTGCTGGTCACCTGGATTTTATAAAATCACTCAGACTTTGCTGTTAGTCTTGTTAGTTTATTACGAAATAATAATGTAGCTTGACAGCAGATTCTGGGAATACAGTTACATATCCATAGTTAGTGATCCACTAATATATCACTTCTTCTGTTGACAACAAGCAACTGTGGGGCTAACTGAAGCTACTCACTTTCACTATCAAACCAATGGATTAATGTGTGCTCACCACACTGAAAATTATTGGAACTTAATTTACCTACAGGCTGCTGTTGTTCCCCAAGAGTCAACATGATCGTTTCAAGCAGTAGAGACAGCAAACAGTAGAGAAAGAATCATTATTAACATGTATTATAGTTCTCCATGTACCCAAAAGTTTTTACCGTTTTTGGAGTTTCTGTAGTAGTAATTTTATTTATATTAAGTATTGGAATTATGCTTATTTAAATTTCTCATTTTTCAACACCAATTCTCCATTATTTAGAAGTCATTTTAAATTGAGAGTGCTCCATATTTCTGAAACACTCACTCTGTGTATTTATTTAAATACTGTAGTTATTGATTTTTAACTAGCCAGTCAATCAAAATGTTGGTGGTTCAAGTAGCTAAAGAATGAATAATGTGATTATGTTGAAGGAATTTATGTCTGGTTCACTGTACAGTTGGCCTTCACTCAACTAAATGTTGAGAATACAAATAATTTTAATTGTCCTAGGTGAAAGGTTCACATTAGTGAAAGAAATATATTAAATGTTGGAAGTCACTAAACCCTGGCATTTATTTCCAATTACAAACAAACTTAGTTCTTGACATGCTTCATAATCACCATTTTTTCCATTTATGAAATTATGCACATTTTTTTCCAGTTTTAAAACAAACAAAATCTGCTAACTTCACCATATTAACAGGAAATGATCCCCTTAATTTCAGTATCACTTTTTATCTATTAAATCCCACAATTTAATTTTGTTTTCATTAAAAAAAAAAACTAGTATTTTTATACTGTATTGTTTTCCAATAACATCCTAGATATCACTTTTCTCCCTCTAATCGCTGTTTATTCAAAAAACTAATATTGAATACAGCTTCCTTGTGACTTCTATTTTACTAATATCTGTAATATTTCTCATGTATAAGTTCTTAATATAGTAAAATCAAGTGTTTTATCCTAATGATATTTCGTCCAAATTCCCTTGTAATTTTAAATCTTATATTTTATCTTTTTCCAGTAATCTCATATCAATTTAACTCACCTTCTGGCTTAAAGATTTCTGAACTTTACTTTCCTTACATCTTAATCTCCTTTAACTGACTGAAATAATGAATTAGCAATTTTATTCAACAATCTCCTTTGTACTGATTTTTGCCTCATTTTTCTAGATAATTAACTCTAATATCTTTACACTTTTGTTTTCCAATCTGATACAAATATATCCCTTTAACCCTGTGAAAATTCTAATTCTATTATAAGAGCTTATTTTATTTTTGGTGACATATTTGGCTTTAGTGTAGAACTTGATACTTTCTTACAACTCCACATTAAATTCTGGAGATTGTTTTCTTCTTTATAGAGTGGACTAGAGTAGTCTTGTAGCTCAGTCGTACTGTATCTAATTTGAAAGATACAGTTTCCTGGTTTGATACCCGGTAGAGACTGAAATCTTTGCACACCTTTAACCTTACCTTAATCTTTAACAAATTTGATTTGCATAAATGAATTATCTTGAGAATGCTCCATGTATCAGATTCCACTTTACTATGGGTCCCAGAGGAACAGAATTGGAAGCCCTCCATTTGACATACCAGATTAGTTTTCCTAGTGGGTAGGACGTAACCAACCTTTTGGTTATGTACCAAATTTAGTTTTAAAAAAAGATTGAAATACTTATGAATTCTTTAAGCAATAGTAAGTCTGTACAAATGTAACTAACAATGGAATGGATACATCTGCAATGTTTGAATTAATTCCCTTGTAATGCTTTGTTCTTTACTTCTCTGAAATGAATCAGTACCTAATCTTTCTTTGTCCATCTAGTCGTTATTCTACAGCAGAATTTTTAATGTATTTGGAACATATGCCTGACAGAAGAATGTGTTTCATCCATCCATCTTCTTAAAAAAATGACGTAATCGGGGTATCAATCGCTTTAACCACATTAATTTGATACATGGTTACAGAAGACAACATTTTTCCTTTCTTTTATTAATCATTTATTTTTCTTTGATACACTATGTAACAACTATCATCAAACATCTAAAATGTTTTTATTATTATTATTATTAGTACAGTTGCATTAATTGATATTTACAGTTGTTCTTGTCAGTGACAGGTGTAATTTCATCGAGTAATAATTCCCAGTTATTTAAGTTCACACTAACGATAAGATACAGTCGTGTTCAAGAAATGAATGTTATTACTCTGAATCATATAAACTTAGAATCAATGTACAGTTCCTGGAATTTCATTCAGCTAAATATCATTTTTGTCAATGTTATTTGTAATAGAGCAACAAACAGAGTAGTACAGAATCAGTGCAACTATTTCACATATTTGTAATATGATTCTGTCCTTATTGTTTAATTCCTGAATTTATAATCTATATATACACTGTGAAAAGTCCACCTCAGGCTTAAATCACAATGACTACGGTGGGTTCAAATAAAGAAATATACAAGATTTTATTTTATTTTATAAATTTCAGACATAAAGTTTATGATCTCTCCATTCCTATTGCTATTATTATCATCATTATATTAGTACTATTTTAAATTTTTAAACCAGTAACCACAGCATTTAATATATCCACAGGGTGGTGGCCTCTGGGAAGCTACCTTACGCATCACACGTGTTGAGGCTCAAGACGTTGGCAAGTCATACCGTCTTAGGGCTAGCAACAGACTGGGCAGTGAGACATACTCTATTGCCCTATCAACCAGCTCGGAACCTGAAGGTAATGTCATTAGCAATAAGACCCAATGGAAAAGTAATATTCAGAACTGTTTAATTCTGTAAAAACAGCACTCTTTATGACTGTGTTGCACTTCATTATTAATCTCGTGGTTATTTTCCTTGCAGCTAATAGTGGATTCTCAGGTGACTTTTTTAACTGATATAGAGATGTAATGTTGAATAGTGTGAACATTTTAGTAAAATTTTGTAGTATGTGCTTAAGATATTAGTTGAGGGAATAAAGAGGAAACTTCATACACCACATTTGACTGTATGGTGATGCAGAAATATTAAAACGTGAATACACAACAAATTAGAACATTTTTGATATGAGCCCTTTGTCTAAGTTAGAACATTCCTCAGTTGTTCCATGTTTGTGTTTTCTTTTTCTGCACCATCTTGCCATCACATGTGCTAAACAAGGGTTCCTCTTTCTCCTTATTTGTAGTTGCTAATCACCACCTTCCATTTCTTGTCAATCTGTAGGTTATTTGATATCAGCTGGTAGCTTTTTTATCTAGAATTATGTTTGAACCTGTAGTTACATGAGAATATCTAAGATATTGTAGCAAATATGAAGTGATAAAACCAAAATATATTGATCTGTTTTTTTTATTGTTCACCTATTTTTTGCTGAAAATAAATACCAAGAACACTTTAAATTTTAAAATAAAATAATCAGAAGAGGTTCCAAAGATCATATTTACCTGGAAATATAATAATAATAAAAAATTCAATTGTATATTATAAGCAAAAAAAAAGGCTTGCTTCTTGCTATCAGAAACTCTCTGGAACTGGACATTTCATAGCTTTTTTCCCCAGAAATTTATGCCTATCCTAAAAGTTATGTTGTACAATTAACACCTTTGCAATGCTATCGTCTATCATTACCATATGATGATTTTGTTAATAAAATGTCTGCCTTTCCTGCTGACAGAAAAGTTATTACGCACAAGTTCAAAAGATGATCATGGTTGCCATCCCCTAAGGGAAATCATCAATAGGAACTTCTTATTATGGATTTGCCTCTAAAGGAAGTCTACAAATAATGGTTTATGATTCGGCATACAGTTCCACAACAGTTTATTTAAAATCACAAAATTCCCAGTCCGGTACCAGTTACATGTTAGTGTGTGAAACAATGAACCTCGTTACCATAGCTTGTAGAAAGCATGATGCCAGGTTAAATGATGTAATACTGTTTAAAGTGTTTTTGGTAATTCTGCAAAGTGGTAGCTAATCCACATACATATTTAATATAGTTAATATTCAAACTTAAAGACTCCTTGACTGTTTAAACTAGAAAATGTAATCTTTAAATAGAATGAAGTCTGATAATGTTATGTTTTGTTAGTGTCGTTTCATCTTGGCGTTGAAGGATTATGTGACAAAATGAATTAAAAAACTGGATTAACTTTGACCTAACTTTTCTCATTTTATTTGTGGGAGTAATTTTCAGTTAATGTTATTGTCACAAAGTTTTCTCATTGGCTGCTGGTCAACCCGTATTTTGATTGTGTTAAGAATTTCAAGTAACTTTCAATTGTATAATCCACTGGTTATTGGCCATTCTTCCACAGTTGGTAGTAAAAATTTGTGAGTGAAAACACCATCTGTTAACTTTCTGTTAGGTGTATGAAACAAAACAGGGTAAAGTGTGACCATTTCAATAAACATTAAAGTAGTGACCTCCACAAAAATAACAGGAGCAATCCTTAATGACAGCAACAGATCAGGTGATAATATAGTCCAAATAGAGCTGTTCCTGACCAACATATAACCGTTTTTACCAAAATTTTTACTGAAAAGCACCATTCCATAAGGGTGAAATGTGTCTAAGCTTATATCAATAAAAAAAAAACAGTTGTTAACAGATGGTGTTTTCATTCACAAATGTTTACAAGCAACTGCTAAAGAATGGCCAATAACCAATGTATTATGCAGCCCTGTTAAGATTTTCCTTGTGCTTATATTAATTAAAAAACAGTTGTTAACAGATGGTGTTTTCATTCAGTTGCATAGATTTTTCAAACTACTTGGACTCTCAAATTAAACTGAACCACTATCAGTAAACATAATTGCTACTTTGGCACCTTGGGCAGCACTTAAAATGAGTTTATATACTTGTCAAGATGGGTGATATGATATTCAGTATTCACCAGGGACTATTAAAGAGTGCTTTCATCAAATGTTAACTGTTAAAATTATTTTAAAAAAATACATAATTTGAATTTTAGTGTTACTATTTATGGAGATTTACGTTTCTAACATGGAAACTAAATTTTATTTCTGTTCTGAAAAAAGACATTTGAAAATTGAATCATAGCTGTAAATTCAATTTATTTCACATTACAGTAGTAGAATTTCTATTTTAGTTACTTCCAATAACATAGAGAAGTATGTAACACTGGTTATTGTACATTCATTCACTTAAACTAAAAGTTTTGATTTATATCACAATAGATGTACATAATTAATGTCTAATAATTGGTTTTTTGTTATAGTAATGGCACTTGGTGCAGGTGCCATCATAGGCATTGTGGTAGCAATCCTGGTGCTTCTCCTTGTCATATTTCTACTTATATTTGCACGTGCAACTGGACGTTGGTGTTTTAAAGGTATGTACCACAGCATATGATCTCATCTATAGAATATATCAGTACGTAATAAATTCCGTTGTTGTAACAAGGAAAACATATATATTAATCCCTCACAAAAACAATATGAAAATAAAATTTGCAACAAACATTTGTTAACATTTGCGGAATAATATTATCTATTTTCATTTTATAGATATTTAATTTTCATTGTGAGATTCTTTTTTGCATATAACTTGGAAAAAGTGGCGAATAAGAAGCTAGTTATCAATGTCAACTTAAGACATAAAACCAGCAATGCATAAGATGACCGGGCAGTAAACAAACAAAAGCTAAGTAGAAACTGATGAAACTCGGGTTATCCTTCAGTAAACAGAACTTCAATTTAAAAAAATATTGTTTAATCTTTAAATTAAATAATAAATCTGGTGCCTGAAGCTGACGGCCATCGTAATAGGGTAGAAAACGTAGGAAAGTACCCTCGAAATGTTATATTGCAGGGCCATTAACATGAAAAATGTTTTTTAGTTATGAAATGGTATTTTTTTAAAATAAAATAAAATAACTTTTTTAACATTTTGAATCTGTTCCAAGTGCATCTTAGGTGTAATTTTGTCTGTCACTTTTGTTTTGTAAGTTGCCTGATGTAACAGTGGAGTCACTGAACACTCCATTGTGGAGATTTATGTTTCTAACTTGGAAACTTAATTTAATGAATCCCAGGTAGAAAGCTATATATAACATATTACATATAAAACAAACAAGGAAGACAAAGTTAATATTGTAGCACTAGATCTTTCCAAGGTATTTGACAGAATGAGCCATAAAATGGTTTTAAATAAACTGAAATTTATTGGATTGGATGAAAAAGTGACTTGTTAGGTAGAGAAAATATTGAATAGTAAAATACACACAGTTATGGTAGAAAATGAAGTATCAAAGAAGTGGAAGCAAAAATCTGAGTACTACATGGTAATTTACTGAAACCATTGCTATTCATTATGCCAATGAATGCTTGTGTTAATGTTTTACACTGAGAAGTTAGATTGTTTGCAGATGACATAATGTTGTTATTATTAATTTTTATTTAAAATGCAGCTTACACTTCGTTCGCAATTTCCCCAGTCTCCATTTACCCCTTTTTTATATCTTTTTTTAATTTCTTTTATAATTGAAATGTTAAATTCCTCCCCCATTTAATATTATGATTTACAAATTTTAATTCTCATTTCCTTAAGAGTTTTTGGAAAATTATTCATCACTACACTTGGTAATTTGTTCCAATTCCTAACACCCTTACCAAAAAAAGAAAATTTTCCCACTCCCTTATACATGAAATCAAGTGCAAGCTTGTGGTGATGGTCACCTTTCCCCTTCCATGCACTATTCCTAATTCTTTGACCAATATCCCTCCAAGCTCCATCACCAACATATGCCTGTACATTCCCAGCACTCTCTTCATCCTCCTTTCCTCAAATGAGTTCCAACCCAGCTCCCTTATCATATGAGTAACTGACTGGGTCCTGCGATAATTTCCACAAACAAATCTAGCTGTTATTCTTTGCACACCTTCCAACTCCTGTATCTGATAACTAAAATGTGGGTCCCAAACTACAGCACCATATTCAACCAATGGTCTGACAAAAGTTTTGTACCCCAAATCCCTAACTTCACTGGTACATCCTCTCTCATCACCCTCTCCAGTAAATGGAGGATTTTCTAACCTTCTCCTGCCACCTGCCCAATGTGCGTTGCCCAGTTTACTTTGTTGTCAAACATAATGACAAGATATTTACACTTCAAGCTTTCAACAAGCAATTCTGACCCCTCCCTATAATCATAACTAACCTTTTTTTTTCTGTGTAGCTAATAAGCTGACTTTTCCTGGCATTTATCTTCATTCCATGCTGACCAACCCATTTAGATATTCTATCCAGGTCACCCTGCAGCTGTTCAGTTTTCACGTGTTTTGATCCTATTGTATACCATTATATCATCTGAAAAATACATAGATTCTGACCATAATCCATCAACACAGTCATTCATTAGAATTATGAACAGCAATGATCCCAATACACTACCCTGTGTCACTCCCGTAATTACTTCCAACTCTTTTGATAATGTATTTCCTACTCTAACACTTTGCTTTCTGGCTTTTAAGAATTCCTCTACCCAACAAGTACCTTTTCCATTCAATCCAATAGATTTCAGTTTATTTAAAACCATTTTATGGCTCACTCTGTCAAACGCCTTAGAAAGATCTAGTGCCACACTATCATCTTAGCCTCCCTGGTCCAATTCATCTGAAATATCTTGCTTATAGCCCACCATCTGGAATTCACATGAATATCCTTGCCTAAAACCATGTTGTCAATTTGAAAACCAGTTTCTTTCCTCACAGACATTTCTGATATATTTACATATCGACCTCTCCATCATTTTTCCTATCACTGATATCAAACTAATTGACCTGTAATTTTCAACCATATTTGTAACCCCTCCTTTATGAACCGGTACTACTATGATTTTTTTCCAATCCTCTGGTAAGCAGCAAGACTCCAAACTCATTTTAAATAAAATTTCAAGGTAAGGTACAATATATATATCCCACAATTTTTAATAAAGTATGTTATCTACACCAGCCCATTTAGTTTGATTTTAAATAAAATTTCAAGGTAAGGTACAATATCGTATCCCACATTTTTTTATAAAGTATATTATCTACACTAGTCCATTTCGTTTTTTAGCTTTCTGAGTTCCTTCATAATTTCCTGAGAATTTATTTCAAATTTTGTGGTTTCGTCATTTATACTTTTAGGGAGACTCTCCTCTGATTCATTTCCTTCTATCACAGGATGATTGTCCCTAGTTGTATCACTAAACCAGTCACTCAGTATCTCGACAATTTTAAAATCCTCAGTGACTTCAACTCCATTCTTGTCTACAATAGTCTGAATACCTTCTCTTCCCCTCAGTTTTCTAATATAGCCATAGAATGCTATATAATAGGATCAAAATGGGAAAAGCTGCAAGGAAACCTGGTCATGATATCTAGCTGGGTAGGTCAACATGGGATAAAAATAAATGCAAAGCAGTCAGCTTATTATGAACAAAGACAAAAAAATTAAAGGTTATCAGTGATAATAGTGTGGAGAGGTAACTGCTTGTTTTAAGACCTGAAGTGTAAATATCTTGTCACAACATTTCATAATAAACTCAGCTTGGCAGGGCTGTATGGCATGACTAATGGTAAGCCTTGATGTGTGCAATGTTCCTTGCCAAATGGGCCACTCCTCTCTGCGTGAATAAGGTTTTAAATTGAAATGTTGTCAATTTTGTTTGTCCCATATTTTGTGTATCTGTCGCAGTCTTTAACTTTTACATCACCTTTCTTGCTGTCGTTACCTCTTTAATTAACTTATCAATATTATTTGTGTTAGTCTGCTGTCTTTTTTTTTTTTTAATAATTAGTGTTGGGTGTGGGTGAATGCATTCCACTCAAGTGGGTTGAGTATGTAATTTTAGTCATTAAATTACTTTCAGTGTTCATCACACTTATTCTCAGTGGACATTCTAAGTAGTATTTATTGGGATACTCTTTCTGCTTGCACTGGTATCTATGGTCAAGTAGTTACTTGGCATGGTTATTTTTGGTATGAAACTATTGTACTCATTACCAGAAACTTCTTATACTATTCCCATATTTACAAAGCAAAATAAAATAAAAATACAACATTAAGCAGTGGTGTTTGGAGACAAATCAATAGTAAGTGTAGTATTAGTTAATCTATTATAATGTCTATTTCATCAGGGCATTACAGATTGTTTTAACCTCTAAGGTTGGTAAGTTAGGACAAGTAAAATGTCATTTTTTAAAGGCAAAGTAATGGATTTGCAGAAAACTCAAAAAGTTTTTATTCTTTTTGAAGACATTGACTGATATATCAGAAATTCCATCTTCTTCTTCTTCTTCTTCTTCTTCTTCTTCTTCTTCTTCAGAATTTCAATTGCTTTATTGTTCACTCACCAATTAAATTGTTCATCTGAAAAAATTGTACACATATATGTAGATATGGCACTGGATATGACAGATAATGGTGATGGGTAATGTTGTAGTAAGTTGCAAATATATATGACCATGAGAACAAAACATAAAAACAAAGTAAACAAGGACATTTCAATATTAAGTAATGAAAAGAAACTTAGAAATACTTTTAAATTATTTTTAAAATTCTTTGAATTCTCCAACAGAATAGAAGCTATTTAGTCAACTATTCGAAATAAACTTTTCATTTATATGTTTATCATGGTATATTTCTTGCTAGAGACATTTTTTATTGGTAATCGAGAAATGATCCTCCTGATATTATCATTTTTTTCTTATTGAAACAATATTGTGATGTTTTAGTCAAGTCAAAGTTTTGAAAATGGACCTGTGCGTTTGAAAATATTTTTTTAACAGTTTGGGTAAAAAAGGAAGAAAAAACCTAGGGAAATCTATCAATAGCTAACTGATTGGAATAAATTATTTTTCTTTTGTTTTGAACAAACTCATTAACTTTTTTGTAAATGACTTAGCTATATGGAAAGCATTACTGTTTTAATTTTTTTTAATAATGATTTTTTTAAATTGTAAAACCACATGGTTCTGCAGCATAGTATATTATTAAAAGGTTATGAAACCTCCAGTTGCATCAAAATGTCACAGTCCTAGGATATTTAGGTGACCCTTGAAATATCTCAGGAGTGCAACATTTGGATGTGGTCAGTAGCTCAAGAACTTTTCATTAATTTTTAGTTATAATTGTAAACATCTTTTTGGTCTTCATTTTATAGCTACATTCTTCCTAACTATAGAGATTTCTGAAATGAAATTGGTATGGCTCTAATATGATAGTGAAAGCAATTAACATCACAGAAAAGGGAAACTGGCCAAGTGAAGACCAAAAACAAAATGTTGTGCTCCCTTACAAAATAGGTGTCACTGAAAAATTCAGGAGAATATTAAATAAAGGTGTTGTCATATTCAAATTTAGAAGTGGAAACAAATTTTTGTAAAAAAAAAAAATAATAATAAAAAATAACCAAAGGTCAAAGGTTACTTTTACAAACTGGTGGAATCTATTAAGTGTCCTGTGATTGCGGCAAGGTATACACAGGTGAAACCGAACAAGCCGTAGCTGTGAAGATGAGCGAATTTATTAATTACTCCTGTTTGATGCCTCTCAAAAACCCAGCTATTGCTGAACACTAGCTAGGTGAGGAACATAATCTGCTATGGGAAAATACAAGAGTGTTAGTCCTACTAAAAGGTTTTATGCAAAGAAAAGTAAGTAAGGCTATCGAGATACTAAAAAAGCCAAATGACCTTTATAAATATGGTGGCTATGATCTAAGCCAAGCAAGGAAATTTCTGCATAGCAAATAAACAATACAGCGACCAAAGACATTAAATTTTAGGTAATCAATGATTATTACAGATTCGATTGTCTCCACATTATAGATACAAGAACAATTGGTGACAACCCCAGCCTCTAGCAGACTCAACAGGTAGCTTTTCCTCTAAAGAAGACAATAGGCATTGGTTGAAATGTCAGGAAAACGAGATGTGTTTAGATGCAGCGATAATTTCATAGCTATTTGCAACTTCTTGACAGCTGCGAAAACAGCAAATTCTTTTATTCTCTATCCCTCTCAGAAGGCTTATCTCTGCCACCTACAATATGCTTATGTCCAGGTTTCAGAGCAATAGGTCAAATTGATTTAGAAGTATACAGAACAAATTTTGGCTTCTTTTCCCAATATCACATCACCAGATCATATCCCCAATCAGATGATAAAATTCTCTGTCCTATTTCATCTTCCGTCTTTCCTTTAGTAATTACTTTACTTCTCAACTACAAAAAATAAAAACAAAAAATCTACTGATTCTAATTTTTTTCCTTAAAAAAAGTGAGTCTATGGAAGGATCATGCTTCATG